>OU383783.1:0-700811 GCA_910950805.1 Acrocephalus scirpaceus scirpaceus
TTCAGCACCCACCCTACAATCTCTAAGCCCACCCTGCAGTGAATATCCCAGCCCCACAGTGATTCCAGCTCCAGCCCTACTGTGGCTAGCACAGACCCAGGCAATATCCCAGCATTGCCAGCATTTCAGGCGCACTTACAGCAATCCCTTTTCAGCCCTGCACCCCCAGTTTCCTTATTGGCCACAACTTCCCGTCCTAAGGTCAATATCACAGGCCTACAATGATTCCAGCACACGAATTCTACAGTCTCTATGTCCAACCTAGAGTTTGTATCCTACACTTTAACTGATTTGAGTTCCAGCCCGAGTCCCCTTCCCAGCCCCAGTGATTGCAGCTCAAGCCCCAGAGTCCCCACCCTATTTGCAGTGAATTCAGCTCTATGCACCCACAGGCTTTATTTTACAGCCACCTCTGTTCTTCTGTCTCCAGATGCACGTTTCTCCGACTCTGGCAGCTGTATCTTCTCCAGCTTCAACGGGCAGCATCTTGGTCTTGGCTTCAGCTCTGCAGCAACCCTTCAGCACCCACCCTACAAGCTCCAAGCCCACCCTGCAGTGAATATCCCAGCCCCAGAGTGATTCCAGCTCCAGCCCTACTGTGGCTAGCACAGACCCAGGCAATATCCCAGCATTGCCAGGACTTCAGGCGCACCCTTAGAGCAATGCCTTTTCAGCACTGCACAACATCCCACCCTAAAGTCAACAGCACAGGCCTACAATGATTGCAGCACACGAATTCTACAGTCTCTATGTCCGCCCTACAGTTTCTATGCCACCCTAAAAGTGATTTGAGTTGCAGCTCCAGACTGCCCTTCCCAGCCCCAGTGATTGCAGCTCAAGCCCCAGAGTCCCCACCCTATTTGCAGTGAATTCAGCTCTATGCACCCACAAGCTTTATTTCACAGCCAGGTCTACTCTTCTGTCTCCAGATGCACGTTTCTCCAACTCTGGCAGCTGTATCTTCTCCAGCTTCAAAGGGCAGCATCTTGGTCTTGGCTTCTGCTCTGCAGCAACCCTTCAGCACCCACCCTACAAGCTCCAAGCCCACCCTGCAGTGAATATCCCAGCCCCACAGTGATTCCAGCTCCAGCCCGACTGTGGCTAGCACAGACCCAGGCAATATCCCAGCATTGCCAGGACTTCAGGCGCACCCTTAGAGCAATGCCTTTTCAGCACTGCACCCCCAGTTTCCTTATTGACCACAACATCCCACCCTAAAGTCAACAGCACAGGCCTACAATGATTGCAGCACACGAATTCTACAGTCTCTATGTCCGCCCTAAAGTTTCTATGCCACCCTAAAAGTGATTTGGGTTGCAGCTCCAGACTGCCCTTCCCAGCCCCAGTGATTGCAGCTCAAGCCCCAGAGTCCCCATCCTATTTGCAGTGAATTCAGCTGTATTCACCCACAAGCTTTATTTCACAGCCAGGTCTACTCTTCTGTCTCCAGATGCACGTTTCTCCAACTCTGGCAGCTGAATCTTCTCCAGCTTCAAAGGGCAGCATCTTGGTCTTGGCTTCTGCTCTGCAGCAAACCTTCAGCACCCACCCTACAATCTCTAAGCCCACCCTGCAGTGAATTTCCCAGCCCCACAGTGATTCCAGCTCCAGCCCGACTGTGGCTAGCACAGACCCAGGCAATATCCCAGCATTGCCAGCATTTCAGGCGCACTTACAGCAATCCCTTTTCAGCCCTGCACCCCCAGTTTCCTTATTGGCCACAACTTCCCGTCCTAAGGTCAATATCACAGGCCTACAATGATTCCAGCACACGAATTCTACAGTCTCTATGTCCAACCTAGAGTTTGTATCCCACACTTTAACTGATTTGAGTTCCAGCCCGAGTCCCCTTCCCAGCCCCAGTGATTGCAGCTCAAGCCCCAGAGTCCCCACCCTATTTGCAGTGAATTCAGCTCTATGCACCCACAAGCTTTATTTCACAGCCAGGTCTACTCTTCTGTCTCCAGATGCACGTTTCTCCAACTCTGGCAGCTGTATCTTCTCCAGCTTCAAAGGGCAGCATCTTGGTCTTGGCTTCTGCTCTGCAGCAACCCTTCAGCACCCACCCTACAAGCTCCAAGCCCACCCTGCAGTGAATATCCCAGCCCCACAGTGATTCCAGCTCCAGCCCGACTGTGGCTAGCACAGACCCAGGCAATATCCCAGCATTGCCAGGACTTCAGGCGCACCCTTAGAGCAATGCCTTTTCAGCACTGCACCCCCAGTTTCCTTATTGACCACAACATCCCACCCTAAAGTCAACAGCACAGGCCTACAATGATTGCAGCACACGAATTCTACAGTCTCTATGTCCGCCCTAAAGTTTCTATGCCACCCTAAAAGTGATTTGGGTTGCAGCTCCAGACTGCCCTTCCCAGCCCCAGTGATTGCAGCTCAAGCCCCAGAGTCCCCATCCTATTTGCAGTGAATTCAGCTGTTTCACCCACAAGCTTTATTTCACAGCCAGGTCTACTCTTCTGTCTCCAGATGCACGTTTCTCCAACTCTGGCAGCTGAATCTTCTCCAGCTTCAAAGGGCAGCATCTTGGTCTTGGCTTCTGCTCTGCAGCAAACCTTCAGCACCCACCCTACAATCTCTAAGCCCACCCTGCAGTGAATTTCCCAGCCCCACAGTGATTCCAGCTCCAGCCCTACTGTGGCTAGCACAGACCCAGGCAATATCCCAGCATTGCCAGCATTTCAGGCGCACTTACAGCAATCCCTTTTCAGCCCTGCACCCCCAGTTTCCTTATTGGCCACAACTTCCCGTCCTAAGGTCAATATCACAGGCCTACAATGATTCCAGCACACGAATTCTACAGTCTCTATGTCCAACCTAGAGTTTGTATCCCACACTGAAACTGATTTGAGTTCCAGCCCGAGTCCCCTTCCCAGCCCCAGTGATTGCAGCTCAAGCCCCAGAGTCCCCACCCTATTTGCAGTGAATTCAGCTCTATGCACCCACAGGCTTTATTTTACAGCCACCTCTGTTCTTCTGTCTCCAGATGCACGTTTCTCCGACTCTGGCAGCTGTATCTTCTCCAGCTTCAACGGGCAGCATCTTGGTCTTGGCTTCAGCTCTGCAGCAACCCTTCAGCACCCACCCTACAAGCTCCAAGCCCACCCTGCAGTGAATATCCCAGCCCCAGAGTGATTCCAGCTCCAGCCCTACTGTGGCTAGCACAGACCCAGGCAATATCCCAGCATTGCCAGGACTTCAGGCGCACCCTTAGAGCAATGCCTTTTCAGCACTGCACCCCCAGTTTCCTTATTGACCACAACATCCCACCCTAAAGTCAATAGCACAGGCCTACAATGATTGCAGCACACGAATTCTACAGTCTCTATGTCCGCCCTAAAGTTTCTATGCCACCCTAAAAGTGATTTGGGTTGCAGCTCCAGACTGCCCTTCCCAGCCCCAGTGATTGCAGCTCAAGCCCCAGAGTCCCCATCCTATTTGCAGTGAATTCAGCTCTATGCACCCACAAGCTTTATTTCACAGCCAGGTCTACTCTTCTGTCTCCAGATGCACGTTTCTCCAACTCTGGCAGCTGAATCTTCTCCAGCTTCAAAGGGCAGCATCTTGGTCTTGGCTTCTGCTCTGCAGCAAACCTTCAGCACCCACCCTACAATCTCTAAGCCCACCCTGCAGTGAATTTCCCAGCCCCACAGTGATTCCAGCTCCAGCCCTACTGTGGCTAGCACAGACCCAGGCAATATCCCAGCATTGCCAGCATTTCAGGCGCACTTACAGCAATCCCTTTTCAGCCCTGCACCCCCAGTTTCCTTATTGGCCACAACTTCCCGTCCTAAGGTCAATATCACAGGCCTACAATGATTCCAGCACACGAATTCTACAGTCTCTATGTCCAACCTAGAGTTTGTATCCCACACTTTAACTGATTTGAGTTCCAGCCCGAGTCCCCTTCCCAGCCCCAGTGATTGCAGCTCAAGCCCCAGAGTCCCCACCCTATTTGCAGTGAATTCAGCTCTATGCACCCACAGGCTTTATTTTACAGCCACCTCTGTTCTTCTGTCTCCAGATGCACGTTTCTCCGACTCTGGCAGCTGTATCTTCTCCAGCTTCAACGGGCAGCATCTTGGTCTTGGCTTCAGCTCTGCAGCAACCCTTCAGCACCCACCCTACAAGCTCCAAGCCCACCCTGCAGTGAATATCCCAGCCCCAGAGTGATTCCAGCTCCAGCCCTACTGTGGCTAGCAAAGACCCAGGCAATATCCCAGCATTGCCAGGACTTCAGGCGCACCCTTAGAGCAATGCCTTTTCAGCACTGCACAACATCCCACCCTAAAGTCAATAGCACAGGCCTACAATGATTGCAGCACACGAATTCTACAGTCTCTATGTCCGCCCTACAGTTTCTATGCCACCCTAAAAGTGATTTGAGTTGCAGCTCCAGACTGCCCTTCCCAGCCCCAGTGATTGCAGCTCAAGCCCCAGAGTCCCCACCCTATTTGCAGTGAATTCAGCTCTATGCACCCACAAGCTTTATTTCACAGCCAGGTCTACTCTTCTGTCTCCAGATGCACGTTTCTCCAACTCTGGCAGCTGTATCTTCTCCAGCTTCAAAGGGCAGCATCTTGGTCTTGGCTTCTGCTCTGCAGCAACCCTTCAGCACCCACCCTACAAGCTCCAAGCCCACCCTGCAGTGAATATCCCAGCCCCACAGTGATTCCAGCTCCAGCCCGACTGTGGCTAGCACAGACCCAGGCAATATCCCAGCATTGCCAGGACTTCAGGCGCACCCTTAGAGCAATGCCTTTTCAGCACTGCACCCCCAGTTTCCTTATTGACCACAACATCCCACCCTAAAGTCAACAGCACAGGCCTACAATGATTGCAGCACACGAATTCTACAGTCTCTATGTCCGCCCTAAAGTTTCTATGCCACCCTAAAAGTGATTTGGGTTGCAGCTCCAGACTGCCCTTCCCAGCCCCAGTGATTGCAGCTCAAGCCCCAGAGTCCCCATCCTATTTGCAGTGAATTCAGCTGTTTCACCCACAAGCTTTATTTCACAGCCAGGTCTACTCTTCTGTCTCCAGATGCACGTTTCTCCAACTCTGGCAGCTGAATCTTCTCCAGCTTCAAAGGGCAGCATCTTGGTCTTGGCTTCTGCTCTGCAGCAAACCTTCAGCACCCACCCTACAATCTCTAAGCCCACCCTGCAGTGAATTTCCCAGCCCCACAGTGATTCCAGCTCCAGCCCTACTGTGGCTAGCACAGACCCAGGCAATATCCCAGCATTGCCAGCATTTCAGGCGCACTTACAGCAATCCCTTTTCAGCCCTGCACCCCCAGTTTCCTTATTGGCCACAACTTCCCGTCCTAAGGTCAATATCACAGGCCTACAATGATTCCAGCACACGAATTCTACAGTCTCTATGTCCAACCTACAGTTTGTATCCCACACTGAAACTGATTTGAGTTCCAGCCCGAGTCCCCTTCCCAGCCCCAGTGATTGCAGCTCAAGCCCCAGAGTCCCCACCCTATTTGCAGTGAATTCAGCTCTATGCACCCACAGGCTTTATTTTACAGCCACCTCTGTTCTTCTGTCTCCAGATGCACGTTTCTCCGACTCTGGCAGCTGTATCTTCTCCAGCTTCAACGGGCAGCATCTTGGTCTTGGCTTCAGCTCTGCAGCAACCCTTCAGCACCCACCCTACAAGCTCCAAGCCCACCCTGCAGTGAATATCCCAGCCCCAGAGTGATTCCAGCTCCAGCCCTACTGTGGCTAGCAAAGACCCAGGCAATATCCCAGCATTGCCAGGACTTCAGGCGCACCCTTAGAGCAATGCCTTTTCAGCACTGCACAACATCCCACCCTAAAGTCAATAGCACAGGCCTACAATGATTGCAGCACACGAATTCTACAGTCTCTATGTCCGCCCTACAGTTTCTATGCCACCCTAAAAGTGATTTGAGTTGCAGCTCCAGACTGCCCTTCCCAGCCCCAGTGATTGCAGCTCAAGCCCCAGAGTCCCCACCCTATTTGCAGTGAATTCAGCTCTATGCACCCACAGGCTTTATTTTACAGCCAGGTCTACTCTTCTGTCTCCAGATGCACGTTTCTCCAACTCTGGCAGCTGTATCTTCTCCAGCTTCAAAGGGCAGCATCTTGGTCTTGGCTTCTGCTCTGCAGCAACCCTTCAGCACCCACCCTACAAGCTCCAAGCCCACCCTGCAGTGAATATCCCAGCCCCACAGTGATTCCAGCTCCAGCCCGACTGTGGCTAGCACAGACCCAGGCAATATCCCAGCATTGCCAGCATTTCAGGCGCACTTACAGCAATCCCTTTTCAGCTCTATGCACCCTGTTCCATTTTCACTCACCACATCCCACCCGACAAACAGAATCACAGGCCTACAGCAATTTCAGCACACGAGTCCTACAGTCTCTGTGCCATTGGCAGTCTCTATCCCAGCCCGAGAGTTATTGCAGCTCAAGCCCTGGAGTGCCCTTCCCTCCCAGCCCCAGTGAATTCAGCTCTCGCCCACAAGCTTTATTCCACTGCCAGATCAGTTTCTGTAGCTCCACTTCCTCTTTTCTCCCAGTCTTCTTGCTTTAGCTGCTCCAGGGACTTTTTGTCTCCAGTTGTGAGATTTCAGCTCCAGCTCTAGAAACGCCATTGGTACCCCAATCCCAGTAAACTTTATTCCATTTCCAGCCCCTTGGTTTGTGTACCATTTCACGGTCGCTTGTCAGGTGTACAGTCACTATCCCCTTTGAACAGCGATTCCAGTTGCAGCACTGCAGTCCCCATTCTGACCCCAGTGAATTCAGCTCTTGCCCCACCCACAAAAGCTTTATTTCACTGCAGCTCTTCTCTTTCTCTTCTGTCTCCACATCTTCCCAGCTGTGGCACACAACGCTGCTCTTGGTTGTCAGGGTAGGATTTTTGTTGTAGCTCTAGCTCTGTGTTGTTTCAGCTCAGCTCCTGAACCCTTATTCCAGCCCCAACGTGATAATCCTTACTGCAGCAAGAGTCCCTATTACCCCAGCCCTTACAGTGATTCAGCACCAGCCACCCAGTTCCCATCCCGCCTCCACAGTCCCTATCCCAGCCCCACAGCGTTTCACCCCAAACCCTACCAACCATCTCTGCGTCTTCTCCAGCTCTGCTGTCTCAGCTCCATCTCCTCAGCTTCCCACTGCCTGCAGCTAAAAGCTGCTACTGCTTCTCACTGCTGCCCCGGGGCTGTTGATAAGGCCACACGTCAGTTGCAGTCATCACTTCAATGTCCTTAGGAGCTGTATCCCCCACCCTCCTGGCTTCCCAGCCTTGGGGACAACACTTGAAGCCTGAAGCCCAACATCTTTCTTCCCCCTCCCCCTGGGTCTCAGCCCAGCACTTGCCCAAGGGCCCCCTCTCCTCCCCCAGGCGGCACCAGGGGCTGGCAAGAGCCACTGGGCCCCTGCTCCCCCATCCCAAAAGGTGCCCTCGGGGTTGCTTCTCAGGCCCTGGAGCCCTCCAAGCCCCCACACCCTCAGCCTCTGCTTGGTGCCACAGGGCACGGGCCAGTAACTCCCCAGGCACTGCCCTGCCAGGCCCGGAGCTGCAGCTCCATCCCCTTCTCCCATGACACTTATCCAGCTCCAGCTCCAGCCCCAGCCTTTCCATTGCTCCACATCGGTTTGGGACTGACTCTAGTGCCAGGGTCCTTATTCTACACCCTGGGGCATTATGTCTCCACTGGCCTCCCAACTGGTGTTTCAGCCCCAGCCCTACAACCTTTACTGAATTAACATCAGCTATCTAGCAAAAGAAAACAAAACCAATCAAAATAACATAATAAAAGGAGTAAAATAATGAAGTAATACAATAAAAAAGCGATTCAGTTATTTCTAAAGAAAACAAAATAAAAAAGCAAAAAACACAGCTTTATTCTGTATTTATTTTCTTACTATATTATTCATATATATGAATATATAATATTTATCATATATCATAATATATCATAATATATAATATATCATAATATATAATATATATTCAGAATATATTATATTCTGTATTAATATATTTATATTTATAAATATATAATTATTTATTGATTAAACATTACTTTAAAGGCAGAAACCACGGAAGCCCGTTTCTCCCCGTTCCCCGGTAAGAGCCCCCCTATCCCGCACCAGGCCCCGCCCACGCCCCCAGCAACCCGAGCCGCGCAGGGCGCGGCGTAAAGAACGGGGCACCGCCAGCCCCCAGACACTGGCGCAGGCAGACGCACGAGTCGCGTCGGTGCTCACCGGTGCCTCCCGGCTCGGCAGCTGCGGGGACCCCGCCGTGGCGCAGCGCCGCTCCTCAGCCCACGCACGCACAAGCGCCGCCCTCAACTCCGCCGCCGAACTGAAGCCCCCACCCCCTCCCGGCACGCTATTTATACCCCAGGGCGGGCCCGCTTAGCCAATGGGATCTAAGCCCCGTCTCCGGCCCAGCCAATCGCAGCCCGCCCCTTCCGCGACCCCCCGCTGTCCCCTCAGGCCCCGCTAGCGCCATTCCGCCCCGCTCCCCGCCGTCTCCCCGTTTCCCTGGGAGAACTCCCGGCCGGGACCTGAACGGGGAGCTCCCGCTGCCCTTCCCGGGCCCCAACAGCACCTGCCGAGAGTGCGGCAGCGGGAGCACGGCTCCGCCGCTTCCCAAAGCGGCGGCGGCGGGAGAGACGGAGGAGCGGGGCCGGGCTGAGGGGCCGGGCCGCGACTGAGCGGGCTGAGCTTGGCGGCACCGCGCCCGGATTGAAAGGGCGGCTTGTGATTGGACAGCGCGGAGAAAGGCGGGCCGGGAGAAAACCGCCCCTAGCGGAGCGCCCCGCCGGCTCTCGGGGCAGGGGTCGGGGGGGGGCGTAGCCGGCAGCCCGCCCGGGGTCGGTTCGGGCTCGCAAAGGCGGACTCTGCGGCGGCAGCGCAGACCAGGGAGCGGCGGCGACATCGCGGGGGGGGGGCGCGGCGGCGGGGAGCGGGGAGGGCGTGCAAAGCCCGCTGGCGGCTCGGGGCGCCTCTTTCCCCGCAGGGGTTCCGCTTCTGCAATTACCCCCGCCCCTGCCGCTGTATTGATACAGCAGTGAGAAAACGTGGAGCCGAAGGTGTCACGGGAGAGTGCAAAATGTACGGGGCGCTGTTTCTAGAAGGCGCCCACGTTATTATTTAAAGCTTTACCAACAAAGCCCATAGACAAAAAGCCTGCGGGGTCGGGGCTGGGTTTTTCCCTCTCTCTTTTTAGTGACTTACGCAAGCACACTCTGAAGCCGACAAGCCACAAGCGTCCTCCAGTGCCCCTTGCCGGGACTCGCTCCGGGGCCTGCGCCGTTGCACGGTGCCGGGGGACCGGGGAGCCGCCGCGATCCCCGGCAGCGGCGGCGCTCGGTGCCCGGGCCGGCCCCGCGCTCCCGGCACCAACGCCGCCCCTCCGGCAGGCCCGGGCGGCCCCGTACGCGAGACCCGCCCGCCCCGCGGTACCGGCCCCGGGCTGGGGGGGCCGCGGCGGCGCCCGAGCCCCGCGCCCGGAGCGGACAGAGCGGCCGGGACGGGCAGAGAGCTCCGTGCCGCGCCTCCCGCCTGCCGGCCCGGCACGGCTCGACCCGGCTCCGCACGGCTCGCACCGGCGCGTCTCTGCCGGGCCCCGGGGGGAGGTCAGCCGCCACATTCCCGTTCCACCTCAGCGATTCCCCGGGGAATGAATGCCAAGGGTTCATCTCGCCCAAGGTATTCGATGCCCCCGGGACACGGGCACAAGCTCCCCATTCAAACCTTTCAAATGCTGGGAAAGGCGGGGTTTCCTTCAATTTAAGCCCTGAATACTCACCTCACCTTAAACCAATACAACGGCAAATAAATGTATTCTCCCCTCCGATTTAGTCCCCGACAAGAACAGAAAAGGAGGGAGTTCCCTCAAATTAAATCTCTCACACTATGGGAAAAGGGAGATTTTTACCTCTATTCAAACCCTTTGAAAAGAGCAACAACAGGGCTTCCCACTCACTTTAAACCTTAGCACAATGAGAACGGTGGAGGGGGGGGAGTATCCTCAATTCAAACCCCTAATACAACAACATTTTTCCCCTTCCATTTAAAATAGAACATAGAGTTGTTAGTGAAGCTGTGTTTTCCACCGTGCTATCTGCTTGCTTCAACATCGGCTCCCCGGCTCTCCTTCTTCATTTCCTGCTTGTGCATTAAATCAATGCATCAATTTATTTCCTGACTCCCTATGCTTATTTTGCTTTTTAATTTAAACCAAAACAGAGTGAAAACCAATTCAAAATTGTTCTACAGCTGCTGAATTATTCTCTACATCATATCTTTACCAATGCTCAGGGGGCACCATCACGCAGCTGCTTCTAGGAACTGGACTTCATCTCACTGAGTGGACGGCAAGGGATGCTCTATCAGTCCCTGGATATTAACACTGTGGCAAAAGGGAAGATCTTTCAACTGCTGTCTTTCTTAAAGAGATATAGTACACAAAATGTTCCAGCCATATAAAAGACGGGCAACAAGGGCTGCAGCACAAGTGGAGCAGGGAGCTGTGTCTGTCAGAAAGGGAAAAGAAAGAGGTGCTGCAGTGGCTAAGGATAGGCCGCTAGCCCCTCCCGCGGCAGGTCTAGCGTCTCCTGGAGCCTCTGCTTCATCTGAGATGCCACCTCAGCAGCCCAGCCCCGACCAACTCCAGCACCCGCCAGCAGCACGTCCTGCCCCGCCATCCCTCAGAGGAAAGGGGCTGCAGAGCTGCGGACCCGCTCAGGGCCACGTCCTCCCTCAGCTGGGCTCGGCGGGGTCAGGCCGGGCTCGCCTACGCTCGGCTGGGCTCGCCTCGGTTCGGCTCCATTCGGCTCGGTTCGGCTCCATTCGGCTCGGCTCGGCTCCATTCGGCTCGGCTCGGCTCCGTTCGGCTCGGTTCGGCTGTGCTCGGCTGAGCGCCACTCTGCTCCTCTGGGTCCGCAGCCGCGGCCTTGCTTCAGCGGGCCTGGGCTCTCCGCCTCGCCCCGGGGGCACCGGGGACGTGCGGTGGGGTGAGGAGCAACGAGCTCCTGAGGGCCCGGGGGTTGCCGGGATCCGCGCAGCCGGGCTCTGCCTCCATCCGGTGCCGGTGGCGGGCCCCCCAGGGCTCTGCGGGCGGGGCTGGGCTGGCGGGGGGACACTGCCAGCCCCGGGGTACGGGCCCGGTAAAGCTCCAGGGGCCTCGGCAGAGACAGGTGCGGGGCAGCGCGGCTGAGGGCGAGGTGGCCGTGTGGACCAGGTCTGTCCTCGCATCCTGCTCAAAAACACGGCGCTGTTTACACGGACGCTCAGATCAGCCGCTTGCTGACTGGTAGGAGAGTTCTCTCTGCAAATGTCCCCTGGAAGAAAAACTGCCTGTAATCTTTTCATAGGACAGAACGAGATGTGGTGGGGGACTTTAGGAATAACCTTTGATTCTCGTGCTTTCCTAGTCTGGCGTTCAGGGAGAGAGAGATATGTCCTTGAAACCATTCACTTATCCATTGCCCGAGACGAGATTTCTTCATGCTGGCAGGCGCGTGTACAAATTCAAAATCCAGTATGGCAACTCCAACAGGTATGTGTGTTAAAGCCAAGAAGTCAGCCTGCGGTTTGTTGACTGCATGTAGCAGTGAGTTAACACAAGACGTTAAAACACAAAACACAAGTGGGTAGAAAGTTCACATGGAACAATCCATGTGAATCAGGGATGTTTTTTAAGAGTAATAGACTCAGAATTAATCTGCCTGCTAAGTATTTTTTCTGTTCAGTGGGAATTACATTTTGTTGCTGTTTAAACTCTCACATGAAATGTAGCTTCACTGCATGTTGACTGTGATGATTCCCACTCTCTCTTTGTTTCACAGCTCTCCCAATCTCAGTCTCACTGAAAGTGCTGCCAAGGAATCAGAGGTAGGAGCTGAGGCAGGTCTATAGGACCTCTGATGGGCATCTGAACAAATCATATGCTAGTTATGGGATTGAGAATATTTTGTCAAATGCAGCGTTTCAGGTGTGAGTAATGGGGAACTTCCCTGGAGAGTCTGAGCATTAAAAAAAAAAAATTACATAAATGAAAAATGTTCCTCAAAAGGCAAAATTTAGTGTAGAAGAGTCATGCTTTTGTTTGAAATATTCCAAAGAAGCTACTGACTGTTAAAATTGGACAAATGGAAACTCCTGTTTGTGGAGCTAGTCACTCCCAGTTCCTATCTGATTCCTCTTCAGAGTCATTCCTGCAGGAGCTCTTTCCCAGGATTTCAGTCTTAACCTCAAAACTGACCACTGCTTTCAAGTTGTCAGGCTTGACTAGCTGTTAATCCCTCTTGGTTTTTCAGGAGCTGTGGCAGTACTGGTGAGCTGTCTTGGTGGAGGGCAATCTAATGCTAAATTGCGCATGCTTTCCTTGCAACTGTGGAACCAATGGCTGTTCTTTTAATGATGCCGTTGCTTTGTGTCCAAGCACAAACTGGTCACCCATTCCCCACTCACCTTCAAGTAGCGGTACCAGCATGAGGCAGCGTGCAGCCACAGAAGGCGCCACTGAAGTTTTCTTACCTGGAGTTCTGGTCAGCAGCTGGCACCAGCAACGTCTCAAACCCGCCAAGTTATCGCATGTGCGCTACATTCTCAGCAGCAGTGCCCTGCTAGTGACAGCCGCGAGCTGTACATGCGTGCCCCCCCGACACCCGCGTGCTCTCATCACGAGCCTCTGCGCACGCGCGGCTCTTTAGCCTCGCCGGTCCCGCAGGGGTTTCTTGGGCGCGGCACCGAATGTTAACCGTACACGAGCATCTGTCTCTGCTATCAAAAGTGGTTGAACCAATCACTTCCATGCAGTACTATAATCGATGGGCAAATTTTCAAGGCATCCGAAATCTCTCAGTGATCTTCAAAAATAACTTGTAGTTCTGAAGGGAGAGGACAACGGTATGGATTGCGCGGTAGGAGCAAGTGTGCACTTACTCTTTGTCACAGTATTAGAACACAATAGGGGCAGCATTAAAACGCTATTTCCACGTGATTCCACTGAAAGTTTCTTTATGTCCTTTGGTTTTTGCACTCCAAGCAAACATCACATTCCAGTATGTGATTGTAAACATTGCCATTCAACGGAAACCATTATGAAATCTATCAATAAATGAAGTTCCCGTTTAAGCCTTTTACACCACAGCTGCTGCAGTTGCCCCACCCTTTGGAAAACTTATATATTAAAATATAAAACATCAAAAGAAGTCTGAAAAAAATCACATAAGTGCACAACTTTTAAGAAGAAAGTAAAGTGAAAGAATTTAGCAACTACTGTGTTCCATATATACAAATAAAGAACTGCAATTCTTAATTAAAGCATAAAACAGAAGTGAACTATTATCAATAAACAGACATCTTTAAGAATCCATTTTTTAATAGAAAGTGCTTAAATTATATTCTTAAAACAATGCTGTGAGCAGCACAGTAACAGGCTGAAAAGTATCTTGCTGTCTTTTTTATGTAAAAAACTTAGGAAAAAAACCTTCTTACATTAACAAAAAAGGAGTAGACTTAAAGAAAAAGCCAAGGATTTTCCAACTACTATATGCTGCACAGTAGAGAAATATTCAAACAACTACCCTGCCCCACCTCCCCAGATCTCTCAAAAATGTCTCAGTGCTTTGGATTAAATGATGACCAACTGAATTGATTTTGTCGTCTTGGCAACACCAAATCCAATGTCAGATCTCTTTGTTCTTTTTCTGAATCCACCAGCTGATAACCAAGAATGTTTATAGCACCTTTGCAAACTTCCTGTATTTTCTTAACTTTCTGAAAGGAAAGAACATTTCTCCAGGCCTGTGAAACACTAACTGCATCTCGAGATGTTATTTTGAAGGCTTCTTTTTTTTTTCCTGGTCCCTGTCCATGTGTGATATTATAGATCCAGCTTTTGAGCCTGGGAGTCAAACTAAGATCTGCAAATTTATACATTTCTGAGATTTCTGATAATGGATCTCTTACCAGATCTTCAAAACGGACCATTAAATAGCGATCTTTCAGGAAATTAGGTGGTTTTAGAGTAGCTGTTTCATAAATCTGAACGTGACTTCTACAAACCTCTTGCATTACTTTGTATTTGCTATCTTCCACTTTTGTGCCATTGGTACTCAAGACAATTCCATTGTCACGGGCTAATGCTTTGACTGATTGTTCCCGTGACTTAACGACTGCCCTGGGGTCACGTACGAGGTGAATGATTTTGAGATTCAGGGATGGGTCAGTGAGAAGGGGGTATAGGACCTTCAAGTCAAAGAATCGAACTTCCTTGATGACAACATGGGTGTAAGTTTTACAGGCTTCCTCCACCTTGCTGAATGGATACCGTCCACAAAGAGTCTTGCACGCCAATTCACTGGTTATGTCAGTACGTTGAAAAGAGTCACAAGCAGGAGCTGAACACAGAGCCCGACTTGCTGCCCACTGGAAAAGATCAGATAAGTTTCTTTTCCAAGGCATGTAAGCATCAAACACAGACATGTCACACAGAAAGACCGATCTGACTAAGTCCCGCACTGCCATGTGTAAGACTTTGGCACTGTTCTGGTACATTGTAACCCACACGTGCCATGCAGGTTCCATCAGGTAGAAGACACTGGGATGCTGGCTGAAAAGCTGACCAACAAAAGAAGATCCCGACCGCCAAGAGGAGAGAATAAGTATGTGGACTTGTGATGGTTTCTCCTCAGACTGGGGCATGAAGCTGCTGTACCGGGCATACATGAAGAGTAAGAATCCAGTCTGAACTGTAACAAAAATTATAACAATTGTGCTAAGAATCCGAATCCTTGCCATTCTCACCGATGAAGGACAACGAGAAAAGCTGAAAAAGAGAAGGGAAATACTGATGAACCATTGCCTGTGTGGCACAATAACAATACAACTTAGACAATACAAACTCTTGAATTAGTAAAACCTTTCTTCAAATGTGCATGAATGTATGTGGCATTAACTGCTTCCTTAATCAGTTGCATTGGGGGAGGATCATTGTGGTGATAGCTGAAATGCGCAAGTAAGTAAATGTTCAATGTTGAAGAAAACCTTGGGTTGATGCAGCTCAACCCTTGGATTAAAAAAAAAACAAAAAACAAAATGAAACAAAACTACAAAATACACAAGGCCTTCAACTTGAATACTGTTAATTATTGCCCTAAAAATAATAATAATAAAAAATTTTTTCTAAATTGCTCCACTGTATTTCTGTTTCAATTTAACGTTACAAGGATTTCTATCCCCTAAAAGGAGTGGATATGAACACTGGTAACTGTGGGTGCTGAAATAAAAATCATCTTATCTAATGTGAGTGCTGTACCCTACAGTGGCCATAGGGTGCTCTATCAGTTGGCACTTGTCCACAACCCTCTATTTTCCAAGCCGCAGAAGGCAGAAGATGGATGAAAACTCACAACCTGAAGCCACACCTAGCCACAGATGATAAAATGAAAAAGCTGCTGACACATATCTTTGGTCTGGAGTACATACACCCCAAGACTGAATACCCTGGGTTTGCATTTAAGGAATTACCAGTTTGGGAGTTAGATTTGTCTGCATATAACTCCTGGAAAATCTTAGGCATGTCAACCCCAAGGGGGTTTCTGCTTTAATTCGCAGTCAAAGTTCAAGCCACATACACTTCTCACAGCTTTTTACTTGAGGTTTTTGGCACCTACCCTTTTGTGCTCTCACTTATGCAGACTGCACTTGTAAGCAGTCAGTAAATTATAGCAGGCAAGGTTTTAGGAATGTAAGATTCCTCATATATGCAGATCATCTTAGAAGTTCTACACATACATATTTGCTATCTAGCTGCATTTACAATTTGCAATTACAAGTTTTTTCTTGTTACAGTGAATGATACATTTTTCAACACACTCTGAACTCTTGAAAGAAAATCATGCAGAGTAGTAAACATAGATAACATACTCATTTGACACAATAAATCGAATTGAATTAAATGATCACTCATTACAAAGCCTTTATGTACATTGTATATAAAATGTGAAACTCTGCTTCAAAATTCTGTGGCAGCAAAAGTATACAAGAGTTCAACAAATAATTACATTGATTTAAAGTAAGTAATGGAAGAAAAGTCCTCCAAAGACTGTTAAAGGCAAAAATGATGCTACAGCACATGGCTTAGCAATTCCCTAAACTGTGGATAGTGACACACTAGGAGAAATAAGGCTTACTGTATTACTTAACTTCTTCCTTAGCAGTCCACTACTTGCTACTCTCAGGCACAAGAGCAGATAGATAAATCCTTAGTTTAATTAAGCTTGGCCATTCTTCATAGATAAAATCTGCCTTGTTCAAATACTGAATTTTGGCATATTACATCTCCAGAAGCATCTATAAGTTTCTCTGTGCTGTGAGGATTGCCAGCAATCCAGCAGCCTGCACTGACACTTCACCAAACAGAGGGGATGCTTCTACTCTAGCTGCTCCACTCTAGTGTTGCTCCATTCTAATCATGCTGCAGAACTGCAACACTAACTGCTCTTTGCATGTTATTAGCAGAGTGGGGGGCTGAGGAATAAAAGCCAAAAGCTGGTTTTTTTAATTCAGTTCTGCCTTGACTGTCTTTCAGATCTCTCCTCACTCCAGTTCTCACGCAAGCAGTGTTGCACAAAACACTGTGCCAATGAAAAAACAGACAACATAAGCATTAGTCCACAACACTTGTCTGAACTAATCAGACTCAAGCGCTACAAATAACATCAAATGACCATAGCTGAAGTATTTCCCTGCACTTCAATATGATAGGAACTGCAAGAAAAGTGTGATGTCAAAGTAAAACACTAAGTAGATACCCATTTTCTATACTTAAGATTAATTTTCTACCCTTTTGGAAAAGCTGGAGTGTTTCTAAGGAATATACATGTAGACACCACCAAAGAAAAAGCATAATTACACAACAAAATATAGCATCTGTAAAAGTATTCTCTTGTGTGCTTCCCAGTGCATAAGGCCAAATACATCACTTTCTCCATAAACAGTGCCCTTTATTTCTGCAGTTATCATGTTGGCCATGTGTAATTCTATTTTCATGTAAACAACAATTTGCCATTTGCAATTGCATTCTGCAGTTAAGGTGATTTCAGCCCAGGTTAAACTTGCATTTCCTTAAAGCACAATTTTTTTTAACCCAACAAGATCTTCTGTGATTTTTGATAAACTTTAGCTGAGGCATAAAGCAGCTGTTGAATAACCCATAGAATAACCTTCTCATAGAGCTGCTGAAGATCCATCTATGCATACACAGATACACATACTTATAAATTTACTGAACAGATTACATTATGTCATCGCCTTAGTTGTGGACTTGGCATTGTTGGGTTAACAGTTGGACTTTGTGATCTTAAAGGTCTTTTCCAACCTAAACAATTCCAAAGTTGAGGAACAGGACTTTGCCATACAGGCTACTTCTGATCCTCTAGCGATCCCATTGCAGGACTCGCCAGATGGTGCTCTTAGGCAAGCTTGCTCTTTCAGCACAGAAAGGCAATATGCCAAAACTGTACACTGAAGCTGCACGCTGAAACACTAGTCTGTGACTTGCTTTGCATTGCCTCGCCTCTTTCTGCTAGTGTCCTCCTCCTCCATCAACAGCTCAGTGGCACCACCTGCCCACCGCAAGCTCCTCTCAGGAAAGCAAAATTGAGGCTTGTTACACCTCCTTTTTTCCTGCTTTGCTCCACAGAAGTGCTTCCTTGTAACTGCACCTGCCCGACTATAGCGTGCCTGCCAACCGCAAACGGGGGCGGGGGGGGGAAAGGAGAAGCAGCAGAGGGGCCAGAGTTCTAGCATTACTGCCACTTCAGCTGCCATCTCAGTGACAAAGCTCTACAAAACACCTCCTCGTTGACTCATGCAATCAGACTGACCCCAAGTGGCAAGGGAGCTACAACAAGCAGAAAAACAGGCTGAAACGGGCGTCAGGTTGCAGCAAACAACACTCTGACATCTCTCACATCTCTCAGCTGAGACTCATGAAGTACGGAAACACTCGGTGGCATAACAATACGTGCTTTTGTAAATAATGAAAAGTCCTTAGTATAAATTATTTTATTAACAGTTACACTGTTATTCCTTTTTTGTGATAGTAGTAGTACTTCTTTGATGATACCATTTCTTCAAGAAGAGCTCTGGTAAAGAGAATAATCAAAAGTCTCTCAAATTCCTGAGGTACAATCATCTCTTCACAGGGCAATGCAAATGTTCAAAATGTGATCTGAAAAGCATCTGCTTTTGGTATATGGTTTAGTTGCCAGTCCCGAATCAAGCTCTGTTCGTGGGTTTCCCTCCTAACACCTACTAATGAAAACAAGACCCTAGACTAGATGATCCCTGGGACAGTTCCACAATAACTATTTTTACATATAGTCCAAAGGAAATTAATTATACAAACTGTCCAACAGAATAATAATTTTCTTCATGATTTAAACTGTCTCTGATAGAGTGGTGAGCTGCAGGGCCACTAGTCTGCCACTGCTTGCCAAGAAATTAGATACATTACAGAAAGCTTTCCAGTTTTACCAAGCAGGGTAAAATTATTGATCCCAAAAAGATTTCATTTCTAAGGAGAGCAATTTTCAAACCCAGAAAGGCAGAAAAGAAAGAAAGAAATTGTCCACTGGATGATCCTTTAGCTTTTGCTTCCAGGGACTTTTGTTCATTTGTCACATAAGACATATTACGTTGGAATCGAGTAATCGGATCTTTCCAGGTCAGCTCTGAAAGGAACACAGTTTCTTAGTAACCTTCTTTCAGCACAGAATTCAACCTGAAGAGACTTAATAAAGTAGCAAAAACTAACATTATAGCTAAAAAAAGGACGCTCCTATTAAGCTGCTAATTTTTTTTTCTGGGCTACTAAAAAGACTGTAGAAAGCCTCATATTGTGCCTCATATTAGAGATGTCAATAAACATTGTCTCTGAGCTTTGGACAAAAGGCTGGGATGAAAGACTCCCTTAGAACAAACAAGTCTGGGTCCATTGTGGATTAAAGGCTGGATTAAAGCAAAAACGTTAGAGTGAAGAATTACAAATACCTGCTCCCCTACAATGACCTCTGAGCAACTGAATCTTAGCTTTGTCAAAATCTTCCCTGGCCATTTTCCGTCCAAGAAAATTTCCAGCATACTTTCATTTTAAACAATCTGTGCAGCACTTTTAAAGTCAAAGAACTTTAAAGACTACACAGAAATTACTTCAAATACTGTACTCAGTTGTGGGTCTCTTCCAACTCAGAATATTCCGTGATTCTGTTGATTTCCCAGATTGATCTCTTCCACTGAAAAATTAATACCTAATGCTGGATTACATGCTCAACCTTTTGCTACCCAAAAATGATTGTCCTGTATGCAATCAGGAGCAATCATATGAGATGAATGTAAGTACCACTTATGTACTTAAAATTCACCAAATGCAGCAATAGTGACTGTAAAAAGAATGATAATGGTAAATGTCATCATGCATTTTATAGAATTAATAGGAAAATATTTATTCATAGCATGATAAGTAAAGCAAAGATCACCTGAAGATCTGCTTTTCCTCATAGAATTTACTCCCTGCATACTTCATCTATAAGACATTGCACCAATGCAATCACCACCAAAATGGCTTCTATGAGCTAACATTAGAAACACAGTTTGCTACTCAAAAAAGTGAAATGCTGGAACATGACAAAGCTGATCAAAGAATAGTATACAACAATATTACTAGTAATTCTTGCAGTTAATCACCCCACTGACAAAACATCACTTTCCAGTATTCATCTGCAGCTAGAAATCACACATCTTCATAAGGCAAAAGCTTACTGTATCAACAACAATATGCAGATTGGTATTTGAATGGGAAAATAAAAGGTAGTTTGGAGGGTGTGTTCTAAAATCACTGGTTGTCCTAAAAGCTAAAAGTTGTTCCAATACTAAACAGTTGAAACTCATAAGCCTGCCTATTTTTTTTAATAATAGAATAGTGACACTGCAACTAAAATAATAAAATACAGCAAATGTACTGTAGTAATTTGGAATTATAACATTATATTAGCATTTGAGGTGATACTGCTAATTTAGTTTTTGGAAATACACTTCTTTTTACAGTCTAGTGGTAAATGAGATTTGAAGAATTGTTTCCAGGAAATCATCACACTTAAACACTTTTTAATACAATGAAGCATACCATACATTTAATTACATCATTAAAGCTCTTTTCCTAAAAGGTACTGTTTCCTTTAGGAGATTTTTTATATTTTTTAGAGTTAGATAAAGTTGTCCAGTCTAAGCAAATGGCAGTGTCAAAGCATAGCCCAAGCCAATAGCACCTATTTCTCCATACACTGCAGCTGAAGACCACAGTGTTTTCAGCTACTAGAATTACTGGTGTTCAAGAAATGAGGTCTGCTCAGTTGCAATTTTCGTTCGGAATTTTTACTATGGCAAAACCGGGGTGACAAAGAGACACCCGCATTGACTGAATGCTATTCACTTACTTGAGACTCTGTCTGCACTGGTACAATAGCGTCCTCAAATTCAAACAGTCCGAGGACGACTGGGCTGAGGTGCGCCCTGTGTGCCTCACTTGAAGCAACTGTTGCAACTAAGAAATACTGACAAATGCTTCCGATCAGCATGTCACCTTCACCTAGAAAGAGGCAGGACACAACAGAAAAATGGGAAGGGATTTCCTGAAAAGATGGGAGGGTTCTCTAAAGCACCTTATTTCACCATCTAACTCCAACAAACGAAACCACCTTAACCTGAATCAGCCATGTTTTCTAGGGGAAAAAAGAAAAAGAAAAAGAAAAAGAAAAAGAAAAAGAAAAAGAAAAAGAAAAAGAAAAAGAAAAAGAAAAAGAGGCTGATTTTCGACAGCTTTACCTCTGTCGGTGCGACATCGGCTCCGCCTCAACTGGTATTACCGCTACTCCACCGCCACAAGCAGGGGCGTGTGTGACCCGCTCAAAAACATGTCCTTTAAAGCACCGTTGTTTGTGAAAAGGGAGAAAAACGACTGACCGGGACTTCCTATCCGGTGGAGTAACCACACACCCCCACCCGCATCAGCCTGCCCGTACCTTATCGCCGCGGCTCCGAGCTCCCGACAGAGACAATGAGCCGCTTTCAGACGTGGCCGAGGCGCCGAGGCAGCGGGAGGAGCCCGAGAAGAAGCCGATCCGCCCCGCTCCCGGAGCATCCCCGAGCGAAGGCGCAGCCTGGCAGAGGCGGCCCCGCTCGCTTGCCCCGCCCAGCAGCCAGGCACGTGCATCCTGCGAGCTCCCGGCGCGCAGGGTCCCGGCTGGCTCGCCGGAACCGGCTCGTGGCAACGCCGCCTGGCCGCCTCAGCAGCCAGCGCCCCGCGGCCTCGGGCCTTCCTGTCGCAGCAGCCCCCTCCTCCCGGCCTCCGCCTCCTCCCTCCATCCCGGCCCAGCACCCTCAGGCGAACAGAGCTCTGCGCGGCCGCGTGTCGCTCGCTTCGTGCGAGTAGAACGAGAATAATGCCCCCTGCAAACGGCTGCTTGGGGAGTTAATAAGCAACGAGGTGGTTGTTCCACCTCATAAAGACTCCCGAAGGATGGCTCCGACACGGCCATGTTGCCACTTTAGTTTATGCAGACTTTTAACTTAAAGCTGCTTTCTTTTTCCTTCTTACAGAACCTTGATTAATCCTAGCGAGCTACCATGTCCTTCCTCAATGACGAGCATTTACATTGCTCTGTCATATGTATACAGAGAAGATCTGTGTAGTCGTACTGTGGTGCATGGTAGTGGTTTTTACTTTTTGTGTTGCTTATCAAGCTAAAGGAAGAGTCCTTGCATATAGCTTTCGGAGAAAGGCTCTTCCTTCCTAAGCCTCTTTTCATGCTAGTTGCAGTGGATCCTCAGGTATGTATTTTTCCCGTGTAGTTCAGTTCGTTGCTTAAGCTATAAAATCTTGCCTTTTTTCTATTACCTGGTTACTTACAAAAGTAGAATGTCTCTTCTTGAGACAAGCTTGTCTCAAGCTTGAGCAAGGAGTCAGAACCATGAACCAAGAACTACGGTCAGTATAAAAAGTGATCCAGGAAGTGACCACAGCAGAGGTATCACAGGATTTTTTTCCCTACTGTGATAACATCTGCCTTTACAGCTCCATTTACCCTGCACTCAGTTATTAGTCCCAGTCATGAAACACCTCTTTGAAAAGAAATGGAAGGACGGCTTCAGGTCATATTAAACAATTACATGCCACCTGCAAGTACATAATTCTTTTGATTGCCTCCTTTAAATGTATGTAGTTCTTTGCTTACATTACTGTAGAGGTTTTGCTCCAACTTTCTCCATCTAAAGGAAAAGAGAACGTTAAGGATATTTTTCTCTGTATTTTTCAGAACTAGACCTAATCTCAATTTCTTATTGCACATGTATTCGCTGAACTGTTGCTCTGAGCAGCATTACTTCTTCTAACTTAATGTGAAAGGCTACAACAGGAGAGAAAAGCAAGAGAAGAATTAATGGATTAATGGAGTCTTCCCAGTACTGTGGCTTTCCAACATTAATCTCTTCCGTGTTTGTCACTACCTTAAACAGACCTCTGTTCAGCTTGGAGGAAGACTATTATACATTCCATTTTTGTTGGAGTAGAACATTCAAACCCTTAAATTGCAGTCCTGTGGTCTCTCCAGAAACTTCTAGCCCTTGCTCATGTCCACCTTAATGCTTGTACAGACACATACCAAGTTCAGTCAGGGAACTGACTTGTCTGAAAAAGTGATTATATTTGGTAAAGATCATCTTCACCATAATGAACTCCCTGAATTAGCTCATGCAGTCACACAAGCACCATTACTGCTGCAAGGGAGAACATACCAAATGTACATCAGCTTGAGATATGGGGAAAACAAGCTCACAGCCCCCTTTGTTCCTGCTGTGCAGTGGCTAGAAGCACTAAAAAACAGCAGACAGTTGCTTTGACTCTGGAGATGCTGATACAAAGCCAGTTATCAGAAGCCCTACGCTGCCACACAGAGACTTCAAAGATCCAAGAGCAAACTGGAGACTTCTGGAAAAGGTAGCTCTCCCAACTGCCAGAATGTTGAATTCTAGAGGACGATGGCCAAAAGGTGGCATACTGCTAATCTGTTCTTTCATATTTCATAGCTGCACCGTGTCTTAAGAGTTCAAGAGAACCAAAGACACTTGGAATTTTTTGCAGAATTCTAGCATCTAGAATTGTTTTAATTTCTGTCCTGCCATAACACTGCTTTGCTAGAATTAATTCTTTAATACAAAACTGAAAACATAATGGAAATTATGTTGTTTTCTCTTGTAAGCTTATCTGACATAAAAAGTTAGCCCAGAAAAAGAAGATAAAATAATCTTCCCTACAACCACCTCCATCAAGAATGAGGGACACAGTCTTTCAATGTTTACCAGGTAATTATAATTTTTATCTGTTCTAAACTATTAAAGTTCTGAAGATAATTATTCACTTACTTTGAAACTCTGAGGCTTCCTGGGTAGAATTTTTCGCTAGTTTTCTTTCAATAGATACAAAGATTCTCTGTTTTACTATTCACAATTCACAATTAATGGTCTAGTGCTACAGTAATAATGCAAATAATAAATGGTTGTGCCAGATTTTGCACACACTATCACCCAAAACCTGGTTTCTCGTATCAACCTTGAATTTATTCATCATCCAATTTAATAATTAAATTGCTGAGTATGTATAGCCACAGTTACAGAAGCGCATCTCTGACCTTAACTCATCCATGCATTTTTCCGTTTCATAGTGCAACTCTAAGACTGCAGTGATTTGATTTACAAGAATTAAAACAGTTAATGTTGTTACTTTTAGCATATTATTTTCAGTTTTCAAGATGGTTTTTAAGGCATGTTCCAGTTACAAAAAAAAAAACCAAACCCCTAGGCTCTTCTTTAACTGTCAAAAATGTAAAATTTTCCAGCTCCAAAGCAGTGTTCCTGAAGAAATTAGATGAATGAACGTGTATTTTAAAAAGGAAGCACAAACAGAGCATACTTGAAACATACAAAATTCTGATCTTCTGAAGTAAGAAATGCATAGAGAATAAAATCAGGTAACTATTTTTGAATGGCATTTCTATAAAGTGTCCTCAGGCATGTCTTCAGGACTGGTGCTGTTTGTAGGATAGTACTGGAGATACAGGCAGAACTGGTGATACTGGAATTGTAGTCAACACTTGATTCTGGAACAAAAACATCTTAATCCTACCGAACACCCAAAGAAAGATAAGGAGGATGCTGACGTACTGGATCCAGGCAAATTTAATAATTTCCCAAAATCCTGGCTGATATTTAAAGATAGTCAAGGAGTGTTAATAGAGAAGCTTCTGATGCCACCACTGTGTTATCTAAACAGAGAAACTCATAGGCAGAAAGGCACACACCTTGTTAAGACATCAATTCATGCCACACATGCTAAGCCTCTGAACCACAGAAATACCTTAAAGCCTTCTACCATGGTAGGTAACAAAAGCTGGAGAGAACTAGAAGACATTTAAACCAATTCTGGGTGAAGTACCTACTTCGTGCATGAGTCATCAGGAAATACTTATTGTTAATATTCATGCAGGTAAACAAATCTTTTAAGAAGTGTGCTCCATACAGATTCTTCTAAAAGCAGACTTGTTCTTGTCTAAGAAAAAGAGTGAAAAACAAAATTAACAAAGAATTATTTTGTTAAAAAAATAAAAAAATTCCAGTCTGTCTGCACACAAACAGATATAACAACCTCTCACTGCAGAGTTATTATTTGGTGAGATAATCTTGCATACAGATTTCTAATGATTTGCTTTAGGTCACAGACTACAATATCATGCTTTGCAAATGGCATCTGTGACACACAGGGACAGCAGGTACTGCAGAACCAAAGCAAGATGTACTACAAATATGCCCCAAGAATAGCTAACAAACTGTTTTAAAGGCCTTTTTAGCAAAGATGAAAAGCAAAACAGGTTCCCATTAAAGAAAAGCAAAAAGTGGCTATGCAAGCACAACCATCTGAAGGAATGGACAAATAGGTATTTCACTAACTCCAAAACTGTCACATTTGCTTAGCTAACCAAAAAAAAAAAAAAAAGTTTAGCTGCACATCTAGGAGAAAACAGTTTTCATTTGGCCTGTATGTGGTGGAGGCTCAAAGAATATAACCCTGTTATGTCACAATTTGTTCAATTTTTGAAGGATATAAGATAACTTCCACTGGGTAATGAATGGTGGCATTAATGATAAATGGCATATCTGTTGCTCTTCCAGTCATCCAAACAGGGCTGGGATCTGAAAAGACTGTTGTCACTAAAATGGAGAAAGGAAACATCCAGGTTAAGGGGCTTTTAAGTATTAATAGAGAAGTCATATACCTCACAAAACAGCTGCCAATATGCTAACTACTACTGTCCTGTAGCTACACATTCAGGCTTACCATTTCTATCCCAATATGCTGCAATGATGTTTGCTAGATCATAGTCACTTGCAAAAGGACTTGTGCCATTGACCACAGATACCTGTTACAACAAGGAGACACTTTAATTATTTGTCCAGTCTTCAAGACAGTAATTCTACTGAGTTTCTTACACAAAAGCCCTTCAAGGAATGAACATAAACATCAGACTGAACATCTCGGCAGAATGTTCCATCTTGTAGTCTAGTAAGAAAATTCCAGTTCCAAAGTCTTACAGTTCGCTCTGTGGAGTAGTACAAATAATTCAGGTGTCACCTATGATACTATGAGGATTAAGAGGTCGGGGGTGAATTGATGGGGAAGGGAAAAACATTTCCTCACATTGTATCTGGTATCCAGTCCACAATGGTTAAGTAATTGCCTCTGGTTTAATTTCAAGTCTCCATTCACATAGAGCTGAGACCCTGGCACAGGAGAAAAAAACTGGAGAAAAGCCATGCTCTGCATCACAAATGTTGACATTCTCTGAAATAGTGAACACAAAAAAGGAAAATTTAGGGGGAGGAGGGGGGACACAACACAGCTTTCTACCTCTTGGTATCAACAAATTTTTCTACATGGATTTGATTTTTCTACAGCTCCCAAGTTTCAGATCATCACCTTAGTCTAAACAAGGGAACACCAAATAAAAAATACCTTTTTTTAAAAAAAGTGAACTACCTTAGTTAAACTTAACTAACTTTATTAACTCAACAAAGTTCCACAGGAAATTCAGTGAAGTCCAACGTCTGTGACTAATGACAGAAAGATTTGACTAGCCATAATATGTAAAAAGCAGCAAGGTGACTAAACATTGGAGACACTTTGAACAGTCAAAACCAAGGGCTTGTAGTCTGCAACAAGAACCAAATAAAAAAGGTAGGTCCTTAGTTCTTATCAACCACTCAGTCTGAAGGAAAATTTCCACATTTACAGTAGAATAAAAAGTGTGGTGAATATTGTAACTCTCTAGATACTAATACCTGACCAAATACTTTAGCCCAAATTTAGGACTCTCAGGCCTTTATTCTGGGCCTCAGGCTTAAGAATGTTTTCTACACCACATAGCTATGCTTGCTAAGCTTGTCCATCTGCAATCAGCAACATTCTCCAAAGAAACAGCCTAATCTCCCTAGGAAAACAACTTCTTGTCTGTGTGGCTGCACCCAACGCAGCTCTATATTATTGCTCCTTTCAAATGTATCCCTGGGTTCTCTATGCACTGGTGTTTTACTCTTTGCTTTAGGTATTAATTGCACTGCCACTTGAGGTACAATGGCAGCGGAACTCTATTGTCTTGTCTTCCTGTAACACTTTCTTGAGATACAAAAGATTCTAGCAGATGATTTACGATGCTTCAAGAGCTGTTGAGCAAAACCTAAGGAGTTTTAGGCTGCTGCAACAGCCTGACTCTCCACTTCTGAAAATGAACTGGTTATGTCAAGACATGGCAGTGTGAAGGAATGCACATCCTTCTGCCTATTGTAAGACTCTAAGTTATTTCCAGGTGCCAACCACACTGATACTTAATGTTGTGCACTTCTGTCCTGTATGGTGCACTACAGCCCGAGAATACAGAGCTTAAAAATTAAAAACCCCCCAAAATTTTTAACGAAGTGTATCAAAATACACAAGAGAGCTAGACTAGGAATGACACAGCAGAGAGGGAGAAAATAATTTTTTTAGTAAAATACACATTTTAGATAGAAATTTCAAATGTGGAAAGTTTCTTTTCATCTTTTGTATAACCACTACTGGAATATTACAATGGGTCTATACATCACAACAAACAAACCAAAAAATGCTCACGTAAAGCTGGTAGGAAAAGAGTAGAATCAGCTGAACACCAACTACATGCTCTGTTGGTTGTAGTGGAAGTTCCAATTTAAAATGCAACTGATCCATTTTGCCATCTTGATTTTTGTCTTCTTCTCTAGTCTAAACAAATTTTTTTAAAGACAGGAATTTCTGTTAGAAAGAAAAATAAAAAAGTAAACCCCAGGGGACCGTCACAACTGCAGCATGGACATACCAAGGAAGCAAATAAACTGCGTATGTAGGAATGCAATAAAAAGCTACTTGACTATTTACAGACAGAGGACTAAAGACAAACAACAAGTCTACACTGTTGTCTGTTATACAATGTCTCATACGCCACTCTAGGGAGGGAAAGTTTATTTTACTTCAAGGTCTTTTCTGCCATACACCATTCCAACTGTCTTCCCTGGATGCTACAAAGCATGCCTCAGTACTGATCGTCTGAAAGACACAGTGCAAATATATGACTGATGGTCAGGCTTCTGCCTCCTGCCACTGCAGCATGCCTTTTAAATGGCCTTTTGTATACTGATTCCTGGCTATGAGCCAAGGCTTGCTATCCTTGCGTGCCAGGCTCCGGTAGTTCAGCTACTTGCAAATATAGCAGGGCTTGTAACAGAGGCAGACAGAAAAATAACTACCACTGTGAAATCCCAGAAAGAAAAGTGACTGCAAGCAGCGATAATGTGCTTCTGAAGGCACGTATCTGCTTTCAAATCTAGAGTCTGCCCTGCAAGCTTCACATCATGAAAAGCCATGTGGCCAGGGGAGAGGGGCAGAACTAATTTGATGAAAGTAAACTGCTATGTTCACGCAAACCACCAGTGGTGCTTACGGACATGGTTTAGTGGCAAAATTGGTAGGGTTTGGTTAATGACTGGATTTAGTCTTACTGGCTTTTTCCAATCTAAGTAATGCTATGATTCAGTAACACTGAGAGGGAGTGAAACGGGACTTATTAAAATTCCAGCAAATCTCGACGTGAGGCACAAGGTTGTACATAAAGCTGCTGCTACCTGAAGGCAGCAGTGCCTGACGGGCCACCCGCTCAAAAGCGCCATCGGCACTCGTGCCCTCAGCCGCCTGCCGGTCCGCTGGCCCCACTCTGCAGCCTCGCTTCTCGCCACTGTTGCCGGGCCGCCCCGGGCATCCCTACCGACAGGAGCGGGACTCGGAGCCGGTCCTCCTGGAGCCTGTTAAACGCTGGGAATGTGCTCCACGCCAAGAAGCTGCCCGGGCCAGACCCGATGGTGGCGACGAAGAGCACCTCGTACCGGAAACGAACCGTGGGCTGCTCCAGGTACGCGCTCTGCTTCAGCCAGAAACCTGAGGGCAGAAACAACGCGAGGTTTCAGGGCTGCGCCGGGCCCGGTCGGGCCGCGTGGGGTCCTGAGGCGCTCACCGTGGCTCCGGTAGGCCACCAGCAGCGGCGGCACATAGGTGAGCACCGTGATGAGCAACAGCGCCAGCGCAGCGGCGGAGCAGAGCCCAGCCCGGTAGCGCGTGTACAGAGCGGGATGCGAAAACAGATCCACGCCAGCCATGGCGAGCGGCCCTCAGGGCCCGACTGCACCACTCCTCCCAGCACTCTCCGGCCCCGCCCGCCCGCGCCTTCTGCGCTGCATTGGCGGAGCGTCGGTCTGACGAGAAGCCGCGCCAATCAGCGCCGAGGGGACGGGCGCATCAGCCAATGAACGCGCACCGCTGCCTCCCGGGGCTGCCGGCGAGATAACGCCCGGCAGTGGGACGGGGAAAGACGGACAGGGACACCTGCCGGGGCGGCCAAGTCTGTGGAGCGGCTTCGAGTGCCCCGGGAGCGCTGCGGTGCTGGTTCATTGGCCCGCCCCGCCATCCGGCCGGAAGCGCGGCTGCTCAAGCGGTTGCCGGGGAACAGGCGAGCCGGAAGTTCCGCCTGCCGAGCGGCGGCTGTTGTTGTGACAGGGACCGTGACAGCGACAGGCCCGGCACGAGCCCCCGCCCCCCGCACACGGGCCTCGCCGCCTCTGGCTTCGCTCCCCGCCCGCCTGCACCATGAAGTGGATGTTCAAGGAGGACCACGCGCTGGGTAAGGGTGGGTCCGGGCCAGGTGCTGCCTGGCAGCGGCCCCGCTGCCTTCAGTCTCCCGTGTCGCCATCTGTCGCGGTCGGCTTCCCCAGGCGGTCGTCTTGTCTGTGGACGGACAGCCGCTGGCGGCCCTCGCCGAAGGGTGGTGCGATGCCCGTGGACGGTCTCCCCGAAAAGCCAGAGACCCACTCGGAAGTGGGAATATGATCGCGATCCCCGCAGGCTCACGGCCCTACCGGCGCTGTCCTCTCGGCCTAGCACTCCGGCAATATTATTACTTGCAATGACTAATTACGAGTTTTGTTCACAGAGCACAGATGCGTCGAGTCCGCAAAAATCCGAGCCAAATACCCAGACCGCGTCCCGGTGAGTAACCAAGCCAGCTCCAACAGAGTACTTAGAGGCAAAGGTGGATAAACTGTTTCCATCCTGCCCACTCTAATGAGTTCCTACTAAGTAAATTCATTTTCCTTTTTGTGTCCTTAGATGTTTTAAAGAAGCCCCAAACACATTTACCTACTCCAACATTTCCTCTTCTGCCCCCGTGCATATTGACATATAAGCTTTCTAAACACTTTCCAGGGATTTTTATCGTGGTCCTGCTTTCTTCTAATGGCAGTTATATCCCAGCAAACACCTTCATTGGCTTGAAGATTGTGCCTGATCCTTAGAAAGTCTGTGAAGACTCTTGAAACCTTGACCATCTTCCATCCTGGCTAAATGAGTTAGATGATATCCCTCATGTATTCCACGCCTATATATATTCTACACCTATTCCAGTCATCATGGTGAATTTCCCCATGCAAACCCTGTTGTTTGAAGAGCCAATGCAAGTGGTGACCCCTCCCTTCTGCATTAATACCTACCAATCTGATAAATAGCAGATGACCTCTCTTATTCCCTCCATAATCCCTTTTACCATGTTTCAGTCTCTGAAAAGACCACAGTTCACATCCTTATATAAGAGCTAGCAACATGTCCATATTCTCAACTTACTTGCTTGAGTGTAAAATTTCCCACATCCCATCTGACATGTGCCAGGTAGTGCCACTCCTGCCTCTCACCTTTTGGTAACTTCTCCATTAGCACAGCCCAAAGAAGAATCTTCATTTCCCATTGACTTTTTCTGCTGCTCAGTTGTACCTAGTCACAAGATTTTCTCCAGTTGCAGTCTGGCAAACTGGTATGATCCTTGTTGTTCTCTCTTGACTAACTATCCCTTCACACGTAGAGTGCAGCATCCTTAATGACCATGCATCTCCACAGTATCCATTCATCCATTTCAAAAATATCCTTGATTACCTTACAGGAAAAAGAAACAAAGAAACTCATAGTGTAGGTCAGAATGACATGCTGCTGTATCAGGAATAGGCAGCAAGGTATAGACAGCAAGGTATAGACAGATACAGGAATTAAATCTCAAATTGCAGCAATCCTTTGTCTGGACCAATGTGTGCTTTCTGCTAGATTCAAATTGAGCCGTGTACCATTGATACCAAATAGTCAGAAGTGTTTTTCAAACTTAATGTTTCAAATGGAATGCAGAGTTAAGGCATGGAGACCCTGGAACCTCTTGTAAACTTTATTTCTTGACCTGCTGTATTTTTCCTTCAAGAATCAGTCTGTGTAATACAGTAAGCATTGGGTCTTTTTCACAAGCAATGCTTAATTATCCTTCCCCCTCTACCTGTTGCTTTTTGGTTGGTTTGTTTTTGTTTGGTTTTGTTTGTGGCCATCGTGCTGTCTTTCCTTCCTGTAGTCAATTTCTGATTTCCGAAGCAATGATGAAATTCTCTCAGTAGCCTCACCAGTACCACTACAGTGAAAGGATCACCTCCCAGTCCTTTGCCTAGTGCAGTCCAGGACACTATTAGCCTTACGTGCGTCCAGGGTACACTGCTGATTCATTTCCAACTTTAGGTCCACATTGCAATAGTTTCATATCATCTGTGTACAAAAGGTTAAGTGATGTGCATACTTTCCTGACACAGGTGTCTTTAAGGCATAATGCACCTTCTTACCCCATGACTGCCAAACACAGGCACAGGAAGTTTCAAGCCATTGTGTATATGAATGTAGGTTTCAGTGCAGCTGTAAAATCAGGTTTTACAGTGCTGAGCCAGTTCTACCTGTGATTTGGTTGCAGTCAGGAAACCTTTTTGTTCATCCCCTCGGCTCACCATTGTAAGTCTGTACGAGCAAGCAATCTACCAAAGCTGTGTATTCATAGCAATCCTGAACAGCCTGACCTTCACACTTGCACTTTACAGGTCATAGTGGAGAAGGTCTCAGGATCTCAGATTGTTGATATTGACAAGAGGAAGTACTTAGTTCCATCTGACATCACCGTGGCCCAATTCATGTGGATCATCAGGAAGAGGATTCAGCTGCCATCTGAGAAGGCAATATTCCTCTTTGTAGACAAGACTGTCCCACAGTCCAGGTGAGAGGCTATTCACTTGGTATTCAGAATCATTTCAGCAAGCCTGTGCATATTAGAGGGCCAGTAACACCACTCTTCAAGGCACATTTGGTGATCTTAGGAGATGTTTGTCACATCTTAATCTCACTGAAAGGTTTTTTTCTCATGAGTTTGATAAATGTCTTATTTCTTGAGCTAGGTTGAAAGTAAAGGTGACTGAAAAAATATACTATGATTTTCTTCCATGGCAAAAGGGTGAGCTTTGCAGTTATGATGTTGCGACACTTGGTTGAGTGCAAAACACGTACATCATCAGTGTCAAAAAAACAATGATTCTCAGTATAACAAAAGAAGTTTCACATGAAACACTCAATAGCAAATGCCATAAATTATTCTGAGAAATACCCAATAACCTGTCAGTTTACAAAGAAATTATAACATTACAGACTAGTTGCTGGTTCTTTTATTAAAATTATTTACTTCTATTAAAAAAAGAATAATTGCAATAGAAAGGTTTTTCACATTGCTTTTATATAGAAGTAACTTTCACTGTTTTCTGCTACATACAGAAATAGCAGAAGCAGCTACAACTTTCTACACAAGATACTTCAGTAACATTAAAGGAAATAGTATGTCCTTGCATGCCTTAGATGTGATATTATTCTTAATACTTAATTGTATTAAGAATCAGTCACTCCAGATAACCTGATACACCATGGGGACCCGTGAGAACTATCCTTTTCTGCTTGTTTTCTTCTAACAGTACTGAGAATGCCTATATGTCATCTTTACAACAGTACTATAGAATTACTAGAAGCAGGAAAGAGAGATCCATTGTCTCTTCTCACACGTTCATAATGACATGTCACATCTCAGCTAGAAAAACAGGGCTTTGATCATTCAATATAAATGTAAAAATGGTAACTTCTTAGCTGATAAACAAAACCACAATCTCTTCATGGCTCCACTCATCTCACAGGCTGAGTTTATGTAATAGTATGAGGAGAGAAGGATGTCAAGGGTTGGTGATCTATCTACTACTCACCAATTCTCTTTCATTTCAAGTATTGCTTACAAATCTTCCCAGCTCCTCTTTTGGGCAGAGTGACATAATTGTTTTCCCTGTCACTCACATGCAGTCTCCATTTTTCAGTTCATTAGCCTTTTTTCAGTTTTGGGAAGTCGGATAAAGGTGAGCTGAGGAAGCTTCATTTGTGCTTCAACTCTATCAACAGCCAAGTAATTGCTAGGATTTCTTTTTGTTTTCAAAATAAAGACCAATTTCCAACAAAATAAGGAAGCATTCTGACAAAGGCATTTGTGAAGAAATATAAAAAATTTACTCTGCAGAGAGTCCAGGATCATTTCTCTAACTTAGGAGTCAACTGCTTTTCATTTATCCTCATTTTTTGTATTTTACCCTATACACAGACTTGCAAGTTTTAGCTTTTATTAACTCTTGTTTATATGAGGTTCTAACTGTTAACACTGGCAACTTGCATGAGCCAAGCAAACCATTTCTCTTTTTTTCCCTTTCCAGCTTAACTATGGGACAACTTTATGAGAAGGAAAAGGATGAGGATGGATTCTTGTATGTTGCCTACAGTGGAGAGAACACATTTGGTTTCTGAATGGTGGGTCTTGGCTACTGTACCATCCTGCTGTGTATCTTGTAAATAGCTGATCACTTTCTGTTCTGACATCCTCAGAAGTTCCTTCTCTATACATGCATTTGTAAGTGGATTTATTTCTTAATATATTGCTAGGTCTTGTTTTATTAGACTGTTAAATTATAAAAAGAAAGTTTTGTTGGTTTTGAGGTTTTTTTTTTCTCATCGCTATGAATTCCCAGAGCGTCAGTTCTTTGGGGGGGATACATTTGATGACATTGATTAAATAATAAAGCAAAGTAGTTGGGCTACTGAAACATGAAGAGAAGAACACACATTTATTCTGTTTTGAGATGTTAGTTTGAGAAAAATAAAAACAATAAATTAGTATTGGGAACACTGGATTTACTAGCTTATCCAAAGCCAGGAGCAAGATGCTGATCATGTTGAATTGAGCTAGTATGTTCCTCTTTCTCAATTAACAAACAAGTACAATAAAAATTCCTGTCACAAACAGGCAGTGCTGTCATTTCTTTACCTTCATTTTGGCCAGAAAGTTACTTACCACATTTACTAGATGCTACACAGCTGCTTCTGTTACTTATTAGATGTTGTACAGCTTCTCAAGCTTTTAACATGTGGCTGATGATACCAGGAAGAAACAAGGAGCTCTTTGTAGGTTTCAAAACCAATAGCTGCAGAGCTATCATATCTCACAGCTACTTCTATTTACAGGCACCCTTGGATTGTGTGGGAGTGGGTGGAAAAACCAGATAATTGAGTTAATTGCACAGTGCTGGAGTTCACACTGATATTAAAGGATAACACTGTGTTGAAGAAGGAGCATCACTTCAATCTTCCTAAGCCAGCAAGGAAACACTAAATACAGTTTATATTCCTAGTGAAAGTTTTAATTCATTTACACACTACATGGTGCCTAGGAATCTAGTTTTTAAAATGCTTCCAGTTACACTGGAAATTTACGACTTTCCAAACTTAAATTCATACTAACTCAAATCCCCATGAAGATACATTATGCCTAGAATTGTTTAGCTTTGCAGTCATTCACAAATATTGGCAGAAGGACTCCAAAATGTGACCACAGGAGCCTGTGAAATGTTGACACTACCCTATTACTTGTCCCAGTAACTGTGATGCATGTGCTTACTGCATCTGAAAATGTGCTGTTGATCTCAGTAAGCCTTTCATTATTCTGAATAGCGCTGCATTGTTAACCACTGCTTTAGGAAACATTCTGTCAGTGTTTCCATCGTGAATTACTTCTAACTCCCTTTTCACATTAATGTTTACTCTTAAACATTAATGTTTAAGATTTTTTGATTCAGAATGAAGAAAAGTGGTTTTACCTCTCATTTTTTAAATTACCTTTTATTAGTGGAAAATGTTCTGTTTCCTTTATGCTGAAACTTTACAGTTTTTCGACAGTTGACAGTTTTTCGACAGTTATCAAGTAATCAGAGGAGTAAGAAACACTTAAAAATGTTAGATAATTACATGGTAGCAAATAGATGTATCTAAAAGCAAGGAAAGGTGTTATGACTGAGATAACTTTTGGATTACCCTTCATAAGCCCCTAAAACCTCCACATAGTGGCTCTCTTTAACATCTCTGTATTTATTAGTTTAATAAATTTTAGGAGCCCAGACCTGAAAATAGCTCCATAAAATGTAAGGAAAAATATTCTACAGGAGTACCTTCACTTTTCATCTGCAGGTACACTTAAAATGGCAATAAAACATCAAGAGGTTTCCTTTTGAAATGCATCCTTTTAGATAGTACACTCTTCTCAAATTATATAAAGCATGTATGTATGATCTTCCTTTTCTGTTAATCCTTCAATTTATGCACGGAACAAAAAATGAAGTAATACCTCACAATTCCTACAGCAACACCTCTATGTCACATTTAAGCTAAATTGAAATGTCATCTCTAATGTAACTAAACCAGTACTGGATGAATTTAGCATTCAGTAAATATTTAGTATTCAGGCAAATTTTAGACAATTTAGATGGTCTTTCTTTAAAAATTATCTTGCTTCTACATGTATTTATATTAATTGCATATATTATGTACCTATCATTGCTGCAGCCCTCTTATGACATTATATAGTCTGAGAGAAAGAACTCAAACACCTTTCTTTCCTCCTTGCCAACAGAATTCTCCTGCCCTCAGCAGCACAACCCTGGCTCTTCCTTTCCTCTAGTGCTTAATGGATTTATTACAGAGATCTTTCAACTCCTTCCTACTGAAATGCTACTTCTTGTTTTGGACTCATGGTTTGATTTTCTACAAATACAGTAATTAAAGAAGTCTTCAATTTAATCAGAATGTACTGAGATCAGTAAGCCTTCCAGCCTCTGTTAAGGTGAGCAGTTAGGGAAGCACACTGTGAAGATCAAAACCTTGCTTTTCCAAAGACAGTGGAATGCTAGCATCTGGTCTCATGGAACTGCAGCCTCAAGGTCAAACTGATTGATTATTCCTACCCTTGGACAAAACCACTTGTTTCTATGCTCTGGTTTTGACTTCCTTAAAAATAAGCAGGCAGTCTGTCTTGCCTTCTTACTATGATTGAAAACAGAATAACCTCTCTAATAGTGATGCTGTTAAAGGCATCCCACTCATTGATTTAAGTTTCTTTGTCCTGGCAATTAGGAGCCATTGGTACCCAAACAAGTTTGGGACAGGAAAAGACCTATCTGGGTCTTTTACAGCACATTTTACAGATGTGCTCATTTTACACATATGGTGGGAATCTTGGTGCCTTCCTATGCTCTGCTGCTCCCACTGCCAGTTGTTTGCTTGTCCTCATTAACCATGCACTGTGGCCACCTCATTCCTGCTACTTACCTCCCTGCTAACTCTGCTCTCCTGTGGCAGTCTCTGCATTCTACTGTCCTCCCTGTGCCTTGCCTATCTTTGTTTTTCGGGGTGCCTGCTATCTCACTCAGCGCAAAGGAGTGATACTGGCTTGGAACACACATCAACTGTTACTTTCCAGGAGCAATTCTTCTAAAGACCTGCTAAAGACAATGATCCAAGTTTAGTTTGTTAGCTTTTGCAAAAACAGAGACTGTTCTTTCCTATCTCTGCATTTTTCCCTCCTGATTTTTAAGCAGTTTCATGGTACTGCCAACAGCATTTCCTGACATTCTGGAATGAAACAGATGCAGGATTTAAATACTGATTTTCCATCACAGAAATGCCATCCAGTTGAGGATGAGATCTCGCAGGCTTAGCCCCTCAGCCTTTTACATGCTGTTCTGTTTCAGCTCCTTCCCTCCCTTTGCATATTCACTGACTTGCTCTAGGCTTGAACATATCCTCAACTCCAACCAAAAAGTGAGGTTAACATCAGTGTTCAGCACCTCAAAAACTACTTTTAAACCTGACAAGTAACAAAAAAGCAGCAGTCTACAGTTCACAAGTATTTTAGAAATGCACAAAAAAATCTTACAAGGAACAATCCTAACAGCCAGGCTCAAATTTTAGAAGAGTTAAAAGAATTTAAACCATATAATTTCTTATCTGAAAATTGATGCAAGAATTCATAACTAGTCTTACGTAACCCATTTTAATATTGCAGCCGGATAGGAAATGGGAACATTCCAGTCTGGTCAGCAGGTTCACTGCTGACATTGTTGATTAACTATGGGAAACTAGGTATGGTAAGTTAATAGTTTCTGCAAGATTCCAGTGAAGAACAAAGGTAAATTTCAGGAACCTGGAAATCTACTGACAGCTCTTTAGGTACACTATAGAACTCTGCCTTTGGAATTCTACTTGCTCAGTTACAAGAATAGCTACCATTTATCTTCAGCAGTTCACCCTGTAGCCCATGTGCAATGGCATCTGGCCATTTTTTATCCTCTGATGACTACAGCCAGTCCCTAATCTCCATAATCCCTTGCCCTACACAAACACATAAAATTACGTCCCCCTCACCAGTACAACTGGTATTTCTGCATGTTAGTGCAGGATTTGAAAGAGTGGGCATATACACACAGAATTCAAGTTGTTATTTCTTCAACGAGAACTATTCTTACTTGACGAGTCAGCCTAAGTGTGAAGTAAAAAAGACTGCTATCAATTCTCAGACTGTAATGTGATGTATATTGTTTGGTCCCATATGTAGCTCACTAGGTTGACAGCAAAGGCTGCTTGGAGAACTGCTGTGCCCATTTTTCAAATCCAAAACTACACGATACCAACAAACAAAAAAACCTCAAATCACTAAAGAATTTTTAAATTCTAAATTATCCACTTCTTTCATCTTGCCATTGCCTTGCCCAAATATTTTATGAACTGTGGTTAACAAGAGAAAAATACAATAGGGGAATGTGCTCAGTAGCAGTTACAAAGTCTTGAAATTGCTCACAGAAGGCAATAACTGGGACAGAAAGTTTAAGGAGGATTACACGCTGCTTCCCCCACAACTGCTCACAATGTTGACTGTTTTGCCATGCATATGTTAGTTGGTAATAAAGCATCATGACAAGAGACTAGAAGAGACATGCCAGAGACTACTTGGAATACTCCCCAAAGCATCTCCACCTTTGCCAGGCCATTAATGAACACAAGGAACAGTGACATAAATGGCTGAGGCATTTCTGCTTTAACTGACCATTTCCCATAACAGGGCACGGAGATGGACAGTGCTTGAAACACTTAAAAGCAGGTAAATGTTTGCCTGTAATTACATAGGACTAGCCAATTTGAACCAAGTCATTCAGGAGTTTTCTTTCCTGCCTACAGAAGCAAAGCAGTTGAAAGGTTATCTGGCCGAGTCCCGAAATTGAGATGCATGGGATATAATAAGTGGTATTATTTGACACAGACTCCTTCCTCCGCAGTGCTTTTTCTGCTGTGGTGATATCTGTGGCTATGTTTCGTAAACAGCAGCATATATGAAGGATTCCCAGAAAACAAAAAGGCACTTCAACAGAACTAGTTTTTCCAGTAAGAAGCAACAGGGCTAGGGGACACAGAAAATTCTTCCAGGCACGAGACAAGAAGTGCTCAGAGTTATACAAGCATTACTTACTATACATTAGGGTTGTCCCAGCAACAGAAAAACAACCACAGCATTATAAGAAGTGGAAGAAAAGAGCAGCACTAAAATTTTCCATAGTACTGCTTCAATTTCAGTTGACATTACTTTCACTGCTGGTAGATCATACCCTCAAATACTATGATAGCACATCACTGCTTCCTTTCTTTTGAAGGCATATTGCTTCATGCAGCTCAGAATTTTAAGTCAGCAGTGATGCTTTTCTGTATTTCATTAAAAAGGGGTCCTCAACTCAGTAAAAATAAAGTATTCTCTAAATTACTTTCATTCTCGCTCCTGTCTCTTTACAGAACACAAACTACAGGGCGTCTTTTTCTGGCCCTTGAATTGCAGAGGTATCTGCTGTGGACCAGAGCTTATTCCTGGATTCACATAGTCACATGGATTCTCATGTGAAGTGCAGGTATTCTTTGGCATTCTTGACCCAACCCAGCAGAGCTTGGCTACGCAGCACTCTCCAGGCTTCTTGATAATTTAATGCAGCTTCCTTGTAGTCCCAGTAAGTTTTTAGAGTCTTCATCCTGACAAAAAATGCACAAAAATGAAAACAGTTCTATGATCCTATTGAATATGAGGTCACAAAATGAAAAAAGAAGTCAAATATCTAAGAAACTGATGATCTCCTATGAACTCTTCCATGCTACTTAGTGAAATTCTCTTCTAGGGAGACTTGGAGACATCCAGGCTCTAAAGCTAGACATTGTCATCAGTCTTACAAAAGGAAGCAAAACAACTCTTCTAGCACTAGGAATGTTTGTGTTTGACTATGTGACCACAGGTTACATAAAACTTCTATGACAGCAAAAACCACTGAAGCAAAGCTGAAAAGGTGGCTAGGGTGCTTTGAATTGGGTGCTAGAAAACTGGCTGTAAGGGACAAGGACAATGAACTGGACAGTTTTTCTTTTCTAGCAAAAAACTAATGGGGAAGAATGAGACAAAGGAGAAAATAATCTCTTTTCTTTCCCTAAAGCAAAAGAGACTCATCAATTTTGGTGTTATTCCCCTTCCTCAAGCAGCAACTATGCCCCATAATCTCAGCAGAACAATTGGTCTCTCTGCTGAGTACATTATACCAATGATTTTCAAAATACAGAAATTCAGGTCTAGAGTATCTGAACACAAGTGCCTGTAAGACCATTTAATCAAGACTTTCCTTTCCTTGCATTCCGTTCCCAACCTCTTTTATCTTCCTTTGCCAAAACATCTGTCAGCCACATGTGATATGCAATGTTTAAACCCAATATGAAGGGAAGATCATGGGCAACATGACCTTCACCAAGAAAGAGGAAGAGCCAAACTACTACAGGAATCCATGAGGTCTGGGAACCACTGCACTAACTTCTAGAACAGGCTTTCATGCTCAAGATCACCCCCAAAAAATCCCCATAGCTCCACCACTAGAACAGACTATCAGAAGCTGTGCTCAAGGCACTCAGCATTCTGCTATAAATTTATTTCTAAAACACTGTGACATGCAAGGCAAGCCATATTATCTATCCTTCAAACCTTGTATTCAGAAAGATGCAAGAGTGGAGAACCTGTCTATGCCATTGCTGAATATGGGAGATACAGTCTCTTAAAAAACCTGCCCTGCACGCTTATCATAGCCAATCCATTTTGCTTTCTCCACCTCTTTCACATTAATCATACTCTGTAAAACTAACCTCTGAGCTGCTCTCAAAAGTCTCACGTAAGGGCCACATTAGAACCTTCCCCCACCTGGCCAGTGCAATGGTCACAGAACCCCACTATCAGTACTGGGTCTGGAACTGGAATCCTCCATAATGCAAACTGAGCAGGAAGGAAGAATAATAGTACAATCTTCATTGTGATGGCTCCTGACTACAGATAAAGAGGAAAGAGGATTAGTCATTCATTTAATAAGCCCAGCAAGAAAGTCAGGGCAGGTTTATTTTACAAAGTCTCCCTTAGATTCAGACAAAGGGCCATACAGCCAGTCACACCTTGTACAAACAGCGATGCCTGGAAACTCTCTACGGTGGATGCCACTGTATGACAAGAGGAGGTTTTCACTTCCCCAGGTGGTGACTAAGACACGTTTATTTCCTAACAGCAGAGAAAAAAACCCAGTAATGCAAAAGATCTCCTTTGCCACATTACCATCAAGTGATCTGCAAACAATCACTGCAGAGGGTTTTATGCAACAATTCAGACTAGCAATAGCACAACACTGTCCAATGGTGTGTCACCATTCCCTTGGCAGTGAGCATGGAAAACATGAAAAAAAAAAAAGATGGATTTATGCACTACTAATTTCAAAATGATAACAGGTGAGAGGGAACCAACAGAAGAAAATTAGGTATGACAAGTGGTGGTAACAGGTAATAAACAACATTAGAGTCAGTCTACCTAGAGAAATGAGTGACAATTTAAATAAAACACAGAAGACATCATAAGAATTATCACAAAGGAAGAAAGAAGGTGGGACAGCATAATACAGTATTATCTGGTTCTTGATGAAGTAGTTCATGCCAGCCAAACACCACCTCCTTCTCAGTCTCATGTGAAAGCAAATAAATCCTGAAAAAAACTCAAACTGATGAATGTCATGCTTGATATCTGAGATAAGCTATACTATTATAAATACCTAAATTTGCCTTTTAGAAGAGCCAGCAAAGTTCTGGCCCCAGCAGGCTGTCTACATGTTCCAATTTAACAGCACCCACACAGATCCTCTGTGTGAAGAATTAATGAGAAAGTCACAAAAAGCAGGAGAAGCAGCTTTAAATACACACACCCCACCAAAAGAAGGAAAAAAAAAAAGTAGAACATCAGAATCAGTTCCATGTAAAGCTTTAAATTCCCCAGTTCCTAAGTCTGACAGTGGACAACAGTAAATTAAGGTAGCGTTACATGAAGAATAACCCTTGTCCTAATATACCCTACAGCTACAAAGGAAGCTGATCAGCAAATTTGAAAGTAATACAGAATGAGCTTTCCTTGATGGAGCAGGAAAGATGGGAGGCAAGAAACACAGAAGTAGACTAGAACAGTCATGGAAGGAACTTAAGATCAAAGTGAAAAAATGAAACTGAATGACAGCACAGCTTTAGAACCAACCATTTGTGGGAAGAAATAACAAGATACATTTGAATGCGAAGAAAATACAAAACTGGGTAACAGTTAAATACACAGGAGTTTAAAGACGCAGTTTGAGAGTGTAAGATTTCTTATCAGAAGTTTGCTCAAACTCAGGGGGGAAAGAAAAATCAAAACATCAGAATATTGTGTAGAAAGGAAAAGGGAAGATGAAAAAAACAGCAACACAAAGACATTTTTTAATTTTGCTTTTTAAGTGAAGAGGAGGAAAAACAAAAGGCAATCAAAGGCAATCAGCTGCATAAGCTGACTAGTGAGCTAGCACCTCTACTGTATAAATAGAGTCTGTGCAGCGTAAAAAACAAGGTCACATCTGTGAATCAGCTGGACTTCGTCAGGAGAAGCCCAGACAAAAAACCAGCAGAGGACAAAAAAGTCAAAGGAAACGACAAAGCCAATGGTCTAGAAAAGCCCTGAGGTGAAGTGACTTTATGTAATCAGCATGCAATCATGAGTCACCTACCCAACAATGCACAAGTTCACAACCCATTTTGAGGCAATTATGATGGCTAAACGAGTGAGGACAAACTCCCACCCAAAAGACGCTAAACTGATTTAAGGATAAAGTATCCCTACTTATAGAATCAGATGAAAGCATCTCAGTAATAGCAATGGTCCATATTGACACCAAAACTTTCAAACAGCTATGAGACACTTCTATAGACACTGCAATCTTTAATTCAACAAAACTCAAAAGCAAGCAAGATCCATTAATTAAAGATCTGGGGTGCACTTTGGCTAAGTTCATTGCATCTACTGTCTTGGTACCATGAAAGGCTGAAATGGCCTATCTCACCTGCTTCCAGTCACATATGCCTCCTACTCCTTGGCATGGGTTTTATCTGTTTCTATTGGCCAGGTAAGTTCATTAGTCCAAGAGAAAACATGGAAGACAAGGAAATTGTTTTCAGCCGCATTACCTAGTTGAACTGACTCATCATGAGATTGGAGAAGTGCTACTGATACAAGGGAGAAAACAGTAATCTACAGCCAGTAGCAGCAGAGAACTGCTGTAGGACCATCCCCATCAGCAGCTACAAGCAGTTAAATTGGCTCAAGAGTTGGGATAACTGCATCCTAAAGCTCGTGAAATTATATCTAGAAGTAAGTCTAAAATAAAATAAACCTTCCGTGGCAATGGATTTGGAGTCATCTACATTTCCCAGACGCTCTAAGCCAAAGAGAACTAAGTTTCTGTGCACATGAAACTATGCTTTACTTTATAGCATATGATCAAATACATAATGCATCTAATACTATGCCATACTGGATGATTACTGCAAGTAATTAACTCCAGTCTGATAAACCAAATTTGTTTTTAATAATGTAAAGGAAAATTCCAATTATGGCTTCCTCAGACAAAAGCTGCGCTATTTTCCTCCCAGAAGGTCTCTGTTTATGCAACATATGCAGTGCAGAAACAGACCTATACACTATCTCACCTTACTAGCTCTTAACTCCACTGTACGCTAAAATGAAAACTGATTTTAACCTAGACTTAAAAAAATAAAAAAAGAAAAAAGGAATTTTTTACTCAAACTCTTCCTTCTTGTGAATCAAAGAAGTGGAATTTGACAGAATTACTGAACACCAATTGGATACCAATAACTCCATGGCAATCTTGGGATACAGGGTTTGAATACCACCAGGCGGAGAGAGCTGCAGGCAGCTGATCTAATAGTTCATGTTTTCAAAGAAGATACTTCTTCCTCATCTTGTGTCTCTTTCCACTTTTCCAAGTATCAAAGTTTAACAATGGACTTATGTAAAATAAGATTCATGAGCAGATACTGTATCATCACAGTATTCTTCAGTTTCATTAAGATAAATTCACTCTTCTATCTTTACCGTAGAGTGTCTGGTAGATCCTCTTGTGAAATACTTGTCACCAGCTTTTGGAATTTATGGAAGAGTTCCACTTTACAGATTTTGGATCTGATATAAAAAAAATTAAAAATTAGAAATTCTGATGGAAAAAAAATCATAAATTCACTCCACTTTACAGCTCACAGCAGCACAACCCAGCTGAACATTTTTGGTAGAAAGCATTATGTTCATTTCTCAAAGAATGTAAAAACTTCTCTATCATTTAATTTTTCCTACCTCATCCAAATTGCCCACCTGCCTTTTCCCTTAGTTTTAAATACTATTGACAAGATGCATTGCCCCCATTCTCCCAGCCAGCATTCACCAGTTTGCAGAACAAACATTTTAAAATCACAATGTTATTTGCATGAAACTGCACTGTCATCAGTTCACAGCTGCAGTAAAGTTTAGCCAGAAGGACTAGTCCCAGAACAGCTCAAACAAGCACAGGACTCCAAAGGCTTTTTCAAACAATTAACTTTTGTATTATTCAAAACAAATAAAAGAAGGAGCAGAAGTATCTGGAGCAATGCTGATGTTTTCACAATGGTGACAAGTACACATTCAGCAACAGCTGCAGGGCAGTTAAATACAAGAGGCTCACCAAAAACTAGAGTGAGTCAAAGTTTGAAAGATCTTTAGAAGATACTATATACATCTGTCAGCTTTGAGCCCCTCTATTTCCCCAAAGAGATGGCAACCAGAATCACTGTTTATAAAGCGTAGTTTGGTTTTGAATGGCCCAGCTGTTTCCTCCATTTAATTATCCTTGCATACTTGTCTTAACAATGACTGACTCAGTTCTCCAACAAGTGCAAGCTGATTCTCCAGAAGCACTGAAAACAAAATCAATCAAAAAAGAATCTTCCTATGTTGCTAGCATGTATTTTAAGAAGATCAAAAATGGCATAGTATCATAGAATCTCGACAAGGATCATCAAGTCCAACTCCTGACTCAGGAAAAGCCCAATAATCCCAGCATGTGCCTGAGAGCATTGTCCAAATGCTCCTTGAAGTCAGACCACTGTGACCACTGCCCTAGGGAGCCTGTTCCAGCATCTGACCACCCTCTGGGTGAAGAGCCTTTTCCTAATATTCAGGCTAAACCTCCCCTGACACAGCTCCAGCCATTCCTCAGGTGCTATCACTGGTGATGAGAGAGCAGGGAACAGTGCCTGCACCTCTGTGTCACCTCACAAGGAAGCTGTAGCCTGCTGTGAGGTCTTCCCTCAGTCTCCCCTTCTCCAGGTTGAACAAACCAAGTGACTTCAGCTGCTCCTTGTAAGGCTTCCCCTCCAGATCCTTCATCATCCTGATGGCTCCCCCTTTGGATGTTTACAGCTTCATCTTCTTATATTCCTGTGCCCAGAACTGCCCCCAGGAGGTGAGGCCATACCAGTGCAGAGCAGAGCAGGACAATTCCCTCGTTCACCTCGCCAGCAATGCTGGGCATGAAGCCCCCCAGGATGCAAGTGGCCCTCCTGGTTGCCAGGGCACTGCTGACCCATATCCAACTTGCCATCAGTCAAGGCCCCTAGGTCCTTTTCCATGGCCCTGCTTTCCAGCCTCGCATTGCCCAGCCTGTCCATACATGCAGCATCACCCTGTGCCATGTGCAAAAACTGGCATTTGTATTGTTAAATTTCATATGATTGGTGATTGCCCAACTCTGTTATTTGTCCAGGTCTTTCTGCAGGGCGTGTCTTCTTTCAAGGAAGTCGGCATCTTCTCCCAATTTAGTGTCACTGGCAAACTTACTTCGCATAGCTTTGAGTCCTGCATCCAAGTCATTTATTAGGATGCTGGTCCTAAAAGCACTGGTCCTAAAACAGAGCCCTGCTGAACCCCACTGGTGATGATGGCATGCAAAGATGCTCTAAAATTTAATATTCAAGTTAATCTGTCAAAGTTTCGTCTTGTAGTTTTTGGTGGTTTAGTTAATTAAGCATTAACAAAAGCACATACCAGACATTTACCTACAAATTCCTTTTAGTCAGTCAGCTTTACCTTCCTTGGTATTTAATGTTATCTAACATACTGAAAGGGGAAAAAAACTTTAAACAACACTTCCCAGCAATCACCCTGAGATTCCTTGAGAGGAAAAAGAATGAAGAAATACAAGTGTTGTTTGTTATTAAGCACCATCAGTTCCAATAAGGCTGTAAATTCCTTATTTTCATTATAAAAGTTCCTTTTGTGACTGTTTACCTCAAAACCAAAAATAGTTTACTTTTCCTTGACATTGTTTTTAATCCTGATTTCCTAAGGAAACGAGATGTTTCTAATCACACAGCCTTGGAGGCTCTAATAATTTTTGAAAGTTTTAGTGAATTTCAAGCACATGTTGAGAAGAGGCTCTTTCAACAATAATTGAGTTCTTCCACTTTTGTGCTAATTGTCAGCTAGCAGATGGCTCTCAAGTTTTAGAGCTGATGCACAAATGCTATGTAACAAATTTAAGCCTACTGAGAAAAAGGGGTCAGTTGGTTTGATCTTTCACATGTCTTCTGGAATACTTACATACTGCATATTGAAAATAAATATTCTACAGTGCACACGGAGCCTGTCTTAAAAGATACACTAAGTCATCTAGGTCACCTGTGATAGCAATACCCCAGACACCAATACTGGTCACAAACCACAACGTTCCTGGTCCTCTTTCTTTCCACTGAAAATTTGGAAATACTAGGATATACCAGGATAAACTTCAGTCAAATCAGACCTAACTTCAAGAAGCTCAGAATATGCAACTTGCAAGCATATGAATAAATTCTCCACATGAACTATCTAAGCTGTATTTATTACGCTATTCACCCCTAGTCAGGATTTTCATCATCCTTCCAAAAAGTCTGGGAAACATCAACAATGTGACCATTGATAAATTAGTAGTATAATCAGCCAGCAGCTAAAACACGAACCCCAATCCTCAAGCTGAATTTCCAAAGAACAATGATAATTTTGGCTGTCTCATCTAAAATGAAGATAACATAGAGAGGGAGAAATTTGTCTGCAGATGCTTATGAGTAATTCCTCTCAACCTCAAGAAAAATACGTAACTATTTCTTTAAACTATGATTGTTGATAGAGGATTTCTTAAGGACCAGTGCCAAGATGACAGTTGGAAAGGTGACATATTCATGTTAGGAATGTGCTGCCATCATTTCAACACAGTTTCAAACTTTAAGGCACAAAGTAATGTTTCAAAGCTACACTTTTAATGACCATGCATCTAGGACAGCTGGCCTGACTATTAAAGAAAAAGGAATCTCCAGAAAGAGAACTTGCAATGCACAGATTTCCTTCACTATCATCAACCAAAAAAATACAAAGCAAAAATTCTGTTTCCTTCAACAGTAAACATCCTTTCAATAAAAACTGATTCTAGTCCCTCACCACCACTATTTACAATGTTCTCAACAGTGACAAAGAAATACGATAAACTTGTGAATTCTCATTTAACTTTCATTATTCCAACTGCCCTCTCCCCCCTACACAGTGACTCTTCCCCTGCTCTCTTTCCCTTTCCCTTTCTTCACCACTCTAGATTTCCTCCTGCTCTGACAACATCACGTGAGCTGACAGAGGCAAGTAAGCTAACAAACAAAGTGTCTAGATATTACAACACTCTCACACCTGCTCTGATGACTCCCAATTCTCTTCTTCGTTGTTCCCTGGCGGAAGCCGTCTGAGGTGACATCCAGAGGTTCCTCAGGGACTGCACTCCAACTGATAGCTGTAGAAGAAATTGTTATGAAAAAATGAAGATGCTCTTATCACAAAAGTAGAACCTAAGAGTTCCTTTCACTTTATTTGTTCATGTGTTGCTTCCCTAAATAATTCAAATTAGAAAGAGGACCATGGTTTTCTAGGGTCAGAATTCCAGTATCTAAAAGAATGCTTAATTTAAAAATATGAAAACACACACACATACAGCTTTCACCTTAATTAGATAATTCAACAATCCATGCCTCTAAACATCTGGCCTTCAGCTTTGTAATTCTTCATTTCTTAGGGCAACTCTACTTTCTTTTGTGCATCCTGTCCAGACAATGCAGGAAGAAATGTCCAAGTTAGATGGCTTATTTTCACATCAGGCTGTGAAATATTGCCCTAAAATATGTGCAACAGTCACTCTATGTTTTCCTTCCCAATTTATTATCTGCTATTATTTTATTGTGTACTCTAAGTAGTTCCATGTTTGGTAACTGACATACACCAAATATCTGTAGACTTTACTTGAAAAACATTATTAGCTAGTAGTCAAATAAAAATAATTTGTTGAAAGAGAAAGTAAGTGCCAACAGTCTTAAACTCTACCCCAGGTCTGAGAACTTTGTAATCCTCTCGGACTGTAAAACTTCTTAATGCTGAAACTCTGCATACAATACCTTACAACTTCTAAGTAATAAGCAAAGCATCAGCAGTATGTCAACGGAAACTGACATGTCCAATCTGTCCCTCCATAGCATAATAGCAGGTTCTTCAACTTCTACTAGCAAGAGACAGCTTCTGTTTCCTAAATTCTCCCTCTTCTCTGTGATCCTAACACGCAAAACAGTTGCACACGCATTCACTCTAAAGACCACCTTGTTATTCAAGATGCTGAAAGACTTACTTGTATTACAATTCAGCTGTATGCTGCAATTGTTGTATTCTGCTAAGTGCCAACTGTACTCACAGTCATTCAAGTACAATGCTGTATCACTCTACTAAATTACAATCCTGTGTATTTGAAATATTGAAATGTATTTATGAAACATGAAATGTAATTGAAACATGAAATAACATTAGATACACATGACTGGTATTAAATTATCCCCATAATGATTATGGGGAAATATCTAAAAATCACCTGGTTAGAGGATATCAGTTTCTGACAAGCAGATACAAAGTTACTTAAAAATTAAAACATTTTCCATTCTTTCACTTTTTCATAATTATCTCAAACTTCAAAGAACTAAACAGAACAGATACTTCCTTAAAATAACAGCTGGAATGTTCCTATCAAGCATCTCTCAATATTTTGTATAATAGCCCTAGATTTGGGGTTTATTCTGATTTTTACTCCATCTGGCATAAAAGAAGCATGCTAAAGCATCATTCATCTTTATTTAACAGAATGACCTGAGAAGCGTACAGTAAGAAAGACATATACTGAATTTAGTCACAGCTGCTCTCAGGCCTTTTTTGCTAACTCAACTGGCACTATTTCAATGATGAAATTTGTTTCCTATCTCAAAAAATTAAAGTATATTCCTTCCTGGCACTTGTAAATAACTCCAATTTAATGAATGCAAATGCTATTAGGGCACCCTTTGTCTCCATTCTACTTTATTGTTAGCTCTATTATAATAGGAAAACTTCCAGTTCTGGTTCAGACAGAAAATGATACAACAGCAGAAGGCAAGCATGTCCAAGTTAAAGAAACTGCTTAGCCATACACATAGAGTGGCAGTTGCTTTTTTTTCTTTCAAATTAGACCACGTTGCTGAATCACATTGAGATTTAAGCATTCATTCACCACCACGACAAAAAATGCAATGCCCAAAATATCTACCAATACAACTTTTACACTATACTACTCTGTATTCTTTCTTCATTCACAGATCTTTGGAGCAACTACAAACAACCCAGCATGGCAAGTCTTTTACTCACTACCAAGGAGAATAGAGAACTAATTGAAACAAGAAGTCTTTTGTTTTCTTCTAGTACTCAAATTTGTTTCTCCTGATTATTTTCTGTCTGTGTTTAGATTATAGATTCTTAATGACATCAACCAATTGTTTATTCAGTCTGAAAACTCTCTACTGGAAACTGAGACAAACATTATTAAAAATTAAGTCATGATCTGAAATGAAATTCTTGCTTTTCATACTTTGTTGCTAGTATACTGGCAAGGAATGATGTTCCATTCCAAACAACCAAACCCGTGTCATTTTTATTCAGACTTTTGCACACAGTTACGCAACTAGCCCAACTTAACTCACCTGCACTGCAAGGAACAAGTTTTGTTTTGCTGTTAGTTTGAACTTTCTGAATTGCCTGACGGCTATGTTCAAATTGAAGATCTGATTGCAGCAGCTTAACCTCCTGAGTGAGAAAACCATCTGGTAAAGATGAGATGTGCTGACACCTAAAGTAAACACAAAAAAATGCAAGTGATTTTCAGTATGTTCTTCCCAAACAAGATCATTTTGCACAATTTCCCCTCATTATCTAAAAAACATTTCTTTTACATTAAAACAAAACTGAACATGAGTTATATAGGTGAGACCAGGAGGTTTGGAGGCATTTTTCCCTTCAGAAAAATATTTATTAAATAAAACCCCAAAGCCACATTAGTTTATTAGGACTCTGTCCATTCTGAAAAAAAATATGAGGAACTGGTTTTTCTAAAAGTCTAGTTGAAAGCTATTATAATCAATTAAGTATGCAGGACAAAAACTGCAACATACTTCTGCAATCACAAAGAAAAATAAAAATCATCAAGTATTTACGTAGTCAACTGCATTACATCAGGAACTGTTTTATAAGCCTAAAGGTTTATAATCAAAGCCTAAAAACATACAAAATATACTTACAGTTCCATGTATAATTTTATATTTGTTACCTTAAACTGCCGTTGCATACTGAGTGACATAAGGATTGTATGAGGAAAAAACAGCATGTGTTTTATCACTACAATATTTACACAGAGCAGGAATTAAGACTGAGATTCATACTGTCAGATGCAATAGTCTGAAAAAGTGCTTGACTTGCACTAGGACTAACAAGGCTAGGCAAATTCTTGTTACATGTTACAGAATGAGGAAAGGATTATACAGAAAGCTCCACCAGCTATGTAAATAGAGCTTCTCCATTAAGAGACTGATGACCTCTTTCACAATCATCCTAGAAGCATGCAGGGGTACAGAGAATAGGAGTTATGAAACCAAGTCAAACCTTTCATATGAACTGGTCTAGTAACTGCCACTTAAAAAGAATGGTTCAGCTCCCAAGTTTTTTTCTTGCTCTCCTTTCCCTTCACTCTGCCCAAATCCACTTCTCTTCTCTACTGCTCTACTCTACTGGTTTAACCTCCCAAGTAAGAAAAATAACCACTTCCTATCCTTGCTGCTAGGATAGTTTTCATCAACCAAAGAATCTGAGAAGAAAGGCCAGTGCACAACAGGTAACTTTCCTCATTTTGCAGCAGTGCACTTCATCTCTCACATAGATCTCCCTGAGGTGACAGGTTGTGTTATGAATGCTCTACTACTCAAAGCAGGGAGAAAGATCAGATCTTGGATGTAACTGAAATTAAAGAAGCAGATGAATTTTTACTGCCATGAAAATTCATATCATCAGCTTTGCTTCTCCACTGTAACACAACTGTCTTCTTCCAACTGACCAGTACAAGCTGTCACATACTATGTGTCCTTAACCACTTTAGTGAATCAGAGAACAACTGAGGTGGGAGGGGACCTCTTGTAGATCATCTAGTCCAACCATCCCTCCTCCAGCTGGGCAACCTACAGCCAGCTGCTCAGGACAGTGTCGAGATCAGTTTTGAGTAACTCAAAGATGGGAGAATCCACAACCTCTCAAGTTAACCTCTCCCAGTACTCCATCACTCTCACAGTAAACAAGTGTTTCCTGATGTTCCTGTGCTTCAGTTTGTGCCTATTGCCTCTTGTTCTATCACCAACACACTGCAAACAGCCTGGTTCCATTTCGTCTGCCACCTCCCTTCAGGTATGTATACAAATTGGTAACATACCCACAAGCCTTCTCTTCTCCAGGCTGAGTAGTCCCAGCTCTCCTCATATGAGAGATGCTAAAAATCCATTATGTATCTTCGAGGCCTTTTGCTAGCCTCTCTCCAGTATGCCCCTGTCCCTCTTGTACTGAGAGGCCCAGAACCTGACACAGTCCTTCAGATGTCACCTCACCAGTGTCAGTCCAGGGGAAGGGTCATTTCCCTGGACCTGCTGCAATATTTTGACTAAAGTGGCCCAGGACACCATTAGCCTTCCTTGTTGCTAGAGCACACTACTGGCTCATTTTCAACTTCACATCTAGCAGGAACCCCTAGCCCTTTTCTGCGAAGCTCCTTTCCAACTGGGCAGCTCCCAGCACATAACAGTGCATGGGACTGTTCTTTCCCAGGTTTTCACTTCCCCTTGCTGAGCTTCATGAAGTTCCTTTTTTCCAGCCTGCTGAGGTCACTCTGGATGCTAGCACAATGCCCTAGCCAATCAGCCACTCTTCATTCTTGAGTCCTCAGCAAACCATCTGGGCATACAGTCTGCACTATCATCCAGATGATTGATTAACAAAGATATTTAATAAGTTTGGACCTAGTATTGATACCTGGTGTACATGACTACTTACACCTTTAACTACACTTCGCCCAGTGATCACTACCTTCTGGGCCCAATCATTCAGATAGTTTCCAATCCACGTATCTGCTCATCCAGCTCACACCTAAACAGATTCTCTATCAGGATCTTACAAGGCACATTATCAAAAGCTTACTAAAGTTCTAGTATTTGTATGACACGTGTTGTCTTCCAAAGCTCACTGTCTCCATACGCATCATCGGAGGAGAGCACTTACCTTTCAATAACTGCTCTCCGCATAGCTTCTTGGCTATATGGACACTTCCCCACTATAACTGCTGACAGATACACTGGATACTGCAGAAAATGCATCAGAAGAGCTCCTTGACACCCTAACACATTCCAGCGAGCCAGTTTATCACTGCAGGACATAGAGCATGTTCTGTCTCCTCGACCTGGCTTTACTCGTACTAATCCCACACAGTGGTACCCAAGCCCAGGTACTCGGGCATCATCCAGGTCTCCAGGTACACATTTTGCTCCAGTTCTGTGAACATCTACTACCCTTGGTCTTACTAAGCCAGTCTCCTTATTAGCTGTTTGCATCTCACCAGAACATTCACAGCTCTTTTCATTTGTGTTGTCTTCTTGTTTCACAGATTCATATTGAACAGCCAGGTCTTCAGGGATTATGGAAAAACAACCACCATCACCAGTTTTCATTCTCTTGATTACAGGATTACTTGCCATCTTCTCTGATTTCTTTTTATCTTCTGCACACAAGTGATTATGGTTATTTCTACTTTCTGCTGATTGTCCAGCTGCATGACCTCCAGTCAGTGGCTTAGAAAGCTGGTTCTCTGGTTCACTGATTGGAAAAATAGAAGCATCTCCACCTGGAACAAAAGAAACAAAAGAAATAATGTAAAATTGGCCTAAAAATCATCTTGTGACTGGAACACATCACACCAGTAATACTGCAACTACTAGTAGCTTTCACATATCTGCACTCATAAAACCTTAAAAACTATAAGAACACATTTTTGAAAAATTGTCCTGTGCAACACTGAATCAAATCTCACTGAAATTTGAGCCAATATATGCTTCATTTCAAGTTTTGCATTCTATGTAAGAAATAATCAAGAAAGCAAAATTTATGATCTATAAAGTAAAAGGTAACAAAGGCATTTGACAGACTACAAGAAGTGCTGAAGACTCACAGGAAAACCTGATCTAATCAAACAATATGAACCTCAAAAGAATAATGAAAGAATAATCTGTCAAGTAAGGGTGAAAACTTTAATCTGTATCACTGAAACAAGCTCAGAACCAAAATTCTGAGGCTCAGTTCAAAGCAAAGCAAGCCTGACAGGCCTGCATCTGATTTATGTGAGAAATCTCTCACAATGCAAGAAAAAGAAAGGAATTATTCTCACTAATAAATTTGAAGACATAATTTTCATTCTCAAATGCATTAATGAAGAAAAATAATATTGCAAATTCCAGCAATGCACTCAAAATCATGAAAACGTATGAGCAACTAACTCACTCTATGAAGTACTGATGACAGTATTTTGCTCTGTAACAGACTAGCAGATAGAGAACACACCAGTGAGCGAGCACGGTAACATCAAGATGCCTGATACCTTGGTAGACTGAGGCCACATTCCTTCATTCTGTCAACATATCTTCATTTTTGTGGTGCTGGTTCTGAACCAAGCTGCACACAAAGAATGCTTTCCATGACAGAAGTTTCATTACATTCCCTAATAAATTTTGTGTTTGGGAGCTAGTGATGTTTCCTGGATGGGGCTTTTTTTTTCCTGTTTTTCCATATGGTCTTGGTTTGTTGGGGGGTTTTGTGTGAGTCAGTGTTAGCTCTTCTCCTCCATTTTTCTTTTTTGCTTGGTTTGGGGTTTTTTGTTTGCTTGTTGGTTTGGGGGTTTTTTGGTGTTCGTTGGGGCTTTTTTTCTTTGTTTGCTTCACAGGATTGGGGGTGGTTGTGGTTGGGTGTGGGGTATCTTTTGTTTGGTTGTTTTTAGGAACAGTGGTAAATACCAGTATTTTTTATTAAAATTTTAATCCAAGGAGATACTGTTTGAAGTAAAGCAACTAGGCAACCTCTGACAAATATGTTATTTTCTGGAAAGGAAAATAATAGCTATTATTGCTTGAAGTGAATCATTCCACCATATAATGAGCAGTACATCAGACTTACTGAGTTCATCACATCCAGTGAGAAAAAATGCCAAATCTATCTATGGTCCTATGGAGGACATATACATCATCTTCAGGCACATATCAGTAACATGAATTACTGCCTCACTCTCAATCCAGACCAAAGTGAGACTAAAGAAAAGACAAGGGGCAGAAAAGATTCTAGATGTGGGAGCAATGTACTTGGTTCACTCCAGCATACTCACATGGGGTATGACTAGAGAAGAAAATAAATATGATATTTGGTTTGAGTTTCCATTTCCCAGTTTCAGTTCCTGGACTAAAGATACATTGCTGATGGGAAGCTGCAAGCCACAACTGATGGAGAAGATACCTGTTAGGCAGAAAGTTTTCATGAAACATTGACTTCATTTTTGATGCAAGAGAAAACAACAAAACTTAGATGCCCTCTAGTGCCTGTTCTTTCCTGATGGGAGTCTGTCAGGAGCAAATCAGTTATGCTTTTACAGAGATGGCATTCAACATAAACACATCGTTAGAACTTTAATAACAGACCTCAAAGAGTTGGATTCAGTGGAGTTGATGTTAACCATCTCAAACTGTATAGATAAGGTCCTCACTTCCCACTGCATGTGTTTTTACCAACTTTGCAACTCATCTGATTCAATGAGACCCAGTTCAGTGGCATCAAATTGCATGAAATGTACTCATTCCTGCAGAATTACTATTTTCCTGGCTCAGTTCCCTGAACCAGCTTATCCCATGTAACCAAGAGGACTGCCATGTGGGAAAAAGCAAAAATTCTATCCTTGACCAGTAGTCATCAGATCTGCATTGATGTCACATGAAATCAGACCCTAATTCTTCATACAGAGGCTCTACAAGAACAAGGAAAGAGCAAGCTTTTGCGAGAAAGCCTTAACACCACTTAGAAGTATAAAAATTAAGCTAAAATCCTGCTGACAACAGGAAAAAAGAGTGTTGCCCACACAGAAGTAATGCAGTCTTTCACTCACTCTCATATCTGAAGGTACAAAATTTGGCTATTTCAGCAATAAGTCTAAACGATTTGTAATACAACAACCTCAGGTGGCACTGAGTAACAGCACTGTTACAGCATTGAGAAAAACTTCATTCATGCCTCACCTCTGGAAGCTCCTCTTGGCCACAATTTCAGCATGGCTGTCATTCAGAATGTCTCCTAAAGCAAAACCCAAATGAGAATACTAAATCATTACTAAAAAGAAGACAAGATAAATAGAATTTTACATAGGACAGTTCTCCATATTTGTTAGTATCTGAAGGTTTACCATTGGTTTTAGAGTATTGCAAGATATTTAAACTTCCAATCACCACAAAAGGAGGTCAACAGCCTACACAAATGAAGAATAAAAATACTCAGTCTGCAGCAGGTCAGAGACTTAACTGAATATCAAATTTAACTGTTCTGATACTGGGAACCCTTTGAGTTGAGTAACACCACCATCCTTCAAAATCTTCCTGACTTTTGTTTTCTGGGGTAAATCTTAATATTCTCAAAACACATTCTGCCAGAAAATTTCAAGTGTTTGTTAAGCTTTTGGTTGAAGTTTCTTTTTCAACTATGTCCTACAATTTAAACTATTTTTCCTGCAAATAATTCTGGTATTTACTAAGTTTGCACATCTCATCTTCAGCTTTCCTACAGTATCTGCCTGTTATGGTATGTAAAGGAACAGAAGCTACACAGATCATCCTTTATTTCAGGGGTAAAAGGCCAAAGGAATCCTCTTTAACAGTTTTCAAAGTTTACAAGTGATCTAACAGACAAACATTAACATGACCTACCACCACGTTAAAAATGTTATCATAAGAGGAGAATATTTTCTAAATTCTAAATGGCAAAACAAACTAGTGTTACCTTTTTTTCCTAATCAGTTTTGTACTTAGAGCCTTAATATCTAGATTGTAAATGGTATAACAGTTTAATAATAATTTTCCTGAATCAGTCAGAAAAATGTCTGTATTAAAATTCTTCTGAGATGGCCAAATCACAAGAAACAGCCAAAAAAATCTAAGATACAGAATCTAGTTTCTTCTCTTCTGCTCCACTAATTAATTTCAAAATGAAGGACATTATAGAGAACATGAAGTAGCCTAAACTGGACACAGGCAAACCCCTTTCTCATATCTCAGTCTCATCCTCCCCTGAAGCCTAAAGAGGATAGAAAGCCCTGTACCTACATATGCATGAACACTTTTCCCCCTTAGCCACTTTTCAGCATTTATCATTACTATGGCTGCTTCCCTGTCCTAGCAGAGGAGACAGATACACCATGAACTAAAAATGGACACACAGAGAGCAAGTCTCCTACAATACATAGTAAGAAATGGCAGTTGTGAACAGCCGTGTATCTATCCCACACATTTACTGTACCACACTTAAAACTATCTAGCAGTAATAAGCAGTAAGGAAGGAAACATGCAGTAAGGAAGAAAAACCCTATTAAGTACCTTCCTGCTGGTTAGTACCAGCAGTGGTACCTCTTGTATCAGACCGCAACAAAACTAGATTGCAACAGGTAACCAAAGCACAATTATTTTGCTTATGTTTTGTCTTGGCTTTAGATACAAAGTGTTTGAGTATGCAGACTCAGGGCCTAAACTACACATTTCCAGATACAAAAAGTTAATTCACCTTTGAGGCAGCAAGTGCAGCAAACCTTCATGGCAGCCATTGTGGCTGCCTAAGCTCCTCTCTTGTTGATGAAGGAAGGTCTAACTTACACTTCTGGCTTCAATCCAGAACAAGTCTGAGCAGAATGCCTTGGACATTTTCATTGATTCTGTGACACCAGCAAGAAAGAAGGTAGCATAGGTAGTCTGTTCTTGAATTTTACACCATACTTACCAGTTTTTCGCATTTTGTTTTGGCCAATACATTTTGTTCCAGTTCCCATAGCAACAACTTCCTTAGTTACTGAAAAAGAAACAGCATTAACTGAAAAACTATCACCTCTAACTACTGCCAGAAGCATTGCTCTCATACAGTCATTCTGGTAAAACAACACACAACACTAAACAGAAGGGAATGTACAGAGAGGCAGACCATGCAACCTTACAGAAAGGAAACAGCATCAGATTGAGAATGGAATACAGCAGGCAGAACCACCAGTGCTAAGAAAAGCCTATGACTGCATAGAAGGAATGCTAATACAGGCTTGATATGCTAGACACCACACAGTGGACACTGTCATAGCATTCCTCAGGCACATAAGAAATAATAAATATGGGGTACAATCTGCCTGACAACACTGAAGTGCCACTAGGGGAAAAGATGATGAAAAACTAACATAAATGCAAAATGTAGTAACACAACCTGTTTGCTCTCCTAGTCCTTCTCTGAAGCCTAAAAAGGGTAGAAAGCCCTGTACCTACATATGCATGAACACTTTTCCCCCTTAGCCACTTTTCAGCATTTATCATTACTATGGCTGCTTCCCTGTCCTAGCAGAGGAGACAGATACATCATGAATTAAAAAATGGACACACAGAGAGCAAACCTTTCTAGGATTCTATCAAATTAAACACGTATTTTCAAGAGTTTATATTAGGAATTCAGGTCCTGCCTAGACTTTCACCACATATTGAACAGGCAAATGTAGGCTCTCATTGTCACGTTTACAGTCTGGGAAGAACAGCATTTCACTAAAACCACCTCTTTCCAGACAAAAGTTATGAATCACAACAATTGCAAAGTTTACAACCACAAAGAGTAAAGAATTTGGGTGGAGACTGAAATGGAATAGAAAGGGGTGAATGGTTTTTTTTTAAGTCATCTTTAAAAAAAAAAAAAAAGCATCAAGAGCCTTCTTTGCCCCTCCCTTCTCTCCCACCCCTATCCCTGAAACTCATTCTTACCCTGGAAGTTTCCTGGATCAAAAGCCTCTCTTTGGGCTGCAGATTCCACTTTGACAACAGCTGCCAGGGAAGTCCATTCCCTGTTTGGATCTGGTTTCCCCTGCTTAGGAAGTCTGGTCCTATAATGCAGGTAGCATAGCCCAGCAATTTCATCAGCTGACCACATGGCTCTTGATTCAAGTGCAGGTTCTACACAGAATTGAATTCCATCACAACACTTCAACAACAACGACTATCTCTTCAAACCCTACCATCTTATTCTGCATGACATTTTCCTGCACCACATTTCAATAACAAAGAGCTAATTACATCATCCCTTTCAGGACTACTTATAGGAAATAATTTTTTCCAAATCGCAAGAAATAAAAAAACAATGCTAGAACCCGTAAGTGCAGCAGCAGGTCGGGCTGGTGGGCTCCCAAGGCTCCCACTATGCAGCAACCAACCACATGCATCACGCCGCCGTCTCGGTGCGGTCTCTGCAGCTCACCTGAGGCGCCTGGCACCACCTGCCTCCTTTCGAGGCCTCCCCCTTACCGAGAGATCAGGGGCAGCCCACGCTCTGATGGCGCTGCCGCCGCGCTCGAAAGCACCTCCCGCCACCCCGGGCGCAGTCTCTGAGCGCCCCTCCCTACCCGCCGGGACACCGGCGCCGCTGCTCCTCGCCAGGACGGGCGGCGGAAACCGAACGGCCGGGGCCGCGCCGCTCGCAGAGCGCCCCAGCGCCCACGCACGCGCAGACGCTTCTCGGGCGCAGCAGCTCCTGCGCAAGCGCACAAAGACTCAGAGACGGGGGCAGAGAAAAGCTGCCTTTATTGAAGGTATGCGCCGCTCAGAAGCTCAAGCGGAGGTGCCTTCGCCGCGCTCAGGCTTCACGCGAAGGTGCCCGCGGCGGTCTGGAGCCTCACACAGACGTGCCCTCGGCGGGCTGCGCCTCCTTCTTGCTGTCCTCCGGTTTCATGGCGGGAAAGAGCAGCACCTCCTGCAAACAGGGACAGCGTCAGCGGCCGCGCCCATCGGCAACACCACATCCCGCGCGCAGGTCTCGCGAGAGCTGCCCTAGCCCCGGCTCCGCTGCTCAGCCGCGGGCCTCAGAGAGCTGAGCAAGTGCGCCAAGGAGCTTTTCCAAGGTGGGATTCTGCGTCCTAAAAAATCTCAAACAGCTGCATTTTCAGGCACTGGTTTTGTCGAAAGATGGCCAGCTTTGCCGAATCCCATTACCTGTTCCCTGACAAAACCGGCTGTAGGAAGGCGCTGCCACTGCTTATGCTTACCTTGATGTTGTTGGAATCTGTAAGAAACATGGTCAAGCGATCAATTCCCATGCCCCAGCCAGCTGTAGGAGGAAGACCATACTCCAGTGCGGTGCAAAAGTTTTCATCAATAAACATGGCTTCATCATCACCTGCAGCTTTTGCCTAAATGAGGAAATTATTAGTAAAATGTGAGTTGTACAGAGCTAGACAGTGCCACTCCTGCTAACCCCTACCAAAAAAGGAATACTGCTATTTGTAGCAGCCATGTAACTCATGACCAAACCCTGACAGAGCTGTGCAAATGAGTAACAGACAAAGAAACCTCAGCACACAGAGAACTCTGGAGGTCCTTTGTACAGGTGCTCCCAAAATAGCTCTAGACCCGATTCCTTTCTGACCTGTGAGTTTCCTATCTTGGCCAAGGCCCAGGCTCTTTTAAAGTAAAAGCCATCTTTCAGAGCCATATGGCAGCAGATGACCGTAGAATGAATTGTTTTCAAAGGCTTATGAGGTTCTTTATTGGTAGCAACTCCCCTTTCAATGTTTGCAGAAACAACAAAGAAGCATAACTGGCTGAATCATCAGTAGCTGCTCCACAAATAGGGGCTGGTTTTTCCTCCCAAGTAGAAAGACTAAAAAACCCTACACTGAGATGGTAACTAATGCACCTGACTCTGACAGCCTCCAAGTAACAGAAGTTGTAATAATAAAAACATACATCTCAAATTTTTAAAAAGCCAAAAATAAGTGTCAAAACAGCAAAAGTTTTTGCTCACAGGTTCAAGGATAACTTTGCAAAGACTGTTATGGCAAATTTTTCTCCTTGAAATCCTAAAATGCAAACTGTCATCCTTCATCTCAGTCTCCACTTTAACATTAAATTTTGAGGCTAATTTTCATTCAATACATACAATCATATGTCTGCAAAGTCTGGCTATAATCATGCGAACTGCAGCAAGCATACATACAACAGACCAAAAATTAAAGATATCTGTGATGTTATTCATTCTGACAGAACATTTTGAAATTTACTATCAAGTTAGTTAACATAAATCTGTTTTCCTGGCTTTGACAATTGTTTAAACCTCTCAGGCACTGTGAAGCCATTAGAAAGAATATGAAGATCAGGAACTCTGTGTCTGCAGACCACGTCATTTGACCTCAGTCATGTGTGGCCAAGTATGCATTCATGGATGTGTATACCAAATCAATAATGAAATGAGTTTCAGTCACTCCTTTTGGAGGCTTATGCAGAGAAATCTAGTATTATAAATCTGCAAGCCTAATAGTTCCCAATGTGCACCTCTATCCTGTGAGTCAACTTAAAATATTAGTACTCTGTTCAGGAAATTAAGGTATTTCTTACACAGCATTCACTCTTACTGGACATGAAAATTTGTTTAAGAACCTTGAAGTATAATGTTGTATGACTACATAAATACCTAACTGGGGGAAAAAAAACTTTCAACCTGCGAAAGACAAAGAAAACTTCTTGCACATTTCTGTTTTTCCAGATTAGTTCTCTGGTTGGAATAAAAGGGAAGATATTCCAAAACAAAGTTTCACAAAAAGATCTAATCAACAGCAGTGTTTGACCTTAAAGAGCAAGGTTCCTATAAAAGGAATTGAAATTTAATGACAGGCTTTCACTTGAGTAAGAAACACTCACTCAATGTAGTTAACAACTCTTTTCAGCAGTAGGTACTAATGACAGATTTAGGACAGACATAGGAAATACTCTTTGCGTACATGCCTGTATTACATTCACTATCAGCAAGACACCATACCTTGGCCTGATCCTCAAAAAGTTGACGCTGTCGGAAAGGATCATTAAGTTCTGTGTACGCATTACACACTTCCTTCTTCATTACAAAGAGTTCAAAGCGTTCTGTTAGTCCCGGAAGAGAGCGATGCCTATGTGAAGTAGACAAAACAGACATACCTTAAAATAATCATACTTATAATACATAATCATACAGCACATACCTTACTTAGGGGCATTGCTCACACTTAGCACTAACAGCTGTCAAAATTTCAAAGTACTAAGCATCAACACACCTCTTCCCTGGATGTTGGGTTTCACAGCTCAGGAACCAATGTCTATCTTGGTTTGTTGTTAGAATTCCCAAACTAGTACACAACATCAAAATCTCTGTTTTCACATATGCAACTTTTTTTTTTTTAATAAAGTAGAAGATTTGAGTTACACACTGACCGTGTCACATACTCTTACCATTTGGCAAGCGGACTCATGACCTGTGGGTGATCACAGATGAATGTAGGGTTGATACAAGTGACTTCCAGGAATTCACCAACTAACTGGGAAAACAAGAGCAAAACAATGTAGGGTTGATACAAGTGACTTCCAGCAATTCAGCAACTAACTTAGAAAACAAAAGTGAAACAATTATGCAGTGAACAATTATGTGCTTTCCCAGCACTGCCTTCACCAAGCATCCTAATTTCCTCTCCTTCGCTACTGAAGAAGGTACCAAAAATCTGAAGAGTTTCCAAAGTATTTCTGGTTATGGTAATGTCTTCATCAACAGAGAGTGTGCCCTAGTCAGGTAAGGAAAAATGGCACAGCAAAAACAGTATAATAATTCAATTTGCACATTACAGTAAGGTCCAATAGGAAAAGCATCAAAAGAACAGCTATCAGACAATATTTGGGTACAAAGGAATACAGCTGATAGAACTGTATGGTACTACTCCCCTTTTGGTCAGCTACATACAGATGCACATATCTTACACACAAAACTGACCTAAGATAAAGCAAATCTGTTTTAACCACAGGAGACCAGCTTGTATTTTTCTAATCCAACTAAAATCCCCTAGTGCTCAAGTTAAGCAGACATAAGTAAACTACATTTTGGTGTAGACGACATGAAAGCAGATTCTGACACAGCAAGTTTTCTCACTGTAATACAACAATAGCTGAAGTGCATTGCAGCATGTTTTTCCTGGTGCAGCTAAACCTTTTCTTCTAAGAGACTTCTGTTGATACAGAGAGATCCTCAAAGACATTAGGATTATAAAAATAGCGCCTTTACTTACTTTGTCAAGAAGCCTGGCTGTTGTCCTGGGAGGTGGGCATTCAACATTTCTCTCCACACAAAGGTTATCAAAGAACCTGCGCGTTTCTGAAATTGCAGACAAAAATTAGAACAGCCATCCCAACAACCATTTTTTGTTCTTACTAGATCCTTCAACGTTTCTTACAGTGACTTGTAAGATCTCAGTGGTAGACATCATGGAAAACATGAGCTTAACTGTCAATCTACAGAAATAGTGTTTGGTTTTATTTGTTTACAGTAAAATAGTAGTTATTTTATACTTCAAAAATTTGACAACAGTTAAGCACACACCACATAACTGCTGGACATTATTATTGGGGGCTTGGGGGGAGAGAGGAGGGAACTGGGAGGAAAAACAGTCACTATAAATTATATGAACTCGTTTCCTTATGTCTCTCAATTCCAGGAATAAAATAGCACGTAATTACATTCTTAAGAAAGCCCCAAATAATCATACACCGAAGCCACAATTACAGGCATGGAAACTCAACTGCACAAGAGAGAATAAAAGAGAAACAACAAGCTGGATCTCTTCAACAGATCAAGAACTTCCTACATCAAGCCTCTGGAGTATATCCTTTCACATGTACTCAACAAAGAAAGAGGCAAAAGAGTCAGATCCTGCCAAAAGTGGCAAGGAATGAAGGCTTCTTTTCGGACTCAGGTAAACAGACAAAACAGAGAAAAGGAATCCCATCTGTTCGTACTACTTCAAAAAAAGCAGCTGGCAGACTGCAGCCTGAGAACTTGCAGCCTTTTGCCCACCTTCTGTTAAGGAAGAATAGGACATTCATACTCAGCACCTAACCTTCAGTTTCAAAACACTCAGTTGATGGAAACTTCACTCCTAAGACCTTTTCCAGATCATACACCATGCTAATTCGCCGGAAGGGAGGAGTAAAATCTATCTCATAGGCCTGTCCATCTTGACCATCTGGATGGTAAGTGATCTTGTAACTCCCAGTAATATGTTTCACCATCCCTACAAAAGGAATGTGAGGTTTAGAAGAGTATGCTACATAATAACCAATTCTTCCAGAGATTCTTACTAATTTTTAAATAATATTGCATACTTCACCTGAAAGCAACTTCTCTGTAATTTCCATTAAGTCATGGTAGTCTGCATAAGCCATATAAAATTCACAAGTTGTGAACTCAGGGTTGTGAGTCAAATCAATTCCTTCATTCCTGAACTGACGCCCAATTTCATATACTCTGTCCAGACCACCAACCACCAACATCTAAACAAAATGAAATTCTAGTAAATACCCTTTCTCAAAAGAACCTAAGAGAGCCCAAACACAAGCCACTGCAACACAACCTTACAAATCTCATTCATGAGGCAAGTCCACCTTTCTTCAAAAATAATCCTCATTTTAGCTACACTTGCTTTTTTAATACAGTTTGAAGAATATAGGCTTAGCCATGAGAGGCTTGCATTTTACCTTATGGTAAAGTTCTGGAGCAATTCTCATATATAAATTCATATCCAGTTCATTGTGGTATGTGATAAATGGTTTTGCCACAGCTCCACCTGGAATTACATTCATCATAGGGGTTTCAACCTGTAACAACAAAAAAAATTCCGTTTTCATGAAATCTGTTTCCAAACCAGAAATGCATATATCAAACAAACAAACATACCAAACCAGCTAGTTTTGATTAAAAATCTGTATTTATTGTTCAGCATTTCAGTATATGAATACAATTCTGAACTAAAGTGCACTGAACAAAACTGCACTTTTTCATGCAGTCAATAGTAACAAATTGTTTAATTCATCAGTTGGTCTGAAGAGTCATTCATATTTACTACAAATGTGAACCTGTTGGGTTCATGTTATCAAAACTGGAAACAGTGCTGTGGCATTATCACAAAGTCCTCTCTCTACACTGAAGAAAATTAAATTCAACAAGGCCAAGTACAGTTTCCTGTACCTAGGTCAACATAATCCAATTCTGCCTACAGGACACAGAACTGGATTTTATCTCCAGAGGCAAAACAGCATTTCAAAGATGCTGTTTCCACCCTCGTTTACTGAAATGTAGAAAGGACAGCAGTAGTTTGGAGTATTACCTTAAAGGTTCCCAAGCCATAACCTTACCAACTGATGAATAATCTTAGCTTTACAAAGAGAGGAAAGGAATTGCTCCCATTACATTCAGCTGATAAAATACACCATGCTGAGGCAATTATTGTCTGTTCTATAAATACTTTGTATATGAGCCTGAATGTAAAACATCCTTGAAGTTAAGAGGTTGTAAACATATTCAGTATGCAGAGAGAAGCAAACACTGGTGCCTTACCTCAAGAAAGCCCAACTCATCTAGAAAGCTACGAAGGTAAGTGATGATCTTTGCACGGGTTATAAATTTCTGCCTCACATAATCATTAAGAATTAAATCCAAGTATCTCTGACGATATCTCGTTTCCTGAAAAGGACATGTATCTTTAGAACAAACTAGATAAAATGTCATGCCAAAGGAAAAAATACCAAAACAAAACTAATATTCCTTTGCTGACTGATAATATCAGCAGGTAATAAACATCATCCATTCAGACCTATTAGTGGCATTCTTGCGCATGGCAGGGGTGTTGGAACTAAATGATCTTGAGGGTCCCTTCCAACCCAAACCATTCTCTGATCTGTCAAATTGCCTCCAAGACTGACAGGTATAAGAAATACCTTATCTTTGAGGCCAAAATGAAGATGAGGCAACATGTGCAGGCATGGAGACAAGAGAGTGATTTCATAAGGAATAATACTCAGTTCCCCTTTCCTTGTTTTCCCAGGATTCCCCTCTACACCAATAATGTCCCCACGACGCAGTTTGCTGTTAACACGGAAATATTCTTCCTCGGATTTGTAGAGGCTGTAATTGCAAAACAAATATAAGCATGTTTGTTTAAAATTCAAAATTCCAAACTGTCCTCAAGTGTCTCACAAGACAAAATCCATTTAAAAATATATGTATATATAAAGTTATTTTAACAGGAAGTCAACCACAACATCTGAAGCAAAACATTACTTAGCTGCCTAAGCCATAGATGAAATAAAATAATCATATATGGATATCTAGACTCCAGAACACAGTGCAGTTTAGAATGCTACTGGGAATACCTCTACTTACCTGGAATTTGCCATGACCTGCAACTTGACTCCTTCACCACGAAGATCATAGAAAATCAGTTTCCCTCCAGCAGCACGCTTTGCGTGGATTCGACCTAAATATCAAAGTATGCTGGACGTCAGGAAAAGAGCTCCTAGCAGAAAGGATACAGGGCAAAAGCCACAGTACTATCCCTTAGAATCATCAGCTCTGAACTATTCACTATGTGTAAGAGAAGCAGTTAAGTCTCAAAATGAAAACTAGTGCAAAAAAGACTGTAAAAACTCTGGGTCCCAGAACTCATGTTACAACCTGATCTTACAGTTGCAAGGGATGTTGCACAGGTCTACTAAGTCTGAAGGATATGTCCTGAATAGTTTAACACTGCTACAAGGCTTCATGACTGAGTAAGAGATCAGCAAAACTCAAAAAAGACCAACCCATCAATAAAAGCAGCTAAGACTTTACATTCTTCTGTATCCCAGATAAACTTTTACCTGCTACTCTCACTGTAATGTTTGTCAGGTGATCTCCTGGCTGCAGGTGACTGTACTTGTCTATAAAATCTGAGAGAGATAAGTCAACATGGAACTTGTGGGGATAGGGATCTTCATTGGAGCCCTTAAGCTGTTGGACTGCATGGCTACGGATCTTGTAGTATTGCTGTTACCAGAAACAAAATCAAATGATTTTATTAGAATCTGAAAATTTCTTACAGGCTGTGAATTAAAATGCAGCTGCCCTAATGTAGGAATATACATCTCTCCCCTTTTAGCCATTTAATTACCCATGAATAAAAAAATCAAATGCAAGTCAGTAAGATTTATTCCCAGATCATCTAATAAGCATGGGACCAGATGCTCACATTTGGATCCAAGCTCTCCTCATCAGTACCAACATTATCCTCAGATGTCAAGGAAGGCTTATTTGAATGCTTTTCACTTTGTTCCTTCTGCTTTGCTTCTTTTTCAGCTGTTTTTCTCTCAGCCTTTAAACGTCTCTTCAGCTCACTGCAAAAAAGAAGGAAACCAGGTGCAGCAAGCACTCTTAATACTTCTACAGGGAAACGATTTGCAGGATTCTGCCAAAATCTAACTGTACAAATAACCCTGTCACTTCTCTTACTTCTCTCAACAGTCAAAATAATTCTTAAACAGGTTTAATGATTTTCTACTTTGAACTCCTCCAGTTCACCCCCTACAATACAAACACCCAGAGAAAACGAAAGCGAAATTAAACATAGTTTAGACAGACCTTGAGGACGCGTGCCTTAGTCCTCAAGGACTTGACGCAGTCCATTTTATCCGTAAGAGCCTATCAGCCCTACACAGCATGTAAGTGAAAGAAGGCAAACTTCCCCCGAAAAAACGTGGGTTCCCGAAGCCACCTTCTCAGTCCAGCCTACTCCCCCGCGGCCCTCAGGCTCCCCCGCCGCGCTCCTCACCCCGCCTTCCATGACTCCATAAGGAAAGGAGCGGGCTAAGCCAGACGCAAAGCACCGACCTGCTTTGGTCATGAAGCGCCTGCTGCCATCGGAGCGCGGGCGCGGCCCTCCAGACCCAGCTGCGGAGCCGCGCAGCGCCGGGGCTCAGCATGGCACTCCGACGGGCGCCTTGACGGAGACACGCACCGGGCCAGCTGAACACACTTCACCTCCCCGGCCCGGCCCCACCTGACCACCGGCCCACCCTCACTTTTTGCTGATGTGCGACTCAATCTCCGCCGCGTTACACTCGCGCGCCGCCGCCGCCATCTCCCCGCTGCCGCCACCGCCCTTCCGCCCTTGCACGCCTGCGCACGCGGCGATGGCGGGCGGAGCTGGGGCTGCAATGGCGGGCGGCCAGGCCGAGGCAGCGCGGTCCCGGTCGCTGTTCCTGTGGGATGACGGGCGTCCTATGCGGTTCTACCTGCGGCCGGGCCAGGCCAAACTGCGCCTGGCGCCCCTAGTGCTGGCGGGCGGCGGTAGGCTGTGCCGGGTGCAGGAGCCGGGGGCCGTGCTCCTGGTGCAACCCGGCGAGGTGGCTCCCGACGGGGCCGTCTCAACCGAGTACGTGACGGAGTGCGTGGAACAAAACCAGCGGCTGCCGCTGGAGCCCTTCCTGCTGACCGCCCGCGGCCGCCTGGCCTTCACGGAGGCGGAGGATGCGGCGCTGCTCCAGGCGGTGCGCGGCCAGGGCACGGTGCGGGTGAGCGGCCGTGCGCTGTGGATAGAGCTGGAGCGGAGCGGCCTGACGCGGCACAGCTGGCAGGCCATGCGTGACCGCTACCTGCGGTACCTGCGGCCGCGGCTCTGGGGTGAGTGGGGGACACAGCGGCGGGGCAGGGTTGCTAGGGGCCGTGGTGGCGGCGACGAGCGTGGGTCCGGGCCCCGCTGAGGCCCGGCAGACAATGCCCGCATGTTTCCGCAGAGCCCCCGCAGACGGAGGATCCCACGCAGATCAGGGGTCTGTTCGCGGCAGCTAATCGGGAGTTCGAAAGCACGGAGGTGAGCGCCAGGGGGCCAGCCTGGGGGGACAGCAGTGCTGAGGGCAGGCCTTCCCCGGTGCCACAGATAGCACAATAGAAACTCATGATTAACGCATGAAATGAGTTTGCACCGCGATATCCCTTCTGCTGTGGCTAAACTGGAGCTTCCTGTGAGCTGTCCCCTGTGTGGTTTGCGATAAATGGTGCCTCGCTGATGCATTTTTTCTTGATTCCCTACCCAAGTTAACATGAGGTATCTGTGTTCGGGGTTGTCACGTTAAAAGCTGTATCGGCAAATGGAAGTCATCCTTTAATCTCAGGCAAAAAACGTTCCTGCCGTTACATCAACACTTACTTTTGCCTTTTACGCGTAGTTTGTTCAAATTCTTCCTTATAGTTCATGCATTTCTGTGATCGTGTGCAGCCTCATTAACAGATAGGGCTTTGCTTCAATCACTAACTTTTACTATGCCTAGTAATTTCTGAGGTTTTAATACACTGTAGAGTTAAAGGTGGTTGGTTGCAGTGGTAAAAGACTTGCCAGAAAATACTGTGTCTAATTAGTGATTCCACTTCTCTTACTGTTAGTCAGAAAGTGACTCTTCGGATGTTGCAGAACCTTCTACACAAGATGGCATGGAAAGGTCCCGAGGAGAAACAGCATCTGATCTGAAAACTGGGCCAGAGGACTCTGCTTTCCCTGATACTCAGTTACAAAGGCAAGAAAGACCAAAAAGCACTTGTTCTTCTTCCAGTGTGGTGGGACAGGTAGTAAAAACTATGAAGCTCTTCATGGAGAAGTTTGCTGTGGACCTGTTCACTGTTACACAGGCCTTTCTCAAAAACAGCGGAGATGTGGAGGCTACTTCATACTTTCTGCAGACAGGGCAGCGCTTGGATGGATACCCTGTATGGAGCAGAGAGGATGATTTAGAATTGCAAAAGGATGATGAATATGTCAGAAATAAGTTGATAGCCAAATTTGGAGCTGAAAATGTAGCAAAGCGGATTGTGTTTAGAGAGAGTTAACAGGAGGACATTATTGATTTAGTACTGATTACGGTTGCATGACTTTAATAGTAATTTCAAATTTGGAAAATTTGATCAAAGTTCTGAAGCTTCAGAAATGCTTTGAAGTATCTTTTTTGTATTAAAAGGCCTATTTTGCATCTCTATAGATCTAAGAAATGCAACTGCTTTAATCCAAACAAAGTAATGCTTGTACTAGGTTGTATATTCTAGCTGAGAAAAGTACACCAGTTTTCAGGGCTATAAGTAATAGTTGAAATAGGAAATGAAAGTTAAGAGAAAATGATCAGAGGTTATGTATCTATCACCTAAATTGTGTTTGAGAGGGTTTGCTTGGATACAGTCATAATCTAAAAACTTCAGTGCTTTTAGCCTGAAATTGTGCTCTGGTTGCTTATTTTAATATTATTTGAATCCTAAAAATCTGGAATTCATTCTTTTGGGGAAATAAAATGGGCTGGTAAAGGCTAAGATTTATTTTTGTTTTGTCAGGGTTTTTTTGGTTGGGTTTTTTTTACCTCTCTAAAGAGTTTACATTTTGGGGTTTTTGCATATTGCACTGTGGCACTCAGAAAATTAAGGTGAATTGGGAAATGGCTGATGTTAAGCTAGATTAAAATTATACTGAAAATAAAAACAATATAATGAGACTGCCTATTTCAGGAAGCCACTGCAACACCTGATTATTCAAGGAGTTAACGAATGTAACCAAATAAATGCTAAAACAGCACTATGCAGTGTTTCACTGGAATGAAAAGGTAACAATTATTTGGCATAGTCATGCTATTCATAACTTTAAATAGTTATTTAAGATTCATGTGTAAGCCAGACAAGCACTTAATGAGAGAGTGCAAGACAACATAGCAAATAAAATAATAGTATTTTTTTTTAATTAGAAATGTTACCATCTTGGTTTGAAATCCAAGTTTTGCTGATGACCAGGTTCATGAACAGGAGACCTGTCACCTCTTGCAGCTGAAAACTCCCATTTTAGTTTGGGCTGCGTACGCATCTCAGCAGCACCATAGTGTTGCAATGGTCTCGTTTAAAAAAACTGCTCCAGAATTCAAAGTGAGAGGTAGAACGCATTAAAGAGCTGCAATATAAAATGGTCAGATTTGCTCTATCTTTTTATAATTCTAATAGACACTTATTTTAAGAGTGAGATTGTCATATTGGGGCAGTTAGTCTAAGGTGCAGTGCAAACTTCCGAGTCCACATACACTGTTTTTGCATTTGCAGAGCTGTGTGGACACATTGTCTAATGCTGAGAATCTTTCCATGCACTCAGTAGCTGTAGGAACTAAGCTACTAGTAGGAACTAAGACACAAAGACCACAGTTCACTCAAGGTTGCCCTCTTTCATCTGTTATGAACTCCTGAAAGTCACTACTTATCCACAAATTCACTTGCTTGTGCATGCACATAGGTCTAAGTCTCTTTTACCAGGTTAAAACCTGGAGGACCCAGAGATGACACCATATTATATGGTTCTACTTCTGGTTCTGTCTTTTCCCGTGATAAAAATCCTTGGTTTCTGTGCTTTGTCTTATCTACAACACAGTTACAGTCCTTTCAACATGCTGGAGACAGTTTGGTTTTCCATATTCATATCAGGTTCCTGTACTATCACAAAAGGTCAGGAAGGTTCTTTTTGTAGCTCAAAGGAGTTTCTTTCTGTTACTGCCTGGAGCAGCAATATTTGTATACCTGGAAAAGTGAGCAAAGTGGCAATGCACATACAAGAACTTTGAGTTAAAGACAATTCTACAGCCAGAAATTCTGGGTCTGCAAACTATTAGGAATTTGAGTATTTCATATTTGCTTCTTTTTAGAGTTAGCCAGCATTCATCAAAATCAATTTCTGTGCTTTCATAACTAGAGTTACCAATGAAAAACTGATTGTATGTACCAGTTTAAAGAGCAATGGACAGGAATACCACAGAATCAGCTTTAAAATGTCCTTTTGACTGGAGACTTCTGCATCTTATATTTCACTGGTATAAAAACAGAGTTTACTTTTCTAGACTTGTACAATGTAAACTTGATGTTTGTTTCTGAACAGACTTCTGTGATCTTTATTGCATATGCCAAATGACATAGTCATAGTTTTACACCTCATCATCAGCATCTTGAGATTTTGGGGGATTTTTGTTGAGTTTTCTTTTTCTTCCTCCAAAAGGTATTTGAAGTTATCTTTGCCTGCATTAAGACAACTTTAAGTTTTCAGATCAGACTGGCAGCAGACTTTGCTGTTTACAGAAAAAAAAGAAAATCTTACAAATTGTTGTATTGAGGAAACATACCTAAAGGACTGTAATAAAGATACACTGAAATCAACAATCCTGCAGTTTCTCTGATTAAGCTTAGGAAGCAGAAATGAAAGTAATTTTCAAAACAACATTTTTTACTGACTGGAAACACTCTGAAGGTTTTTATTGGGTAAATACTTGATACACAGAATTGATTGCATCCACTGAAAACAAGTATTCATAATAAAACTTAAGCCACTCAAGCTGACACTGGTTAATGTAGAGATAGTTAGCAATGTACTGAAAAGAATCTATTTTTGCTCAGAATCCAGCTTCTTGGCACTTAAAGTAGGAAGCTCTTTACTATAACTACAGTAAGAATGGGCTTTTAGCTGAGTATGTTAAGGTCTACTTTAAAGGGGCTCTAAAGAAAACCAGTGGCTCTGCTCCTCTGGTGCAGTGTAACTCCCACTTCACTATGTCAGCTTGCCTGCCCTAAATTTGCATAAACACAGTGTAAAGGAAGATACCTTGCTTTCAGTGAACTTACTACCATGATGCCAGTGCTGCCTGCTCAGCATGGATTTTGTCCTTCAACAAGATCCCTAGGAATAAGGCTTAATATTTCCATAATACAATATCCTGCCATTTTCAGGGATTAGGAGTTTAGCTCTAGGAATACATTAGCTCCAGCCACATTGCTAAGGTAGCAAGTATTCTGTAGACACATATTAAAGCGACTCTGCAGTTTACACATGAAAGAGGATATTCAGCAATAGGTATCTGTAGGCGTTCACTCCTCCCCAAATCTGGTAGCAAGTTTTTCTCTCCTTGTCTTCTGGAAACATAAAACCAGATGAAAACAATTCTGTTGATCAGAATTGAACAACAGGTTCAATTCAGGTTTGAGTTATATATTCCCATTGGAAATGGGAGAATGTCATCTCCAATGGAGACAGTGGAGAATGGCATAGTCCATTAAACATTTTTTTGTGCTCCAAGACAAGGAATACTCTCACCAAATATTTCAATAGGATAACTTCCTGATATTCTCGGTTTCTTCAATCCATTCGCATTAACCTATCTTCTCAGTTTCAGTATTTATGTCAATGAAATCTATGTCTTTAGGATCTCAACCTGAGCATGAATTCTTCTGTCACCCATGTGAACTGTGGGAATTCCCAGGAAAACAACTGTTCTTGGGTTTAAAAGCTAGAAGACAGAATTATTTCAGCTAAAAAATAAATGGATTCACATAATCCCAGAAATGGTTTCCCTCAGGAAAATTCAGTAGTTTTTATTTTCAGCAATAGCTGGTTTATTCTATTTTCCCATTATACAGTAAATATACAAACCTTTGCCACCAAGGCTGGATAATCAGGCACAAGAATGTAGCAAAAGTAAAACTGGACTTGAAAACTGAACCATTCAAAAAAACAAACCAAACAAACAAAAAAACCAACCAAAACCAAACAAAAAATCCCTCAAACCCAATATCTTTCCAGAAACCAAATGTCTGGTTGTCCTTGCATCTTTTCTAGCACTACATATCCTGTATGGCAGCATGTCAAGTAATGTTTTCTTTATTCGGCTTCCTTTTGTATTTCCTCTTCCTTTGCAGTGCAGTTGCTCCATGTAGTTTCCCTAGGGGTTTGAGCTTCTGTGGTCTGGTCCTATTCCTTTGGCGTTCTGTATGCTCCAACCTAACCATAATTCATTTGGAAAACAAACTTGCATTACTTTAGCTTGCACTGTGGCTGAATCTCCAGGGGTCTTGGAGAGTGACCCTATGCTGCTGAGAGCTCTCCTGAATGTAGTCAGGGCTCTTGTACCACTTGTCCTTGCATCCATGCGCATCCATGCACACACTCCTATACTTCTATGCCTGCACCTCTGTCCTCTTTTGTTCTAATGAACACTCTTGTTCTAGTTCAGCACTCTGTGGCCTTCAGAGAGTAGGTGTAGAGATCAGCTTTTTTGCCGTCAAAATTTGATACTCCGAGGAGTTCTGGGCAAACAAAAGATCCAAAGACATATTTTTCTGCTCTTCTTCAGACTGAACAAGCCTGTAGCCCAGCAAATTCATTGCATCTTTGCACACATTTTGCACTTTTTCTATTTTCTGGAAGGGAAGTGTCTTTCTCCAGGCTTGGGATACTCTCAGTGCATCTCTCGACCCAATATCAAAGGCCTGTGCTCCATGACCCTTCCCATGGGTGATGTTGTGGACCCACTTCTGAAGCTCTGGTGTGAAATGGAGTTCTGCAAACCTGTACATCTGAGCAGCCTTTGCTAGTGGGTCTCTAACAATGTCTTCATAGCGAACCAGCAGATACCGGTCTTTCAGAAAGCTTGGAGTGGCCTGACTTCCTGCCTTGTATATCTCAACATGGCTTTTGCAGATTACTTGCATTGTGTTGTAGGGCCCCATTTCTCCATTTGTCTTCTGAGACCCCACAACAATGTTACTGTCGCGTTTCAGGTCTGCCATTGTCTTCTCTCGGGACCTGAACACAGCCCGAGGATCACGTACCAAGTGAATGATTTTGAGGTTCAGGGATGGGTCAGTGAGAAGGGGATAGAGAACTTTCAGGTCAAAGAACCGAACTTCCTTGATGGCAACATGGGTATAGGTTTTACAAGCTTCCTCCACCTTGCTGAATGGGTACTTGCTACAGATTGTTTTGCAATTGCCTGCCGTGATTATGTCACTGCGACTGAATGAGTCACAGGCAGGCGGAGAGCACAAGGCTCGGCTTGTCTCCCACTGAAATAAATCAGACTTTTTCTTCTGGCTAGACATGTAAGCATCAAACACAGACATGTCACACAGAAAGACCGATCTGACTAAGTCCCGCACTGCCATGTGTAAGACTTTGGCACTGTTCTGGTACATCTTAACCCAAACGTGCCATGCAGGTTCCATCAGGTAGAAGACACTGGGATGCTGGCTGAAGATTTGTCCAGTGAAGGAGGATCCTGACCGCCAGGAGGAAAGAATGAGGATATGGACAGGAGAAGGTTTTTCTTCCATGTGGGCATTGTTGTTGCAGGGTAGGAAGTGGATCAGAAGGAGGGACAGAACTACCAGAATCAGGAGCACCTGCACTCTTCTAGACTTCACCATGATTGCAAGGGACCTGCAGAGACAGAGGAAGATCAGCATCACAAGATGATGAAAAAGGCAGGATGTGGTGCATCAGGCTCCTATGCATCTCCAGGCACAGGGTTTTGCAAAGCTGCCACATTACTAGTGACACTGTGGGAACCACTGCACGAGGTGTCTTTGCAAAGGACATAAGTACTGCAGGGCTGAAGGTTTTCTGCAGTAAAACCACTGTCAGTAAGCCATTCTAATATAGTTTTAGAAGATACTGGAAAGCTTGTCTGCACTTTTATCAAAGTTTAAGAGCTAGTTGAGTGCACTGAAGTAAGTTGGTACAGACAAATATGTACTTCATGTACATAATCTGCAAACAATTCTGGCAATTTTTATGAAGGAAAGATGCAAAACCTCTCTTTTTGTGAAGAATTCAAAAGTTCCACATTTTACTTTTAAACACCTGCTTTGACCAATATTTACAATATTTTTATGCCAAAATGCTATAAACATACAACGTAGGTTTCCTTTTGTTACGATTATGCTCCTTTTCAAATTTATGGAAGTATTTATTGCCACCACAGGCAAAACTTCACATACCAAAGGAAGAAGCTTGGCACTGTAACAAATCCAAGAACAATAGTATCTCCTCCACAAGACACAGCTTTGTAGGCAATTGTGCTAGAAAGACCCATCTTTGTGTAGGCAGGCTTAACTGCTTACCTGCCCTACTAACCCCCTTCTTAGCCTAACTCCTTTGTAAGGCTGTCACCTGCTATCCCTCCCTCCCTCCAACCCCACTCATCCTATAGGTCTTTTATGAGAAGACATGAAACAGAATGTGCTAGTTGAACTCAAAGGTCTGTCCAAAAGCTGGCTCCTTGTCTCATGCACTAAACCTCTCTTCTACCTGTGGAGGATGACTGAATTATTGGAAAATATCTAATCATTTTCATGCCATTGGGGACACGGCATGAAAATGCCACAGGAAGAATTCATAGTCTGAATACCAGCTGGCACAGGAATCTGCAGGAAGTACACCACTGAAGATGGGATCTGAGGCAAAGAGAATTCATTATTTTTTTTTAAGTACATTAAAGCGCACTTTGCCAATTAGTCCTGTCTTGTCCTTCTGTCCCCCAGCAGTGCCTGACTGTGCCTCAAATACAGGTTGGGTGTCTGCAGCATGGTCTGCCCCTGGGGACAAGGGCAGCACTGAAGCACAGGCAGCATGGAGTACTCCCCATCACCATCTCCTAGGTTGGCTGTTTAGCTGTGCTGCAGTGGAGACAGATCTCTCTTGCTAGTGCAGATTGTATTTATATTTTCCAAGGTGAACTAAAATTGAAAAAACTTTCCTGGTTCCTAGTCATGGTCAGTCCTTCCAGGGAAATGCACAGCATGGAGAGCAGGACCTTTAGGGCAAGATGTTAATCCCGGACAGCATCCAAGCCCAGGCCCTTACAGCTTTGTACTCTGCTTTTGTGCAGTCCACAACTGCATGAGACTCAAGCAGCTATGCCCATGAAGAGCAGCAGCCCCCCTACTCAAGAAGCAGAGGTAAAAAATTACTCAGCCAGCTGCAACGCAGACACTGCTTCCCAGCTACATGCTTGCCATGTCATCTTGGTCATCTTCACAGTAATTATGAATGTTCCCAAAGTTTCCCTAACCTCCTCCTTATGCCCTGCCTCAATTTTCCTCTGCAGCAAAGCTTTTAGTCAAATTTGCACGAGGTGCCTCCTCCCATGATTTCAGTTCCTCTAGTACTGATGTTTTGGATTTTCACGTGCAGTCACTGCTGCTAACCAATGAGGAACAGTACTAATCTGTGCCTCCAACATACATTCATAAATTGTCTTGTTTATCTCAGTTACCTTCTGTGCATTTGTGTTGAGCTTAGGGTTTACAAGGCAGCAACTATAATTTCTCAGAGTAAGGAAAACACCTAGCCCAATAGGTAAGTCTGGTTGTTGCCAATAGGTGCTAACACAATATGGATTTTACTTCAGTAATGTTTTGCAAGGATAGGGCTGTGCATTTAGTGAGGGACCACATCATTCTTGTCTCCTGAACAAGAAGCTCTCTGATTTTTTTTTTGGTTACTCAAATGGCCTGTAGTGTTCAGGTCTGACAAGGAGCTGAATCAGGTTACTATTTGGACCAACCCTACAAAGAGCTGCAAACAAAGACTTGTAAAAATAAGTGATATATCAGCTTCTTCCTTCCAAATGAATACAAGCAGTGTTTACCAAAAGTCCTGGCTTCCAACTGAACGTTGATGATATCACTTTCATCTGGCACCATTAACATTGTTATTCTAACTCCTGACAGAGTTCTTGGAATATAGCCAGAAGCTATTAATTGAGAAAAACTCTCTTGAGCAGACATGAACAATGGCATGAAGGTAGATACCCAGGCAGACTTAAAACCACAGAAATAGTTGTTTCTTTGGAAACCTACATGTGAATTGCCTGAGTATGAGAATGGAATCAGTTTTTTTTTCAGGAAGTAAGAGTATACTTTTATCTTGATTCAGATCAGGGTGGGATAGCTGGATGTTTTAGACATTTCAGAGAGTGACTGCTTTTGATAGAAATGACCTCATGTGAGATCACAGCTTCTTCATTCATATAAGAAATAGTGGTAATTGTTGCCGTCACAAGTTTGTTCCACAGAGAGTAGAAAGACTGAAATTAATTGTGTGCCTGATGAAGAGGAATGAAAGAGCAGCTACACTATCTATCACACATAAGAGAAATACTAATTATACAACCTTATTTTTCACCACTGTATTTCTCAATCATGGGAGCTGACATTAGAAACTAAGGTCTCAGGCTTAACCACATTTTCTCTACAGCAAACATCCAGAGTCACCAGTGATTGAGTTAATGTCATATGCCAAAAGTGGAAATATGAAGCCCTCACAGAGCTGCCAAGTAAAGATCAGCTCAGAATGATTGAAGCAATCTCAGCTGCAGAACAAGAAAAGCAGACTGTTACTGTGTGCTAAGAGAGATGAACTAGGATTTGGCTGAAAGAAGAAGAAACTGGAAGAATCTCAGTGCACAAAGGATGCAGTACAGAAACTACCGAAAAAATACAACAATCCAGCATCAACATGTTAGTGTCTCCCACAGCAAAGGTATGAAAATACTGCCTGAGCAACTTGTTTAAAGAAAAATAAGCTGTCAGTCTTTTCCAGAAACACACAGGGACCTTGGAAAAGCTTGATCCTGGCAAAGAGCAAGCATTACGGAAAGCAGCAAGCAGCCCAAGGGAAATGTACTCATGAAACACGCTCAGCACTGGGCGCCATATCCCCAGATTACAGGTTTATTGAACATGTGCATGTCTCTGGCAGGTGTGAGAGTTACAGCCCAAAACCACCTTGTGCTATGCAAACTAATGTTGAGTGCTCTGCCAGTCTGAGGGACTTCTCCAGACATGTACAGGTTCCCCATTGCTGCAATAGCAAAGAGGATCTGGCACCAGAGAAGCTCCAGTCATTGGTCTTTGATGACACTGATGGTTGCTCATAGTGTTTTCAAATGCTGCTTCAATTTGGCCTGGTCAGTTTCTGCAGAATTAGAAGTCATCTGCCCATTCAGAGGTGAGCAGCTGGCATGACTGTCACTAGTGGGAAAAGCTGAGCAGGAGCACTGAGAAGACAGTCTAGAGAAGCAGGAACTACCTTCTAAGCCAGACCCACACCTTCTATCTGCAGAAAATCATCAGAATTTGCTGGCATCAAGAGCATCCACACTAGATACTAAGAAATGGTTGAAAATCTCACCTTAACACATCCTCTTGGTGCACCACCAGACCTGAGTGAAGCAAAGTTGCCCTCACACGTTCACTGCTGTGGTACACACGCCTCCAGGCAGTCACACGGACAACTGTGCATTCATGTACAGGCACTCTGCCTTCCTGCTTGGGTCTCATATACACGTATACTTAGCTCCTACCTACACCTGTGCCTGCCCCTTCCTGTCCTCTTCGTGTACATCCCAGCTCTAAGACTAACTGCTCTATACTGCCCGCCTACTTTGACCAGCCCTGAACTAGAAAACTCCACCCTGCACTAAGCAAAAAGTACGGAAATGGCAGTTTCTTGCAGGGGTGTGAATGACCAGGTGCTGCTAGTAAAGGAACAGGGCCAGAAAATTCATGAAGAAGACTGAGAGATACTTTTAACTCCTATGGCAAGCCTCCCAAAAGACTGCTGCCTGCAAGAGCAAGAACAGAGATGTCTGTACAGTGTCAGAGCAAAGGACAAACAAGTTGCAAGGAGGACCAGCTTGCCCACCATGAATGCAGAGATAGGGCATACTTTCCTACTGTTGCACTGGCTGCTTGTCATGTTGTCAGCAGATGCAGATTCACATAAAATCTTTTTGACTCTTCTCTGTCTGTACCTTGCTCAAATTAAACATTTGGGGGCTGGGAAAGAAAACTGTGTGAAAGGACAAGCTGTGAAAAGAGCAGCTGGACTTGGCCTGTTAATGATTCACAAAGGTGCTGGAGCTGCAGTGGGACTGTGCCAGGTAAGGTAGTGAAACAGGGCAGCACTGGGCTCAAGAGAAATACTTGCACCCAGAGACAGTTGCTTTGGGTCATTCCTATTCCAGATCTCATAGATACTGTCACACAGTGTGGAGAGATATAGACCTCCTCATGGTGTCCTCTTTGTGTTCCCAAGGACCTCACTGCTCCTTTCAGGGCAAGTGGAGTATAGGAGACAGCAAGAGAAAAAAAGTCTGGGCAAGGCTGGTGCTTCCAGCAGGAGGGACAACTGAATGGGGCAGGTCATGTTCCCTTTCACTTGTTGCATTGCAAACACAGATGGTCAAGCCCTGGTAACCCTGGGCTGGGAAACAAAGTGAGAAGTTGGCAGTGGTCCAGGTAGGCCCTGTGGAGGACCGCACAATGATCGGTGCAACCTGGATTTCAGCTATGTGTTCCCATGCCCTGCACTGACACACAGGATTTACCTGTATGTCATTATGTATTAGAAAAGCTTTGTAAAGGCCACACCACTTGAGTGGCTCTTCCTGAAGGATTATTCCTCCCTGGCCAACTGTTGCATGAACAGAGATGTATCAAAACTTCTGTTCCAGCTGTATATAGTTTGCCCAAGCTATGCTGATCCCTTGGCATCAATATATAGGCTTTCTGATAGCACCGAATACTGTTGTGCAGTCATCTTGTCAAGGGATTGAGCAGATTTTTCTACTTGTATAGACACCACATTCCAGTTATTTGTCTGAGTTTTCCGCAAGGCATACCCTGTAGTATGAGTTGCACAGCGGAGGAGAATGCGCTCTTCCTTGGATTTGAGATTTGGGAGGACAAACTGGTCTGGCACACTTTATTTCCTGAGACCTGCACATTGTGACACTTGAAGAAGGAAATCTCTGGCTCCTGAAAACAAACGTCGTGCTCCCCATATGTTTGACTCAAAAGCTTTATGTTGCAAAGCAGAAGCATACAGGGTTGGAGTAATCCCAAGCACAAATATAGGCCATGTACAAAATGGACTGATATCAGCCTTAAAAGAAGGACTAGGGGGTGTTGGTGGACAAGAAGCTTCACATGAGCCAGCCGTGTGTGCTGACAGCCCAGAAACCAGTCATGTCCTGGGCTGTGTGTCACCAGCAGCATGGGCTGCAGGATGGAGGAGGAGATTCTTCCTCTCTGCTCTGTCGTAGTGAGACCCCACCTGGAATATTGCATCCAGCTCTGGGGTCCTCAGCACAGGAAAGACACAGGTCTGTTGCAGTATCTCCAGAGAATGACACATTTCTATTTATTACCCTCCCTCTGTGGACTCAGACTAGTGTGCTCTGTGAACTTCCCATGCAATCACACTTTGTATTTCTTACACCCTGAAGAAGTGAGCAATATGTACTGTGCTCCCAAGCATGCACAAACACATCGCACTTGACCCAGTGCAGCAGCAGCAGAAGCAGGCTGAGGAGTAATGCCAACGGTATAGACTACAGTTTAACTCCACAGTGCTTACACTGGAGATGCCTGCCTACCTGAGAGCAATTTTCTGTCAGCTGATGAGAGAACCAGGCATAGCTATGGCAGTGAAACCTGATCAGCTGTGAGGTTTGACTAACCCCATGTCCTGTCTTCTTCCATCATTTAGAGGAGAAGCCTAGGGAAGAGAACAAAAGAAGCATTTCCTCCCTGAAGCCAGGGATCTGGAGTACATGATTCACCTCTCTGAATGCAGATGTCCAAAATAAGCTAGTGAGGGATGCCCTGGAAGCTTGTTTCTTTCTGTGGTTTCTTGTTTCTTTCTTCGCTGTGACAAGAGTGGAGCGTGATGGCTGTGAGTAGACACGGAAGCTGTCTAAAATCAATGCAGATCAAGCTTGTCTTTGCATTTTATAGCACCTAGATGTTTTTCTATTCACTTTTCCAGTCTTGTTTTGAACTTTTGATACTTTTGGCATCAACAGGATTTCCTGGCAATATGGGTATGTTTAACTGCATGTTGTGAGAACTACTTTCCTGCTATGAAACTTCATATAAAAACTGTATTTGGTATAATCACAATTTTTTTAAATCAAGAGGCACAATGAGTAATTTCTCCCTATTTGCAGTCTTCAAGTTATACAAGTTTTTAACATATGCTCTTATATGCCCTGAAGAACACAACTCATGCCAGGCTAATATCTAAAGCAAGTCATGGTAATCATGCTGTCAAAGTCTCTGTCACTTTCAGCTGTGTGATGGGATAGTTCATATTTTCTGCATCTCAAAGGTATGATGCTGGGGAGCTGCTGTAAGAGTCAGTGCTGTGACTGTGAATCAGTGAATGTTTCCCTTTCAAAGCAGAGGGATTTCAGTTGCTTTCTAGCTTACACTTTTGAAGCTGTAGAGGAAAATGAAGATTTATGGCTCTGCACTTTGTGTCACTGACTGTGACACAAAACTACAATATCACTGCTCACACAAGGGCCATGCATGGTCTCCTGTGCTGACCAGTGGATTTGAGTACTGCTATATTGTGTTTTGAAATGCACAGGCAATACCCTGTTCCTTGCAGTAAAGAAACTTGACAGTAATCTACAAAAATAGAAAAAAGTCTCTATGTCAATTGCTCATTATTTTCATTGGGATGAAGGTAACAGAAGGAACCTCTGCTTTCAGAAAAGAGCCTTTTCCAGTAGGGATGCTGTATACAGTCACCCTGGTTGGTTTAGAAATCATCATTCATAGAGGATGGAAAGAATGCAGCAGTGAGGGAAGCTCCAGAATGCGTAGGAGCAGAGGTGCAATGCCTATGCTAAATTCCAGTCAGAGCAAGTTCTTTCTGGGCCAGAGCAGATGTTGCCCCATATGCCTTCCAGAATAAGGAGAAATGAGACAAATGACTGATATGATGTCCTTTATGGCAGCATCTCTCCAAGGACAAGCTGGTGTGCCTGTGGCTTTTTTCTTGTGTTTGAGGTAAGTCTTAAAATTATATCTTTATTTAGAAGCAGTTTGAGATAAGTAGACTTGTCTGAATTGGCACATAAGAACCCAAAGTTGTTAGGCAAGGGCAGGGATAGTAGCTGACCTTCTTCCTCTCTCACCCTCGCACAGTTGCAGTATCATTTATTGTCTTCATTGTAATACAGCACTGTAATATCAAGTGGTGGGGGAACAGGAAAATGAGAAAATGTGAGAGAAAGAAGGAGGTCACATAATACTTTACCAACACATTACAGAAATGGGAGAAAATAGTAAGAAAAAAGAAGTATTTATTCAGCTTTGGAATTCATTTCACTGGTCAGCTTCTGCCTTCTTTATGTACATAGGCAATCTGAAACTGGAAATCGGCACAGGAACAGAAGTTGGAGCAGAACAGCTAGTTTAGAGTTGAGAGAAATAAGAGCAACAAGCAGACCTGAAGCATGCATAGCCCATGCAATGCACTGGAGTGCAGAAGACCCTGTGCCAGTACCAACTACTTCTGTCAGGTATCCAGGAAATAAGTCATTCAGACTTATTGACAACACCTCTTTGCTTTGGCAAAGCTTCAGGGAACACTGACCCAAGACAAATAAGGAAAACAAAGACAATATATGACAAAGCAAAGGGCTAGTATAGATCTTGGCTCCCAGCCCTTGCCAGACAGCCAAACTATGAGGAAGATCCCAGTGCTTCTGCCCCTCAGGAGGCTCTCTCAGTGCTGGGGACTGAGGCTGAAGGCTAGTGTAGAACATACAACCTCAACCTTGTTCTGACCAGTTGTTAAGCTTAGCTACTTGGTAGGTGCCTTTTAGCTACTGGAACCATGCTGAGGCTGTGTCTTGCGTGGCTGTCCTGTCAATGGCATGACTTTGACCATGCTAAGCCTTCCTTCTCCTGCAGAGCTCCTCTACACTCTCACACTCTGGTTTATAAAATCCCTCCCAGTCACCTCAAGTAAGTACTGTCTCCCAGCTCACTGCTGCCACCTCCTCTTACATCCACAGTTTCTTCCTGGCCACTTCTCAGGCTTGTGGAAACCTATATGTGCCTCTGGTGGGTAATGCCACCAGAGCAGGTCAGCTCCTGTGGCCTCTGACAGAGTAGCATGCCCTGGGAGAACAAGGTTATGTAGTAGGCTTCACATACAAAGTTTTTCACAAGACACCTTCTCCTGGGGTTCCACTGCCATGCAATGCTCAAGCCTTACCTGAGCTCCCAGAAAGGCTGGGCTCTGGTTCACCAGAGCCTCCACTATCATCCCCCAGGCTGCTTCCTTGCAACCATCCTGGGCCCAAACCAGTGAAAACCACATCTTCCCACTGCAGGTGTACAGCATGGCTACATGATGGTAGAGAGCAGGCTTGTGTAGACAGGCTCTTGCAGCCAAAGGCCATGGCCCCAAGGCAGGAAGACCCCCAGGGACCCCTCTTGTCTACAGACCTGCTGAAGGCAGTCAGAGCTGCTGGAAGAGGGAGTGGGTGAGGCCAAAGCCAGAAGCCGGGCTCCACTGACATTCCTAAAGCACCCGGGGGAACTGATGGTCTCACTGCAGTACCAGTTTCCCTGTCAGGGTTGAACCTACTGCCAGCCCCTTTGGAAGCTGAGGACTAATACACTTCAAGCTGAGAAGTTCATTCCTTTCCCAAAGAGAGCTCGAGGCATGAGGTTGCCTCCTTGCCTAGGTCCCTATATCTGAGGTAAATCACCCTAATCCTAAACATGGCCACCCCAGACAGCACGGAAAAGAGCAGACGCACAATGCAAGCCTGTGCCATGGTATACCACTGTTGCTCCCCAGCTAAGACAGGTAGGATGGCTGTGGATCAGCGTGTGAGCCAGCACAGGCAGGTTGCAAGAACAACCACAAAAACACAGATGAAATGCAGAGTAAATTTATTTCCATTACCTCACCAACCAGGTGATCCTCAAAGCAGGACCCAGGTAGAGGCACACAAACAGGCATGCCAGCACTGTGGAGTCTGGGCCATACTCAAGGATCACCAAACCTGCTGTATTCACATGTATATCAGGGATTATTGCATAGTTTACCACTGAGATTTACCACAGCAAAGCAGAAACATCAAGCATGTCCAGTAGGGTGGTTCTAAGTCTAGCACAGGCCTACGTTATGTAAAGACAGATGTACCACTTACCAAATACACAAGACTAAACAGTTATTAGTATAATATATGTTTTTCTACACTTCACCAACAGGACACTTGAGTGTATTTACAATCCTCCTTACCAATCTTCTCTTATTTTCCTGTGATCAGTTATAAGGGCACTGGGGCAGTTCTGCTAAAGCTCTGCAGCTCTTGACTGAGCATCCCTGAAGAGCAGCTTCATACCCATGTCTTGACTTCTTCCTTGCTCTCAATGCTGAAGGGGTTTTCTTTGGCACAAAGTGTCTCCAGACTCCAACTTAGGCTAGTTTGTATGGCTGGCAGGGTGCTCTAACCTACACCCACACCATGACGCAAAGCATCTATGAGTATAATACCTGAAAAATGATACCAGCACATTTGTGGTTTAATGCTAGTTTGCTATTGCATCAGGGAAAACCTAGGTGTGGTCAAAGGTCAGTGATATGTTTACAAAAGATGACAATGGAGGATGTGGCCTTGAGAAATCTAAATATCTTGAGATTTATGAGGTATATATATGCCTATGTCTCCGGCTCTCTCAGCCTTCCCAGTCAAACGCTGCTGGGTCAAAAAGAAACAGGATTGTGTTAATTATTGCAGAATATTTGCATGTTACCTGACATCTCTGAGGGGAGTCTGAAAGAAAAGGGGTTCCTGAAGGAAAAGCAATCTCAAAGGATCAGCTTTCTCTAAAACCAGGATCTGTTTATTAGTAATGGAGATTAAAGCCACAGAACTTAAGGTATATGGAGAAGAGTTGAAGGAAGCAAACGGTACTTGAAACGGTTCAAGAAGGCATAACAATGCAGCTACAAAGGTCTCCTGGTCCAACAGCCCCTTCACACACCACCCTGCCTGTTACTTGTCAATGTTTTTTCTTAAGCAGCTCTAGTTATTCGGCCCTAATATTTGAAGGTGTAATGGCATGAAATCTCTGAAGCTGTGTACCATTCACCCACAGCCCCAGCTTCCCTCTCTTTTTGTCCTGGGATTGCTTTCTTTGAAAGGAAAAGATGTAGCATGGACACTCAGCTGACGTGTCACAGACCTTTTAATACACTGCTTTCTCATTTAGCCCTCTCCTCTAATGGTACCCAGATTTTGTACTGGGCAAGGTAAGGGGAGACAATTAGACAGTTACAGAACCTGGCAGGACTGTCAGTGTGTAGTGTAGAGCTAGCTCACTTTTCCTGTCATTGGCGAGGCAGGGTTGGCCTGTGGATCTGAACTCTATGTGAGGACAGGTGAACAGAACTGAAGGTGTCAACATGAGGCATTCCACAAGTTGCCCTTCTGACAGTTCCAGAAATGGCTCCTGAGCATCTCACCAGAACACGTGTGGCAACAGGCATTATCATCTCCTCCCATTTCCATTGAATAAACAGACAACAGGCTACCAGTTCCTTATTACTCTATGGAGCTGACGTATTCAGCAATCAGTAACCCTGGTACCGCTGGTATGTCACAAGCACCAGATATAGTATGAGCCATGGGGTGCCACCCCATGATTAACCACTACAGCAGGAAAGGCATGCCAAACCTTGAGTACCTAGGCATGGCTGGCTCCAGTCCTGGGGGACAGTTGTCTCCCTGCAGCAGCAAGCACAGCACCCACTGCTCTGCTGGGGTACACACTGGGGGAGGCTGTGAGGGCCAAGGAGAAGATGCAGATAGAACTGTTCTGTGGGGAGTGGACAGGCTGCCACAGCAAGCTGCCAACATCATCAGAGCAGGAGGGGCAGTCTGTGTCAAGCTTACAGGGCCCATCCTGCTCTCAGGGCTGGTGGGTTTCTTTGGGGGTCTGAATCACTCTCACCATATCCCTGCTGGCACACAGGATGGCCCTGGGTAGGCAAGGACATGCCTGGGGCACTGCATGGGGTGAGCAAAGGTGACCCACACAGTGACCAAGCCCAACATAGCACAACAGCAGGACAGTGCAGAACTGCCATGTCAGAATTTTTATTAATAAAAAAAGTTACAATAACTTACTCCCTTTATCACACAAAGGGCTCGGTATAAAGAGCTCTGGCCTCCTAAGGTAACATAGGGAAGTGAGAAGTGGGTACTTTTCTCTTATCCTCCAAGACAGCAGCCTTCTCCTGTCCCCAAGGGGAAGTGTGGCCAGCACAGGAGCCACAGGCCAACAGGGCCTTTGCCACAGGGCCCAACCGGGGAACAACTTTCTGCCCCTGCCTGCAGCTGGTTCACAAGTAGAGACCAATACAGGGCACAGATGCTGAGTCTACAGAGACATGGGGGACTGGAAGCAAGAGGATGTGCAAGCTCTAGTGGAGGAGGAGAGAGAAGTGTTGTCTTCTTTCCATAATGCTGAGGAGTCTGTGGAGCACAAGTGAAGCAGCAGGACAGTGGCTGCTTACAGGCAGGGAGAGGTGGGGCTGGCTGGAAGCAGCCTTGCCTGCCCGGCTGCTGCCTCATACAAGGTCTAGCCTGACAGGGGCAGGAGGCCAGCTACTTGTCACACTCCAGATCCTGGGCCCCCTCAGCACCCTGGTAGTGCATCTCACAGAACTCCTGAATGCGACTGCAGGCCTCCAAGATCATCTCTTCAGGCACAGTGATCACTACGCGGAAGAAGTTTGGGTACTCAAAGCACTGAAATGAGAAAAGATTAAGCTGGCAGATTATCTGGGATAGTGCCAGTTTTAGAGCCCTGCCTTTGGCACCATCAGCTGCATCAGCACATGAATATGGCTAATGTAGAACAGGAGGGCTTGGTTCTTGCTCCCTTAGAATGTTTCTCCTGTTCCATGCAAATCTCCCATCTCTATCTGTGTAGACATGATGCTGTGAGGGGGACAGGCCAGAGGACTTTGTGTGAACTGTGCAGACCAGACTGTGCAGGGAATGGGCTGAAAGGAGTTAGCAAAGGGGAGGGCTGGAGAATATTTAAGGCCCTGTCCATATCCAATGTTGGAAGTGAATGCAAAGCACAGATGTTCTCAGCCTTCCCTATGTCTGCAGCAGTGGGGAACTGGAAACAGACTGAGGAAAGGAACATAGGTGGGAGCACTCCTCTGAGGGAGCACCTTCATCAGGCAAGTATGGGGATATAAGGAGTTCAGGGATACTGCTCTGCCAGCTTGAGAAATACTGAGCAAGCCTGGAGTTGGGAAGATCCTGTCAACCTGACTGAGTGTTGTTAGTGAGCCAGAGACTGCCACACACAGCACGGGGAGCTGACAGCCAGCTCCTGTGCAGTATTACAGACAATGGACACTTGCATACACAACTCCCAGCCTGTCCTCAGAGCTCAGGGATGAAAACCCCTACAGCTTTTCACACCACGTTTCGGCCTTGCAGCTCCTTGGGGCTCTCAGTGTTAGGCTCACCGTGGCTGGCAAGCAGAACACAGACTGCTCCGAGATGAGTCGCTCAGTGAACTCCACATCATTTTCAAACTCCGGAAAATGCTCCATCTCAATCTCAACCTGCAGCAGAGGGATGTAACATGGCAATCAAGGGCACCAAAACTATCTACAGCGTCTTTGCTTTCACACATGGCCCAATGACTTCCCAGTCAAGTGCAACTGTCTGCTCTCAATTTTTGCTCATGATTTGGGCTGCCTGGGATGCAAGACAGAAACATACAAATGAAAACTGGGCTTCTGAAAAAGCCTTCATTAACTATCTAAAATGGCATTTCAGTTAAATGCTTCTTCAGTAAAAAAACACCTGATAGAAAAGACACAGTAGCCAATTAGAAGTGAAAAGGAATAAATAAGACATTGAGATAGAGCTTGGCAGAGAACTCAATATGCATTAATAATCTTGTCATGCAAGAAAAAAAACTGCTTTGGTTTAAAATAAAAAGAAATATAGCAAGGTCTAGAATATCATGAACAAAATAAATCCTTGTAGGATGATCTATTGGTAAAACGACAAGAAAATGGTAAAATCTTCAATAAATATTTCTTTTCTGTATTTGGAAAGAAGGCTGTTCATCTTTCACATAAAAACAGTGCTATTCTGGCCATTTGTTTATAGAATCCTAGAATGGTTTGGATTGAAAGGGACCTTAAGCCTCATTTAGTTCCAATGCCTCCACTATGGGCAGGGCTGCTACCCACTAGATCAGCTTGTTCAGGGTCCCATCTAGACTGACCTTTATAACCAAAGAAGATTTTAAGCATCTCATGAAAATATTCTTAAACAGATTATTTGAGAGATAATTTGCATACAGAAGTTCTGAAAGAGCTAGTAGAAAACAAACACATGATTTAATTTGAAATAGACAGCCAGCTACTGCAGAAATACAGTAAGTATGAAAGAATCTTAGAGCTGTGCCTCTATATAAAAAGCATAAGCAAAATTACCTGTGTAGCTCTGGGTAAAATTTGAAACAGGGTTAAGTAATAAGGATTTCTCTATAGAAATGAGTGAGACAGATACTGCAGTATTGTCCAGTTTGAGTCCACATTTTAAGAGTGAATGAAAAACTGAATACATTATGAGACGGAACAAAATAAAAGGGAAAAAAATTAAAAATGTGTTAAAGTGTCTAAATGTCTCAATTGAGCTTGATGAGATGAAAAAAGAAATTTCAGCACATTATAAACTTTAAAGCGAGCACGCAGGGGAAAAGGCAGAAGAAGAGGCAACACCACAGGCAGAAGACAGGCATGCTAGTATGAAGAAGGCTACATCTTCTACAGGAGGTATGATAACCTGCCTTGTTTTTATAGGGGCTTCTGGTTACGAGCTGGCTTTATATCCAGGTAAAACAGACTTGTCTTGCAAAGTACAAGTCATGGAGTTCTGTGCAGGAGCAAGTGGGTTAAATGTACTGGCCTCTGCTCTGTGAGGACCTGGCCTTCTAAAGTGACTAAGGGATGCATTTACTGCACAGGGTGATATAAAAATGCACTGTAACGGAGACCTGGTAGCAAGTACCAGTCTGACAACCAGACCTAGTGTGAGTGTTGGCAATCCTCACTTACCATCATGTACATGGCTCCAGCAGGCCTGACAGGATGAAGGCCAGGGATAGCTGATAAGGCAGCATAACAAAGGTCAGCATTAGACTGAAAAGCAAAAAGGAGAAATTTCAAAACAGGAGAAATTCCAGGAAGCAACTCAGTGATTGAAGCCAAACTCTGGACCAAGTCTATGAACAGGTTTGCCTACTGCAAACAAAGGGACAACAAATGCAAACAGCATGGGAGATCATGGCCTTGAGTACAGCAGGGGTTACTGAGCTGAGCTCAGCAAGTCAGGACCAAACTCCATCTCCTGGGTCAGCAGCTCCAGCTGCAGAGCTAGGCTGCCTGAAACTTATCACAGCCAGTATTTCTGCCCATTACACTGTCTCCTGCTGGAATTTGATTTGTTGGGCCATCCTAATCACAGACAAAACTGCACCTCCAAATGAGGGGGAGGAGAGGAAGAATGATGAACTAGAGAGAAAGGACTCCCTCCAAACAATCTGTGAACAGACCTTCTTGATATCTAACAGCCTGTTTACCTTGAGGATGCTTAGAGTGTTGTGGTAGAACTCAGGTGGTGTTCGGTGCAAGATACGCTCCAGTGCTCCTTGGACAATTGTACAGGGTCCTAGGATCCTTTGACTCAGTCTTAGAAGGCCATCCCTGATCTGAGAAAACATCGTATTTGCAGCTTAGGTGATGCTTCTCTAAAGGACAGGAACAGCTCCAAGGCTCACTTCCTGTATTTCTACAGCTGTTCACACCCTTCTCTTCAGTGAGCATACAGACTACTAAAGAACATTTGTTTGACTATATGCCGGGTTTAGCTCACTGTTTCACTATAACGGTGTCATTCTCTGTTCCTCCATTGCAGATTGAAATGCCAACAGAGACAACCTTTGGAGCTTCCCAATCTGACTCAAACCAGGCTGGAATATAGACAATACAAATAAAGCCAGAGCTGTTCCAAATTCAACTTTGCATTTCCCTTAGGTTTGTGCCCACAAGCCACACTTTCAAAGCCAGGTAAGGACAATCAACATTAGCTTTTCTGCTCACTCATTTGGTCCTCTCTTCTCCCTCTTCCTCTGCAGAGAGCCTTCTAGGTGGAAAGGTCACTGCAGTAGATGGTTGTCCTTGTAACACAGCTGAAAAATAGCCAGATAAAGTACTGGCAGCACTGCAAGGGGCTTTGTTCTTACTTTTAAGAGAAACCACTTAAGAGCACATAGACACCACACATGGACTCCACATGCCGGATAAGCCATGCAATATTTTCAGTGCACACTGGAGCTATTTGAAAAGTTAGAAGCAGAGAAAAAGGACAAGGCATATATTAATGAGCAGCAGAGACACTGAGTGAGTTACAGTGTAGATGTGGGAAGAAGCCCATGTCTGGGACCAGATGGAGTAAGGGACATGAAAGAGGGGCAGAAAAGCTGGTAAGCACAGTTGGCTGACAACCACGTGAGAGCAAAAGAGCAGTACCTGCCTGTATCAATTAAAGACCTGGTGATCCACATACTGAAGACTCTGAAAATCTGTTGCCATGACAGCAACTCAGTGGTTCTCACCTCATTACCAAAGATGTCTCTCCTGTCATGAATTAGGATCCAGCCCATCCGCCAGCCAGGGACTAGCCATCGCTTTGCCAAGCCACCACAGGACAAGATTGGCACATTGGTGCTGAGAGTTGCAATGGCCTCATACTTGCAGTCAGCAAATACCTATGACCAGAGACTGTGTTAGGGCTGTCCCTGCCTCTCACTGTGAGAACTGGGCATGTACATGGGGCTTAACAAGAAGGGATGCAGGGAACCAATGGGAAATCAATGGTGAAAACTCACAGCTTCAATGTATGAAGATAGTAAGTGCACACACATAAAAGCAAGCTGTTTGGGCAGAGGAAGAGAGCTGGACATGAGCTAGGAACCCTAGGACCATGCACCAAAGGACTGGGAGTTCCAGGCATGGACCCAGGCACAGGGGAGTGGAGCTGCCCCTCACCTCCAGAGACCTAGCTGCCATAGCCAAGGATTAGTTGCATCAAAAAGGACAGGCAGCATTGGGAGTGCAAAGGACTGCAACTGACACTCACCATGTCTCCATAGATCTCATCAGCCAGGATGGGCACACACTGTCTTGATGCCACTGTGGAAGAGAGGGCATTCAGCCTGGCCACCTGCATCCTCCATGGGAACAGGCTTGCCCTTTACTACAGGGTCTGGCAGAGCTCTGAGGGAAGCTCTGTCTCAGGGCACAGGGTCCCTATCTTCCTCCTACAGACTGTTTATTTGGAGAGCCTGACCACTGGGGATCCCTGCCTTGAGTGAGCCTAGTTCTCCTCCAGTTGGTGGGGACGAGCAGCACAACCCTCCCTGTCAGGACAGGGCTCAGGAAGCACAGAGCTCCTGTGAACACTCCCTGTGCAGAGCCAGAGGGGAGAAATGAGCAGCCCAAGTCACCTAGAGCTTTTGAGGAAGACACATGCTCTGCATGTTCTTGCCTACATAAGACAGCACTTCCACACTAAGCAAGCCCTCATTCCTGAGGTGGAGTCGGTCAGAAGCAAAGCCCTGGGCCATGGTACTACAGTCACTGAGACATGAGAAATGGGGACAGACCCTAGACTGCAACCATGCCCCAGGCCCCAGAAATACACAGGCAGGCTCACCTGCCAGGATCTCCTGGAGGTGGCTCTTGCTGAACACAGAGCCACAGGGGTTCGATGGGTTGTTCACAATGAGGCAAGCTGTTTTCTCATCCACCAAAGACTCCAAGTGCTCCAAATCAATTTCCCAGGCCTTCTCTGGCTAGTGAAGTGAAGAGAAGGCGAAGTAAAAGCTGAGGAACTGGACTTGCCACACAAGGTCAGGTGTGCCAGGACACCCATGTTTACTCATGTCACCTTCACCCACTTCCCAGGCAGGGCCAGGGTATTTCTGAGAGGAGAAGTGTCAGGGCTGCCCCTTCCAAGCCTGCCACCACTTACCAAGAGGTTATAGAGTTTGACCTCTATCCCCATAGACAATGCCAGAGTCTTGTAGAGGGAGAAGCCAGGCCGTGGCACCAGGATGTTCTGGCCTGGGTTGGCCAGCACTGCCAAGGCAAGCTCTATGGCCTGGCTGCAGCCACTCGTTAAGATGACATCCTGCAAAGAGCACAGAGAGGTCAGCGGGAAGCATAGCCACTCTGAAGTTCTCCAGACACACAGGAGTGACATAACATCCAGGCTCAACTCTGCCAGGCAGGGCTTCTCAGCCAAAAAGACAGTGCCAGAGCCTGACTGAAAGCAGGAAAACTTCAGCTGGTGGAAAACACAACCTCCTCCTGGGGAGGGTGGAGATGAAGGGCTCAGGGAAGGGATGAGAGCAGCAGGAGGCCACCTTGAGACAAGGTGATTTGGCTAGCTTTTAGTCCTGTAACTGGGTAGGGAGGGAGAGCTGGGGTAGGGCCCCCATGCTCCATGGTCTGCAGGCAGCAGCATCCTGCCTGCACTGCAGGGGGAGTGCCTTGGCTGGGCACCAGTACCTGGGCCTTCAGTGGTGCCTCTGGGCAGTTGTAGTATGCAGCCACAGCTTCCCGGCAGGACTGGTAGCCTGAGGAAAGAGGAGTTAAACATGGACGGGAAGTTTTTACAGATTCTTTCCTTCTTGTTACCAGTACTGTTTCTTTCTTTTTACCAGTACAAGGCTCACAGCTGCTGCCCAGCTGGGGAAAGCCTATTTTGGTGGTGTCCCAGGGTGGCAGAGACTGTCCTGCCTCAGGCCAAGCACTGTGCAGCCCCAAGGCTGGGCCAGGATGGCCAAAAGTAGGGACAAACCTTGGGCAGGGAGGCAAACTCTGGCCCCAGCATGTCCCAGGGACAGAACTGACAGGAGCAGAGTGGAAGGTAGCCAGGGAGTTTCCTGAGCCAGAAGGAAGCCAAGTGTGATAACATGGTTTTCATTGTTTAGTGATGGCACTGGGGCAGCCCTCCCTGTCACCAAATGCAGGGTCCTGTGACAGAGGCATGATCTATGCTCTGTGCATGCTTTTGGCAGTAACTGCAAACAAGGCTCATTGTGTCAGTGAAGTCAGGGAGCCCAAGTGGAGGCCTAGTTGAGGCAGATTAAAAAGGAGTCCCAAGGCCTTCTGGGTTCTTGACACCCTGTCTGCCCCAATGGCTGGGGCAGCAAACAGCTTCTGCAGGAGCTCTGGGCCTTAAACAGCCCATGCAGGAGAGCACACAGGTGTGTCTGGGGGATACACTACTTGTGTGTTCATGTGACTATTGGTGAGGACAGCTATAGGGTGCTAATGGAAAGATGTCTGTGGGCTCCATATACCTGCTGTGGGGTAGGAGCTGGCACATGACTTCATCCAACTCTCACAGGATGAGCTTTGTCAACTTACCAACAGATGGAGCATAACCATTGCACTGTCCCGAGTCCAAAACCTCCTTCACAGCCCGTGTGACCTCATCATTTGTGGGAAGGTTTCCAAAGACCGTCGGGTCTCCTTTTCAAAGATTGAAAAAATAGTAAAGTTCTCACTGATCTGTGACAGGCACAGAGCAGTGCAGTTGTCTGACCTATCCCTTGGTGTTTGCACAAACTTTGTGCTTCAAAGTCCTGCAATCTGTCAGCCACACAGTTGACCCAAATACCTAGAGGCTTCAGCCACAGGACTATGCTCACCTAAGGACAAGGAGATCATGGCTTTCTTTGGGTTGGGTTCCACCTTCATGTTGTCTACGATGGCTCGGACAGGATTGAAGGTCTTCTTTGACATTTCAGAAGCCCTGACAGCCCATCTTGGCTTCCGACCCTTCACCTTCCCTGGTGATATGATGTTCCCAGTGTTCTTGAGATGAACATCTAGCATAGGGGCATGATCTCCATGGCCATTAACTTGGATCAGGTACGAGTCCATCCTGAGAGCTGTCAGTGCAAAGTGAATTTCCTGGGCTTAGTTAACACGTCAGACAAGGAATTGTCGGTCCATTTGGGGATGCAGCCCATAAGTAAAACTTCTGAAAGCTGTAGACACTATCTACCGCCTATGGATGAAGCATCAGCAGCAAGTAGGGTCATATTTGGTGCCAGGATGTAGTAAAACCCTATGCATAAGTGAGAGAGCAATACAGTGGGAAAGATTAAGGCACTTCTCTGTGTTAGCTGCACCATTGCCTAGCATGGACCTCCTGCGCTGAAGAAGAGAAAACATCGCTAAAGCCAGCAGCCAAGAATTAGCAGCATGTTGTAGTCACTAACTGCAGATTCAATATTCCACTGACAGAAGGACCAGGTCACCCACTCTCTCCCCCCGCAGCTATCAACTTGCACACCTCAACTTCCAAACACAAGGGCCAGCCCACTATGTCTGTTCATATCCAAAATGTTCCTCCAGTCTACAGACAGAAATGCAGCACTATCAAATATCAGATGCCAAAAAGGTAATTCTTCTTTAGTGTCATCAGGATGCACTGCGCAGTGGCAGGATAGAGGTTAGACACTTGCTTCTGTCAGCAGACAACAGCCCAGCCTAGAGAGCCTAGAGCAAAAGGCAATGCTTAGGAAATGGAGCAAGACTGGTATGGCCAAGAGGGAAATACAGGAGGCAGCACTGCCCCAAGCAAAGGGCCTGTAGTTCAATCCAAAATTGAGTAACAAGCAAGGCACAGCAGAGGAACTGCTGCCTTCAAGACCCAAAAATGGACACAAAAGTGACTTACACATCCCAGCGTGTTATACCCAGAACATGAGCTAGACCAGGCAGGAAAAGCCTAACTTACAAACTGCTGATGACTCAGGGCTTTCCAGCTGCAGTTTAGGAATAGGGCACAGAAGAGGCAGACCTCCTGAGACACGAAGTCCATTCTTGCCGATACTGGCACACGACCTTGTAATACTGCCACAAACTGCTTACACTTTCTATTCTGTCCTATTTCTCTGCTCCACTGAAAAGCAATTCAGTGAACCCTGAATAATGGTAGTTCAGTGAGCCCTCTCCTAATGGTAGTTATACAGCCTCACACTCGCAGATTCAACACAGCTTCCCCTTCCTTGCCACAGAGACTAAGCCAGAAGGGCTGCAGTGTTGCCTGGTTCAGGCAGGATTTGCTATCTGAACAAACTTCTCACTGTTTCAGTGAAGTTTGCACCTAGAGATGCCCCATGCTGCTGCAGTTATTCTACCAGCAGTACCGTATTAGGCCATTTATAGCAACCCAGGCTGATCTAACAGGGTCACAAAGCAAGACTTCAGCTTTCCTGCTGAAACCTTCTGGGTTTCCTTTCCACCAGAAGAAAGCTGAAGAAATATACAGCAGGGTTGCACAAAAAACTGAGCCTAGAAATGAGTTATGTATTTCAGTTCAACAGCTGGGCTGCATCCCAAATATACAGTCTATCCTAGCAGAGCCCTTACACCACCCTGCAACATGGTTCTTCTGAAAAGGGGAGCTGTAGACATAGGCACAATAGATACCTTCAATGTAGGCAGCCAGGGAAGAATTCCCCTCTATCCACCTGAAAGAAGCAAGGCACCAGAGCACAGCACTTTACCTTCTACAGCGCAGACAGGGAGACACCAACAAGCTTGGGGGTCCAGTCCCTAGTTTTCATGCAGGACAAATCCCCTTGAGAGGAAAGTCCTGTGAATTCTCGCCCATGAAATAATCCCCAAAACTGGGCGTTGAGACTGAATCATTTAGCCATTGGCTCACAGAAAGGGCTGCTCTCCCCACCCAAAAATGACCTCTCCTCCCCTTTGCAACTGTAGTCACTTCAAACACCTGGAACATGGCTGTGCCTCTTTCTGAGGGCAGCCAAAGGACACAGCTTGGCTTCGTGGAGTGCCTTGGCTGCCATCCTTTGCTACCACTTTCCTCAGTCTGCAAACACTGCTGGGGGCAAATCTGCAGAGTCCAGGGATTCCAGCACTAACACCTTGTAATTCACTGAGAGTGGATTGATAGACTGTAAAGCTTGAGGAAGCCATCAGTCTGTCCTGACCTAAGAGTTTCTGGGATCCCAATGCACTAGCTGACAAATACCAGTTTGTGGCTTCAATACAATTGGGAGGCATCTTCCAAACTAAAGGGAGGAAAGAACTTCCCTGGAGGCACCAGGACCTGAAGGATTAAAGTAAGCTCAAGTTGCCCTTGGTTTGCAGAGGGATTTTTTTGGTGTTTTTTTTTTTGTTTTGTTTTGTTGTTGTTTTGGGGTTTTTTTGGTTGGTTGGTTGGTTTTTTGGTTGCTGCAAGACCCAAGTAAACTCATAATTCTGGCAGCCAGCAGAAATTCTTCCCTCTTTGATGCAATTCTTCCCTCTTTGATGGTAGTGCAAACCACAGATGATACCATTCCCAGAAAGCCCTTTTTTGCTAAGTGACATGAACCTATGACTTCCTGCCTCTTAATTCCTGCATGGCTAGGATAAATGAGAGACACTTGCACTCTTCCTGCCTTCCAAGGGCTGATCCAAGTCTACCTTTATTGCCATGGCAGCAAATGGCCAGAGACTGAAGAGTTGCTCAGGGACAATGGGGACTTGCCAACCTTGGAGCAAACAGACTGCTGATGCCTTCACTGTAGACGCCAGTGGTCACTGTGAATTTTACCTGTTTATACCTGCACCTGAGTTGGAGGAGAAAGGACCTTGCATTCAACCCATGCTTACTACATAACCACCAGTGAGGCTGCACCTCCCCAGGTGCAACGAGTGACCCCTTCCCTCAGTGCTGGGGCTGGGCTGACACTGCTGGGCAGCCATGACCTGCTGTTGACCCCAGTACTGTAATGGGCACTCCTGCGGCCAAAATGGGGGTCAAGGATTCAGGGCTGGAGGCAGGTTGGAAGGCAGTGGAGTGCAGACATCAGGTCTAGCCAGGATCCTTAGCCCCTGACTAGAGGGTAATTTTCTCATTCTCATTGCAACCAGCTCCAAGGCCTTTGGGCAAGGAGTAGCACCTTCCAAAAACCCTGTCACAGAGAAACATCTTGTATTGAAGCTGTTTGGACTGTTTTCTTCTGAGGGCTGCACAATTTCTCTCCTTTCCACTGAAACCTGACATGAGTAACCTTCGGAAGTTTATGCAGGCCCACTCCAAGCACCTAAGGGTTATTTTCTCACTTCCCCCAGCTGGCCCCATCTCTTGCCATGCTGCAGCCCTGGCAGGGTTAGACATGGCACTGGGAGGCTTCAAGGACGATGGTCTATGCTCTGCCTAGCAACAACCCCCAAACTGACGCAACTGGACCTCTACCCGTCATACTGCACACAGCAGTGGGGTTCAGGGGAGGCCACAGTGGAAGCCTGTTGCCAAGGCAGGGGAAAATCTGGCCCTGGAGCCATAGGAGGCTCAGTTACATAAGGCTGAGAACCTGGTGAGCAGCAGGGTGAGGACAGAAGTATACAACGGCATCAGTGGGTTTCTCCTGCTAATACAATGCCCTTCTCCTCTTGCTGCATGACTCCATTCCTCCTCCAGATGCTTTCACATGGAGCCCCTATCCTCCCACTGCTTGCTGTGCACAGGGCCTCCCAGGAGCAAAGCATGAACACACAACTCAGCACTTTGTATTCTAGAAATATAGCCAAGCCATCCTTCTATGGTGTGGTGTAAGAGGCAGCCATACCCTGCAGGATGCATTTCTGCCAGTAAGGCTGCTGTCTCTCTGGACTGTCAGGCCCTATGCTCCCCACTAGCACCCCATCCCTCTGTAGTTTGTTCCTCTGTTCCAGCAGGTCAACCCCACAGGTATCGTGTGTGCACATCTTCAGCTCCCTCTTTCTTGTGTGCAAGAAATTGCTCTTGTGAGCAATTGACTTTATCTCTTCCCATTGGAAGGAGAAACTAGTGATAACTTCAGCATTTTTAATGGTACTGCCTTTCTCTGGTACCAAGGCTCCCAGAGCCCTATTTCTGTGAGCAGAGGTGGAGCCAGTAAGACTAAGCAGTTTGGCTTCCAGACTGAGCTGCAGTCACAGAGCAGGACTGAGAAACAGCTGCTTGAGGGGAGCACAGGCTCAAGCATTGCTGCACTGACAAACCTCTCTCCGTCAGGCTGCAAGTAGATAATACACAAGGATGGTTTTGCCAATTCAGGGTGCACTGCTGCAGGGACAGACACCTAACATAAACAGACACTTCTGCATAAAAATCCACCAGGATTCAAATCACTTCACTTGTTACCTCCTTGTATTTTATTTCCAGCAATTTATGTCTGCTCCTTTCAGACACTGGTACAGCACTAGCCAGTTCAGGTTTTGTGTGTATTCCAATCTCTGTATTCCCACTTGAATCAGCTTTTAATAACCAATTATATGATTTTTCCTTTATCCTTTTTTAAAAAAAATCAATTTATTGCTAAGGTCTCAGATAAGCAAACAGCAATAAAGCCTCCATGTCTCTCATGGATGTTGTGACTGTTTATTGATTCTGACGGCATCATTATAACACTGCAGCAGGTTTTCTGAAACACAAGGCACAAACCTTGTCCCTGAGAGGTCAGGTCACACGGGCACTTGGAAACTGCATATATTCAAAGGTACAGCTGTCTGATGGTGTAGGCAGAGCTGCCATGTCAAACCTGCATATATATCCATGAGCCTCTGATCTAGTGATGGTGATGCTTGTGCCTCCAGCAATCTTAATTGCTGAAATGGGGCATACCACCTGTTACCTCTTTGCATAATCAGAGCAGGAAAATCAGCTCCAAAAAAGCCCAGCTGCGCTCTCCAAAGCTGTGCAAACATTGTGTTTAGGAGCCAGAAAGATGGCTCAATCCACGAAGAGTGGCTCAAAGCCAGTAATGGGGTAATTTAAAAATATTCATTAGCTGCAATTCTACAGTTTATCTAGCTGCCCGTGTTCAGAATCAGTTTTGATTTGATGTCAGAAATAAAAATCTGCAATACACTGAAATTGCACAGTCTAGCTAGAGATGCCTATTCTGGAAAAGCATCCTGTGTACTGCAAGTGGTTTGCAGGATGCTCTTGCCACCTGTGTGAGCAGGGCTTTGGAAAGTGGAGCACTGGCATCTAGGAGCTGTTTGGTCTCTCCATTTCTTTTGGAAGGGGAACAAGGTGGATCCCACAGTGCAGAAATGGAGGACACTACAGCAGGGACAGTGGCTCTCCCTAGGCTCCTGGTAGAACTCTCTGTAAGCCCTGGGCAGATTGAAAACAGCTGCGTTAACACACCTTAATGACCACCATCCCCTACTTTCCCACAACACCAGGACCTCAAAATGCAATGCAGCAACCTGATCACAGCTGTGCTGGGCACAGCAGACTGCACTCCCCAGCCACGGGCCACTGTGGAGCTGGGAGGGAACAGAGTCTAGCAGGTACAGGAGCCTTTGCTTGCTCAGCCTGGGCACAGAGTCCATAGCCAGCACGTTGAGGGACACAGAATGCACTCCAGGTTTGTGGGGAGCTGGAAGCACCAGTGAGCTGCAGGCCCAACGGCCATGGTGAAAGACTTGCAGTTTCTGTTACAGATGCTGAGAGGAATGTTCCACAAAGTGTGAGTGTTACTGGTTCCTGAGTACAGGCACAGCAAAAGAAAACATATTGTCCAGACTTGTGTCTGTTTACAGCCAGGTAAATATTATCCAGGTAGGTGCATATCCTGTGTTTGACTTATGACTTCAGAGACTTGAGCTGTTGCATGATATGTCATGGCAGCTGTCCTGCAATGGCCTTGGAGCCACTGGGACAGTGACCAGCCAATGGGGGTGGGGTGGAAAGGGGCACAGTGGCTTTGTGGGGTGAGATGACACTGTGAGCTTGATGTGGGTGGCATGGGCAGCACCAGCACTTCCTTCTCACAAGAACACAGACAGGCCAGCCTTCTCCTGATTGAATTAGAGTCCCAGTGATGGAAACCTACCATCTTGCTGACCAATCTACCCCTGCAACAACTGCTCATCTCCTTATAAAATGGTGGAGTTGGAGTGTGTGAGAAACATTGAGGGTGCCTAAAATGCACCCCTTTTGCTTCAAGCTAAGTTCTGTTTCCTGACCATGCCAACAGCAGATAGAATGTACAAAATATTTCCCTGCTCTTGACAGCAGTTTTTTTACAAGTTCACAAGTTGTTTAGACACCTCTCTATTAACAAGCTTGCAAGCTGTTAACAGAGCCTTGTTATTTCAAATGAGATGTCTGTGATCAATCTTTTTCTCATAGGTTGTACTTCTACAGATTTCTTTTGCTTTCTTCTGAATCCTCTACAGCTGATCCACTCTCTTCTGGAAACACAGTGTGCAAGACTAAGGCCAAGCCAATGCTGAAGTGGGGGCAGAAGAATTTCTTCACATGTCCTACATGTGACATTCCTGTTCATACACCCCAGAACTGTTAGCTTTTTCGCAAGAGGATGACATTGTGGACTTGGGTTCAGTTTGTCATTCACAATTACCTCCAGTTCTTTTCTACAGTACTGCTCTATCGTCATCATGCTGCACTCATTGTCCCTGTGATTATTTATTTATTTGGGACAGTCAATAAATCTGGCTGTGGTGTTCAGCAGTGATTGTGCTGCAGCTCCCAGCTGCCTCAAACTGGAGACATACCAGGCAGCTCATGACTTGCTCCTACCACTTTACCCTCCAAGTTCCCAGGGCGGGCACTGAACCAGGTCAGAGCTCTTGGTCCATGGCAAGCCAAACCAGGCCCTTCCCTCCCTTTGCACAGCAATAGTATCAGAAGTAGCCAGAAACAAAGAAGCCAAAAATAATAATAATAAATAATTACAAAGAGAAGCCAAAACAGTGGTGAAGATTAATACTGGTATCCTTGGCTTCCTATTGCTCTGTTCTGCTGACTGGTATTTGTTGCAGTGAGAACAGGAGCCCAGAAGATGATAATGACTGAGTTTAGCTATGGTACTTTGAGCAGGAGTGAAGTGACACAAAGCATGTTTTTAAGATTTCTCATTATAGCAACAGAAATTAAATAAACTCACTTTAACAGTATGTTGAAGCTCATACCTCACTTTTTAGCACGAAACACTCTAGTAAAACACTGAACACATCTCCAACGGAGCAATACTTCCTGGCTCTGTCTTTGAACAAGTAAATCACACGCAAATCCAAAGAAAGCTTTATCTCTGTTGGATGACCAGCAGTAACACTCTGCATAGGAAACACTTCTTTTATCCCTTCTTGTGACTCGTGATTATTTGACTTAGTTCTTCATGTCCCTTTCATGTCAGTTAAAAGCTCTACTAAGCAAAATGGCACTGTGCATGACTCTAAAGGTTCACAAAGGGTTGTTAAAACTTTTAAACCCATCCCAGAAAGGAGGTCTGCTTTCTGGCACGTCAACATTAGTGATGCAACATATGCAGATGAAAAGGTGTGGGCAACAGCCTCACTGCTGAGCACCTGCACTATCCCCAGAGTCCTCATCCTAAGCCCCCTATGCATTCTCTATTTTCTAACTTAGCACACAACTTCTGTGTGAACTGGACATTGAAACAATGGTACTTTTGTTTTCCTTCTCTCAAACTAAGAAAACTTTAATATGCATTTTCAAATCTCCAGTCCTTTGTGGAATCAGGTGAAGTATTGAGGAGAGTGTTTTCCCACAGCGCTGAGATGCAATTTATAGACTTTTCATCATAAAAAGTCTATAGTGTTATTGCTGTTGCTCCTGTGGAGATGGAAGGGTGAAACAGTCTTACTGATGGGGGAAATGTATTTCTGCATCTTAAGAGACAAATTTGGACCTCTCAGGGCACATACTCAGGTACTGTGTCTGAGACCTTACGGGGTAACTCTTTTCCCAAAACTGTATTTTCCTAAATGTAATGAAAGTATTTATTTGCCTTTTTTTTTTTTTCTGTAAAAGCAAAGAGCTTTTACAGGCAGTATTTGATCAAACTCTTGAATAAAAACATTTGCTCTGAATGTGGAGTTTTCTGTATTTCCAAACTGTCCTGCTGTTTACTTTTCTCCCTTTCCTGAATCAGCTCTGCCCCCACCAGCTCTGAGAACTGCTGACACTTGTGCATGGGTGAGATCCTGGACACTTGCCTTCATTCCAGCCACTACCAATAACCACAGGAGTAATTCATCACCTCCTCTACTGACTGGTGATGGCTGCTGTGCTAAGGGGTCTGCCAGGATGGGAGGACAGACTACCAGCAGGACTTTATCGTCAGTAAAAAGGTCCCATCATACAGTCTGAAGTGGCCTCCAGCAAAAAGACAAAAGGGGTCTATTTGGTTCTGTATGGCTAAATATAAGGTAACATATCTAAAGAAAATTACCTGAACGTGGTCTGCCAAGGGTTGAACTGGAATCTGACAGTTGCACTGCAGGACAGATCCCAAGGTGTGACGGTATCTGGAGACACAGGCTCCACGCTGGGGCAGCTGGAGAAGCAACAAAACGCTGTGCATTGCCAGGACAAGACAGAGACTGTTGTTTTGCGATGATGTAAACCGCTAGAGCACTTGCGTCTTGAGTGCTGCATGGAGGTGCAGTCACTGCATCACAGGATGGGTTTAGAGGAGTTAGGGCAGGCCCAGAGAGGATGCAAGTGGGGCTGCATAACGGAGAGAGAGGCACATATGAGGTTTACAGAGGCACTAAGTGGCAGAAAAGCTGAATAAAGAATATTGACCAAAACTTACAGCACAAGAAAAAGTAGAACTTGTAGAATTGTGAAAATTTAATTAAATTTAGTCACTTTCTAATGGGTACAAATAAGCATGTTCTGTGGCAGGTGGGAAACCTCGAGACGTTATCGCCACAAGGGGCTGTGAGGACAGTGTCCGTGGAAGCGAAGGGGAGCGGGCACACACGCCAACAGCTGGTGAACCGTGCGCAGGTGCCGGAAGACCGCGCACCTGCGCCGAGGAGCCGAGCACCTTCAGGCGGGGCAGGGCCTGGCCGGGCCGGAGCTTCCACCACGTTAGAGAAGCGCCGGCGGGGCTGAGGCGAGCGGACGGGACGGAGTTCACCGCGCCGGCAGGACCCCGGGGCGGCCCGGCCCGGCCCCCCGTCCCCAGCGCCGGCGGAGCCGGGCAGCGCCGGGCCATGGCGGAGCGGGGCTGCCCCCGTGCCGCGCGGGGGGGACGCGCCGGGGCGGGCGGGCGGTGAGAGCAGCGGGCCGTGAGGGGAGCGGGCCGTGAGGGGAGCGGGCCGTGAGGGGAGCGGGCGGGCGGCCGCGAGGGGTCCGGCGCGGCGGCGGGGCTGAGCGGACCGGACTAGCGGCGGCGAGGGGCCAGTGCCGGGCTGGGCGGGGGCCGCGAGGGGCCTGGACGGGTCACTGCCATCCCTGCCATCATCTCTCCTTAGCGCCTTACCCGGACCAGAGGCAGAGGGACCGCGGGGAAGCCGCGCCGTGCCGGGGTTGCTGGAGCGCCGCCGCTGCCTGTACCTGCACACGGGCCGGGGTGAGCGCGGCCGGCGGGAGCCGCTCCTTCCGTCCTGCGGAGCGCAGCGTCTGGCTCGGCTGCCCCTCGGGCCCTCCTCTGTGGCCGCAGACTCACCTCGGCCTCCCCTCCAGCTTGGTGCCAGATGGTGGAGGTCCTGCTCGCCGCCCTGATCCTGGTCTGCAGCTCCGTGTCCTGTGGCTCGGCGGGGGGATACACCGGCCTCCCCGCCCTGGGGGGCATCTACTACTACCAGTACGGCGGGGCCTACAGCGGCTTCAGTGGAGCGGATGGGGAGCGAGCCCAGCAGCTTGACCAGCGTTTCTACCTACTGAAGCTGCCCATTGCAAGGGCAGCGATGGCCGTGGGAGGGTGTCTCCTGGTCTTCCCTTGTGTTCTTATTTTGGTGGGTGTTCTGCGGGTCCCGTGGCACTTCCCAGCGTGGCTGCTAATTGAATGCACCCTGTACATAGTGATTGCAGTTGGTACAGTGCCTGCTCTGTACTATTTCCTCCATTCTCTGCTGGGCGTTTATAATTCATCAGTGTGCAAAGAGAGAGAGCAGCTTTATCAAAGCAAAGGCTATCAGGGCTTCTGGTGCAGCCTGCATGGGGCAGAGATTGCTGCTGGCCTCTTGGGCTGCATGGCTGCCATGGCATACCTGCTCAGTGCAGGCCTAGCTGTCAGAGATTACAGGACAGTTCATGAACAGAAACAGAAGCCACTGCAATTATAAGAACTTTGAAATTATTCCTCCACTCCAATAATGGTCTTGATTTTTGCCAGTCTCCTTCCTGAGATGAAGCAGTATGCTTTCCTTTCTTCTGGAAAGTGCAGCCTTAATGCTACAGAACGCTCACCAAGCTGGTATAGCTCTAAATATGATAGAGTCAGGCTATTCCTAACTTGAATTTGCATTATTGAATTATTAGTGACTCAAAGCTGATCCAAGGGGTTGTCTCTGCTTCACAGGCAGCCCTTCCATCCCACTCTCAGGTGTTCCCTTCTCCAGTGAGGCCTTGCCAAAAGTACTGCCACTACATGCTTCTGCCAATTAACAGCTTTTTGTAGCTGAAACTGTTGTTACAAAAGACATGTGACTTAGCTGAGGAAAGAGATCTTAAAAACAAGTGATCAAGGCCCATATGGTTGTGACAGCTAAATACTGCTTCCTTGTAGGTCTCTTGGAATTAACAGACCAGTGTGAACATGACATTTATAAGGCCACGAAAAAATCCTGAAGTAACCTCGCAAACTCAGTCTTACTTGTGATACCATACCTTTTCAAACTCCTGGAGAGGGTGCACTTTTGTATGAAATGGTCTTCTTATATCACTTGTATACAAGAGTTTTGCTTAAAAAGATTCCCTGAATTGGGAAATCAGACAAAAGTTTTATGAGATCAAATGAGTGATTGAATATAGAATTACATTGCTTTCAAAATACATTTTCAATGTAGAAGTTGGAAAAATGAGATACTGCTTCTTTTTCTTTTTTAGAAAAACCTTTAAAGGAATTTTAACTGGGAAAAGTAGCACTAGAATCACCAACTCATGCCTCAAAATGAAATGCCACTTCAGAGCAGTGTCTACTATGTGCATTGTTCATATGAGGATGGAACAGGATGGAACTACTGCAGTCTCACAGATGAGTTCTGCCTATATTAAAAAAACTAAACACCAGAAACATGCTTTACCTTGGACATAGCTCTTCTTTCACTGTCATCAGTGACTAAATCCTCACAATTACCAAAACCATGGAACACTATTAGAACTTGAGACACTGAAGTAAAATAGATGCCAAATAGGAACACAGTAGGTGCTTTGAGGCTTGTTTGATTTCTCCTGCCTTTTATCATCCAGTGTCTCAGCACAGGAATTTATGTGGACAGTCCATTGCGGTCCTAATTCTGTTAACATTTCTGTATTTCCTCTTGCTGCAGCTACATCTAGAGCTGTACAGTGCTATTGAGAGCAAGTTCACAGGGCTGGATTCCTCTAGCAGGAAACAGAAAGCTGCCTTAATAATTGGTAAGCCTAATTCTACCCTGAGTGTTCTGAAAGAAGTTTTTGTATGGAAGGCTGATGAGTGAGGTAGCACATAGGGCTCAGTGAATAACCTGCAGTAAAGCTGCTGCAAGACACAACTACCTTTGACTGGGATATTGCAGAGATTTCTTCCAGCACAGTAACAGAATCAGAATAAGCTGTTAGATGAAAGTAAAAATCTTTATTGCTAAGTTAGCTGAAAATTCAATGCAAAAATACTCTTCCTTCCTGAACTTCTCTATACATCTGAATTAAGAATCAATGGACTAGTGTTTTCCAACAATCTTACATTATTTGCCTTTCCAAAGCAATACATAGGCCACAGTGCTGAGGGCGCATTCATTGGACAACCTACTCCCATACACAATAAAAACAGGGATTGTTATAGGTGCATGCTAGAGTGGGATACAGAAAATATTCTCCTTTTTAAAAACAAACAAAAACCCATGAAAAAAGATTATTTAGTAAACAGTTGGTACACTGCAATATTTAACATGCGCCAGGTCATATGAGTCATTAAAAAGGTAACATTTTAAAATGTGAAAAAAGAGGAAAAATACAGTTGAGTCTTCAGAGAGCAATAGAACAGCAGACAATGATTGCACAAGACCAAAGAGGTGATCTGCCTGAAGAAAGGCCTTTGGCAAGTGACACAAAAGCCACAAGCATCTATCCAGAAAGACTGTGGAAACCCCACAGGTCCAAAGCCTTAGGTGTGCCTGAAGGTCCTGTGTACCACGGGAAAGTTTTCAGACTTCACAGCAGCTTGTCCCGAGAGAGGGAAATACTTCTTCCTTCTTGGAACAGGATGTTATCCTCCCATCTAACTGCAGATTCTGCTCTGGTATGAACAGTGTGATGCTGCCTCCATTGGGCCTGTTCCTTGTTCTGGGGGCAACTTGGAGGCTCTCTCTTACCTTTAACACCTGGGCCCCAGTTACCCACCACTCAGTATAACTTTATGGGTTCCTTTCACAGAAGCCTCTCTGGACAGGACAGAGCAGTGCCTTCAGAGTACCTTTCTCAGCAAGTATACTTATCAGCAGAGCCAGAATTACTGAAAAGATGGACCACTGAACTCCTCAGCCTCACTTGGCTGTGGCTGCGTGCAGTGCGGCAGGGCTTGCATTGCTCAGCAGAGACAAAACAGCCTGAGGACCTCAAGGTGAGAACCTCTCTAACAGCAAATCTGTGAATGAGTGAGACATTCTCAGTGATGTGGTTATGTGATGATCATATAGTCTCTGCAAACTCCAAAAAAAAAATCAGGGAAGGGACTGGAGAGCAGGAAGATAACTGGGAAGACACTTTCTACCCTACCCTACCCTACTATGAATCCTTCAGTAGACTTGCCCTTTCATACCTATTCCACCTGCAGCAGTGCTTCTTGGGAGCTTGAAATCTAAGGTAGTATTAATAAATAAGGTAGGGGAGACACAGAGGGAGGCAGAAAAAAGGTAGTGGAGGGAAGCACTCTGTTCTATGAGTTATCCTCACTAAATAGATGAAGATAACCCAGCCACACCACTGTCTGACCAATGTCAGGAGAAAACCCATTTCTTTGGATGACAGTGACCTTAAAGAATGTCATTGGAATCTTGTGTTGGAAAATCCAAGACATTTGCATGAAAAAATGATGCTAGTGTCTTTGCTGACACCCAAAACTGGCCTAGGAAAAAGCAGCACTTTTTGTGATGAACAGGCGCTATTCTTAATGCATGAAAAAGATTTTGGATGACTGGAGAAAAAGCATCACAATGCTCTGGCTGAAATGGAAAAAGAAGAAGCACATGGAAAATATGCAGAAGCTGCTTGAGGACACCAGTGCTCATCTTAGTCAAATAGAGGAAGATTATTTGGAACAGGTAAAGTCAACTCAGCCTGTGCTGCCCAGAGTTCATACCAGCTTCAGAGAAATCTGTGGATTCTGCCTGAAGTGTAAGAAAGATAACAAGCCATGTCTTCCATGACAGTTCACACCCATAGAAAACAGGAACGGACTATTTAAACTCCCTTTCTGCTTCAAAACCAGAAACAGCACTGGAGAAAATGTCGAAGTAGGAACTCCTGTTCCATTCTGCCACTACCTTTAAGAGGTGCAATTCAGAAATCTGCATGCTCCATTGCAGAGCTGTGTTTTCCTTAGTCCTTCAACACTGAACTAGGTAGAGCCATTCATTACTAACTCCTTGTGGCAATTCTGCATGCAATACTACTGGTTCAGACTGCCAAGGACCCGCTCTATTTCTTGCACTATCAGTACAAGAAATAGAGACCTGATTTGCATTAATATGTGCCACTTGGAGGGCAGGGTTTGTCAGAGTCTAACTCAGAAATAAGGGTTTCTGCATCAGTCCCATACTGAATGAAGGCTGTTCTACAGCCCTTTCAGATATCAGAAAGTTTGAGGCCAGGCACAGATATTTGGTAAAATTATCACCAGTGCCAGAATTAAAAGTTGCAGTCGAATACATGGGATGAACCTTTTCTGCATACTTATACGATGATAACATGAAAGAGTTTTGGGGTTTAGCATTTGAATCTTTCCTGCTGTTGTTACTCTGCCTAAAGGATTCAAATGCTATTGTTTCTGTGATTTTAAGAATTAGCTTCAACCTCCAGTTCCAAATTAAACAGGTGTTTAAATAACCGAAAATTATGAGAGTTTAAACTTTGGAAAAAGTTGGGTTGTTTCATGATTACACTGGAACTAGCACAAAGTATATCCTAAAATGTTGCTCCTCATGCATGATAAAAATACTTTTTTTCCCAGTGAGAAGAAATTTAAAGTGCTCTGAAACCTCCATAAAACTCCATTAGATTTTGTCAAAAGATCTATATTGACAGAATTCCACAAACAGTCTGCACAGTATTTCCTTCTGAGCAAGGCCCAAATTTGATCCAAAAATAGACAACTCTGATCCAAGCCCTCAGATCTCTTCAGAAGAAACTTCTAAGTTTTCTTCATAAGTATAATTAATGAAGAAAAAGCACTAGCCCACATTAGTCAGGATTATTGCACCACTGACGTGACAGACAGCTGCTATTCAGCTCTGTCAGAAAGGAAGACACATCTGCCTGCTACAGAGGCAGTGGTCTCCACAACCCTAATCCAAGATGATGACATAGGCAGCCAACTTACACCCTGCACCAAAAATCCTAGTGGAAACACAAGGCATCCGAGTGCAGACTGGCCAGTTCATCATTAGTGGGACTGTTTTAAAAGTCTTTTTCAGGCTGATAAAAATGTTAATAAGATGAAAAGTTCAATTTTTGCTTTTGTGCTGAAGGCTAAGCAGGAACAAGTACACTTTCACCTTGTTTGTGGCCAAACTGGGCACATACCATGAAATGCTGGAATTTGGAATATGACTCCTGTTTCCAGAGGCAAGCAAAGACGCTGTAGCTGACAATGCAGAGGTTTATGTTGATGGAAAAGAGCACTGGATGCTTCTGCCAGTCCTAGAGCAGCACACCACTGTTTACAGCTTGGCTCCTCTGACTGAGCACTGAGACAACACAAGCTCCTGCCTTTATCCCATGTCTCCTGGATACAGGAAGCCTCTACTGTGAAGCACCTATGATGGTGGCCAGGCTGCTGCTGAGGTGGGTCTGTGCTCTGCAGCTATAAGCACTAGATTTACACATTGCCTTAATCAACCAGTCCTGAGCTGATCTTTCCTATGCTCCATATAAAATGCATTGGTTGGCACCTGCTTATCACTCAGCTATGTATTTTCTCATCCTGCACAGAATGATCCCACCATAACCTTTGCTCTCCCCTACACCAGTGCTCCTCAGACCACTTGTACCCTGAGTCCTCCACTGCCCTAAGAACATCCATTGGGAAAAGTCCACAGCATATCTGCTGTCGAGTGCTTTCTCCCCTAAGCCTAAATAATAAAGTGCTGGGCTGAAGGGGAAAAGAGCAGCTTAAGTGCAATAAATAAAAGTGCTTGCAATTAGTGTAGGAAACCATTCTCAGGTCAGCTTCATTGCAACTGGCTGTATTCTTTCAAGGAATAACAAAGTCAGGTGCTGGGGAGGAGGGTGGGACACTGCATCAGAAATATTCACAGGACTCTAAACACTAAGCATTTCTCCCTCAGCAGCCTCCTTACCCCACACCCATATACACCAGCCCCTTTCTTGCAGAGCTGGCAGAACCTCAGGGTTCAAGGACTTACCAGACAGTCCCTAACACAGAACTCAGCTACTGATCTGTGTGCTCAAAGAACAACTGAGACCCTACAGTGGTTAAGTGGACAGCCCAGACATTGGCCTTCCTGATTCTTCCTCAACTCCATTAAGGAAGCAGCAGGTGCCTGTACTCCTTGCAGATCCCAGCTCCCTCAAAGGGCAAGACAGCCCTTATGAAATAGAGCTTCCTGGGACAGACAATGTGGGAGTGGTACTTGTAGGGTTACAAAGCTGTGTCAAACTCCTCTGGCAGGGATGTTGCATGCTCTTCTTTCAGCTCCTGATCTGCTCCATCCTCCTGGTGGTGCTTCATTTGTTCCTTCACTTCCTCTTCCAGATCAGGTGGCACCACAAATTGATCTTCTGGCTCTATCTGGGATGGAGCAGCAAAATACCCCGTCTTCTTCTTGGGTGCCTCTGTTGCTACTTCAATGAGGTTGAGGCTCTCCTCCAAGGGCACTATGGAGCCATTGGAAAGCTTCTTTCCATAAAGACAGCATGTGGAAAGAGATTTTTGGAGTTCATACTTCTCCTTGACTCCTCTCTGCACAGTGTTGCTGTTTATACTGTTCTGCCTCCGAATGATGAGTACAAGCCCAGAGTCATCCTCTGGCCCTGGAGCAGAAGAGCTGTACTCTGCAGCAGGACGTTCTAATTCCAGACCCTTTCCTTTACAGCAATGGATGTCCACTTCTACCTCCACTTTACTGCCATTTGTCATCACACCCTGCACAGGCTGCTCATCATCACTATCTAGACCATTGTCAGACTGGTTGCTAGAGAAGGTGGCACTGGAAGGTTGGCGCTGAAAGATGCTTGAGGGGGGCACAGGATGTAGGCTGCAACGTCGTTCTTGTCGTGGCAGCAAACTGCCATCAAGACCAACAGCACTGTGTTCATCTGATGCAGTAGAGCCCACCTCACTGCTAACCTCAGAAGCAGACAGTTCACTGCTGAACTCTGAAGCAATTCCACTGCTACATGAAGGTGTTGCTGGTTTGGTGGTGGTAGAACTAAAGCCCCCAGGGCCTGTCAGAGTGAGGCCGTGCATCTCACACGTGCAGTTGTCCTCACTGATGTTCAGACATACTACCATTGCACCAACATTGTCTTGGCAACCATAGCTTTGGGCTAAAGTGCACAGTTTCTTTGCAGCAGCTAGTGGGTCGTGTAGGTGCCGCACAGCTGAGACAGCCTCTGCATAAGAAAGGTGTTCCCAGAGAGCTTTGTTCCCTAGAAGTAGCAACTCATCTTGTACAGTCAGTGGAATGGAACTCACGTGTGGTTTGGGCAGGATCCAAGGATACAGGTACGTGCAGCCCAGCATCCGAGTACAGCAAGTCACACCATTGACTTTATTGTCCTGCAGACAAGAGAAACACAGCAGTAGCGTTGGATGTGCTATTAGATCATTTAGAAAGCAAACTTTCCCCTGCTCCTATGCTGGTTTGGAGCCTCGAGAAATGCCAGTTACATGGCTGCAGCACTGAAGAAAGAGATCTAGGTGCAAGTACTACAGCGCAGACATTCACTATGCCTGATGACCAAGTACAATAACTGCCATCACCCATGCTGGCAATAACAGACTTCTATCCCACAAGACTTTTTGTTGCACTCTGAAGAATTGTAGCAGACTATTCTGAAATGTGCAGCTAGACTACCTGCAGTACACTGATCAGAGAGTCTCACCCTAATAAGACTTATGTGAAACTTATTTTTTTAGTACAAGTGAGATAGTGACTTTTGACTTTCTCAGTGCAAGACATTACCCAGACATTAAACTGTTTCTGTGTATTATCTGAACTACTTCCCTCTTTATTAATATATGACTGCATTCTGAAGTGTGGACACTACATCCTGAGGAAAAAAAGAACAAGTAGGTATCTCAAACTGTTTCTGTAGCCTAGATATATTACCCTCTTCTGCTGGATGGTCCCCTGGCCAGCCTGGCAGTGGTCTCCCATAAAGAGAAGTGCCCACAACCCTCAGTCCCTTTTCCAAGTCAGTGTTCTTCATTTCTGTATCCTCTGCGTGTCAACACTGCTGCTGCTGCCAAGTATTAAAACCCAGCAGATGAAATGCACAGAGTCTCTTATACAATAAGATGTATAAGTCTCTTATACAATAATTTCACTTTTCTTTTTCAGAATCCAATAATGAGCCAGTTTTTAAACTATTTAATGTGCTACATTAATCCCATTAATCCCATTGTTATTTTCAGAGTGCTACAGTGCAGTGTTACAACGCCTAAAAGAGCTGTAACACAGTGACACATTATGCTTATGAAAAATACTTCTATCTAGCAATTAAATACTTTTTAAAAGACTTGAGCAAAAAACTAAAGTGATTGGCACCGATTCTCAAGATCTTTACAGATGTATTTTACCCACTTTGGCACTTCCCTGTTATTTCCAAGTGTTTTGAAAGTTAACCTTTACAGAGTTCTCTAGAAATTATTTTATTACTTTTGCATACTACATGTCATCCTGTCCCCATAGTTCTTAGGCCATAGTGTTTTAGGAACATGCAATTTTCAACAGCTGAAGAAGCAGAGCAGGAAGCACTAGACAAGTCATTCAGAACCTTCATGTCACCCTCTCCCCTGTAATGTTATGCAGACCGCTGAGCTCATGTATTTGCACCAAGAAGCTGAAGTGGAAAGGGTCCAAACCAACCTCTGTTATAATGGCTTTTTGCCCCTTGACTCTCCTGGCTTCTTCTGAACATTGTTCAAGGCTGAAGACTTTGGAGAGAGGCACTGCTTTTCCACTTCGGCACAGAACAGCTTGGCACGTCCCCACATTGGCCACCGTCAGAGAAAAGTTGCTGGCTGGATCAGCCACCTCATTACGAATGTAGCAAAGGACAGCAGAGGAACCCAGCTTCTGGCCAGCCATGCCCAGCTTCCTGTTGGAGGAGAAGGTGTAGGAGGCTCCAGACTCTACTGACAGGCATTCTGGAGGGCTGCCTCACCCCACCTAACACATTGATATACCTATGCAAGTCCCACCAGGACCAGCTTGCTCACTGTCCTACCTGTGGGAGACCAAGAAGGTGTTGGACATGAACATGGTGTCAGACTGCTGTACCTCCTCCAGGAGCACATCGGCCATGGTGCACTGCAGCAAGCGTGGCAGTTCTTCATTCTTGTCACCATCAAACATGCCATACACAGCCTCCAACCCCTCTGCAAAGCTCCCCAGTGCCAGTGATGATACACACAGCCTGTCAGAAAAGCATACAAGCAAAGTTAATTTTTTGAGACATATTATCCTGTTCTCAAAACCACAGCCATCAGGCACCTTGCTGTGAGTGCCATTCTCACAGGGCAGCAAGGCCACAGTCCCTAGATTCACTAGACTGGGAGATGTACAGCTTCATTTTATTACTGGAACTCCCAAACCCTCCTTGACCACATGCAGGAGAGGGCAACAGGCACAGCTGGCAAGAGAAAAAGCATCTTTGCTGGAGAGGGAAGAAGAGTCCAAGCGTACTGGGACAAGCGAGACAATTGAGGCAAAAGGTAATGTGGAGACATGAGCTACCAAGCCTTAGTAAGAGATCTGGAGAGATAAACAGATGGATGAGCTCTTGGGCAAAACAGGTCTGCTCGGGTGCTCAGCAGTGCACTCTGGCCAGCATCCTGAGAAAACAGTGTCAGTGTTCAGCAGACCAGAATACTCACTTATTTCTTTGGCCTGCCAGCTCAGCTACTCCGTGACTCCAGAAGGCAGAAGTGAGTGCCGAGTCTGCCGTGAGGGAGGGCTTAGCATCAATCTTCAGTGTGGTAATGTGACTACAGAAAGAACAGAAGTTATGCTTTTCTAGAACCTGCTGAACAGGCCTTAGGACCTTGTCCAGTCTACAGTTTTAGACAGCAGTCTAAAGAAAGAACTGCATCAAGGAGAGGAGTTTAAGGTCTACATCTTCTGGAGATGTCTGGCTGGTTATGACAGAGACACCTGGAAAAACCTCATACCACCTGAAAAAAATCCTTGCTCTTATGTTTCGGACCCAGATTTTTCCCTTCCCAAAGACATTAAGTCTCAGCTGCCTCAGGCAGGGAAGCTTATACCACTATGCAGTGATAATTTACTTTTACTTTACTATCCCATTTCCTCTCCTGGCAAGGGTTACCCTTCCCTGTGCAGGTCACTACTGGGTTGACATGTCAATGGCTCACCTGAAGATATCCAGTGTCTTGTGTTCTAAGACCAGGTTTGTGTTTCCACTCAGATCCAGCTCTTGCAAGGCACCTGGCAGTGCCTCAGGAATTAGGATTTCAGTTAATTCATTGCAGCTCAAATCCACAAACTGCAGTAGCAACAAACAGCATGACAAAGAAAATACTCTTTTGTTGTGTTGTATCATCAGTTACTCCAGTGCTCCTTACAAACATCATACAACCCCACTACTTATTGTATTTCACACACAGGTCATGAAAATGGATCTACTTGTCAGAAGAAGAATGATTTATAAGCAACCTGCTATAGTCACTACTCCAATACTGAAAGACTAGGTCACACCAAAGATAAAAGAAGGCCTCTACATGCAAACCTGCCTCTATGTAACACTGCCCATTGTCTCAAATGCAAGAAAGCAGAAATGTCAGAGAAGGGAGGTAGAGGTGAATGAGGTGATCTTTCATCAGCTCAGAAAGATGAGAGATCTAGAATGCATATTCTGTGGCCTCTTCTCAAGTTGATCAAGCAAAGTCATAGAACCACAGAATGGTCTGTGTTGGAACAGACCTTAGAGCTCATTTTGTTTAACACATCTGCCATGGGCAGGCACACCTACCACTACAAGAGGTTGCTCCAAGACCTGTCCAACCTGGTCTTGAAACTTCCAGGGATTGGGCAGCCATGGCTTCTCTGGGCAACCTGTGCCAGGGCCTCCCCACCCTCACAGGAAAGAGTTTCTTCCTAATATCCAACCTACACCTACTCTCTTTCACTTTAAAGCCACTCTCCCTTGTGCTGTCACTCCATGCCTTTGTCCAGAGTCTGTCTCAAGCTCTCTTTTAGTCACTTTACGTAATGGAAGGCTGCAATAAGGTCACTCCAGACCCTTTTCTTCTCCAAGCTGAACAACCCCAAACCACTCAGGCTATTGCCACAGCAGGGGTGCTTCAGCCCTCTCTGATCATCTTCGTGGACTCCTCTGGACGCATTCCAACAGGTTTAAGTCCTTGTGCTGAGGACCCAAGAGATGGATGCAGCCCTCCAGGTGGGATCTCATCTGAGCAGGGCAGGGGGGCAGAATCCCCTCCTTACCTGCTGTCCATGCCACTGGGGATGAGCCCAGGTTTTTCTGTGTGTCAGCACATACGGTCAGGGCATGTCCAGCCTCTCATCCAGCAGCATTCCCAAGCCCTTCTCAGCAGGGTTGCTCTCAACCATTCATCCCCCAGCTTGGATTGATACCAAGGGCAGCCCTGACCTAGGTACAGCACCTTGCACTTGGCCTTGCTGGGACCTCCTGTCCTCTCCTAGCAGTTACTGCTCATTCCATAACCCAGACTTTGCCCAGATATCTTTTTATCTTCTCCATATAAATACCTGAATACGGGGCAAATGCAGGATTTCTGGAAAAATGCTGATTTCATTAGAGTGTGCAATAAGTGTATGAAGTAGCTTGCAGTTTGCAACCGTTGTAGGAATTGTTTTCAGTTTGTTGCCACTCAGATTCAGTTCTTCCAAGTGCTCCAGCTTATTAAGTTTGCTGAAAGGGAAAGAAAAAAATACTGTATCTTACAGATATGAACTCGTCACTTTCTGAAGCTGCAGATGAGGTATCCATTTTCTGATTTACTGATAGGAGACCAAAAGTCGTAAGACATGCTCTTAGGACTTAGGGAGATGCATGGTCCCCAAGCCTGGCTTGGATTTATACAACAGACAGACCCTTCACCATCAGTGCTGGAGTTGCAAAGAAATACCACCTCATCCCCACACACATGGAAAGCAACTAGTTACATCCCTTGGTCCCTCCGGATGGCACCTTAACTAGGACAGGAAAACTAACAGCCAACAGTATCCTGTGCCAATCCCCCTTTACATGCTTCTCCTCACCTTGTGTGTAGAAATGTCAGGCTTTTGTCATCAAGCTACAGGGAGAGCATCTCACTCTGACTTTGACTCATGTACAATCATGGGGAGATGGCAGCTTCCTCCTAGGGAGCACTGTCTTGTCCAACAGCCTTATTGGCTTACCTTGCAGGGAAGGTCTGCAGGTTGTTGTTTGCCAGATGCAGGATCCGTAGGTTTGGGTGTCCCACCAAGACAGGGATGCATTGATCTGTGAGGTTGTTATTAGTCAAGTATAGCAGCTGCAGCATGCTCAAACTCTCCTCCCCCGTACATGCGGAGGGCAAGGACTCCAGGCTGTTTGCAGATGCATTCAGGTACCTGAGGCTAACCACAGCAAGTGCAAAAATAAGACTTCACATCACCCAAACCACTCCATTAACACCAGGAAAAGAAGCTGTACAAATGCCAGCGTGGACAGCAGTTCAGACAGGAGGCCAGACAATACTGTAACATCCCTACTCACATCAAGATTTGTGAGTCTACTAATGACTTACTATATTATGCACTGTGGATGCACACAGCATTTTACAGTAAACAGTGAGTACTGAAAAGCCCACGGGTAATACTGGTGGAAGGAGACAATGTTAAACTTTACCTAGACTCTTTAAAGAAGGGCTAACTCCTGTGTGAATATACAGTTATGAGGGACTGTTAATTTGTAAAGGGTCTCTCTTGTTGTTCTCCAATGACCCGAATCTGACTGGCTTCTTTTCTTTGCACTTGAGCTTATGACTACTTTTAAAGACAAAGCTCTTCAGGCAGCCTCTGTTTTGCTGTAATTACACAGTAACATGGACTGATTCCTTCAAATCAGCTTGATGGCTTCCCTTATGGCACCTGAATAACCTCCTCATAAAGAGCACACCTCGTTATCTCTTATGCAAATGGCACAGTTACATAGATGCCACTTTCAGCCCTTACACTCCAAAGGATAATGCAGACAAGTGATGTCTGCTACTGACACTCACTTCAGAGCCTTGACAAAGAGTGTCTCTGGGAGTTTAGTCAACAGATTGTGCTGAAGGTCCAGCACCTCCAGTGGAATGTGTTCTAGAAGAGGTGGAAGGCTCTGCAGACGATTGTGCCCCACCATCAACTTCCGAAGACTCAAGCTTCTGAGGATCCTAGAAAGACATAGGGTTTTCAGTTTAACTTGGTTCACTCAACATCCACAGAGTGGGGAAGGTAGTACTCAATCCACCTAATTTGATTGAACAGCAGGGAAAAACTAAAATACACTGATCCATAAAATGTAAACAATGACAAAGCAGAACAGCACACAGGGTAAGATGACTTCATCTCTCTGAATGCTAGGGAAGCATACCTACATTTCCCCCTACACTACTGCTGATTGGTATCTTGTGAGGTGAGTTGGTGAGCATGTGCTCAGCTTTCTCTCAGGCAGGTGAGAAAGAAGTCACAAAGGAAGGCTTTAAATGCCTGTTGTTACTTATAGGTAGAAAGAAGTGCTTCCACAGTGCAAAGAAATTCAGAGCTTTAACTAGTGGCTTAGCACTCCTGTATTATTTTGGAGGTAGTAAATTATTCTTTGCATAATATACTTAAAATTTGTCCCTTTAATCCATTGGATTGGCTAAAATTTTCTCCTAAGTTCTCAATATCACATCCTTGTTATGTCCTTTTCTTGCTTTTGATGTATATAGTTTTTCTGTGACAATCACTAGAATGTCACTGCTGATCACTTCTTATGCCTCTTGCTTCAACTTCTCCAACCCATGTTCTACATTTCTTCCCTGTTAACCACTTCTTCATTCAATTTTAGTATCACTTACCCTACACACTGTGTCATTAATCAAATCACACCCCCACCAAGCAGCCTTGTTAGGCTGAGAATGTTTATGCTTTGCTTCTTCCTAGGATAAATAACTGCAAAATTGTATTAGCTCTTGGCTCTCATTCACCGTATTTCTGCAGAAACTGAAAGGGAAATAGGGAGAAAGGAGCTGGCTGATGGTGCACTGTGAAAGCTACATTTGAGATCAGCTGAAATGTCTCTTTGTGATAACTACATGTCAAAGATAACATGAAATTTCTGTGGGACGATGCAAAATGTATTAGTGTCTCACCTATGACCTGTGTTCACAGACAGTATGATAACACATATAAATCCCAGCAGCATGTTCTACGTCAGGTGCAAATAGCTGCAGTAGCAGCCAAAAGCACAGGATGGAATTACCTAGCCCCTATTGTTCAAAAGGCTGACCTAGAAACTGGTTCTTTCCAACATTTGAATACAGAGCATTTTTGATGCTGCATAGATAAAGTAAGTGGCTTATATCTTGATACAGCAAGGAATGAAGCAACTGTAATAGCATTTCTTCTCTCTTCCCAGACACCCCATTGTAGAAGAAAGCTCAGCTCTGTTTACAAAACTTTTCTGACCTCGATGGAAGCTCCAAGAGTTGGTTGTAGCTCACATCCAAAACTTCCAGTTTCTTTGCTTCACAGGCCCAGTCTGGGACACACTGTAGTTGATTGCTGAGAAAGGCAAGTGGGAAAAGCTAGAAACCAGCACTCCACATGGAACAGACTCTAAATGCTGCATAATTTTAGTGACAGCCAAACTAAAAGCAACAGGCAAAAAATGAACAGCATCTGAGTTAGTCATGTGGAATTTATCCATGGCTCATTCAAACTGAACTGGTTCATAACTTAGCAGGGCATCCTATCTTACAGGTCTCACAATGCTGCTCCAAGGGCAGATGTAGGCAATGAAACCAACAGCAGAGATTACTGGCAGCTACTCTAAATATTTGATCCAGGGATCCACCCCCCCCATTCAGTTCAGTAAGCTGCCACAAGTTCAGTGGTCTCTGCCAGGCTTTTTTTTTCTGATCACAGCCTACAGCTGAAGGACAGCGAAGTCACCTGAAAAGGTCATACTGGTTCAGAAGGGCTTCTGGTCTGGGACACTTTTATCATTGTTTAGTGCTGGGCTTTGAAGTTCTATTGTGTTTAATTGCTCTCAACTGTTTTAAACCCTTAAAACTGCTAGAAAATTTTGCAGAAAAAAGCAAATGTGTCCAGATACTTGCTTTAAATTCTGTTGTGTATTATCACTTACTGAGAGAGTTCTAGACATGTCAGTAGACCAGGAACCGGATAAATATTGACAGCTGTCAGACCTGATGAAGTAAAGCAAGTAAGTATGATTGCAGAGCTTTGGAGAGAAAACAGCATAGAGAAGCAGCTTAGCTATCAAATGAGAGTCAGTCTTTATGGAGACTCAAGGTCCCCACTGATCCTTCCCACCAAGGAGTTCACACTTCATACATCTGCCATATGGCACTACAGTGTCTCACTATCCCACTTCTCCATCTGTCATGTGGAGCACCAGAACAAGAGAGAACTGTACTTTTCTTTGTGGGCTCCCAAACAGATCTCAATGGAAAATGAATTCCTTGGACGTAACACCACAGCCTCCACACTGTTACACAGCCTGTGTAAACACATGCATATGTGATCTAACCTCAGATTATATATGAGCTAACCTCAGAGAACCCATCACATATGGTTTCACCACAATAACATCAGCATATGTATTTTTTTATGTGAGAGAGGTAAAAAGGCTGTTTTCCTTTGCTCCCAGGGCTTAAAGGGAAAAGGCAGGTGCAGAAGACAAAGATACATACAGTTGCTGTTGGCATACAGGGCTCGAAGGGAGAAGCCGCTCAGCGTCAGCTCTCTCAGCTTATTTCGCTCGCAGTGCAGCTGCTCCAGGCTGACCAAGGAGCTCAGATCCAGATCTGTCATCTGATTGTCTCGTAAATCCATGTAAGCCACAGATTTGTTCCCCTCTAGAGTGTCAGCTGCTGCTCTCTTCAGGTTGTTCAGCCTAAACACTCAGAGATGAGTTAGAAAGTCAGAAAATAGGACACTGAGCACTGGACATCAGTAAGAAGAGAGAAGAAAGAAGAGGAAAGGAAGAATTCTGGTGAAGGCTAACACCAAAGGTGAGCACAGTGAATGAAATACGTGACAAGCAATGGTGAATTTCAGGCAGTGAATACAAACAAAACCATTTCCTTTGCCTACACTGCTACAAGTAGCCATTTTAATGATTCCCAAATTCTTAAGAGATCCTGAATTAAGATCCAGTCTAGAAAACAGAAACGAGGCCAAGGGGCAGCTACTCTGCAGGAAGTAATGCAGGAACAGGTAATAGCCTTGCTACACACAAAAAGCTCTTTGTCCCTTTCTGACAGATCTGCAGCTGGCAGCCTGGAGAATCAGGATCACATCTCTAGGGCAGGGAGGCAAAAAAGGGAAGGAGCAATCAAGATTTTGGTATCTTGAGCTACCAAAGCTCAAGGTAACAGCAAATCACAGGAGGAAACTAGAGGGCTGGGTCACGTTCAACATCTGGCACTGCTCAATTAAGCTTGCTTTTCCAAGTGGATTCTGCACATCCTCAGAAATGGAACTCCATAAAAGCTACAGAATCGGTAAGAGAAAAAACTGAACCTAGTTTATTGCAAAACGCACCAGAAGTTACACAGGTCCTGTGCTGTAAATTGAAAGTAGCAATATGTTTTACAGACAACTGCAAGTTTCACCCCTTACCTCAGGTCCACACTTTTGATGTGACTCATACGGTTCAGCACTGTCAGGTCCAGGGATTCTAGCAAGTTCCCTGCCAGGGCTAGTTTGTCTAAGTTGACAAGTTTCTCACAAATTGCTGGCAGTTCACAGAAGTTATTGAAGGAGAGCCCAAGACAGCTGAGCTGCTGCAGGTTTCCCATCTCTTCTGGTAAGGATGTGAGGAAATTGCCATCAAGCCAGAAGGTCTGGAGACTGCAACAGTGAAAAAGAGAAAGAAAATAATTCTGCGAAGAGTAGTGAACACATTCAGTATTTTCAGTGAGTTTCCTCATACAGTTAGCTGGTCTCAATGTGGTTATTTTTAAAGGTACCTTACAGATAACTTTAATCTTATACATGTAAAGTTACTGAAGTACTTTTATCACACTTGTAATAGGCTTGGAATTTCCAGTTGTGCCAAAGATTTTAAGTTAACACAAGCAAAATACAAAGCAGTACTTAGGTAGTAAATGAAAGATATTTACTTAATTACTTGGTTTGCTGAAAATGGCACAGTTTAATCACACCTCCTAGCACATTAATGCACTAGTAGAAGATTTTTACACTCTAGTTGTCCATTCCAACACACACTCAGAAAATAATAAAGTAGCTTTCCGTTGTATGATTCTGTATGTAGTTTGATTTCAGGTGTATGTTGTTTCAAAGGCTGTATGGCTTTTGAGACTCAGATCCCAAACATACAATTACCTTATTATGATTATGTTCCAACAGAGACCTTTCTGTGTTTAGTAGTGGTAGAAATGAAATCTGAGGCTACAGAAAGTTCTTATGAATGAAGGAGCCATCAAAATAACTAATAACTAATCCATTAACAAGCTGTAAACCTCTAGGAAGTGTAAGCCTGCATAAGGCTTTTTCCTCACAGTTTGCATCTGGCTAAAAGATCATTCTGGAAATTATTTGCTCACATCTACTGCGGCTGCAGGCACTCCTTTTTTAAAAGCTGAAGGAAAAGCAGGCTACAATAAGCCAACAATTCAGTATTGATGTTATCTGTACAAATCTACTAACAGTCTTGCAATTAAATTTACTGAAGCTTAAGCTCTTAGGCATTTGGGGTAGCTACCAAGGAAAATGGACAAGGCTCCAGCAAACACTTTAAAACAAAATTTTCAGAGAGGAATGCTCAAGTATTTTCATGTTAAAATCCTCTAACAGAAAAAGCAGCCAAATCTGTAGAACACCATCAAACATACAGTGCTAACAAAAATCACTAAATCCCTGTGAGAAGTTACAACAGAAAAGTTTTCTATACTAAATTAAAACTTCAATAGAAATTGCATCAGTACCGAAAATATTAAATTCAAATAATAAATGCAGAAAATCAGACAACTCTGCAGCTGCAGAAAAATGCACATAGAGAAACAATGTATTTGCTTTCAGTGCTTTATTTGTAACAAGTTTCCTCATCTTTTCTGCACCAGCAGCTGTGATGTTTTAATAGTAGTGATTAAGGGATTGCACATCTTAGTTCTTGAACTTCTGCTGGAGTCAAATTAATCATTCAGCCTTCATGGGCAAAACAGGCTAACCAGTCCCAGAATTCACACTTTCAGAAACAGTACCTGCACATCAGTGGTGCTCTGCTGAGGCACCAAGGACATTTATGATCACAGATGTAAAGAACATACTCACTTCAACAGCTTGCCAATCTGACTTGGCAAGTAATGAAGTCCATTACAGGAAATATTAAGCTCTGTCAGAGTAGAGATCTCACACAGTGATACAGGAAACTCTCCCAGTCTATTATGAGACAAGTTCAGACTCTTCAACTGAGAAAACCTATTGACAAGAACACTAGTTAATTCACAAACCTACATGTCTAAAAGGAAAAATACACAAACCAGTCATAAAGAATTCTTAAGTCTTTGTACACTGGTGATACAGTCAGCTAACTCACTAGAGGAGTAACTGCATAAATTTGGGGTTAAGTCATTGATATTTTTCTCAGTGGTCATGCTGAAAGTGATCAAATACCATGGGTTTACTGCAGAAACTGCTAACAACCTTCTACCCCAACTTGACAAGCTTCCTCATAGTGACTAAGATTAGGGTGACTAAAATGCTCAGTTCAAAAAATTTACCTTAAAAAGAATTAACTACCGTAAGAGTCTACAATCACATAGCTTGGGAAAAGAGGAGCTGAGAACTTTCATTGGGACTATTCTGACAATAAAACAGAACAGGGAAATCCCCTTTCCAAGCTGGGTGCAACAGCAAGCCAAGCCATAAAAGGGATAACTAGGAAAGCCCTTGCATCATGCTGGGAAAGCCCAAGACCTGCACCCAGAGGTCCTTGAACAAGATCACACAATTACAGCATCCCTTGCTCAGCAGACTGCATCCTGTGTACTGCCCCAAGTGCAGACAGCCCCACAGTCACTACAGTCCCACCAGTGCTTGAGAAATGGTTACCTAGTTCTAACTCCTTCAATCACCATGCTACGTCCAAAGAGAGAGAGAAGGAACTTAGCGCGGCTGGGGTAACCTACAGCAGGGTTCTCCTGCAAGAGTTCCTGCCTCCTCCTACAGGAAGCAAAAGTATTGTTCCCCAAGTATTGTAACCAAACTGTAACCACCAGAAATTAATTCAATGGGGAAATTAATATCTCACGTCTATGAGATAACTGCGTATTTCATGTACTAAAGAACTACTTCTCGGAAACATGCAGTTATTCATCTGCCTCACCTACCCAACTTTTCCCAGGCATTGGCGTGTAGCTCTTATTTTGAAGCAAATGTTTCAATATAGGTAACAAAACCAAGGTTAATTAGCTTGAGGGAGAATTACTTCTAGCTTGAGATGTCTTGAAATATAAGACTAAAAGGTTTTGGAGTTGTTTTCTTCTTTATAGTGACCTTTTTCAGATTCAAAATACTTGTAATGCTCTGTGTAGGAACTATGCATAATATTTCTCCATTTTGCTTTATAACCTTGAGGGGTGTTGTTCTTTTGAAAGAGGGAGCAAAGCTGATACTTGGACATGATTTGTTTGCTCTGAGCACCCCATCATATGAATAAGGGCACAGGCATTTTTGTTTGCTGCAGCCGCAGACTTCTTGTACCGCAACTGAAAGCCAAAGAAAAAGATGCTATGTTGGTAAAAGCCTTCCTCAAAGGAAGGATAATGCAAAGACCTAACAATGATACAAAAATCAGAAACTTGCACACAGAACTCCATCACAGTATTGGAAAAGAAGGAAACAACGAGGATGAACCTAAAGACTTGAGCTATCTCATTAGCTCAGCCATCTCATTAGCTCAATTATCTTATTCATCTCAACTTTAAGAGATTTAGGACAGGTCACGGCTCTCAGGGTTTGAAATCAGCAAATGCTTTGATAAAACTGCTTTCTCAGGAACTCTGCAATGGCTTTTGCTACACCTGTTCTTAGCGCCAAGCAGTGTTTCTCTCTCACTTACGGTGTGGTGAGAAGCTGCTCTGAGAGACACAGCATGAAACATAATAGCACAACTAATGTTTAGAATTCATCCCTCTGCAAAAATACCAAAGCAAGCACAAGAGGGGCATTAAAGTTTCCAAAAGCTGAAGGGAAATCGGAACATGACACAGTTTGGTCTGAGATTCCTCAAGCAGATTTCCATACTCAGTGGGGGGAGGACAATACTCAAAAGCCTTTTGAGTTCTCCTTCTGTTCCTTCTTTGCCTCAGTAAGCGCATGTAGTGACGTGGGAGTAGAGCGGAATGGAAATTTAACTCTCATTCAAGCTGTATATATGAACCAGGTATTATAGGAGATAAAGATCCCAAAATCGTTGTGGCTCCTCAGATTTGGGTTTGTGCTCTCACAGGGCATACTGAGACAGCAAAGACGTATGGAAACACAGCAGTGAATCTTCCATGGGATGACCATCCTGTTTAGCTGCCCAAACTGGTGCTGCCCTGAAATATTCCCAGTTTAACACATCGTGTTCTGCCACCAAAGCACACCAGCATGAGTCTGTATCAACTAGCTAGAAGGCTGACAAGAGACATGCAGATGTATGCATTTGTGCACACACATCAACAAAGACCAGATCTCAGTGTTTTTCAGACAAGGGAGATGCCTGAAAGGCACTACAATACATAAAGAATAAGCTAAGAGAGGTAACAAAGCAGGTAGGGTTATTTAATGCCTTTCGCTTAACATTTTCCCTTCAGCTAATTATTTTTGCTCCATTATTGTAGTTACAGGTAATTAGACTCCTAGAGCATGAAGGATGTTAGAGGAAGAGACTGATCATTGTGAAAAATTCTGCTGTTGGGAATTGACAGTCTCAAGGCACTGAGAGCACCTAGTGCAAGCGAGCAAGGGTCTTCTTGGGGTGCTGTAATCTTAGAAGCATCCTAAAAACCTCAGATAGAAAATCTTTTCAAAAGGCAATGAGCAGCCTTATGTGGGCTACCCAATGCTACCTATTTATTCAATATTGTGTGAAGTGAGAGCTTCTTTTATGGCTTTTGTTTGTTTGAGGATTTCAGCTTCATCAGACACAGTCACTGCCAGAAAAAGAGTTGAGTTTCTGATATGTCAGATTTCTTGTTGACTACATGCAAGGTCAAAAGAAATTTCAAGCCCCTTTGCTGATCCTGTGAACCATGGATACTGCATTTTAGAAAATAACGTTATACAATGTATTTGAATAGACAAGTAGCAACCAAATCTTGAATTATTTTAAACAGCTTCTCTAGTAATGGAATCTATTTAATGGAATAAATCTATTAAACGGAAAACTTTAAACAAGTTTGGAAAACCAGACTAGATTCTGGCTCTCAATGAAACTGCAAAGAATTCCCAAAAGTGAGCAATTTTTTTTCATTGTATGCTCTTATAGATACCTGGGCATCTCATTACTCTATAGGAAGAGGAATGAAATAGCACAGTAGTAGGCCCTTAGAGACAAAGAAAACAAAAACACACTCCTCCCTGTCCCACCCCACCTTACAAAAAAAACCCCTCAAAAAACCAAAATGACAAAAACAACCAAATCTCAAAACCACAACAACCACAATAACCAAACAACAAAAAAGTAGTTTTGCAAAGTTTCTCCAAATACATTTTCCTTAGGGCATAATGTGTTCCAAACAGAGCCATTGGACAATATTACTATAGGCATCCTATCAGTTTTCAAAATTCATAGAGCAACTCCTTGAATTCTATTTAGCATGGCTGGTATACATATCAACAGACTAATCTCCCCCTAGATTTTTATGATTTTGGGGAATTAATTTAAAAATATTTTTGTAAGACTCCTTCACTTACCTAAGATGACTACATCATGCTTCCATACCATCACATAACTGCTACTCTCTTACAAGCAGATCATCACAAGTTTCCAAAGCAAAGCTGGAGTCTCACAGGCCCTCTGCCAATTCCAAATACACATTAAAGAACTTGCCGAAACAGGGTTTTTCAGACCTAAACTTTTTCCTACAAACACTCACAATAGCAGCATTATACTTTTCCTTGCCTTTTATTTTATAGCCCAAGATGTTCTCTGCTTAGCAAGCAGCCTAATACTACTACTGCATCTTGTCCATACAAATGGCATGTAACCCCACAAGGCTTATCTCAAATCAGAATTAGCATAGAATCTGTGGAAGAGAGCTCATGAGTACTATAATTATTTATAGTATTATAACTATAATACTATAATTGTTTATAGTATTCAAGGAAGTTTATTCCTGCTTGTGCTGCCCAGTTCTGCTTCCAACCCCCTCGCTTGTTAGTGCTTCCTAAAGATCAATTTTTTTACCATCCCCAGGAGGACAAGCAATACTTCACTCCTGTATCCACATGTCATGGACTCCAAATGTAGAAGAAAAATGATTCTTTGCAGACCTGCAAAGAGAGTCAAGACTCCCTGCTCCACTTGTTCTCATAAAATTGTGGCGTAAGTTGAGGTAGGTGATATCTTGACTGTAGAAGAGGTGCTCTGGTACTTCCTCAAGGCTGTAGCAAGAAAGGTCAACCATGCTAAATCGCATAGACACAATCTGAAAAGAAAGAGAAAAAGCTGCAGCTCTGCAACAAATTTTCTCTGGAAGTCTAATGGAAGGCCAAAGAATACAAGTAGTATGCAATTTGCAAGAACGTGAAAGAACCCCTCGTACCTACCAGGTAGAGTCCATGCAGGAAATGGGAGTCCATGAAGTACAAGCCTGTGCCCTTTGCTACATCCCTGACAAGGCTGCATAGCTGGATACTCACAGATTAGAGGACTCACACAAAGCCCTGCTCTGTATGTGCACTGGGCACACACTGCCTAAAGGCTAGGCTGTAAGAAAGCCAAGGTATTAGAGGAAAACAGATCTTTCAAGAAACTCTATTGAGAAAGCATAATCTCAAAGTGCCTTCCAAAGGTGCAAGAAGCAACAGGAAGCAGTTGATTTTCCAGTTCAGTTCTCTGAGGTTTACAGAACCTCTGTCTGGCCTAGCTGCTTGTTCTGTACTTTTAGCTACTTCTTTCTATTATTAGCTTGTTGAGGGTGTAAAATTTGAAACATAACTTGTTATAAAAAGGCTTCATAAATTATGGTTTTGCAATATTTCATAAAGTCTCTGCAAATCTCAGATGTCCTTTCATTAAGTATGTTTTGTTTTGAGGTCTTTGGTGCTTAATTTGACATTTTACGACCTGCTTTATCCCATATTCATTTTGTATTTCATAATATCCTTGCTGACCTACCATCTCTCTGCAATTCAAACCTATCAGGGTAGCCCTGTGAATGTCCAGATCATAATTCAGGTACGTTCAAGTATGGCAACAAATGCGGTCTGTAGGTTTCTGTGGCTGTAGAAGTCAGCCAGTCCCTGTGATTTGCTCTAGAGACCTGTGATTATGTTAAGTTTTGTAGGTACAGCAGAGGTTAAAACAGCACAGAACCACTGGTCAACATTATTGCACAGATAGGAAAAAAAAGCGAAGGCTAACAGAAAAATCTCTTTAGTCCAGAGCATGAAGGAAATAAAGCTGAAAAGTGTCCTGGGTACTTTCTCCAGCATCCTAACTTCATCTCTGACTGCAGACCAAGCTTGCATCAGAATACCTTTCCTGTGGTGTACCCTGCACCCACCATTGAAACCACACTGTCCCCATGGCCTCACCGTGGATGCTTGCCGGTGCCACCGCTGGCACTCTGCTAGCGTTTCAAAGGAAATGTGGTATGTCTGAGCTTGTGCTCCAGCAGATGTGAAAGCAAGGGTGTACTGCCGACGTTTTATCTCTTCCACCTACAAAGGAAGAATTGACAACAACAGTCTGCCTAAGTGCCAGCTATTAAAATTGACCTGAAGTCTAGGGTGAGGTATTACTGACCACCAGTAACATTGCACTTTGCTGAAAATACAGCTGCAAAGTCACTGGAGAAAAACACGGAAGTAAATCCTGCTTAACATCTTTCTGCTGAAATGGATACAAGAAGTAGTAATTTCCAGGGTGCCCATTCATGACATTGGCTACTGCTGTGAAAGCTGAACTAGTGTCTCTTCGTTTTATTAGCCTTCAGACTACTACCTAAGCCAAGCAAGTAGAAAGGGATTGGGTACATTAATGCAGTAATCTGTTTAAAAAGCCTACATTAATCTCTTGTGGACAATTCCCATCACTATAATTTCTTCTTCCTTCCCAGTCTACAGGCAGCTAACCAAAAAAAAGCCAGCCTTACCTTCCCTCCAATGAGAGGCAAGATGTGCATCTTCCCTGCATGGCTGTCCTTCACTGAGGACACAATGAGGCACGTACCACAGAGAGTGACTGAGCGCTCTGCCCACTTGTGCAGCTGGGTCTTCCCTTTGCGTACGTTATAGACTCCAGAGAGCAGGATGCGATCCAACTGCTCCACTTGACACGGCTTTTCTGAAGAAAAAGGGACATTAGCATTCACTGTCCACATGTTCTTCATTCTAATCTCTGAGTACAAATAACACAGATTTAACATGCAAAAACAGTTGTTGTAAAGAACAAGCAGACAAATAGCACTTTAAAAAAAAGTCTCGTGCAGAGGTCAAGCAACATCCTCAGTCAGCGCAGGAACGGCGGCTGAGCAGCACCAGAATTTGTGCCTCCCAGAAGTGTGTTAGAATGGCTGCCATGCAGTGTGTTTTTAATCCACAGGTAGTTACAGACCTTAGCTAACCCACATGCTTGCCAAATATCCTTCATTCAAAAGCAACAGAAAAGCAATTTTAAACTCTCATTGAGTCAGCTAAAGTCATAGAAACCATTAAATAAGTGGCTTCTATTGGACTTTCAAGGAAGGCCTGGAAAAATCAGCTACAAAGGAAGTTCTTTCCCTGAAGATGACTGTCCTGGTTTTGCCTGAGATAGAATTCATTTTCTTCCTGGCAGATGGTACAAGGCTGTGTTTTGGCTTCAGTGTGAGAATAATGGTGATAACATAAAAAAAACCACATTAAAAAAACTGCTGTTTTGGTTGGGCTCAGCAACGCTCACCCAAGTCAAGGACTTCACAGTGTCCCATTCTCTGCAGCAAGCAGGTGCACAAGAAACTGCAAGGGAGCATGGTTGGACCAGCTGATCCAAACTAGCAAAGGGGATATTCCATACCACAGAACATCATGCCCAGTATACAAACTGAAGGAACTGGGAAAGGAGGGCTAAGCACTGCTAGAGGAATAGCACCAGTGTGATGATCAGTGTATTGTGCATCATTTGTGCTTTATTCCTCTCTTTGTTATTTCCCTTTTCATTACAATTATTATTTTACTTTATTTCAATTATGAAACTGTTTTCAGTCCACAGGTATCACCTTTTTCGCATTCTCCTTCCCATCCCGTGGGGGAAGCAGTGTGAGTGAGTGAGTGAGCAGTGAGTGAGCAGATGAGTAGTGCTTATTGGGTGGCTGGGGTTAAACCAGAACAGTCCTTTTAGGTGCCAGACCTGGTGCACAAAGAGCAGAGACAGATCTGATCAGAGTGTGTTAAAACAAATTTGCTGTAAGCATTTATTGTATTGGTTTAACAGTGGCTTGTCCCAATGTTGATTTGTTTGCTCAACTTTGTTGCACTTGTTCTCAAGGTTGCCTTATGTTACACTTTATCTACTGTAAAGGCTGGGTTAAGGTTATGGTGTTGTATTTTGTAATCTGGTGTGTGTGCTCAGCATGGCCCTTACCTCTGTGGTCTGGTGCCATTTAGTGGAAAATATCAGTAACAACAGCATTTGCCTTTTCTCCTCAGAGAGCCCACCTTGGGAGTGGACACTTCCCACATCCTCCTTTTCTCCTCCAGGTTAATTACAACAGCATTTGGGAATTTTTAATAGCCTTGAGATGTTGAAACCAGTGTGGTTTCCTATTGCTAGGCACTATGAATCCGGTTCAGGTCTTGTTTAGGGAGAAGCAACTATTTGCAGCTACTCCAACCCTGTGACAAGCCACTGTGACTACTCAGACTGGACTGGGGTCAGACTGCTGCCAATTGCTGCCATACTAGACACACTTAAGGTCAACCATTCAGCTTCTGAGGTCGGGCTTACAGAGGATTTGGAGCTCACAATACTCTAACTGAAAGAGACACTGGTGGCATATGAAGGGGTTTGAGCTGCTTCAGAGCTGATTGGTACTGAGGTCCAGCTGTTCCTGACACCCTACTGGGCTGCTGTGCTGGATGTTCAAACTGATGCTAGGTGGAGTAAACAGTTCACACTGATCACACAACAAGCTTGAATAAGAAAACCATACTCCAAATATTTATCAGGAGCAAACAGTTAACTACTAACTCAAGCTGTAATATTGTTTCTCAGTTAGACAGCAGGATCTTCAGCTTGCCAAATCTAAAGCATTGTCTTGACATCCGTATCTGGCTGAATTTAGCTGAAACATTTGTTTATTTACAATGGTTTTGTTTCACAGACATGAATTTTGACATAATGATGATGAGAAACTGTAAGAATCCACAGAAAAAAATTACTTTGATTTCACTAAGCTGAGAGATCAGCCGCACACTTGTAAGAAAACATTATTATGGGACTAGAAATGGTATCCTACTACTAACTGCCACAGCAGCACTGTTCCAAGCATTACTGCACAGCCACACCAATCCTCCACTTTCCCCCTCTGCTCCAAAACCATGACAGCTATCCTAGAGTGGGTCAAGGGGCAGCTGTGGCAACAGTCAGGTGGCTGGAACATCTTTCCTATGGAGACAGGCTGAGTGAGTTGGGGTTGTTCAGCCCAGAGAAGGCTCTGGGAAGGCCTTCTTGCAGCTTTTCCATATATAAAGGCAGCTTATAAGAAAGGCATAGAGAGACATATTACAAAGGCCTATAGTGGGAGACCAATGGGCCATGTTTCTAAACTGAAAGAGGGCAAATTTACACTGGACATAAAGAAGAAATGTTTTATGGGGAGGGTGGGGAGGCCCTGGCAGCACAGGCTGCCCAGAGAAGCTGTGGCTGCTTCATGTCTGGAAGTGTCCAAGGCCAGGCTGCTGGGCCTTGGAGAAATGTGTTCTAATGGGAGGTGTCCCTACCCAAGACAGGAGGGTGGAACTAGACGATCTTTAAGGTTCCTTCCAACCCAAACCAGTCTGTGATGCCATGATTCTAAGTTTCTCTATTAATATCCATTACTTTCTCCCTTATGTTTCAGCTGCAGGCTTTGCAAGCTTACTGTATCATCTTCCATAGCATTCCCTCTAATTCTTCCCCTGCCTCTGAGAAGCACTTTGTCAGCATTTGCTTGTACTTCCTTAAAACAGATCTCCTGAACACTCTTCAACCCTTATACTTCTTCCTTCACAGCCTTCTTCTAAGCAGACCAGCCACCCACGCTGACTGAAACAACTCAATTACATTTTTAATCTACTTGGTTCTATGAAGTTGAGTAGCTGTTCATGAATCCTCAGCAGTTCCCGCTTGACACACCCAAGCTTTCATTTTTTCCTCAGTTCTCCATACCCCTATGCTTGATGCCTCTACTCTTTCTGACTCCCTCTTCCTTGCCCCATAAATCCAGAGTATGCATGTCACACTTGTTTCCATCTGTTACAGTCTGTTTTGCACACATATATATACGTTTGTATATATACAGTGTATATACACTGTTTTGCCTGTTCTTACACACAGCTCCCAGACAGAAGGGTTTTGTCTCAGATAGCAGGGTGAAGAAGCTGATTTCTTATAAGTGCATTTTTTTGACACTGAATAACCAAAAGATGGCCAGCAGCTTAGCCTGTCTGCCCAGATCCACAATGCAAGAACAATTTTCCATTAAAAGCACTTTGTTTTTTTTTTCTGAAATGCAAAAAATACACAGGTAAAGTACTTACAAGTAAGGAAATAATTTCCTTATTATCTTTCCTCACCCTCATTTCTTTTATATTTCCTCTTAACTTCAGTGAATTCCCTTTCTGACTGCTAGCACCATATGTGCACAGGCCTGTTATCTGTGGCTCTTTGTGCATACTGTATCCTGCCCAGGCTCCCAAGTCTTGCTTCTGCAATCCAGTGCCCTAGGTTTCTGATGGCAGCCTGCATTATTGTTAAGCAGCTGGCACCTTCACTCTTCACTGTGTAAAGGCTGTGGAGGTATTTGACCAGGACCTTCCCTGCCCATATCCACAAACTTTTTGTAAATACAATCTTCATGCACATCTAAATGAAACTGTCATATGTTTCTGATCCCAGTGGGAGCTCTAAGTCATCAGTTGCAATATTTGAAGCTAAAGACAGCAGAGCAATCTTGTGCCTTCCTGTGGACCTGTCTTTTCTCAAGTCATAGACAGGATCAGGAAAACTACAGAAGTGTGATTTTTTTTTTCCCTATTAATATTGAAAATGTTTTCTTTTAAGAAATGCTTACTGGTACTGCAGGTACTTGATGTAGCCCTCTATAAAGCCAACAGGCTGATGACTCAGGCTTTAGCCGAGTTCCAGCTCATAGTTACAGCTGCAGGAACAGTGACAGTGTGCACACACACAATTTCTTACCACTGTAAAAGCGAATCATACAGCTGAGATCAGAGTTTGCTGCCTCTTCCTGCATTCTGAGAGGATCATCAAAACCCAACCCAGACAAGTAGTCATACACAATCTGAAGGGGTTTTTCTGTGGGCTCCAGCCTCCTGTCAAAACATACAAGAATATGTTTGAGAATGCAAAAAAGATTAAACCAGTCTCAGTACAGCTAAAGCATGAGGAATACTGATACACCGTCTGTTCTGCTCTCATGAAAAGGTATGGCAAGCATGGACTCTTGGGTCTCTGCTTCCTGCTTGACAAGCTGCACTTAAGGACTGCAGCACTTGTGAATTACATTGCAGAAGAGAAAGACAGAGAAATAGCAACTGGTGTAAGCCACACAATTCATGGTGAGTATTTCTATTTCATGATTTAAGGAGCACCAGGAGGAATCCATGACAAGACACAAAACCAGAAATACTGCACAAAAAACCAGATGTCAAGTAATTAAAAAACCCTATGCATAATGCCTCAAAAATATAAGAGAACTCTTAATTTTTTTCTTCCAAATGCAGCTTGGAGTAAAGCATTTGAAAAATCCTCATGAAGAATTACTTAAAAAAACAACAACAAAAACCCCAACAAATTTCCTACTCTCTTCAGCTCACATCAGTGGCTAGATTCTTAAGCTTTGGCAAGTTAGCTCAACCAGTACATTTAGAAGGACTTTTTAGAACTATGGCAGAACACAGGAAGGATTCAGTGGCTAGCCTGAATAAACAGCAGTAAGAGCAAGTTCTTGTGAAACATCAGATTTAGTATATTCAGAATGGAAAGTATGTTTTCTGATCCTCTCTTCTCACTTTTTCCAGAGACCCTGAACTATGATTTTCTTCAATAAAAACAAGTTTCTTGCTAAATTACAAGTTTTATTTTAGGAAAAAAAAACTAGTGTAAAAGACTAAGCACTGAAAATGTTATGTAGGAGTTAAAATATATTGTTCCAGTGGTCTATGCATTATTCACCATGAGAAATCCCCATTTTTAATCTAAAAGTGCCTAGCTTCAGATTACAAGTCACTGGATCTCAATTGTCACCTCTTCTTTAAACAGGAATTTATAAACCATGTCACTAAACCTTTCAAACTTCCTCTTCAAGGCACAAGATGCTTTTAAAATTATTCTTGCCGTAGAGTGAGTCTACTTTGATTCAAAAGGATTTTTACCACCAATTTTTTTTTAGTTTATCCATACTCTGTAAGCACTAGCATGATTGTTCCCTGTATCCGTGCACTGAGTACACAAAACCACACATACACACTGGTTCAACTCAAACACTTTTCTTTTCTTGGATCAAACCTGCTCTCAACTCATATCCCTCCAATGCACAAGTCCTCCTGAACTGCATCTCATGGCAACTTGTAGCCTCCTTCCTCTCCTTTGCAGTATTTAGTACACTTGTCTTTTACATAAATATACCTAGTGATACTGAAAAGCAGTGTTTTTCAGGGAATGCTGCACGCTAAACCATCTAAAGCAATCTGCTGCACTGGCCTCTCAGTACCCATCATTCCCCTCCATCCATGCCCTCCTGAGTTCTTAACTTTTAGCCACAAGTTATTAACAGAGCAAACTGAACAACGGAAATTTATGTTTCTTCCTTCAAACAGCTCCTCATCCAAAACAAGACACTTACCTTGAATAAGTTTCCAGTTTATAAGATATTAGCCAATGACTTTTACTGGTTTGTGCATTGCTTTTCTCCCTATGACATCAGAACACAGAACCTCAGGCATTTCGGGTAGGAAGGGCCTTTAAAGGTCATATACTCCAACCATCCCACCGTGGACAGGGACATCTTTGACTTGAACAGGCTGCACAGAGCCCAGTCCAACATCTCACTGCAATGAATGATTAATACCTTTGGCAACCAAGCTTGAAATTTTGAAGCATCAAGATGGAGTTTGCTAGCTAGGACTTGTTTTCCACTAAACTTTGCTGACTAGCATACATCATTTATACTGCATGTCTTAATAGGAAACATTTCACTGCTGTATATACCAAATCTTTCCACTTCTTCTCATCTCTTCTCAAGAATAAAAACATTTCTGATTGTTTTTTAATTATTTTATCAGAGTATTTCCACTATTACTGACAGCTTTACAAATGTCATCAAATAATTAAGGCAGGACTGATTTCATAAAACATGCACCATTTACAAGTACCTAGTAATCAGGCTTCCTTTGGCGTCAGCAAGACACATCTCAAGAAGTAAAATTACCTCAGGTATTTAAAGCAGATACATTGCAACTCTCACTTCACATTCAGGACCTCCAGATCAGCAGAAGGATTACTCTCAAACAAACTTTATAGCCTGAAAAGGCAATGTAGTTGATATGCAGCTGACCCAGAAAACCAGCTCTTACTGCTCAATGCTCACTAAGCCTGTTCAGGGCAAGTCTGCTCCCTGCTTTTGTTTTACACAGAAATACATCTACTTACTAGCCAGAAGCCTGTATATCAAATAACCCCTTTCCTCTCTCTTCAGAAATTGTCTGTTGGAGCTCCTATTCACTAATAAGCTGATGTCAGCTAAGATAGAATTCCTGCACAATAAGCATGAAAAGCTGACTTCTTAAATGCTGTTTCTTTGCCTGTTTTGTAAGATGGACACAGGACAAGAGATTGGTTCAAAAGAGTGAAATGACATCAATTCTTCTTTCTTTGCAGAGATTTCTTAATCCTTCAAATAAAGGATCTCAGCCCTTTTTAGGACTGTCTGTCAAGATTTACAAGCTCAGAGCCAAGTACATCTACAAATATGTAGCTGAGGTTTATTTATCACTTAATATTTTTTACTACAGAAACAGATACCAGTTAACACAACACCAAATTTCAAAAGAGCTTTATGAGGTAATCCTGGAAATTACAAACCTGTGTATCTGTTTCCTATAACAGGCAAGCTATTAGAAACTGGAATGAATAAATAATATATGCACTGAACAATGCTGACTTCCAACACAGTACACCTGACGTATTGTATACCCTTCAGCATAGAATCCAAGAATATGAGAGGTTTGACTGGATCTCCAACTGCATGGCCCAAGTTTCCCTTGGCTACCCCTAGACTCCTATTCTTCTGCTATTAAAGCCTTAAGCTTGTCAGTAAACAGCCTTTCCAGCATGAGACCCATTGCTCAGGAATGTTAAATGCTTGAGTGCCACTCACAAAAAGAACATATCAAGTAGTCTGCACCTAAACTTCCCAAGGAAAAAAACTAAACAAACACTCAAACTTTACTATTTGGTTGCTGAATGGATTGAGGCTTTTTTGAGTACACACTGAACTACCTATCTGCACATCAGAATTCAGGAAGAACAGTAATGAAGTAGAGGGGTAATTTGTGTCCCATGAAAAGCACAGAAGTCACGGTTGTACAGGTTGCTTAATGCGCTCTGAGGTACAGTGCTGTGCCTTACCCTCCTGAAAAAGCTGAATACTCTGTTGTACCATACTTACCCTCCTGGAGATGGGATCTGCTTTTTTTCTTTTTTATTCTTCTCATCTTATATTTCAGCAAGAATTAATGCTGCAGGGTTTCAAAATGCTAATTTGAAAAACCCTTTACCTTCTTTCTTGTCCACATAAATCAAACTAATTAGCTCTTTGAAGACATCAAACACAACGCCTTTGGTTTTATTTCTTTTCTATGAAAGTCATGTACAAAAGGAATATTGGTGGCAATACCTATTCAAGCCCAGTCCTCTACAAATGTACCTCTAGTGCCATAGCACCATTCCTGTCTGAAAAACAATCATATGAGTAGCCCATTCTATTGCACCAGCTAGGTTTGCTGGTCAGCGGCTGCAGGACAAAAGCCTTGCCAAAAAGTCTTCTGATTTCTGGAAGCTGTCTGTAAAACATCACAAGTTGTCCAAACCTCACTACCTGGCAAGAGAGTTTTGAGTTTACAGAAAGATCTACACCCAAAAAGTCACAGAAGGCAATGACTGGCCACTTTGCAGAGGAAGCAGAGATCAGGGTTAGGTATTTCATGAAGACACAGTGGAAAAGGTGCCTGACTGCCTTCTGGAACTTTGCTGTGCGCTGGACCTGCAACCGAGGAACACCAAGGCAGAGCTGGGTATGTGACTAACAACACTCACAGGGTCTGCAAACAAAACCATGAGCAAACCAGCCCACTGGATCATGCTCACACTGAGAAAGGGAGCAGTTCCCTGAGTGCTCTTAGAGACATTCTGGAGACCCGGAGGAATGGATTACTGGTCCAAGTTCTCATCAAGAGCCATGTAATTCACTAACAAAACCCTGGACAGGCAGGCAAAAGGAAAAACAAAACCTGTATATGGAACTGCAGTTTCCATATGGAATTTCTTCACTAACTTGGTCAAGTCCAACAGATTCCAGAAGTAACAGTTAAAGTGCAGTAGAAAAATATGCTTTCCTTTCAAGAGAAAGCAACGTGGTGTGAAACCCAAACTGGCATGAGATCACATTAGAACCACACAAACTCATCCTGTGCCCAACACAATGAGCTCTGAATGCTGGCACACGCCAGAACACGCGGTTGTCACAGCAGCTGCGATCCGGCACAAACAGCTCATGACATCCTCAGCAGTACCACACATCAGGGACTGAATACTTCCTTGGCTCACAGCGGCTCCCTGGAGCACAGGTGCAAAGGCTTAAGGAGACAGAAAAGCCACCAAGAAGGAGCAACAATTTCAGTTTCACTCCTGTTGCAACTGTATCTCTCCATAAGTAAGGGTCAAGTTTTCGAGTCTTTGAAGCCTAAATTTTTGTTATGAGCAGTGTCTAGACCAAAGAAGGTATCTGTGTAATTCTTGTTTAACCCTTCCCTGTGCAGGAAGATACAATTTCTGGATATGAAGGGATACAGGCATAAATAAAGATTCTGGCAGGAGAAAGCTAAAGATCCCTGAAGTGCACTGTGGAGAAGAAAAAGTTCTTACAAAAACTTACTTGAATTCACAGAATTGAAAAGGAAACACAAGGATCACAAGGACATTGCTGAATAGTTAGACTGAATACATAAAACAGCTTCTGCTGTTCTTCCATACAGCTTTCAGTCTTCCAAGTCAGGTGCCAAACCAATGTCTGCCACGCTCTGGGAAGAAAGTCAACCGCTGATATTAAAAGGGGGAAGATTCAGAAGCTGTCTGGGAGACACACGTACTTATGGTAAGATGCGATCAGGTATTTAACAAAGTAATTTGTATTGTGAACACGTTATTAAAGTAATTGGTAATGTTTGTTTGAGGAAGGAATTATCTCAACAGGGCACAAGGATGATCTTGAGCACTCTGTCATCTTCCCGTGGACATGCAAGTAGATGCATTCAGGCCTGCTTCCTGCTACTAACACAGGTGTTACTGAAGCAATACTGGTAACTCCCATTTCCCTGCCAAGAGCAACTCCAGTGGGAAGTAATTCAAAGATCTCTTCTGTGACAAACACATTGAGAATTACAAGGAATAGATGCATCATAACCAAGAACTCTTCACAAAATTTATGACAAATCTTGACCAAGTCCTAGACATGCAAAGAAGCAAAAAGAGTGGGAAGTAATAATTTACTGCTCAGTACTTGCTTCCAAAAGACTGGCAGCAGATCCAATTTGGTAATCCAGTGCCAAATCTGCCACAAATCAAAGACAGACACAGCTACCTAGCATGAGAAAAGAGAGATTGAAAAGAATTCAAATGCAAAAGCTACTGCAAAAGCTAAATGAAGTAGAAATGTATCTCTCTGAACACATCTACAAGCTTTTCCTAAGCTTTTTCATTATCTGCACTAACAGGTCTGCTCTTCCTTAAAAATGCTGGAAAATCTGCTTGCTATTAGGGTTCAAAACATGCCAACTTCCTTACAAGTTTTTCAAGCAACAAACAGCTTTTCAGCTGCCTCGGTGGCTGCATTCAAGTGTCCATCTGTTCTCATACAGTGTTTCTAACTAATCCATGCCTAATTCCCATAACCCTGACCAGGGTAAGGCAAACGGTTCTAAATATCCTTTTCCAACAGTCAGTTTTAAATAGGTCCTGTTCTCTCTGCACCTCCCACCCCATTACAGAGCAAACACACCCCACAGTTTTAAAATTTGGACACATGCAACCCGTAACCTTCATTTCACTATCAAAAATCCAGCTACTAGCTCTATTCAAAATGCATTGTATCTGCAGCTTAGTCTTTAAGTAAGGAGACCACAGCAATTATTTGTCCCTGAGAACAGGGGTGGCAATTTTAAAACTCAATCTTAAGTCCAGAAGAATCAGTGCAAAGTTTAAATCCTAACAAACTGAATGGGAGCTTCTAAACCTAGAGGAGTCCATAATACACTCACAGCACAAAGTTCATGCACATTAAACCCTGAGCCATCTATTTTCAGTAAATTTTCTTCAGGGATAAAACATAGCATCTGATGCTTAAGTCTTCTTTATATAACCCTTGCCACAATTTCTGTCTGCCTTTAATTATTTAGCTGGCAACTGTTCTCAGCAAAAAAAATTTCTAACATGTAAATATTACATGACATAATTGCAAAAGCACCTTACTTATTTTGCTGACTCAAAATAACTGTTTACAGCCTCTTAAATAGATCAGATTGCCCAGATGCTAAAATCCCCGTAACACAGAACATAACAAAGGAATATATGAACAAGTGCCTCTACGCAGAAAATGAGGACATTATTTCTGGCTGGAGCAACAGTCAAATCCTCCCTGTTAAAACACACAACTACGAGGTATGTAACCTCTATTTCATCACTATCTAATTTTTATGAAGTGCATGACTCAAGGCTGTACCTGACTGCCAGCTACTATCTCTGCCTGTTCCCTACCTGCCGTGCCAACAAGACACAGGCACACGGTGAACAGAGCCTCGGAAATCTATACAAAATATTTCTCAATCAGGTTTATCCTTGCTCGGCCCTCACCTGACCAGGTCTCCATGAAGCTGCAAAAAGAGGTTTTTCCTCCCTTCTCTCTCACAGATCTCCGAGGCTTGGGTGTCCACTGTGCAGAGGACCAGGCGCAAGTCCGAAGGAGCTGCAGCTGCTGAATCTCTTCCATAAACATACACGCAGCCTCGTCCGACGTCCCCTTTCAGCCAGGTCCTCTCACGGGATCCAACCCGACTCCTGCTCTGGCAGCTCCTGCTCCCGGTGCGCTTCGCGTTCCTCTGCAAGGCACCCAGACCCGAGCGTCAGCACCGCCTCCGGCCGCGGCCGCGCTCCGAGCCGGCCCCGCTCCGCGCAGCCAGCAGCCCCCGGGATGGGGAAGACCAAGGTCGCGGCGGGCGAGTGGCCCCGGCGCCCCGCAGCTGGCTCCCCCTCACCGAGTCGCCCGGAGCGGCGGAGGCCTCGGTCCCCTCCTCACCTTCAGCACCCGGATGCCGCCGCGGGGTCCGCCCCGGCCCCCTCGTACGCCCCCCGGCACCGCCGCCTCGTCCTCCTCGGGCTCCTGCGCCTCCCTGGGCCCCGGCCCAGCACCTGGCGCCGGCCCCGGCCCGGCCTCCCCCATCGCCGGCCGGACCGACGCCCCGGGCCTCCCCGGCCCCGCCCCGGAAGCGCACGGCCCGTCCGGCCCAGGCCCCGCCCCGGGCGGCGGGACCGGCAGTCCCCGCTGCTCCCGCTGGAGCCGCCCGGGGCCGGGCACCCCGAGCTCCGTCTGTGTCCGTGTCCTTCCACCGGCGAGAGGTGCCGAGTGCGAGCCGCTCGCCAGCCGGGCGGGGAGAAGGCAAAACTCACGTGGATGCTGCAAACGCACCTGTCACTGCCCGCCCTTCACAGAGCTCCAGGGTTTGTCACCATCTGGAGGTACGCTGCTCAACAGCCGAACATCACCATTCTCCTGCTGCCCTGCAGGTCCATCACGTAAGCTCTGCCAGTCTTAACTAGTGGCTGCTACTAATAATGCCATTCACTACTAGTGACGTCATCATTACCAACGACATCATCATGACAGTCTGCAAAGAACTTGAGTATGTTTTAGGGCAGCCACTGCTTCTGCCCCAACAGGATCAAGCCCATTTAAAAAAGCCTCCCACCTTCCCCACAGTGAAATTACATGTTTGAACAGACATGAAAGGTCATTTCATGTAGTGAAATGTGACTTTAACTAGAAAACACATAGCAGGCACATGTGGGGACAGAGATGTGATGACAATCCTTGTCCAAGAGGCATATGGAGAATTAAGGGGTCTTTTACGAGCTCCCAGAGCAGGCTCCAAACACATTCCTTGTGTTCAGATCCCACCACACCTTTCTAGCACCTGGACAAGTATTGCTGCTCGTAACTAACACACTCTTCTCAGGATGGTATTCCACAGGAACTGCTCTAGTGTTTTGCAATTGTCCACTCATCTCGGTCTCCAGAATTTCCTGTAAAGTTTTTTCAAAATATGGCATTATTATTTTACATGATCTGACGTTGCCATGGCCAAACATTAAGAATCAAAACATTCTATCCCACTGTATTTGCAGAAAGCAGCAAGGCTCAGTTTTAAATCATTGAATATTGACTCATTTTATTAGTCACTTCATAATTTGTTTCAACCAAAAGACAATACACACAGCAGAAGTCTAATGCATCCCATGTAAATGTTTACATCTGTTAAGCTCCTCACTCACCTATGACTCAGCATTTACTTAAATTTTTCACATCTCAAAAATAGGTCTCCAGAATTTTGAGTGCCAACAGGTGCCCTGCCTCAAATGGCATGTTTTTCACTTTAAATTCGGTGGGTTTGTTGGGAGTTTGTATTCCAGTAATTTTTGCCTTTTTTTTTTCTCTATACTGCCAAAGTGGTGGGATGGGGCTCTGTAAAATTTAAATTACAACATCACGAAAGAAAAAGAAATATACAGGAATAGAGTTAAAGTTAAAAGGGAAGCAGTCCAGCAGCTCCTTCCCTCACAGCCTCCAAGTAGAAAATGAACACATAAAAGTGCACCAGCGTCACTGCTGCCACGGCTCACAGCTAGTACCAGCCTTGGGGAAGGCACTGGTACCGTTCCCAGCTGCTTCAGTATCTTCTGAGTTCTAGATCCAAGGTACTGTAAAGACAGTCCCCTCACTGCTATTGCTTCAATAAGTTGTTCAAGGCCATATTTTGTGCCGTCAAGACCTGGACAAAGTCACCTTTTAGGACCTTTTCATGTCTCCTCCCCCTTCAGGCCCATTATGGCCACTATTGTTTCTGTCATTTTTTTTGACTCAAAATACATTCACTTGGAAAAACAAGACATCCAGTGTCTCCCAGTTCCGAAGCCTCCCATGCATGTACTGGTAAGATTAAGATGAAGTCCGTATCTTGCTGCCTTTATATCCCCCTTACACTGAAGCAAGGAAAACGTTGACCAGACCTGTAAGAATTGTTGCATTCAACCGGCGGGAAGAGGACTCAGCGTATGCTTGGAGTGCCTCAGACGTGCGAGTACTCTCCAGAGGAAAACCACAGCAGCAGCACAGAGCTTGAAATGCGCATGGGGGTCAAGGAGCAAGCAGCATTATCTGATATTGCAGACAGGGGAAGGTGTGAAGCCTGGCCTTCCTTCTTGTGTAATATCAGCATCCATCCCTTAGTGAGGAGGGGAGAGCTCCAAGCACAACTGGAATGTTTGGCTGATACAAAAGAGAACTTCATAGCCAAGGGATGGCTTCCTGCAAGACGTATTTTGGGTACACACATCGCCTCCTCCAGCTCGACTCAAATACATGACGAAATGCCCATTTCCCCACAGACACAGTGCAAGGGTGGCTGAAGGAGCCAAGAACACAAAGAATTCACCCTGCAAGCTTACCAGAGACAGACAGCAAACCGCAGCTGCTCTAGGGGACAGAAAACAAGCATGACAAGAGGGACAACATACACTGTTCCCAACTCTGCTGCAACAAACTGGCCAGGCGAGAGACCATTTTCTTCTTCCTTCCCATCTAATTTCCTGTACCAGTGCTCTTTCCCAGCAAAACCAAAGGGAGAGCGAGGCATGCTGGCTTTCAGTACGAGTGACCATGTACAAGTCTGTGAAGAGAATGGGAGAGCTTATGAGGAGTTCAGGAACCAAGGTGAAGACTTCCCATTAGTTTTTTATCTGGGACGCCCTCAGAGCTCACTGGGGTATGGATTTAACATGCTCAGTCTTCAACGTTGAGTTAGAGCTAGTGGGGCAATGAATAGCCACAAATGCAGTGAAAACAATTAAGCTAAATGCTCAGCACCAGAAATGGACCCTGATTCAGCCATTTCCTGAAAAACTGCCTGTTTTGTGATGCTTCTAGCTAAGCACAGGATATAGCTCACCACTAATAGGCAAGGCATGACCCTACCACAACCCAAAGTTAATTTTAAGGAAATCATACATTGTTCTTCTAGATTTTATAACCCTGCACTGATGCCAGTTCCAGGAGAAAAAAGCTCTTTGCTAATCCAAAGGCCCAAACCAGTTCAACTGGTAAGGCAGCAAAAATTCCCTTCAAGAGAAGATAAATTTACTCCACTACACATGGACCAGCACTTAAATCAGTGACAGTCCTACATTATATTGTTTAATGCAGTTAAGACCAGACCAGACTGAACAACTCTCAGTGGCCTCCTGCTCCCAATTCAAGGGCAGAACAGGTCTTCAGTTTTCCCTAAGTACACTGTGGATCACTCTTGCAATACTTTTCTCAAGTTCTGGAGCCCAGTGTTAGCACTTCTGTGGACACAAGAAGCTATGTCTAAGCTTGCCCTCAGAGCACTCAATGATCTGGAAAGCCCTAGAACAGAACTGAAGCAGAAGTGCCCAGCCTTCAGCTTACCAGCACACTCACAAATGAAGATCTAAGATATATCCTAAGATATATCCTAAAGAGCACTGAACATCTGAAGTTTGTCACACTGTGCTTTTGTCTGTCTTACACATCACCTCCAAGAGACCACCCAGAACTGCACCACCTCCCAGGAGTTCCTGCAGGGACATCCCTGAACACAGCTTTCTGTGAGCTCAGAGGGGTACTAACCAGACCTTGCATCAAATGGCTGGCATCTATTCAAAATACATGTTCAGTCTGAACCTGAACTGGCACATTATTCTGAAAGGGGAGCAAGGATCAACTAAGTAAAAAAATGGGAAAAGGTCTCTTTAAACTGCATGGTCTTTATTTCAGTGCCAATATTACAGATACAACACAAATATCCCAGTCAGAAGTAACTCAAATGGAACCCAGGGGGTCTACAACAGGCTCTGGAAATAAAATTGGGGAGAAGTTCTGGAATAACCAGGAAGAGCAACTTTACAGCATAGTCTCTGATGAGTCTCCCAGCAGGAGCAAAGTCCTTGCCCATAAACTGATCTACAAAATTGAATATGTCTTTTCTACCCATAAACCACAACTAACAGGTTGAAAGACTTTGAAACCGTATATGGTAGAAAACCAGCTGCTCCTTTTATCTCTACATCTCTCACAAGTCACTTCACTTTCTGGGGAAGCTACAGAAGACTCTGAATCTGCATGGCTGTGGCTACTGATGGAAGGAAAGAAAATTCAGGTGTAAGGGCTTCATTTCCAAGTACAGCACCAAAGCAATTTTACCAACTCTTACCAGCACCACATCTCCTGCACTGTGTCCCAGGTTTGCAGATGAACTCCAAAGGCCTCACTTGCTCTTGGTATGCAGCACATAACTAAGAAGTGGGTGTATACAATAATGCACTGAGTAGGTCTTAAGAAGCCTCCAGCCCCTTAAGACCTATGGGATACAAGAAGAAAGAGGCAGGGCAGACTGACATTCCCCAAGACCCCATCTGAGTCCCAGATGAAAATGCCTGAAAGAATCCAGCTAGAAATGAATGACAACACGCCTTACCCACCCCAGGGAAAAAAAGACAGCAGAAAGAAGGAGCAACTGCTCACTTGCTGCAGAGAGAAGAAAGTTTCCCTGCTAGAAATTCCAGACTTCTCTTCCAAACAGGCTGTGTTCCTTTTTGGGGGGAAGGAGGGTGGGGAAGGGGAGAAGGGAATGTTGCTTCTGGCTGTGAATGCATGTGTGAGGGAGTGCACAGTAGCCTCCACAAGCCGCCAGCCTCATCAGCAGAGGAGAGGAGATTAGTCTTAACAGATATGCTTCAAAGTCAGCAATCACTTCAGGAAAATTCCTCCTCATCAGCAGGTCTCATTTGTTCCCCATGCCCATGGTGCAGTTTGGGGGATTGCCAAGGATCACAACCTTCTTCCCAGAGTTCTTTTGATTGGGTGGGATGAGAATAAGAATGGTGCCAGAGCCTCATTGCCAAGATTGAGGGGGGAAGTTGTTGACTTCTGCTAGATCCTGCATTGCTGAGCCCTTGTGATTATATGTCAACTTGATCCGCATACGTAGTTGTTGCTACAAGAGAAAAGGGGGGAAAAAAACAAACACAAACAAAACAAATTCAGGTCTTCATTGAAGGTCAGAAACTCCCACCTCATCCAGTTCCCCTCCCCATCGCACAAATACTCAACACAGACTTTTCCTGACCACAAGAGTTTGCTGGGAGTATGTGCACGGTGAGCTATGACACAGCAGATAAATGTGCAGTCTGGTAGGACATCGATTGCTCGCTGTAGTTCTCAGATCAGGCACAAGCTCTTAGAAAGGTTACAGGACACCTGCTACCCAGATCTGTGTCTGCATTGGCCCTGCTCTCGCAAGCACTGAATTAAATAAAAAATTAACCACCTTCAAATTCCAGTTAACAGAAGAAAGCAGGTGGCAGATTTGTACTCTGCTGCACTGCACTTGGGCTTGCAGGGAGAGATGGCCTGTCCATTCAATGCAGCAGTCTAGAAACTTCAAGTACTGCACAGCTCAGCAGCACTGTGAAGGAAATAGCCTATGAAAGACTGGAAACAGGTCTCCAAGAACATTCCCTTCTGCTGTAACTACATGATGGAACAGCTCAGAAGTTGCTTCACACTGTCAATTTGGCTGTCACTCAGATACTAGGTGGCCCTGAAAAACAGCTAGAGTGCAGCATGCTCCAGTCATGTTCCAAATTCTCCTCTTAAAAAATCCAAAACTGAAAAGCCAAAAGCTGACCATTTCTGTCTCTTTTCTCCATACATATGGGCAAATACACAAAAGGGATAGCAGAGGGAAGAAAGGAAGACAATGACTGCTTCAGCCAGGCTCAAGATAAAGAAGTTATGCTGTATCACTAATTGATCAGCATCATCACTGTCACTTTTTGGTTTATTGGGTGTTTTGCAAAACTAGCCATTAGTTTCAATCCAGCATGATGGCTCTATTTTGCACCTCTGTACTCTGAAGTGTTCCTAGGAGTTGAGGCACTCCAACAAGAATCTGCACCACTACCCTTGGTGTGTTTCACTATGTCCCATTCATGTAGGGTCCCATTCTGGCACACTACATGAAAACATCCAAGTCCTCCAAAGTTCAGAAAATAATTTTCAAGGTCATCTTTGGAAGCTGCTCTACAGCACCACAGAGAAACTGGTATCAGATGTATATAAGACACAGAATAATTAGTCTTGTGGCTTAATATAGGCAGAGGTGAGCAGACTAAATGGAAATAAAGGGAGATGCATGGAAACAGTTGGCACTCATAAGTCTTTTAGAAAAGACTTCAAGAGAAACCACAAAAACTATGCACTAGAAGACTGCCATTCAGTGAAACTTGGGCTGAAATTTGTGGGTTTTTTTCCTCACTTGCACATCAATCTACAGAAATGCTTTACATCCAGAGCAGTACATAAGTTTTAATCTCTGAAAAGCTTCAGATATTTTAAGTTCCTAGAGTCATTTGAGATCATAAGGCTGTCTCAAAGGAAGAAATGTGATCTCAACTTTATTTTTCTTTCTAATGCCACCTGAGCACTTGTAAACCCTCTTAAGGAGGAAATGTGGGCCACATCCCTCCCTCTCCTCAAGTCTGCTGTGTCTCAGTCTTGAAACCTGTCTCTGAAGGCTGCAAAACAAATGGAATTACAATTACATCACATCTAGAGATTCTTTCCATCAAGTATTTAAAACTACACTCATCACATTAAAAACAAATTAGACCACTTGACAGACAATTTTAAGAATATGGATCAAGCTACTTTTTTGTGTAAAAATATTTCAACAACACTGCTGCAGATAGCAAGAACAAATGTTGAAAATCTTTATGTGTCAAGATGCTTTCCTTCCAAACATCACTTTTACAACCCATAGAAACACTGCGTTGAGCTCCTCTAGCCATTTGAAAACTTAACAACCACTGTGATGCAAGACACAAATGAATTCAAGGTAGCAAAGCTGTTATGCTGTTTTAGCAGTATAACCAAATAGAAGACCAAACCTGTGTCCAGAACTTCCTGTGTTTTTTGTAACTTCTTCCTAACTCTAACTGAAGTGACTACCATGAAAAACATATCATTCACTACCATCACTCCTTACCTCTCATCGGAGATGCATCCCTGACTGCCACTAAATTAATGATTACAAGGCAGTATCTTCAACAATTCTTCTTGGAATCACTCACCTTCTGTGGATTCAGGACTTTAATGACCTGTGTGATGGTCCCAGAGTTAAATGCAGGGATGACACTGCTGCTGGGAGACAGAAGCTGCAGCTGGAATGTCTGAAAATAGGGCAAAAAGAAAACAATTTGATGCGTAATCAAGTAAGAAGTGACTTGTTTGCGCGGAAAGAAAGCAAGGAAAATTAAAAGTTCGGTTTCTGGCCCTGAATAATCAGTTCTTGAATTCCCTATCTTATTGCTCCCTAAAAACAACACATTCACTGGCCTACCTGCTTTCTATGCAAATAGGATCCAGGTAACACAAATAATAGGAGATGAGGGCTTTCTGCAGTGTACCAAGATGAGCAACAATGCTTTCTTCCATGTGCCGCACTCAGAGGAACAGTCAGCACACCTGTAAGTTCAGGAGGCCTGTTCTTTCCCTGATTCCTTCCTATAGTAGGTGTAAAACCTACCTGAATCCAAGTTAGAGGAATACTAGTTCCTAGAAGTGAATGTACTTTCCTAAATTTGGAGAGCATTCCAGTCACATACTGCTTCAATAGTCTGATCTGCTATAAACCAGGCAGTATCTGTCTCTCACATTTCGTGCTGCAGCTGAGTGCAAGGGGAAACAACTCACTTCTTTAAATGAGGACTGCCATTAATCACCATAATTGTGACTCGTTTAAATTTTTATAAGCAACTAATAGCTTCAAAAGATTTTTTCTTTCATGTATTCATAGCTCAAAAGAACACAGTATATTTCTTAGAAACTAAAAATAAACGGTATGATTAGTGTCTCCAAAACATGGTTTTGACCCAAATGGGTTTTTTTGCCTGAGGTTTAGCCATTTTTCTAGAAAGCAGTGATTTCATAACAGTATTTTGTCCAAGCAGAAGTGGTCCAATTTGATTGGAATCTGTGTTCTATTGCATTTACAACATGTACTTTCAGACTGGAAAGAGATGACTTAACTGGACACTAAGAGAAACTTCAAACAGTTTTTAGCCTTGTTTACCTTGCAAGTTTCTATCTACATGAAAGCACCAATCAGAAAGTGTTTGCAACTGGCTCTCAACTTCTCACTGTAGTTCCACTAAGTGGCTCTACCTTTGGTACTGCAGCTTGGAAAACAAAATCTGTCATATCCAGTTCTGTGCTGTTGGAGGCCTGTATCGTGATTACAGTGACACTAGGGTTGGTGTTCGACCTCTCAAAGGTGAAGTCTATCTTCAGCCCATTCTTGTTGTATGCAGTAATGGAGGGGATTCCTGTAGGAAACAAAAAAGCAGCAGACCTACAGAATCTGGAGACCATTCTCAACATCATAGTATGCATTTACTTTACCCCAGACTCTTCTGAAAATTAAACACACCCCCTTTGTGCTCCAGTATCTATGCCACGTTTTCAAATTGCCTCTTCTTTTTTTCTTCCTTTCCCCGCCAACCCCCCCCCAGTGTTCCCTGTTTTCTCTTCTAGTTGGGTGTTGGGACACTTTAGGCAAAGGATTTACATGTCCCTAACCTGCAGCAATATCATTGAAGAGAGGTTGAGTTGTAAGTCCATCGAGCAGGAACGGAGGCTGTGCTATCTGGGGTGCAGGGGCAGCTACTGGAGAACCTACAAGAAATGTTGAAGGATTAATACTTTGCTGTCAGGAAATGAAGAGTAATTACTCCTTTGCCAAAGACTGACTGCTGCATATTGCATTTCTTTATATGAAGCTCTATAAATCACCTGTGTTATCATCCTCCCCTTCTTTGCTTTCCAAGAACTGGCTCGTCTTGCACTAGCAGCATTCAAATGGAATTAATTCGTCACATCTCAGTCTTCTCTGGAAAGGCTCACAGCATTCCCAGACTCAGGTGTGAAAATGCTGAAATCTCACCAGCTAATCATACAGAATCAACCTGTGACTGCATTCCCTGACTCCTACCTGTATGCTAATATGGATATTGGTAAGAGTAAGTGTAAAAATTAGGACTTAAAAGACAATAAAGAAGTAGCCCACCCTCATCCCATCCCAGGGATGAGAATGTAGACTTCTAAGAAATGCAGCCTGCTCACCTGTTAGGTTGAGGTCTCCCAGGAGGTCAAGCAGCTCCCCACCAGCTGGCTTGCTTGCAGGTGCAGTAGGAATTACAGGTGTTATATCACTTCCTCCCAACAAGTCCAGTAAATCATTTGCCTAATGAGAGAGTGGATGTAACACTTACATATATTCAACGTTCTGCTACTTTCCCTTGCAAATGCAGTGTATTCTATTTGTTTTCAAACTGAAGACCACCAGAGCTGATGGCCACTTAGAGGGGTTCTTAGTTTCACTGTTATCCCATGCCCCACAAGAAATCTAGTTTCCATGCTTGAGGGACCGAAGAAACAGGGAAGGACTGGGTTCATGCATACTACAACAGGTTGGGGAATTACAAAATATTCTGAGTCGGAAGGGACCCACAAGAATCACTGAACCCAACTCTAAAGTGCATGGCCCATAAGGGGACCAAACACACGACCTTGGCATTATTAGCACCATGACAAACAGATAATCCCACCCTGCTCCTGAGCAGCCTACAATGACCTGCCCCACACACCTGTTCTGGACACTAGAGCCATCAGAGCAGAGCAATGATAGAATCATCACCAGTCAGAAACAGCAAAGAAGCAGACAGGGCAAGGGAGATGGTCTTAGCTTGCTGTTGGCACTGGCTGGAAGTGGTCTTACAGGCAGTGGCAATTTATCCTGGGTCAGTTTCTGTTACCTGGTTAGCAGGCTGCAATCCAGAGGGTGGAGGTTTGGTTTCCAGTACTGCTGTCTCTGTCTCTCCATTGGTCTGTACAATCTCAGCAGGGCCATTTGTGGTGACTTTCTCCATTACTGGCATTCTCTCAAGCAGTGCTGGCCTGAAAGAAGCTGACATAGTTACACTGTGCCATCTTCCTGGATCCCAATCCAAATACTTAGACATTCGAAAGCTGATATATATGGGGCAACCTGCTTTTTCCTTTGAGCTCCAGTGCAGGGGAACTGCAAGATGGCATGACAGTTTGAGGTGGTCAGAAGCCATCCCTGGCATTCTGTGCCAGTGTGAATACACTAGTTGACAGCTAAAAGACAAACTCCTGTCTCCTGCTTCCCCCAGCACCTGACAAGCTCAGGCTCAAAGCAGGACAAATGCTTTGGCAAAGAGAGTCTCTGATCACAGAACAATAACACAGGATACATTAAGTCCTTAAAACACTCCATAACCCTGTGGAAGGGGAGGGATTCTAGTTCCTCTGTAACCCTAACAAAAATCACCAGAGCTCTCACAGCACACTGTCATCCACAGGAGATCAGAACAGATAATGATCCTTTTCAAACACCAAATCTCTATCAACACTTACCTCATGTGATCATATTTCTTGAAAAGTGCATTATATTCCACAGCTCTCTGCTGTAGCTCCACATCAATGCTGCTGCCGTAGATGGAAACTACCTTCTTAATGCGACTGTTGGGGGCAAGGGAAAACAAACACACCATGGAATTAGCAGCAATAAGCAAGGGATTAGATGCATCATCCTGAAGATGCAACCTAGTCTCTGTTCAACAGAAGTCCCATGTAACTCATGTAAAACAGCAGTATCCATGTAACAGCCATCCATATATGAACTGTTCCTTCACAAAAGCATCAGCAGGTGATTAATACACCACCTTAGGGTATAACATATAAAAGTTCAACTACCCACAATGAGAAGTGTCCAATAGCAAACAAGGCTGTTTTTCTCTCCATCACCCAAAAAAGGTGATGAACAGTCTGCTGAAAGTACAGACTTCTCCTCCCCACAAGAAACAGCAACATGGACCAAGTCCCCACACAGCAGAGGGCATCCCTGGAGAAAACAGTACCCACAGCAGTCTGTACCCACACAGACATCTTCCACCCCGTGAGCAAAGGACGACTGTAAATGCCAGCAAATAACACAATGACTCTTGTAAATCACAGAAGCAGAACGTGTTCAAGGAATACTCCTACTCCTACAGGAAGACAACTGATGTCGGTATATTTGCAACAAAGCCCTGTGAAGTATACCACAAATGGGAACTCACTTGACAGTGCAGGTGAACCTTGTGGAAAGCTTCATAATGGCAGTGAGAGCATAGCCTCGTGTCACAGATGCAGACATATTAGATATCAGGACGCTTTCTAAAATATCAAGAACTTCATCTTCTGTTACCTGAAAAGGTACAGTGAGGTTAGGCTAAGACAGAGAGGAGCTTACAACAAGCCTTCCAGACCATACTGTAAAAACCTGTCTCTTGCCTAATGGCCATGTCATACCTCTTCTGCAACTCTGAACCTGTAGCACTATGTTCAGAGTGTGAGAGACATGCATCCAGGTGGAGATCTTACAGTATGAGTTTTAAAATACAGTTCCTGTTTCACACATTGAAGAGTGGGTTCATCACTGAAATACACTGCTAAGACCCTAGCAGATTTCTTCCAAGTCAGTTAGCACTGAAACCACACTACTCTGCCAGTTTTAGCAGCACTCCATACACCCAGTGTTTACAGTGGAAGGAGATTCCTATCCAGGGTCCATTACCATCATAGACATCAGTGCTAGGGAAGTGCTGAAAGCACTCCCTTCACCTAGCCAGCACCAAGTGGGTCCAGCCTCAGCCAGATGTCCAGTTGCAGTTCCTTCCCAAGCTATACCTGTATTGGTTCCTCCTCTTCACATTGACCAGACACCAGAAGATCTCCATACTCTCCTATGCACCATGAGGCAACTTGTACCAGAGGTTGCTGTTGGAAGAAAAAACAGAGAAGGCTCAGAGATAAATGGCTGCCTGCATGATAAATTAAACCATCTGCATTTCCAGGAGCAAGCTTAGCCTTCCACAGCAGAAGAAGGAGGAATATCTGATTCGATCAAGAATTCCATGAGAGAATTGGAGAAACTAAAAAGAACATGAATTTATAGAAGACATGCCTGCTCAGTAGTCTCTCCCTTGGAGCCAGACAGTGTGATGTTGCCTTTCCTGGAGATGCTTAGTAAACATGCATAATTATTGCAGTACAAAGAAACTGAAGCCGGCTGCATTTGGTTTTACCTGGGAGTAATCTCCAAGGATGGCTTTGTAGAGTCTCTGCACAGTGTAGGCATGCATCTCCACACTATTAGTTATTAACTGGATCAGATTGGGAACAGCATCGTCACGAACATAACTTCCTGCCTGCAAGAACAATTGTTAGGTTTCACTATGGACCTTCTTAACTAACACTCAGGAGCTGTGATACCCTTCACAAAACCACCTGATGCACGTGGAAATAAAAATCAACCCTCTCATCCATGAGCACTTTATGGTTGACTTTGAGCAACCTCAGGGGGGCAGAAGTACAAGACAACACATTTACCAACAAATAAAACTATACTCAGAGAAATCCACACCATAACTACCCTGAAGCTGCAAGAGAATAAAGTGCAGAAATGAATACAACTTCTGTGAGTGGTTTATCTAGCAGACAAGAAAAGGCAATTACTTCACTGAAGAAAGTAATCTGAGAGCAATTCTCATAGCCAACCTTCCAATGGAAATGAATTCTCACTTCAGACGAATCTATTTCTCTCTGTTTCAGGGTGACAAGAGAGCACCCCAGCCAGACTTCCTTCTTGACGAGCTTCTCAAATTTGAACACTCATACTGACAGATCTCTTCCCACTCTCTTGCCTGACAGAACACACTGCCTACCCAAGTTACCAAGATCTCTCCCCTTGCCAAAGCACTACTCCAGTTCCACCTCAGCTGTGATGTTTATAGATAAATTCAAATAGATAAAGAGTAATAATTAAACCCAAAGAAGGTCAAACTATGTCGACATAGTTTCATTAAAAAGTTTTGATAAACTCAACTTGGAGTAATTCCAAGAAACTCCTTCACCCCTTTTCTCTTTGCAAGTCACTTAAGGCTGCATTCATTCTCCTCTGAAAGGACTGTATACTGGAATCAGACAGCAGAAGAGTTGACCATAGAAACTAACGTGATTACTGCAGTAGAAACACTGTTACACACTGTTACTCTTGTGTGTTTCTGAAATAGTACTGTTCTAAAAAAAATCACTCAGTGATCCAAGGCAGCCAGTCAGAAATACGTAAATTCAGTAAATGTGACTATCATAAGTACATTTCCTCTATGTATTTTAGCATTTGTAGTCTGCCAGCCTTTAGAATCATCTCCAACTTGATGGTAAGTAACTCCCTCCAGAATTAAGAAAATTTTATGTAGTCAAACACAAGAGAGACAATTCCACTTACCGTTGTTAAGACTCTCATAATTGTGTCTATGTGCCAGCGCTTGGAAGGAGCATATCTGACAAAATTAAGAAAACAAGTTAGAGCAATAACTGCCAGTCTTCAACACCAGGAAGACACCCACCATCATCAGAACCTCCCCTTTCAATTACTTCCTGGCCCACGGCTTCATGAGGAAGGATGAAGGACTGCTTCATGAGGAAGGACCAATACTGAGGGGGGACTACAACTGACAAACCACACATAATTCAGTGAACAAAGAAGGAATGAATCAACACATTCTCTCTTGGGAGCAAGCCGGGAGAAAAACAACACATAAGATGTTCACAATCCCAAGAATGTACCAAAAATTATTAGCAAGTAAAACAACTCCATACTTTTCAGCTGCAAGAAATATTCCAGATGCACAGTCTGCCTTGAACTCTGGTTCACAAGAATCTAGGAAATACAGTAACTCCTTCATCATCCCACGGACATTGTTCCCATTAACAAGAGCGAAACTCAGTTCCATTGCACGCCTAGGGCAAGAGACAGAAAACCAATCAAACAACTTCATATAGTGAAGTAAAAAAGTAAAAAAAGTAAGTAAAAGTAAGTTAAAAAAATCCCAAATCCAGCTACAAAAATGCAGCTACCTTTTAATTAAGAAGAGATCAATACTTACTAATCCTGTGAGAACAGCCCGCCACATTTAATGTGCAGTATTTTTTTGTTCATAGGCAGACAAACATCCACCCTCCAAAATATTAATGGGGAGTGGGGCTATGGGGTGCTCTAGAAACATCTATCCATATGTTAAAGATAGCTTAAGGCTAGCAATATCTTTTAGCAGCCAGAATCCATCAGGATTGAAGTCTGACTGTCCAAGTGTAATTGAATACCGGTCATTTCTGACACACAACTGTAACAATTAAAGCATGCCACAACCAGCTTCAGGGATCCAGAACAGACCTGTTCCCAATTCCATATATTAGATATTCAAACACAGTAGAGATTTAAACTATTAACTGAGAAGCTTTACTGTATCCAGTTGGATAAACTACGTAAGATTTCTAGAACCTAAAGTTACCCTGGTGCTGTTCATTCCTCCTCACCACAGACATGCTGACACCACATCTAGCCAGAGTACTAGCTCCTTGCTATTCCTTTTTGTGCACATTCAGAGCTCAGAGGCTAATCTCAGGCCCTTCTTGAAGCTTCTGTAGTTGATTCTAGCACAGGTCTCTCGTTCTTCTGTCATTTTTTGGATGAAGACTACTAACTTCAAATGTGATTGATTTCTGCACAACTTTGCAGCAGCTGTATTCAAATGCATTGAAACAGGCTCCCTAAATAACCCTGACTGAGTTTTAAAATGCTATTGGGCACACACTATTTGTTCTCAAGAATCTGAGAACATCTAGACAGCACTACTTCTCTACATTTTCCTACTTATTATTGTAATAAGGTTTATCACAGAATGGTGAATTGTAGATATGTTACTTTGCTTTTTACCCAGCTAGTATCCAGGGACTGAAAAAATACAGAGGTATTCAGAATTAGGTTGGAAATACCAAACTAAATTGCTACCTTTTAACATATAAATCTGTGTGTTGTTGATAACCTATACTATTATTAGAACTGTTTCCATCTCTACAACTAGTTCCCAACTCCTTACACCTGACCCTACTGGGTTACAAGTTTTCCATGTTTATGTTTAAAATTTCAGTCACTTTATAGCAGATACATCAATACTGCACAGGAGTACAACGTAGTCTTCATACCAGGCATTTATCTCAGCACATATTGCTCACCTTCAGTCATATTAAATGCTTCATTTCTGCCACAAAGCTCTTAATCATGTAGTTTCATCAAATCAAGCAGACAAAAAGACTTTAATTAAATGGCAAAGCCATTCTGAATTACACTACATGGACAAAGATGAACTGCACCAGTTACAAGATGATGTGCAGAGGCCATCCTTCAGATAACTAAAACCAGGTACCGTGTCTTTCCCTCAAGTCCTTGAAGCTTGCTGCCTGGGGACCCTGACATATATCCAGTCAATATAATGCTTCAATGAAGACAGTGCATTGTCAGCAGCATGAGTGTCAGCACGGCAGCACAGTGCTCTGCTGATGGATCACTCAAAGGCTTCATCCTCCAACAGCACTCAGACATGAAGCTCAGTTGTTTGTAGCATACCTGTGTTTTCCTAGCAGGCACCAATAAAATGTTTTCACCTTCTACCCAAAACCTAGATAAGGCTTTGCTGTTCCACAGCTGAGCCTCATGCTGGCTCTGACAGCAAACAGCAATAGCAGCCCGACTTGTTCAGTATTGAAGGTACAAATTTGTGGTTTGGGATAGATTGAAACTGTAAAAAGAGATTACATGATACCCATTACATAGCAGTTAAAAGTACAAGTACGTTTCAGAAGCAAGACAAATCCAATTTCTTTCCTGTCTTACACATACTAGTCTGAGCAGTCCTGTTATAAAAATCTAGAGCTGATTCAAAGATGGGCATAAGTTTGAAGAATGACTATCAGAACGAGGATCTATAGTGTATCTAATCGGCTTGAGTAGATGGAAAAGCAGAGGAAGAAGAAGCAATTCTGAAGGTAGATTCATGTGATGAGTGCTCAATGGAATTCTGGCCTGTAGCAGAGATTCTACAAAATGCAACAGGAAAAATGCTGCTTTCCTTGACACTGCATGCTGTATACTGCACTGAGCCCAGACCTTTCTTTGAAACCCAGTTACAGAAAGAATGAGAAGGAGGAGAGTTCTGAAAGAAAGAACAAGGAATCAACAGGCTGAAAGACACAGTTTAGAAGAGCAGCCTTCCACATAGGCTGGGCAAAAGTGAGACCAAACAGCTCAAGAATTTCCATGAGTGACAGAAACAGGAGAAAGTCACTATCACAAATAAAAGGAACATAACTGAAGTAATGAGAATAAACTGGAAGAAATTAACACACAATATAACACAAAAAGTATCTCTCTAGTGATAAGTAAGATTGCAAGCTTTCCCAATGCCCAGAGAAGCAGCAATACCACTATTCCAATGAAAAACGAACACCAAGAATGATAAAAGGATGTGGTTTGTACACAAATTGTTTGAGCAACCAAGTAAAGTCTGAATTCTACCACTCCCTAATATATCTATATATATTTAGTATATAATAATGTGTGTATATATATATATACACACACATTATTTTGATGACTTAATACTGCTTCAAGACAACATGGCACTGCCCATTCATCTGGGAAAGGAAACCAACGTGGAGCACATCAGAGTAGGTTTGATCATAATTGTAGCGCACAGGGGCTTTCTATCTCGCTGAGAGCACACAAATCTTATCTCCACTGCTACTGCATTTGGAAAAATTCAGGCAAACAGAATTTATTTTTTCCCCATGAAATGTAACAGCAGATTTCCAAAGAAGGTGTGTGTACATCTTCGTTATCTTGTTTGAATTATGGAACCATATTATACCTTCATAGGAGTCTCACTTACAGTTCCCCAGAATTATTGTCATTTTTCCCTATGCTCTGCTCACTTTCCACAGACTGTCAATCTCAAGAGTCTGTTTCTCTGATAATATGATTACCTTTTAATGGAGACATCCAGATCCTTCAGGCAGTCCACAATGGTGCTTCGGTGCCGCTGTACTGCATTATGGTCTGTCTGCACAGTTTTCAACAGGGATGTCAAAGCTACATATCTGCAATAAGGACATGAGGTCATCAGTAGCTGACAGCAGCCATTTAATTTCTATGCACAGACACTGTCCCCTTGCCCCAAACCCAGTCTTATTTTGCAACTGAATAGGATTCTCTTGTATTCGGTAATGAATGGAAATCCTAAAGGGGACTTCCTGGTCTATCTTCACAGTTACAACACTAAATTGTAACATGCCTAACGCACTGCTGCCCAGACAAGTAAGCACCTGTCCCAAGCACCTCTGCATATCTTACATTCAAACTAGTATCAATCAAAATTCCCAGGGCTAGAGTCTGAAACCCATATAATGGTTTGCTATCCAACTTCTTAGAGATGGTATTCAATTCTAGCAGTTTCAGCAATTCCACATCCTGATTAATAGTGACCAGAGCAGACTGAACTCCTTTGTTGCCACCAGCACACAATCAGAAAAATCAAGTCTTTTCCTAATTTGTCAGATCTCCAACTGATGCCAACTGATTTGAATAGCACCACAGACCACTTGGGGCAAGACAGGAAAATTAAGATTAAAACTTGATAAAGAAATCACATGTTGAGAAACAGATCATATATTCCAACTTATCAATTACGAAGGGCAGGGAAACAGTTAAGATTTCCATAGAGAAAAGAACGCACCAAGAAAGAATCAAGTTCAACAGCCACACTAACCCCAAGAGCAATGATCCCCACATGGTCTCCTGGAAAGCTTTACTTCAGCATCATCTTTGTACAACTGCTTCTCATACATTTTAAATTGGGTGCTGTCAAAACACACTTTGTACAACTTACCTAATATTTTTGTCGTTGTTTAATAAGAAACGGCCTAGGATGTTAATGGCTAAGACCTGCAGAAAGAGTTAGGGAAGATCAATGATCTAAAAGGGATGCTGGTCATCTTCTTCATTTCATGATGACTTCAAAGGCAACATGTCAAAACTAGCATTGCTTTTCTTAGCCAAAAAGAATTCTAGAAGCTGCCTAAGCAGAGGAATGCATTGCAGGCTCCTGTACTCAGGACACACATTCTGCAGGAAATTCTGCCTTTTAATTTTTGTTGTTCTAAAAAACCCAAACACCCTCCCTCCCCCAAAATGAGCACCCTTTCTGCAAAGGGTACAACTTATCTAGAGTCAGATGCAGAGCTGTGTTATGGTGAAAAAACCTTGCTTCATGTCTTCCACACATATTACTCTAACACAATCCTAGGAAAAAAACAAAGGCCATAGCAAAAGTAACTTACTCTCAGGCCACTCTCAGATTTTATATCCATAATAGTCAGCACAGTTTCATAGAGAATAGCATTTCCCACATTTTTACTTGTTTCTGTATTAGTGGCAACCTGGAGAAAGGAAACAAAATAACTTCAATGAATTTAAAGCCAGATCCCCTTTGTGATGTTCTGCAGAACAGGCAGTGAAAGTAACCAACCCTTACAAAACAGCATCACACTTGTGAACATGCATCTCTTTCAACAAAATTTCACCCAGCATGGCAAGCAGCTGTAGCCTCACCAGTGCTGCTGAACCCAAATTATTAAGAAACTAAGAGAAAGTTTAAACCAATCATCAACCTTGCAGACCTTACCTGTGCAAGTATATCATTCATTGCTTCACTAGAATCGTCATCATTTCTCCCTAAAATTCTTAGTAACCGCAGGATTCGTACCTGTTTCGTAAAACAAAGCAAAGAAAAGCTTGGATGGCAGCGTTTGACATGGGGTCATAGTGGCAAAAAAAGCTGCCAATTTCCACTCTTAAGCAAAATGCTTATCCAAGGTAATAACTTTATCAACAAAAACAGGTTTCTGCTGAGCTTATTTTCTTCCCACTAGCCTGAACTGTTCAGAGTCCTCTTGCTACCAGGCACAGTCTTCCAAAACCAATACGTGCTGCTTCTTTCTTTTGTCACAAAACATGATAAAGCACTACAAATGCTGGTTAAACTAAGGCAGGTGTCTTTCACTAGGGCAGATGAACAGCATTTGCACAATCAGCTCAAAGGAAGACCAAAAAAGCCTTAAAATCAACATAGGTGTGGCAGTAACCACCTCATCACACCTAAGGCTCAAAACACAGTCTTAGAATTAAAGCTATCAGTCACTGTTTGCATCAGTTCTTACCTGCAAAAAGGGGTCACTGATCCCAGACACATCATGCTCTGGTGAATATCCAGACATGATAAGGTTCTTCAGAATACGAACTAATTGGGGAACAAGCTGTGAAGAAGAGAGTTGTCCTATTAGGGTACTGTTGTTTCCCTGACCGCAGTTTTGAAACACAGATCCAAGAACAAATCTTGTATTTGAAAGCAAATCACTCCCTGGATTCTTCCACAAAGTTCAACCTGCACACCTAGAGCTGTATGAATACCTACAGCTTGGCAAAGTATTTCTTTCTTAACTAGAAACAGTTAAGCTAGGACCAGAGCACCATATTTTATCTCCAAAGTAGTAAATCTACATTTGGGGTATAGTGCAAGAAGAAAACCAGCCTAGTTTCCCCATCATCTCCTTTTGTTCCTACCTTTGGTCTTCAGGAACTACATACTCCTCTGAAAACATGTATTTCATAAAGCACAAAAAATGAACTCTGAACTTCCTGTATCTGCCTTAAAGAGGAAACCGAAGGGTGCTGCAACATCTTCCCTCCAGACACAGTAACAGACAAGTAGAGCATTCCAGGAACCCTTATTCACATTTGCTTTGCCTTCCAACACGCATGTATTATCAGGACTGAGGGCAGAACACAGGGAAACATTACAGTCATGGAGACTGGTTGAGGGCCACCGCCCCCATCTTCTGGAGTACAAATTAAACCCATGAAGACTATCAGCACTGCAGTTGGACTGGGTAGCTCTGCAGCACAGAAAGCCTTTACAGCCTCTTACAAGCAGTTAACTAACTGTCTGTCCTGCTCCCTTCTGGGAATCACCCAAAGCTGTCCCATGATTCAGACAAAACACAAAGCCCAGTTTGTGGTAAGAAGAAAGCCCAGGGCTACATATAACTTGCACAGGCACAAAAAAAAAAAAAAAAAAAAATATATATATATATAAAAAAATCTGTAAAGTATTCCTCAAATGAGGGAAAGCTTGAGGAAAGCAGGCTGATGTTCACAGAAGGTCACAACTGAGATTCAGGGCTGCCATGGATGTAGAGGTTTAGTGACAACACCAGCACACAAAAAGCATTAGACAAGTACAGATGATCTAAGCATGTGGCATCAATCACAACTGTGTCATTCAGAGGCACTGCCTCACATTGGACAAACATCTACAGATTCAAGGCAAACATGCATCATCTAGAAAAATTAACTCTTACCTTTTCATTCTAACTCAGCAGGATTCCAAACAGACAAAAGGGACAAAACAGACGAAGCAAGCATTAGGGACAGTTCAATGTTATACCATTCACAGCATAACAACTACAAGATTAGCTAGAAAGAATGCACCTAGTAATAAAATTTTGTGGACTCAGCTCTTTTCTCTTTTCCCACAACTATCACATTAACTGAGCAATTAGTAGCAGGGATGGTACCTGCAAAATGAACCTCATTTTTCCTGCTTTGACATTTACGATCAAGGCAAGGGAAGTTGCATGCCAAAATGCTAAGATGCACCAAAGGATGTACAGTTTTAAATCCCTAATGATATAGACAAGTCAAGGAAGAAAGCAAACTGGGCATGCAAATAAACAAACACTTTTAAGACTTTTCAGAGGAGTAAATGGCCTGCTCTATTCTACCAGCTTTGTTCAGTTTCTCCTTCTTTGACCAAGAATTTAAAATGACAATCAAGTCAATTTTCAGATGCCCTTCTATTGGTATGTCTTTCACATGGCAAATTATAGCAAACAGCATAAGAAAGTCAGGAGGGTGATGGGAAGCAAACATTCCTAACCAGGGGAGGAAGATGACATTGACTCTCAAACCCTTAAGTTAAAATGGAAAATTGTGTGGCACAGCATGCAGCAGGCATGAGGTATATCTATATAACTAGAATTTAGATCAGTGCTTCTGAACTGAGCGTATGTAACTGCGTGGCTGTGGTTAAGGCATTCAGGTGTTGGTATAAGCTTCAGTTTTTCATCTTTGTCTCCATGTTTACTTCATTTGTGATTCCAGTGTCACTATGCAGTTAGATACAAGGAGTGGGAAAAAACCTAAGGGACCATCAGACAACTTTAAATCTAACTCTAGGACAAGTTTTCTACTGCACAATCTTAAAACTGATGTTTTGTAACTTAACCACTTACTGAAGGGAATTAGGCCTAGATACACACAAATTCCCCACATTTAATGATTAAAAAAAATATATAGCAAACAGACAGGATCATTACATTCTTCACCCAAACAATTTTAAGGATTTTACTAGAAGGCCATAAATATTATCTTTGCAATAATACCAGTTCACACTTACCTTTCTAAAGTGTGCAAGCATGTCTGGGCTTCTCTCACACATCTCTGTGAGGAGGACAACTGATGTGTGAAGAACACCTAAAGGTGAGGGAAGGGAAAAAGAAAAACGTATCTCCATTTAACACCATTCCACTGACTCCAGACGTTTGATAAAGATCACAAGAAAACAACAGAAAATCATTAAAAAATATATTCTTGAATTCAACATATCATATCTACCACTAGAGATATTTGTGCTTGCAGCTGTGTCCAAGGGACAGCAGACAGCAATGTGCTCATGTCTTAAAGCTGAAATTAAAGGCCAAAGCAGGAGAAAAATTGGATTTGGTCTGCAGAAACTCTCATACTCAACATACAGTAATGGTCATAGTTGAGCTACTGACCTCTAAGGTCTCTTCTAAATTCAACCAAAATTCTAAAATTCTATACAAACACAAGACTCCAGAAGGACAGTATGTGTTAACTGCATTGTGGGTGTCAAGTTCCTTACATTTCCTGATTTTCTCTTCTGATTTGGGTAGCCTAGCTGACTGGAGGCCTCAGAACCCCATTTAAAGAAAGACTACACAAAAAAATACCTCCAAACCTAAGTCACTGCCTTAGAGCCACTTTAGGCAGTGTACAGGATAAAAATCAAACTTTCCCATTTCACCCACTCTCAAGTGTATCAAAACACAGTGAAAGAGTTCCTTTTGTCACATGTCCTTTTGACATGTTAAGGTCCTGTTGACTAGCACAGTCATATACATACCTTCCTTCTAAATTACATTTGCATTCACTGTGTAGAAGTGGAAAGAAACAAATCATACAAATACCCCTCTGAAGGGGTATTTGAATGAAGGGGTAAATGAAAGGCTTAGGTAGCAAATACATTATCCTCTAGATACTAGTACTTAGCCTTGCTAAGTACAGTCTCGGCTATTACCATGGTTCTTCTCATTCAGCAAGTTTTTGGTGGCTGGCAGGAACATCTCCATAAGTTCAGGCACCTTTCTGATGACATGAACAGCACACAGTGCTGCCTGGATAGGAAAAACACTTCTGTTAGTACACACTGCAATGACAACAACACCTGTTTTGGGAATATCTAGCATAGTGGGAACTATAACAATCTTCACAATAAACAAAGGTCTGCAAAGTTTATGGCACATTTTTCCATCTCTCTATTACAAGTGTTACTAAACAGCATTCCAGAAGAGAGTTCAATAAAGGGGGAGCACTGAACTACAAACTAAAACTCCCCCTAGCAATGGTTCATTTTTACATTATTCACATAAGAAGTGCTGTTATCTGCAAAGCAACTCTGCCTTTAATAGGGCTATTTCAGCCTGTCTTCCTCTTGCTAGGAAGGATATAATGCATTGGAAACAAATAATTAAACTTACTGTCAAATTATGGCTTATTTACTTTCCCATTTTTCCAAAAAAACCAACTTCCTCCTGTAGGTGTTGGGTGCTATGAGAAACAAAACTACACTTCCAGGGTTTTTTGAAAAAACACATGCCTATTTCTTCAAGGATGGAGAAGCAACAGGAGACACTACTCCTTGCACCTGACTGAAAATCTAATGCCTCTTTCCAGAACACAGTAAGACCTCTTAGCATTGCTTTCTCTCCAAACTCTCTCTAGATCCAGCACTAGACAAAGAAGTGACAACACATTTCCTCCTAGATCTTACTGTTTCACACTCTCACCAAGACTTATTAATAAATAAATCTGAAAGAATGGGGGTGATCACACTTGGCTGATGTTATGGCATAATTGCTGCAGAAACGAGACAATTTATAAGTGTTTGTCCACTTCAAGACCTTAACCCTTCTAGCTCTCATACTACTGTCACCATCATCAACAGAAGACATCAAATAGGTTCAAATCTTCTGATACCAGCCTGCACTGTTAATAATCAGGGTTTCTCTGGACTTACCTGAGAAGATAAATAAAACTGGTGACCAGAATTTTGAGGCTAACGTCCATGAGGGGGCAAGTGTTCACATTACCACCAATAACATTATGGGAGAGAGTACAAAAATAGAAGCAACTGCCTTGCCAACTGGAGGCTTATCTTTTAGAGGCTTATATACATTCCTGCTATCAACAGACAGGAAGTTTTGAGCTGTCTTGCACACTGGGAAAATATTCACTCAGTGCCATCTCAGTCATCTAGTATTCCAGATATTAGCAAGGTATTCAATCAATCTTGCCTTTTAATCCATAACAAAGTATTCAAAATTTCCTGAAGTACCTTCTTCCTAAGATAGGAATTGGAAGTTTTGAGGAGCTTTTCCACCTCTCCTGCAAGGTCTCTGCACATTTCTGAGGAGCCCATGCAGCCAAGAGTACAAAGTGCCAGCCCCTGCACATACTGCGTGCTGTGATTAAGGTCACTGTAAAGGAGAACAAAAAAAAGTCAATCAGCATGCGCACAGAGAAACTGAGCACACAAAAAAGGGCATCTATAGCTAGAGTCATCTAACCAGCAACACATGGCCCGAAAGAACTTTCTGGATTCACAGCTGTGTGGGAGCACGATGTGGGAGCAATAGAAGCTTTGAGTGCACGTAACACAGGGTTTGCCACTAATTCTACTTAGAATGCTCAATTAAAAAGATAAAATATTTGGTTCAGATGTCAGGTTGACCTGTCAGGGTATCCAGGGATTGAGCTGAGAAGAGGGAAGACTGTACAGAATTCCATTTAAAATGGTTTTAGCTTTGGCACTTGCATGCAAAGTACAGACCTGCAGTGACATCGTGGGCTGTCCCAGTTTAAAGATGTTCTACAACAGGCTTTAGCTTCTGCATTTATAAACCAAATAGTATAGAAAGATCTATGTAAAACTATCCTCTATCCTGACCAAAACCCACAAACCCCACCACTCACACACCTTGAAAACAACCCATTAAAATCCAGAATTCTGTTTAGCAATTTTTCCAATTCATATGGCTAAGGAAGCTGTGAAAAGCGGTCACTAAGAGGCTAAACTATCTAACAGGAGATGCCATTCATGAGGCTAGCTACTAATGTCACACTAAGCATAAGACAACATAGCTTCTACATGGCAATCCCAACAGCCTTTAAAATTGACTTCTAAACCAGTTTTCCATCTGTGTTTGCTACTATGGTTGCCACAGCACACAGGATTCAATGCTGAAAAAAGTAAAAATACAGCTCCTGGTTTGGGAGGCAAGGGGAGCTGGGGACTGCAAGATGGAAGAGCTGGGGAAAGAAGTGGCTCCTAACCAAACACGCAAGAGGTGCAGAATGGAAAGATAGTATTCTGGTTGTAACATGAAGCAGTTATGGCAACATGCAGATGCAGGAACAGGTAGCACATGCTACTAAATAGATTGGTTTTTTGTTTCCCTCCTTTAACAATTTTTTGGCAGCTATATAAAGCTGTGGGTATCACAAGTACATGCTTCAAGAGGTTGCTTTCCTTTTCATCTCAAAAATCTGGGTCTTGCTATGAAACAGTGAAAAACAATGCCATAAATAAATCCCTAATGTCTAGATAAAAGCAGGACACAATAGCAGATATAGAAGCTGAAGGAGAAAGCAATATATAACGCAGGAGATGGTGGGAAGCTGTCCACCATTTTTGCTCAGCTTCCATCTGATCCATTTCCAGTTCAAACTCACTACACACCTACCAAATTCACTGTAACATAAACAATCAAAAGATGTGTTAACCTGTAGCCTGGTTCTAATGGAAGCACCTCACAGGTGTGGCATTTCAATGAAAGATCTCTAGACAAAATCTTGTCTCCTGGACACTAGGTCCAAAGTTAGCAGATCCTCAGGCCCACAGTTTTGTCAAGTTTCTTTCAAAGCATTTTGAGGCCACAGTCTAATTCAAGATCAATACTTTACTTGCTAATATCTGAGAGGCTTATGTGCTAAGAGTACATAATAATAAAAACAGGTACACCACAGGTACACACAACCTTTGGGTAGGTCAACCAGAACCCAGTTGTTCCATACCTGCTCCAATCTGTCTTGAAAGGAAAACGCATACATTGTCACCCACTAAACTGTGATGTAAAAAAGCCTCATTTTAACATCACTTTGCAGAGAGAAGTATTAAAAAAATAGTAATTCCCATCTCTTCTTGTTTGATTTCAGCAAAATGACAGCATATCCCAAGCTGCTGCTTTGCTTCCAATAAAAGCCATTCATCAGGACCATTAGATCTTAAAAAGAAAGCAAGATACACAGCCTTGTTCCTTAACAACTCTTTGTAGCTTGTCAGCAGAAGCAAACACACACACAGAGGACATGTGTTGCTTGCTACATATGCCTCTTCAAAACCAATGCAATTTTATATTATCTTCCCACTAAGGAAGCTAGACAGGACGGCCCAATACAGAGCACTACTATAACAGCCTTATTATGGTCAACAGCATACAACAATTTCAAGATACCAGTTTTCTAACACAAAGGAAAAACCCTAAAGTACTCTAAGTATCACTGTCAGAAGGATACTTTCTGATACTGGAACCTCAAAGCATGGTTTGATGGAGAGGTGGCACCCTTACTTCTTGATGCAATTGGTCATAAGAAGATGAACATCCTGTCTCTCATCCAGCAGCAACATGGCACCTAAATACCCAATGCGCTTGTCTGTAAATTTCTGAGACGCAATAAGCTTGAGGCACTCCAACTGGAAAAAAAGAAAAAGGAAAAAAAAGAAGAAAAAAAGGACATAATTAGCTTGAAACTACTTCTTAGCTAGAGAAGAAACAGTTTGAATTTCGATGCGTAGTAATGTATGTATCTCAGAATGCACTTTTAAAGGTGTATTTGGTTCCCATTTTGGTGATGTGGAAAACCAAGAAAGGTTCAATGACCTTCCCAAAGTTCCAACAAAGCCAGCAAGAAGGCCATTAGCAGATCTGGTGCCTTGAAGTGGCCAGACACTGCTGTTGGTCTTCCATGACCCCAGATATACCAGCTATTTGGGTTAATGTCAGATCATAAAAGTAAATAATAACATATTGACAGAGATGAAAGACACATCACTAAACACAAAATAGTAAAGATCTGGAAATCCAGATCATGTGTCATGTTTGATATGCACATGAAACTTTTTAACTAGACTTAAAAGCTTCCATTCACCTACTAGGAAGAGGATCAGTGCTCTGTAAGCTGCCAAAACAAGGACAGGTAGTGATAGGACATGGGGTAATGACTTCAAATGGAAAAAGGGGCAGGTTTACGTCAGATATTGGGAAGGAATTCCCAACTGTGAACATGGTGAGGCCCTGGCACAGGTTGCCCAGTGAAGCTGTGGCTGCCCCATCCCTGGAAGTGTTCAAGGCCAGGCTGGACTGGCCTTGGAGCAACCTGGACTAGCAGGTGTCCTTGCCCATGGCAGCTGGAACCAGATGACCTTTCAACCCAAACCATTCTAGGATTCTATGACTCTAAAACCAGGTCTTGTTTATTATGATCTGTAACTAATTTGCTAGCTAGGTAAAATGTAGATTGTCAGAGATAGTTAAGTTTCTGCACTTCTCTGTAATCTCTGGAACACCTGAAGTTTACTAAAATAATGGGCATTCCAGCCACTACAAGATTCCCTCTTCCCCTGTAGAAATGGCAACTGTGATCGATAGCACAGAAGAGATTTCCAAGACAACATACATAGTTTCCACCTGCATTCTGCTAATTTAAAATTTAATTGCTAGCTTATATTTTCATCCGACACTTTTAAAATGAAAAACAAAAACTATCAACCACAGAGATATTCTGACATTTCTATGCCTAAAACAGTTTTCTGTAATAGATAACTAAATAACTAAAATCTGTGTCTACTCTCTTGACAGGAAAGTAGAGCTCTATCCCTCACAATTTCTGCAAGTCTGCTTTACAAACTAGCTGGGGCAGCAAGTAAGCATACACGATAGGTTTGAGGAGGGGTCAGACAGCTGGCACCAGATCCATCTCAAAGGGGGCATGCACAGGCAAAGATACGAGGTGTCAGGAAAAGGGATTCACAGCCCCAGCTAGGCAGAAGCTTGAGCAGTGCAACAGACACAGGTGAGATGCAAGAAACACGCACATCACGAGACTAAAGTTGCACAGTGCATTGGTAAGAAAATTAAAGTTCAAGTGCCAGAGAAAGAAAGTGCTATGGCCTAGTCCCAGTCCTGCAAGTTCTCATGACTACATGGCATTAGAACACACACTCAACTGTTCACATTGTTGTCAGATGTGAAAGCCCAACGAGTGCAAGGGTGACAAATTGGTAAGAAAAGGCTTGAAAGAAACTGATTTCAGTCTGCAAGGTTAAAAGGGGATGAAAACTTCGAATCAACACCTCTGAACAATAAGACCAGTCCTCTGCAAAGAGGAATTTGAACAAATGCCCAAGATCAGCCAGAGATAACATACAGAACACTAGATATCAAGCTCTCATGTTTCCAGTGCTTTTTGTAATAGAATAATACACCTCTGAAACAACCTTTTTTCCTGGGTTTACAAGATACTTATACAGTCCTCTGCAAAAATGCAACATAAAATTGATGACATCTAAAATACAGGGTAAGAGCCAACAAAGGCAGAAGATGAATGACTGAGGAAGACCATAAGGAAACTGTCGACTGCAACAGACACTCTAAGATACATTTCTAGTACTTTTGAATTTAAAAGATATTAGTGAAATTTACCCCATGAAAGGCTGATGAGTTCTTACTTCACTTGCATATAAATACATGCAAACTAGATTCATGCACAGCAGTACTAAGAACCACGATCAGCTGAAGCTCTTACTAGGTGTAATTAGTGGAAAAAATCTTGATACTGTTAAATGCATTTCATTCAAAGGAACAATTAAAATCTGCTACATCACTACTGTAACAGATACTACTGGCATGCAGCCAGACTACAACCGACCCAGCTTTTACTGACATAGCCACTCTTCCAACTGGATTTTCTTTTCAAATAGAAACAATGACAATAATAAAGTTATTTGACCATTTGTCCAGGCTGTCCAATGACTTCTAAACTTGCACAAATGGTCTTTGCACATGCTCATGAGACATATGCCATCCAGTGCATATCAGCATGCACTGGCTAAATATGGTGCTCATTCCCATACTTATGTACAAGACATCCCAGGTCAAAGCTGAGGAGCCCTGGCTTGGACAGAAGCAGATCGACCACTCACTCCTGGTTACCCACACTGTTAACTGCAGTCTGCTTACAGCTTTAAGAGAGACTGTAACATCACTTGTGGCTCTCCTGTTTTTCAGCAAAACATCTTTCCTGCATATTTATCCTGCCACTCTCAGAAGCTTACTGTCTAAAATGCAGGACTGCCTATCTGCAAGACTGCACTGCTGGAACAGCCTGTGTCCTCAACAGGTCCGCAGCTCATACAAACTGTAGTCCTATACAACAGCAGCATCTTGAAAGATTCCTTCCAGTGATAACTGTGAAGGACATGCAAAGGTCTCCACTCACTTGGAGAACACTTGTTAAAACCCCTTTTCAGCATCGGGCCCTATGCCTCCTGAAAATGCAGCTAATAAATTACAAGAGAACCAAGGGCATTGAATGAAGTACTCTGCTCCACAAATAGTCAGAATAGATGCTGCTTTTTGAGATGTAGCAGGCCTGGCAATAATGGATACTGAACAATCTGGTTTAGCTTTCTTTCACTAACAGTGAATTTACCATTACTAACCAAAGCAGAAACCGAAAATTTCTGCTTTAGTTAGTAATGGCAAATTAGTAAATTTAGTTAATAATTGTAAGTTAAATTATTAAATTAAATGATAAATTATAATCTTCTTTATATGGGATTAAATACTTGAGTAACAAGGTAGAATGAAATTTAAATAATGATCCTAACATAGATCAAACATTGAAATTCTAGATGACACTTATCTGTAACACTTTTCATTATTCTTAAGGCTCCAAGATGCCTAGTCTTAATTTTTGTGACAGGAAGTTTCTCTCTTGGACCAGGAAGCCTGGCTATGAGAAGTGTTAAGAACAGAATAATACAAAAATTCACTTGCTCTTTTTCAAAAACTCATTACCCTGAGAGAAGAATCCAGTAATATAGAAGTAAGATGAGGCACTTCATATAGCAGAGTCCAGACTCAGATCTTAACTCTATCTGCAATTTGATTTCATTGGTTTGAGCTTACTGTTTCAGCGAGACATATTAGGATTGGTAAATCCAAACACAAACGGATAGACAGACAAGACATGAAGCTACTTGAAAGGATACAACAAATTGACTAATTTAAGCTTTACTGAAGACCTAGGTCAGATTACTATTAACAGGACACTTACTGACTTCTAAGGAAAACTGACTATGCCCCAAAGTCAGTCATAAGCAAGGCTAACCTGAGGGACACCTTGTAGATCAAGAGCTTCCATCTTCCTGTCTCCCTTTCCTAAAATTTCTGTCAAAAACAGCACATCAAAAATAAGCCAAGAGATGGAAAACTCACACCTGCATTCTCCATGTCACCTCACTAAGATGGGGATTAGGAACACCACTTCTGATTGCCAGGAACAGACCAGCTCTTTTCAGTCTCAAATACACTGCTTTATAAGGAAAAGAGTATAGAACCTCCTTTGAAGTATGTAGTATTTTTCAGAGACAGAACTCCAAAGTGCTATTTTGATCCAATCTAAAAATATCCCTATGTCTTGGACTGTGGTTTAAGCACTACTGCTCTGCAGAAACATGGATGGTGAGGAGGAGATTGCATGGGAAACGCAGACTAACCCTAAGTTTCAAAACAAAATATGTAAGCCCCAAACAGAAAATCTCACAAAGTCTAAACTAGCATAGGTTCAGAACATACGTGAAAAGAAGACCTCAAAACATCCCAAAGGACAGCAGAACTGCACCTAGGAATGCTCTGAACAAGTCAATGTGCCCAAAACACAGAAGACAGACTGGCTTATGCACAGAAGGCACTAAATTTTAACCTACCTGTCCAAAATGTGCAGGATATCCCAGCATGTGCATATACAGCAGCTTTGCCACATTTCTGCATCGGTATGTGTTATCTTCCTCTCGGAAGGATGACCGGATAGCAGCACACTCCTTTTGGATCATCTCACGCTCTTCTGCCTGGGTTCTTGCTGTCCGGATGGTCCGGATCAACTCCCGCAGTCTGATGGGGGCTGGCATCCTCTGAGAGAAGAAAGAGATCTGTAAAACTTCTGCTGTCTCTAAAGGCCTCATAACGGTCTCACATTTCTGTGTATTCTTTTTTCTTTCTTACCCTATAATTATGTATGTAAAAGAAAGAAGAAAATATAGGCTACTTCAGTAGAATGGTTAAGGGTAAAATTGAGAACCCAAGGACTTCACTGTACCTCACATCTGCTCTTCTAGAACATTAGAAATGGGAATTACTCCAGTTTGAACCAGCTGGAGGTAACATGATTCCCCACCTGAAACAGGCAGAAACAGCACTTTGCAAGGTACTCTCATATTCATATCATCTGCCTCTCTCCAGAAAGGCCAGGCTCCAAAGAGAACTGATCCCAGAGTCATGACAACAGAAATCCTCTACAAAACACAACTCTGGTTGGTAACTTGCACAAGGTTTCATCTATTTCATCTATTTCATCTATGAAGGCCATGCTTCAAAAATCCTGCTAATTTGTGCCACACACACTTCCTTCTTAGAAGTGTGGAAGTCAGCAGAAAAGCAAATGGAAGAGCAATCTTAGGTGTGTGGATATTTCAGAGTATCCTACTTCAAAAATAATCAGGTTTACATCATCCTTTTATTACACCCCAATTAGAACAATCCTTTCTAAAACAAACAAGCCTGTGGCATTACTGTGTGGCAGTATGGGTATGAAAGGTGTATACAAGAACACTCAAGAGTAGTTTCACCTCTTCAGATGGAATACTGATGGAGCCATTTGACCCAGAAAGCAATTTAGTCTGCCAAGTACCTGTTAAGAGGAAAGTGGCTGTGAAACAGAATCCAAACCTTAGGATTTATGTTCAACAGTTGAACTTTTCAGTTCATGCTCACCAAAGCCAACTTCTGACTTTCAGAGGGCTCAGACTATATAAACATCTTTATAGCCTTCTTTCATCCATGCCAGTCTGCAAACAGAACTGAGCTCTTCTGATAACAGGTATCAGACCAACTTTTTATAAGTTACCATGCTAGTCTGCTACAGATTTTCTCTGGGTTACCGTTCTCCCTGAACACTGCCATACATTTTAAGTATTGCCATATAAGAAAAAGATGTGCATTCAGGTGCTGCACTAACTGGCTTACATACCACAGAATGGAGAGGCTGGGACACAGAGCTAACAGGGGACTTCTCTGCTTGCAGAAAAGCAGAGAGAGATGCATGTACAAGTAAAAGTGGCCTTACAGCAAGCTAGATAAAGGCAGCTCCAAGTCCTGATTATAAACTCATACATACACTAAGCCTCTTCAGCCAAATCACGTAGACTCCTCATATTTAAGTTCCTCATCTTCATACTTTTAAAAGTTTGAATTTACAGAGACATAAAGCATTCGGTTTTGAAAATGGAAGAGTAGAGATACTCTTTCTGCATAAGGAAACTCTATCCCAAAATGCTGATGTGTAGGATCAAGACTATTGGACACATTAATCCTTACTCTTGTCTTGTATCTCCATGTGAATTCACAACACTTCCTCACATTACTGTGATATGAATAAATTAATGGTTGCCATGCACTCATGCTGCACTAACAAGCATAACAGAAATAGTCACGGAGAAGTAAGAAATCCATCTCCAGAACAAGCCCTTCCATGGCCACTACCTTTGCTGCCATGCCTGCACGTAATACATTTCTGCATCCTTTCTGAAGGGGAAGAAAAGCAAAATGCTGCATGCAGCACTTAAGGGTTAGATGTAATATTGATGTATTTATATAAAATGCCTTCTGGTTTTTTGCCTCACTATTATTTTCCTGAAAATTGGTAACACTCTGTGGAGTTTTGATTGCTGCAAAGTGCTCAGGTTGTTTTTCACAACAGTATCAGAAACTCAAAAATCTCTTTCCTGGGTGGCAACTGTCCACATTAAGTGCTGAATTTTTAAGCCTGGACTCACCTACTACACACACATTATCACATGATTCTAAACTGATCTTGATAAGCCACGCTCTTGTTGGAAAATTGGGCAGAGGTTACAAAGATAAAAGCGCTACTGCAGAAATATTCCTCTGTAGTCTATAGGCAATAGTTTCATAATCACTGAGATCACTCATGTGCAGGCTCATGCTGAAAAAGCTGAGTCCAGTCCTTCCACTGTGTTCACACTGGCATTCCAGGTACAGTGTACCAACCCGCGCATGCAAAAACCAGCTTGTTCCCTTCTTCCCAAAAGCAGTCCTCAGACACATCAGTCTGGCCTGTGCAAAGACAGGGAGCAGTGAGAACATGTGGCTTTGGGAGACCTCAGATGGAGTGGAAAAGAGGTGAAAGGTTCACTACAGCATGAATCCACACTTATGCTATGGCTCTGCACCCTAGTCAAGCTTATCCAAAACGTTGCTGTTCCTGAGAAGATAAGCAGGGGCTACTACTACTCTAGCTATTATAACCATGACTGACTCTTTTATTTTAAACAAAGTGTTCTTTACGAAGTTTTTGAAACACTAACACATAACCTGCAAACAGAGGTTTGGCAACAAATTGTTTTGATACCACAAGCTCCCACTCTATATCTCAAGGTTTATAAATCACTGAATGCTGGTATCTGCAGCCTGTGACTTGTACAAACCCACTCCTTTCCCTGCCAGTGGACCAAAAACTTTCTGTAGGTATGCCCCTGGAAGGCTTCAACATCTTAAGCTTGGCCCTGGACAACAGAAAATAAAAGGAAAGACTGCCTAAACAGTTCTAGTCAATCAAAAACAGAATTCAACAACGTTACTATAAAGTACAGCTTTTTATGAATACTTTTTTCTTATCCTTCTCCAGTGTTTAGGCAGGACTTCCTGTCTCACCAAGAAAGCAAGTACAATGACAACAAACTGAAGATCTACTTGTACTTCACCTGAACATCATTCAGATAGTGAACAAAGTTAATAGTCAGTATTTGCAAATGCCCTTGCATAAATAAAGAATTAGCAAGGCACACTGTAAAGATTTTCTTCCTCACTTCACAACCACAGGAAAGCAAGCAGAACCAGCATTTTAGAAAGCAAAGAATTGACGATTAAGACTCAAGAACCAATTTCAGAGGCTTCCTGCTGTTCTCACTTGTGTAACAACTAACGCAGTTACACAGACAGAGCCTAACCCAAAGGACTGACTAAGAGCAACTGTATCTCACACACTTCCTGCCTGATGAGTACAGAACAATTCAGAACTGCTCTGATGGTGGACGACATCAAGGACAAGACAGAGCTGTGATTTATTTTCCAATATTCAGAACTTCTATCCTTGCGCTGCAACTACATACTTTTTTTTTAGTCAATATCAAGTCATTCAGCTTTTCTTTTAATATACCTTTGAATCCATCCCATACAAAAGGTTTTGCATCCATCCATGTAAAATAGTGTCTTCCCCTCACACATCACTTTACATATTTATCCTTGAAACTTGAGCTCTTCTTGTGTACACTCTTCCAGTATTTCAATACAACGTAATTCCCATGCAATGTAGCACATTGTGTTTTCTCCCCACCCCCCCATAAGTGTTCTCTTAATATCAAAAATTCTTGCATCAAGTACCTGTTCTTTGCCTTCAGTGACTTTAGGACTCTTCTGCATGCTAATACGTTGGAAATCTCACTGCAGTTTTGAGTTTCAGACATGTAAGCATAAGCAATAGTTACTGCAGATGAGAAGAAACTCTGGACATGAGAACACTTAAATTCAGAAACATTACAGAAGAGATTAACATTTACCTAGTCTCAGCAATTCTAAAGCCTATGATAATGCCAACAGACCTTTAAAGCAACAATGGGAGGATAACTATATCATCTAGCAACCGCAGACAGTGGAGCTTCACTTTAGCTGGTCCCTTAGTACTACTTAGAACTTCTTCCAAAGTAGCAAATCTCGTTCTTCAGGATTAGTTAACATTTTTCACCAGTACAGACACATCCTTTTATTCTTTGCACACCAACACAAATGACAAGGCAGTCTGTCGAAGTTGTTACCTACTTCCTCCTTGGGTTTAAAACAGGAGTTTTCTTCAGCCATTTCTTTGCTAACTAAAAGCTCCAGAAATCAAGGATGATCTCTGAAGACTTGGAAAGAGCCTACTAGTTAATATTTACAATACCTGGTAGAGTTGCACACAAAATTCCTCAACCTTATCAGATCTGTTTCCCTCTTCTCATTTCGAAAGCCTTGCTCCTTAGAAGAACTTACTATCAAGATCAAAATTTCTCAGAGTCGGAGACCTAATTCAGATTAGTTCAACTTGTATCGGTGGCTGGTGTTTAAGTTCCTTAGAAAACAGAATTCCAGCTTCTCTCCTGCAACAGAGAGACTAGGAAAGGTGTTGCCTCTGTGATTCTCTTCCCTCTGCTATTCAGGAATCTTTTCCCTGAACTAATAAAAAGGCATTCTCTCTCTTTGTGTAACTCATTCCTACTACCCAAAAGTGGGGAAAAAAAAAAAACACAACCCCCAAAATCTTCATGTATTAGAACATTTTCATTTAAATTGTACTGATAAATCACTATTTTCTCCTCTTTTATGGTCTGTTAATAGTGAAGCTTGTCACGCTTGAAAGTTAAAGATTTTATTCAACAAGCCATTGTATCAAAAATATTTTCATACAGAAGTTTACCAGAAGTCTCTCTTAGAATACAGTCACATTCAAATATGATGGGTCACCTTTTATATTTAAACACACACCTAATATTACCAAAACCCACCTTGAAAATGCTCAAGTGCTTCAGTCAAGCTATATTCTGCTATCTGGAATTGCGGAGTAAAGACAGAGGATAGTCCTTTCACGTTGAGTTGAGAACATGTCCTCTGGAAACTATTCAAAAATGTTAGCTTACATCTCAAATATCTAATGTGTCTCTAAGACAATAAAACTTTAAAAATTAACAGTTGTTGTAAACCTTTAAGACAAGTTATTGGACATTTAACATTTTAACATTCCATTATTATTTAGCCTTGAATTCTGGAAACATTAAGACATAAAGGCCATCAAAATTAATAAAATTATTCACAGAAGAGGTTTACTGTTTGGAGAAATTATCTCAATTTTCAGTTGTGGTGATATACACACCAAGCTACAGCTTTTCCTGTAAATAGCATTTCTGAACTAGTTCTTAGTTCTGTCTAGAAAACACCCCAAGCCTAAAGCAGCACACCTTTCAAACACATCTAAAATACACAACTCCTGTTGCTCTACCCTAACACATGCCTAAGTAATCACACTCCTCAAACAACCCCAACTTTTGGGAAGTTACACAACTAAAGCCAGACCCAAGTCCCAACTGAAATCAATAGCAGAACTCCTCTCCTTGCTTAGGTCCAACTGAATCCAGCCTAGCACACACAAGAGCAGAGGATCTCTCCAGACTCCATGAAAGGAGTAATGGCAGTGTTGAGACCCAACACTGATGGTATCAACTCCACATTGCTATCAGTAGGCTTCCCACTTTTATCAGACACTTAAAAAGAAAAATATATTAGCAGTAAAACCAGAAACATACTCTCCAAGTAGAGATGAGGAAGTCAACAAATGCAGAGATATTGGTAAATGGTCTAGTATTATCAATATTTATATAGATAATGGTAAATATTAAATTATTATAACTATTTATACAATAAACACCAAAGCAAAGAGCACCATCATCATCAAGAAGGGCAAAGGCAACACAAACGAGTTGAGAGAAAGAGCAACCCACCATGTAACATGCTAAGTGGGACAATCTCCTGTGAGGAAAAAGCTATTGAATGCAAAAGAGAACTAGAAAGCAATATCAGAAAATCAGAGAGCAATTAAGTCAGCAGAGGGCTTCAAAATGCATTCTCATAAGAAAAGGCATCAGAGTGACACTTTGCTTTATGTGGAGACAGCTGGAGGAGAGCAGGGGAGATCAAATAAGAAAAAAGTACCCCAAAACAAGAGCTAAAAAATAGTCTTGGAAGAAGAGATGGTCCTGCTTCCGGTTCCATTGAAAAAAACCCCCACTAACAAGAACTGCAGCACAACAGTATTCCAGAAGCAAGGCTCAGTGCTGCTAAGGGCCACGAGGAAGAGGAGAGGCAGGACAGAGACTGAGAACATTGCACAGATTCCACCCAAACCCACTGCCAAATAATTGCAGACCCCTTCCCACTCCCTGCTGACTGAGGCCTGGTCCCACAGCACAAGTCAGCACTTCAGATGAGGCATCTCATTCCTGCACAATGGTGCACATACACCAAACCCAGCAACTCCTGAACTGCCTTCAAAAGACACACCGAGCTCCCAATCAGTACAAATATTAACCTCAACAACTGCCAAAAATTAAAATAAATATTTCCTTTTTTTTTTCCAGAAGCTAAAAAATGTAGGAAGAAGAATTAGCATAGCTATATAGCTGATCACCATGACAGATACAAGCAGAATTCCAGATTTTCTGGCTTCTGTTTCAATACTTCAATCACAACTGACCTACATTATCTTTGTATTTATCACCTGCTTCTAATTTCCTCACTATTTTAATCTATGAGGTAATCTGGCTATTTTACTTCCTGTTCACTTTCCTGCAGAGTTAAACTTTAAATAAAAAAAAGCCACTACTTTGTCACAAAAAAACCCCACACTCCTCTTAGTCCTAGCTAATGCCAGATGAAAGACAACATACCACAGTTTTACATTCATTAATATAAACTTTACAACAGGCCATGTAACTTCAGCTATGGCCTAGGAAGCACTAATCTTTGATTTTACTTGTAGCATTTCTGCCAAACAGTAGATGCAAGTTGCACTAATACCTGTGATACCAGCAGATTCACTTGTACTCACATTACTGTAGCTCTGTTTTTGAGTTACAGCCTCATCATATATTTACTTATTAACTCCAAAACTCTCCTCCAGTGAAGTAATGCTCCTACCAAGGCAGAACAGACCCTTTTCCCCTCAGAGAACAGCTGAGTATCATTTAGAACAAATTACCATCACCTGCATTCAGAAGAAATTGCTCTATCATTAAAAAATGCGATGAGAACAAACAATCCATCCCCTAAAGTTATACAGGGCCAGCTCACAAATAAATATATTCACACTGGAGCTGCACAAGCAGCTTTACTGAGTGCCACCACTTTTAGCAGCAGTAAAGACTTGCGTGAGCCCTCACACCTGCAGAGCTGACGTTCCAAACCTGAACTGCACTAACCAGAGTGGGCTGTGTGTGCCTGAGAACAGCCAGCTTGGACTCCTGTGCCACTGTCCACAACGTTCTTACACCATGGCCTGACACTCACTAATCTCATTGTACAGGGATGCCACTGCAAAACGCTGTACACAAAGGAGCTACCAACAATCGCAACATTTCTGTTATCCTTTAATCTTTCACAGGACACTACAAAGGTACTACAGGATCTTTCCATCTCAACCATGCCACCTTCAGGAAAACAGACCAGCAGTCACAGGAACAGAACAGAAAAGCAAAAAACAACAACAACAAAAATATGGGAAGAAAATGCTTTTTTATCATAAAAGAAGAAAATCTGAAAGTTATCTTATGCACTGGAAATACAAAAGCTGGATCCCTTCACAAAACAATTACCCAAGACTTACTCTTCCCTTTTTAAGAAACAGGAATTTAAATACCTTTCCTCTCCTTCTCCCAGCACAGAAGAATGGAGGTGCTGGTTTGCTGCACCAAACTCCTCAGAAAAAAACCCACAAAATCTCCTGCCTTCATTCAGCTCTCGAGTACCCAAAAAGTTTTCAAATCCTGTGCCAAACACCAAAGAGCACACAAGTAAACAAAAGAAAGAATTTGGCAACAGAATGTGATATGCAAACAAACAAAGGAAAAAAATACCAAGTGTAGTTTAGGGGAGCAGGGAAATTGGTACAAAAAGCTGTTGTGCTCTATCACACGGAAGTGAATCACAAAAAAAAATGGGGAAAGGAAACAGCACAAATTTCTCTGCCATTTTAAAGGTAGGATGCTAGGAGCATACCTAAAGGATGCTGCATTTAAAGGGGAAAACGTACATATATTTTACTGTTTAAGCCACTATGGACCAAACACCTTTTGGCCACACATGTGACATTGCTATCCTTTCAAAGATGTTCCACTGGGATTCTGTGCTGTCCCGTTAATACTTCAAGCATCAGAAACTGAAATTTGTCACTCAGCATTTTTACACATCACTATCAACATAATAAAACACACACTTGTTTCATCTGTTAACTTTAAAAACAATGTCTACTATAAAATAAATTACAATCTATCTTATAGCTCGTGCGAGAACTCAACCAGCCTTGAAGGAGGGACTTGAAGGCGCCCTTACAGACCGGCCATCAGACAGCAGCAAACTGCAAATACCTTTAGCCAAACCGAACATCTCCTGCTTCCATTAAAACCCATGAACGGTAAGAACTGCAGACGCTGTAATACTCGGAGCGCTTGTGCACCCTAGACAATAATACACCGAGGGAAGAACGGGCACAAGTCCCGGCTGCTCCCAAGACGGCACCGGGCCACAGCACGAACCAGCTCCTGGGGTACGCGCTCCCGGCTTCAGCCGCGTGCTGCCCCCGAGCTCCGGGTACGGGGGCTCGCACCGCCGTCTCACGGCAGAGAACGGCCAGGGCAGGCACGGTCTGCTCCCGGCGCCCAAGCAGGAGGCCCCACGGCGCAGGGCAGAGTTCGAAGCGGGCCGGACCGCCGAGCAGAGGCAGCGGCGGCAGCAGAGGCGGCGAGAGGGCACGGGGCGGCCCCGCGGACAGAGCGGCCGAGGCTCGGCCGCGGAGTTCGGGGTGGAAAAGAGGCCTCAGGACTCGCGGGGCCCCAGGCGGCGGGACCTGGAGGTCAGGGGAGGCCCAGCCGGGCAGCGGAGGCCCGAATCGGTCCCACTCACCAGGCCGGTCCCTGCAGCAGCAGCGGCGGACAGACCCGGGCATTCAAAATGGCGGCGGCGCGGCCGCAGCACCGATACCGCAGGCGGAGGGATCCGCGTACCGGCTCGCTCCCCGGGACCCCGCAGGCTCTCCCGATCGCGGGTGGGAGCGCGGCCGCGCCGGTTTCGGCGGGAACGGGGCGGGGATGGCGAGAGGGCCGTACAGCACGGCCGGTGGCGGGACGGAAAATGCCGCACGCACTACTTTTCTTGGCGGAAGCACCCGTGAGGTTGCTCGTAGCAGACAGGTGCGTCTGCACCGTGGCAGTCCCTGATGACGTCACGTGCGGGGCGGTCCCGGCGGCTCGCGCTCCCCACGGCGGGGCCGGGCGGGACCCGTCGTCCGCGTCTGCGGTTCCGGGACCGGGGGGTTCCGAGGCCGGAGGGGCCAAGCAGCTCCCGGCCCGGCGAATCTCGCACTGTTTAAATGTCCACCGGCGGTGGGGAGAGCTCAATGTACGGCAGTAAACGAGGCGTCTCTGGAAGAGGGTACAGAGCCACCCCCGCCCCAGACAGCTCTTCCGTCCCCACTTCCAGGACCTTATGTCACACTAACGATCATCGAATGACGAGGAACTGCCCCCCGCGGAGCCCGGTCACCAGCACGAGGCCGGCTGGACACTGAAGGGGTGCGAGAGAGTGCACGGGCACGTTCAGAGTGAAGGCTCCCGCAAGGGAGCCGGGCCAGTCTGCCGCGGGGCCCGCGCTGCCGGCCAGCCGCTGAGAGAGCCCGTCTGGGACCGGCCGGCGCTGCCGCCAGGTGACCGGTGCTGTGCGGCCGGGCCCCGGGCACGTCCCGCAGGCCGGGCCGGACCGAGCCCCGAGCGGACGCAGCTGGTTGCCACGGCAACGGCGCGGCGGGTGCCCCGTGACGCCATCCGGGCGCGGCGGAGTCACGACCCCTGCCGACGGGAGACCGGTTCCGGCGGTCGGCGGGCGCGTCATTGATGTGCGACGCGTCATCGCCGTGCGCCACGGCGGGGAGGAGCCGGTCCGGGCACCGGGCGGGCCCGCGGGGCCGGTCCGGGCCATGGCGGGTGAGCCGCGGGCAGCGGGCGGGTACCGAGCGAGCACCGGGCGGGCCCGCGGGACGCGAAGGGGCGGGGTGCGCGGCAGCGCCGCCGGGGTTTTGGGGCCGGGGTTGGGGGCGGCGACCGGGCTCGGGCGTCTTCCCTCCCCGGCGTTCCGACCCTGGGCCGGGGGCCGTCGCCGTGCCCGTTCCCGGAGCTAGGGCTTGGGCTGCCCGTCGTTCCCGAGGCTGGGACTCACGGCTCCCTCTGTTCCTGGCACAGGTGAGGCGGCGGCCGGCGGCGCGGATCCAGGAGCCCGCGCGTGGCAGCCCCAGTGGGTGCCCCCATGAACGAGCGTCGCGGCCGGGGCTGCCGGGACACCGCGGGGCGCCATGAGAGCGGGCCACGAGCGGAGCCAGGAGTGTCTCCCGCCAAAGAAGCGGGAACTTGCCGCCGCCAACACTGGCACCGAGGCGGGACGGGCGGGGGGAGCCCAGGGCTCGGGCGAGGGACCCGAGTGGGCCCGCACGGCTCGACCGGCTCCCGCCGCACCGCGCTACGGTCCTGGTGAGGCCCCCGAGGCGGCGGCGGGGCTGACGGTGGACCAGTACGGGATGCTCTACAAAGTGGCAGCACCACCTGCCACCTTCTCCCCCACAGGCCTGCACCCCGTGGTGAACGTGAGCCCCCTTCCCCCTGCCTTCAACGTGACCTCGTCCATCATCCAGCACCCGGCGGTGCCCTTCCCCTCCATCCACTATGCACAGATCCCTTCGGCTTCCCTGCAGCTCATCGGTTCCCACTACACAGTGCCCTATGCCGTCCCTCCTGCCTTCCTGCCTAGTCCACTCCTGTCTCCTTCCACCAACCTCACTGCTCCCCATGTCCCCCACTTTGTGCCATATGCCTCCCTGTTCACGGAAGAAGCTGCTCCTTCCCCCCAGACTACCTCTCCCACCCACAGCTTCAACAAATCCGCCTCTGCAGCCTCTCCTGGGCAGATGCAGCACCACACTGCACCCCAACCACTGGACATGGCACCGGGGAGAATTCCTGTTTATTATCAGATGTCCCGCCTCCCACCAGGGTATTCAGCCTATGAGGCACCTGTGGCGGGTGGGAGCCCAGAGTCTCCTCAGCAAGACAGTCAGCTGAGCTCAGAGGTGGCTGCAGCCAATGGTGGGCAGAGGCCCCTGGAGCAAAGTGTGGCCAGGAGGCCCAGCGAGGCTGTGGACTCTGCCGGCAGTGCAGCTGAGGACTGTCTGCCCCCAGGGGCTGCAGCAGGATGTACGGGCGATGGACAGTTCCTTCCAGGTTACCAGATGTTGGGAAGAGAGATCTCTGTGCCTACTCACAGGAGCACCCCAGACGCTGATCTGGAGGTTCAGAGGGTGGTGGGGGTGTTGGCATCTCAGGATTATCACGTTCTGGCAGCCCAGAGGAAAGATGACCCAAGCCCTTTGAACCTTTGCCATAAAATCCCTGATGGGCAGGGAGACGTGCTGAGAAACACCACAGACAGGGCTGCAGCTGGGAACAGCCAGTCCCGGAGCCCATGTGGAATGTCCCCTGAAGAGACTGTTAGACAGAGACAGTTAGCCAAAGGAATGGTGATAGCCAATGGCAAGCCAGTACTTGTTCCTGTTGGATCTGAGCCTGTCGGGTCTTCCACTTCAGAAGCCCTGGTGAGGGAAAGCCCAGATGCACAGGCTCGAGGAAATGTGCTTGAAAAGGAGCTGGCCCAGTTACAGCCGCCCAGCTCCTCACAACTGCCCTCTCACTTCATGAAAGGAGCCATCATCCAGCTGGCAACGGGAGAGCTGAAGCGGGTGGAGGACCTGCAGACTCAAGACTTTGTTCGCAGTGCGGAGGTGAGTGGAGGCCTGAAGATCGACTCCAGCACTGTGGTGGATATTCAGGAAAGCCAGTGGCCTGGGCTTGTCACACTGCATTTTGTGGTTGGGGAGCAACAAAGTAAAGTGAGCATTGATGTGCCCCCGGAGCATCCCTTCTTTGTGTATGGCCAGGGCTGGTCCTCCTGCAGCCCCGGGAGGACTGCTCAGCTCTTTGCTTTGCCCTGCCACAGGCTGCAAGTGGGGGATGTCTGCATATCAATCAGTTTACAGAGCATGAATGGCGACTCTGCTTCTCAGGCCAACTCCCCTCTCACGGATCAGCTGGTATCTGCTAGGGAGAGATTGGAACGAACAGCTCAGGGGCCCAGAGAGCCATCTGACAGAGCTGCTGAAAGGAAGAGCCACACAGATAGAACCAGCACGGCCCAGAGCTCTTGTGCAGAATCTTCTCAGCCTGAGGCTGGCAGTCTGTACAGTTTGGCCCCTGGCTTCCAAAGATACAGCGTGCAGGCAGAGGAGCCTCGGCCCTCTCTGCTCCGTCCCTCTTTCATTCCCCAGGAGGTCAAGCTGTCTATTGAAGGGCGTTCGAATGCAGGGAAATGATCCCTTGGAGGTATGAGCTAGGACAGCCACAGCAGGTGAGCCTCACCATCAGGTGGAGGAATTGCACAGACTCTGTCGTAGGCTCACCAGCAAAGGCTGCTCTCTGCCTTGCAGGAATGGCTCCATTCCAGTTCCTCCTGGGGAGTCGGGAGGGCTCCAGTGCCTCAGGGAGCAGCAACACGCTAGCTGGGGTGGGGAGCAGGGATGTGCTCGTGAGTGTGTGATGAGAGCATTCCAGAGGCTGGAGGCTGGGGCTTTCTCCCACCTCCTGGGATAAGTGACTCCCTGCGGGGCAGGGGCTGAGCATTTGGGGCAGGTAGGGAGATGAGGAGGGCAGACTTGGCTTAAGGTAGCAGATAAAATTGCTGAAGATTTTATTCCTCCTTTCTCATGATGGGGAGAGATGGGTCCCCACTGGAGTTTAGGGGCTTTACTCCCAGCATCCCCTTTCTTCACACATGCACTTTAAAAGGACCGTTCACCGATGGAGCTCTCAAGGGCAGGATGGAGGTGCTTCTCTGGTGGTTCTGATTAATGTCTCTTCCACTGAATCCAACTGCTCTTTCTTCTTGCAAAGAATGTACAGATTTGAATGAATCACAGAAATTCAAGAGGAAGGACCAAAAGGGCTTGGGTGCAGGTGAATAGGGAACTTGAGCACTTGAGATAGGACACAAGTTGGGATGGGAGACATTTGTTTCTTGCTATAAAGTCTACTTAGTTTTTTTTGCCACCAAATCAAATCTTTCTTCCTACATTAATAACTTTCAGAAAAACCCTCCTGGGTTTATAGCTTTTGCAGAAGCTTAACCTAGAGATGAATGGGGTTGGAATTTTTTTTGTTTGGTTGAATTTTTTGTTTTGGGTATTTTATTGGTTGGGGTTTTTTTTTAAAATCTGGAGAAAAATACATTCAGCATTCTCTAGGGAAGGGTGAAAACATCCTTCTTTTGTGAGAAGACCGATGCTATTTTGTAATTAAGTCAGAAAAATGTTCCAGATGGCTAATCCTTCCCTGCAGGCAGTTTCCTGAATAAGCTCTAGACAAGAGACAAATGTTTGTGCATGTGCAGGCAAGGTACAAAGTTTGTGCTGAGTACAATTCTATGATTAATGTACGGACTCTAAAAATATAGTGTCACAGGGCATTTTGGGATCATTTTGTGTTAGTTTTTCTGATGCTTCACTTTGGAACTCCTCTGTAGAACAATGTGGTAAAATCAAGAGTAGTCTTTTTCATGGTGAGAATTAATACAATTGTGTATGAATACCTGATTGTGGTGATAACACTCTGTTGAATGAAGGCTCCAGTAGTTACACTAATCTGCCCTCCGATGGTGTGTTATGACACCATTGCTCAGCTAGGATAAAGAATAGTCACTGTTCTGGTGAGAAAACAGTTTTCACTGACTTAACCTGGGTTGAGTATTCCTTGTGTTCAGGTGCACATCTCTGTGCTAGGACCAGGCTTTGGAGGGGGCCTTTCTTAGTGTGCAGAGTCCTGATGTTCAGCATGCTGTTCCTGTCTCCCTGCTCTCATCTGCCTGAAATTTGTCATGTGTGCCTGACTCTTGGGGCCCCGCTCCTCTGTGTCACAGAACGGTGTGTGTCAGCACCTCTCCTTGCAGTGGTGTTGTCTCAGGGCTGTTCTGCACTCCCCAGGAGTGTGTCCTGTAACTCGTTGGCTTCTGCTGACTTTGCAATGGATGCATGCTCTGCCTGTGTATTAGGCAAGTTAGTCTCCAAAATGTCCTTTCCATCCTGGCCTCAGTCCTGTTTTCCTAGCACGTTGCTAGCCATTTCTGTTGCCTTTAAAATGCCCGCACCAGGACAGGCCTTAGGTGAGATGTGTGCTAATCATGCCCTAAGTTTTTGTGCCTCATGGGGTTCTCCAGAATGAGGATGCTGCCTGTATCACGTGTCACTGCTCCCAAATGACACACTACTTCTGGTTTCATCAACTGCATTTGGGATGTGTGAAGTCACAGTGATGCTGTCGTGTGAAGACTCTGCCTCCTCAGGTGCAGCAGCTGTGGGCACAGGTGCTGTTTTCACAGCCCTGTTTGTCACTTAAGTGTCCACCTGGGCCCCTTCGTCACCTGGGGGTGTCACAGATCCTGCTGACTGGACACTTCTATGTAAAACTCTCCATTAATGTTAGTAATTAGTACTTAATGCTCAGGATATCTGAGGTGTCTGTGGCCAAAGGCAGGAGGCAGAGGAGCCCAGATTCTCCTGCCTGTTCTATGCACAGTGCATGCAGAGGAATTCAGGGCTGTGACAGGCACTTGAGAAAGGGATCTCACATACATATGGCACGTGTAGAGGGGCTGGTTACACCATAGAGGCGATGTCTGAGCAACTGAAGGTGCAGAGCCTCTTGAGTGTCTCTGAACACCAGAGTCTGTCTTAGAGTGAGGGTTTGGAGAGCTTGCCTTACACCATGTGTGTTACTGTCACTTCTCGATCTCAGCTGCTCTGTGCAGTGGTCTGAATGGGCAGTACTGACAAATGAGGCAAGATGCTGTGTGGCTTAAATAGCTTTGTACTGTAGGCAGGTGAAAGGCTGTGAAGGTGCTTGCCCTGTTGTTTACCTGGCTGCTGACCTGGACTTTGGCTTGCTGCACCTCTGTTGGGTGCTGTTCTGAGCTCTGAGGAACAGGCCAGGGTGAACTGGACCTTGGTGCTTTTACCCAGACTCCTGTCAGTCCCGCTGTTGTGTGTATTTCAGCTGCCAGCTCTTCCCTGGAAGCAGTGGTTTGAAGCACAGCTCATGATGGGGGACTGAGATGAAGAATCTGTGTCTGGCTGTTAGCCCCAAAGGGTGGGAGGGAGGGGCCACTGGCAACTCTGCAGCCCAGCTCAGCAGTACTGCTGTCACGGAAGCCTGTCCTTACTGGGCAGGGCTGTATGGCTTAGCACCATAGTGGTGGTTGTGCTGAGCACTGAGGCTCTCCTGGGACAAGGGAGTGTCTGAGGCTCTGCTGCAGGGAGAAAGGCTGTGCATGAGCCCATGGAGGAGGCTTTTATTTGTTGGGTTTACAGGGAAAGGAGGAGATAAAGCCAGGAAGACATTGCAGAGTGGGATGGTTACCTGGCCTTTTCTGCTGGCAGAGATGTGACAGACTTCTCAGAGAAATATACCATGTTCCTGCTGCTGTTGTGAAGGGCGGGAGAGCTGTGGTCTGTCCTGCCTGGAGGAGGAGGCCCTGATCTTATCCAGCTCACGCTCTGTAGCAGGAGTCTGTGGGATGCAATAATGGGTGTCTGTAGCTGTCTGTCCCATCCCATGGAACATGCCTCGGGTTAGCTGCACAGCGGAGCCAAGCCTGTCTCTGGGCTGTGCATTCACAGCAATGAGCGCTCATCACTACCAGACTATGCAGAGGAAGCTCTGTCTGGAAGGGAAGGAAGCTGCAGAGGCCCCTCTGCCTTTCCCTTCCAGCTGCTGAGCAGCTTTTTATATTGCACTTTTCACATTAAGTGTCCCTGTCCCCACCCCACATTTCAAGTCACTTTGTCCCGTAGAGAACTAACAATCTTTGTAACTCAGAAAATATTGTAAAAGAAACTACAGCAGCTGGAGTAGCCCAAATGATAGTTCCTGCCCACAGCAGCACACGTGCCTTTCCCCAGCATCACCCACAACTGCTCCTTGTCTTTCAAGCTCTGCTAGAGCCTGACACTTGTCAGAAGCTGCTAAGACAGCTACAAATACACATTCTGTACAGTTTGGCCCAGGGTGTTCTGCATATAGTTTAAAATGCTGATGGTCGAGGCCCTTCCACAGCCTTCACACCTCTCCATCAAGGGCAGAATTGCCCCTAAAGTCCTTCTAGGCTGCTGCTGCCCACCCTGCCAACACGCCCCTGGCACACTCGAGTTGGTTTTGGCTTTCATGGCACCTTAGCGCCAGGGAGGGTCTGCTCAGAGAGAGAGAGAGAGACATGGGGGAGCTGGCTGGGCTGCCCTGAGGCAGAGAGATGTTTGTAGATAAGTGCTGACCCCTCACTATAACCCCCAGTATATGGCTGTATTAACATGTAACCGATGCAGTGTATCTAAAGCCTTAGAACTAGTCAGGTGCTCCCCTCCAACTTTGTCCCTGCCCCTTTCCTCCTACCTGATCTTTAACAAAGCATTAATAATTCTAAGGATAATCTCTATTTTGTTGTGCTTTTTTTGTAACTGTTTTAAATAAATCAATTTGTACTGTATATTTGTACTTTGGTGAGATCCTTTTTCCTGTTTTACCATTTTAAGTCTGTACTTGCCTACAAACAGATTGTATTTTTATTGTTAATGCTTTTATGAATATTGCATTTAACTTGTTGACTCTGTAAACACAGTATATATCTATATACATATATATATATCTATATATAAACCAATAGCTTTTCCTTTGGTGTTTGAGACTTTTTGCTTGTCTGCAGTATCAGTGGTCGTTAGCATGTGGCTTCTCTGGATTTACACAGTGATCTGGAGACTCATGTCAAGGGCAAGATACAGGGTGACAGATTATAAGACATAATTCTGTGTTTTCAGATACTTACATGGTCTCTCCTGAACCCCCTGGAATAAAGATAAGGTGTCAGGGACGCTACAGGGAAAGTTCCAGCTGCAGGTTGCAGAGTAAAGGTACATCTCTGCTGGGCAAGCAAAACACGAGGCAGATACTGCCAGAAGCAAACTGGGGGTTTGAGTATGAAAAACGAACAGAAGTAAGGATAAAAGTGAGAGATCAAAGAACAAAGGAGGATATGAACAAAAGAACATGGAACTGAACAGCTCCTTTACAGTGCCTTTTCCCAAAGAGAGAGAAGCAGGGGTGGCTCCTGGGTGTCAGTTCTACATGATGAATGAACGTCATGTTTAAACAGCTTCTGTACAAGGAGGAAACTAGATGTTGCAGTGGCAGGTGGAGAAAGCTTGCACTGAAAAGGTTCAGTGCTGTTTCCTAGCAGCATCCCCAGGGCTGGCTGTGAGAGTGGTTCTTCATTACTGTCAAAAAATGCAACATTATGCATTTTGAAAGTAACTATTTTAACTAGGGCTTTGAGGGATTGCAATCAAACGTTTTTCAAACTGAAAAATGATGAGGAAATGAGGGTCTTAAGTAGTTTGATCAAAAGGTTTTTCTTCTTGTTTTATCTTTACTCTTCTGATCTCAAGTAACATTCTTGTGGTCACCATTTCTGACTTAAAGAAGACAAACAGCCACCAGAAAGAAGACAGTACCTCCCAAGGTGTTTGAACCACTGTATGACTCTAGACCCTAACTGGAAATGCTATGGGGGTAATAGGGATTTTCAGGCTACAAAACACAGAAGTGTGGCACACTGGCTTTTGGTGGGCTGATGTCTAAAAACGACAAAGCTACATCATGCATTTTCAGGTGCTCGTTCTTAAAGAAACCAAATAATGGAGAGTGCATTTCTTTGCCCTGCCATGAGTCCTTCTGTGTCACTGCTTTGCCTTCTGCAGTTTAAAGATGCCTAGATATAATTTCCATAGTTGCACAGTTTTAATAGTGATTTCTATTAGCAATAGAGTATTAGCTACTCTATTATTTACCATTCAGTCAACTCTTTCACTTGCAAACCTGAAATGCTGTTTAAGTGAAATGTAAAGCAGCAAACTTGTTTGCTATTTGTTTACCTTGGCCAGCCCTTCTTTCACTGTTTTTATGGGGTATCTTAAAACAGGACCTCAGGTTCCTTAGTTTTTCCATGGATGCTACTGCAACTAAGTATGTAATAACGATGTTTTAAAAAAGGGTGTGCACAGGCATTTCCAGAAGGACATCCTCCTTTGTTTCCTTCTTACGGGCACAAGCTGCAAAGGATTTACTTGTGGAGGACTTGTGGACTGTCTTCAGCTCTGTAATGCATGCTGCAGTAAACAAGATCCTTTTTTATTGAGGTGGGTTTCACCTACAGAACTGCAGCAGCCTAGACCCATTTACGGGGCAAGGGCCCAAAAACAGGACAAAGCACAAAAGGAAAGGAAGGGGACTAATACATGTGAACATTAATTAATGTTAATTAATACATTAATTTATTTTCGTTCTGTCACAGGCTGTGACTTGGCCCCCAGAGCAGACCATATCCTCAGGATCTGCTCCCACCAGAGCTACTTTGGCAGGCATCTCCCAGCTCTGTTCTCCTGGGTTCAGAGGAAAACCAGAACCACCTGTCAGGGAGGGTCAGGCAGGGACCCACAGCAGCCTCCTGAGTGCAGAAGCCTGCTAGTGCACACGTGGCAGGTGCAGCAGTCAGCACGGTTCTTGGCTGTGGTTTAGTGCAACGCACTACTGTTGCTCTGCTCATCAAAGGTCATTTTGCCCAGCAGCTGGCTTTCCAGCTCCACATTGCTCACTGGCAGTTGAAAAAAGTTCATCTCAGCTGCCAAAGCGGCCATGGCAGAGGGGTCCTGGCCAAACTGTGCCCGGAGCATCATATCCATTTTCTCCAGGCGCCGCTTGAGCCTCTTGGCCTCACGCTCCCGGATGAGCCGGGCCTGTCGCTTCTCGGGGGTCTCGTTGGCGCGTTTCAGGCGCATGGCTTCCCGGTCCCTCTGCAGCCGCCGTGCCCGCTGCTCATCTGTCTCCTGCATGCGCTGCAGCCGCTTGGCTTCCCGATCCCGCATGCGCCTCACTTCCCGCTCCTCAGGTGTCTCATTGTCCCGCCGGCTCTTCTTGGCTGTGCGCTCGCGCTCCAGGCGCTGCAGCCGCACTTCCAGGGGCTCATTCTGGCGCCGCAGGGCCCACTTGCGCATGCCGGGCGTCTGCGCCTCCAGCAGCTTGCGGTACGCCGCGCAGTTGTTGCACACCAGGAGGATGCCAGCAGGATACACAGGGGTGCAAAAGGCAACATCTTTACCCTCAGTGCTGGAGGGGCCCTGGCTCTGTGGTGCTGGCAGCCGATCCGCACTGAGAACCTCTGGCAGCTTCTCACTGCAAAGCAGGAGGAACGGAGTCAGAGGCTTGGCGCTTTGGGCAGAGTCCCCATCTCTGAGTGCCCATGGACTGCCATGAGCAATGCTCCCACTACAGCCCTTGGCCCACTACTGCCAAGGCCTCTGCTAAGTCATTTGCCCATAAATATGCCTCAGTGTCTAAAATAAAGCACTATTCTGTCCAGGGTAAGGAAATGGATTAGCCCAGAGCAGTATCTGGGTTGGAAGAATGCAAGAGTGGGAATAAACCAGCAAGCTGCTCCTCCCCATCATCTCTGAATTTCTCATTTTAGCCTTGTTCCACTGGTCAGTGGATAATCTCTCATTAGGTAGGACACAAAGAACATTTTGGTCTCTGCCAGTAGTCCTGCTCTGGCCGTGATGAACACATCTGGATAGTGCTGCCTTACACCAACTGATTGCTGGGCAAGGGAAGGGGTGGATTGTTCTCTAGTGACTGGAGCCCACAGTGCTTCCTGCACTTCTCTAGCTCTGCACAGCACTAAGAAAGATTCTTTTACCAGAACAGCCTGCAGATGTCTTGGCAGGGAATGCAGAGCTGCAGACAGGAAGGGATCAAGAGAATCTCACTCACTGAGGTGTTAAACACTGTCCTACAGGCCTCAGTGGGTCCAGAGCCACAACTTTTGAGTCATCCAAGGCAACCCACCTAATCTTTAATGTGCTGCCCTAGCCCACTCACTGGCCAGGGTGACCCTGACCTGTTGAAGGTGGCATGGCTGGTGAAGCGTGCTCCACAAACTGCACAGTTGGACAGCTGGTCCTCTGAGTGAATCAGGAGATGTCTCCCAAGGGATCCTGGGGAGCTGAGGGCTCTGCCACACACAGGACACAGGTAGCTCTTGGCACTCACCACCGCTCCAGTGTGCTGCAAAACAACCAATCCAGTGGTAGTTACACATTGCCCAGCTCCCTGCCCAGTCCAAGGCATGCTGAAACTATTCTGTTTGGCCTCTTGGAATGGCAACCCTTTACCACTAAACCTCTGTCTGCCAGCTTTTAGACCAAGCTCAAGACGAGTAATTTGGTGTGACAGGTCAAACAAGGAGGAAACCCCTTTACAGCTCAACTCCAGTGCAGGAGAAAAAATTAAGGCCAAAACACTTGGATTGTAAGACCTGACCCTTGTTTTCAGGAATGCATTTGAGGAGCTGCTGGTGCAGGACAAAGCATGACTCAATTAACAGCAAGGCAGGATGCTGGTGAGGAAACACTTAGATGGAGACAACTGGTACAGGTAAGTGGCCAATTCAGTTCTGCTTCATACCTTCTGCTACAGACTTTGATGTGCTATGAAGAAAGCACTGACAACAAAACCTATGATTTCTCCACAGATTTCTTGCAAAACTGGAATAATTTTGAAGAAGAACAGCTATTCTCATGGGTAATTACAGGAACTGCAATGAAGTGTAAAATAAATGATCAGGAGGAAGGTTTCTTATCTCACTGAATGACATAAAAATTGCTTCCATGTTTAATTTGAAGGAACTGCCTGGTTTCAGCCTGAAATACTTGCAGAGACTGTCTTGGCATAGAGTTGTTTTCCAGATCTGTAGACTAGGGCCTTGCTAATTCTTTCCCCCGGACACCCTCTGGACACAGTTTACAGCTGCAAACTTTAGTCACATCCTAGCTAGAAACTCAGTTCTGTGGGTGCAAAGACCAGAACAAAGTTACCCTGTGCTTTGAGTTGTTTCTGGATTTGAGGCTTCAGGCCTAAGACACTCCACAGTTTAGAACTATCCCTACCTGGTACACGTGAGCAATGAGTTGATCTCTGCTTCCACACTCCAGCTGGCAGAGGGGGCATTGTGACAGTCCCAGCATGGGCTCAGTGCTCAAACTCTCAGGCACCTAGGGGTAGGAACAGCCACTTTGGTGTAATTCACACAGACCCCCGCAGGCACACCGCCCCTCCTTAGCTCCTCCCAGTGCTGCTGGCAGATCGGGTGCTGTGTGCCCAGTCCTGCCAGGGCTGGTTTGGGTGCTTGACATCTCAAAGAAACCTCCTTCATGTAGCCCCTGAGCAAAACTCCTGCATCTCACGGAGAGGAGGCAGAGGCCTCACAGCCTCACTTGCACCCAGGTCCTTGCCAGCACAGTGACTCTAGAAGGCAGGGCCTGTTCTGTGGCTAGGGGAAAACAATTGGAGAATGGCACCAGAACCAAGGGAAGGGCATGCACTCTGCAAACATCTTGGCCAGTTTGTGCCTGCTGTCTCCTGTTCCAGGCAGCCAAAAAGCTCTTCATACCCTTTTCTTCTGCCAGGAGACATTGTTTGGAGGAGGTGGGAGGGAGAGAAAGATAAAGAAACATGATGGGGAGAGGAAGTGTTTAGACCATACCCTTCTCTCTCCCTGGAGGCTACGGTGAGTGCAGAGCCAGTACACACTTGCCTCATTTTCCCTCATCAATGGGGTTCCAGCCACAGGTTGTTCTGCATTTTCTAATTCCTTCTTCACTTTCACCATTGAGCCATCTTCCTCAGATGTATGGGAAGAAACTTCATCCTGAGTGGTTTCCTCATCATCACTGCCACCTGAAATGAGCAAAACAGTTATACCAAGTGTCAGGACCCTGAGGGCACTTCATAGGCCTTAACTGTCCTGACCAGCATTACAAGGGGCCTCTACCTACCCCCTCTAACTAGGGCTTCCATTTAAACTCAGTCTAGGGCACTTGAGTCCCTGGGCATGGCCTCTTACACTGCCTTGCTTGACAATTGCCAGACCTTCAGCCAGAGCTGCTGCCGTTCCCACCCTGCTCTGGTGAAATGGGACTGGGTCCCATGGCATTGCCCAGTCTGTGCTGTGCTGGTCTGGTCCTTAGGACAAAGTCCTGCACTGGAGCAAAGGGCTAACCCAGAGCAGGAGCTGGGTAAGATGGTCCTCAGGTGAGCCACACACACTGTGCAGCCCTCAGCCACACCCCTTTCCAGAGTCTCCCCAGTCTACTACCTTGGAAGGGGCAGAACTCACTGCTGCTGGAGTCAGGCTCTTGCAGTGGACGAATTGTTGGTCTTTGGTCCCCAAGAGTTCCAGAAAAGTTGTTTTTCATCATGGCTTGGCGGGCTTGCTCCTCCAGCCCTGCAAAGACTTGCTCCCCTAGCAGCCACAAAGACAAAGAGTCAGACTGGTGCTGTTCCACTGCTTCCACCACCGAGGCTTGCCAAAAATACAACAGGCATGGGGCTGCTCACCTGCACTGTGCAGAACCTCTGAAGTCACCTCTTGAGAAGCACTTAGGTCACTTCTCTGCTTGCCTACCCTGCCACACCAGCCTCTGGCACCTGCTGATGTGAGTCCAGTGCCTGGATGTAGAAGAGTCTCACTAGTGGCAATGTGCAGCACTGGGCTGTCCTCCACATATGCCATTCCAGCCACAAAATACCTGTGACCCCATATATCTGCCATAAATAGCCAGGTGAGACTTGCTGCTACCAAGCTATCCACCAATATCCTACAGCACAGTTCAGGGTGGGGGGGAAGCCCCTGGGGACTATGACAGTATCCCAGATCAGGGATAGTTACTGTATAGCTCTACTAAATTATTAAGTCTTATTTCCACTTATAGCAGGCATTTTGCACAAAAATAGCACCTCCCTAAGTGCCTGGTACCTCACCTGTCCTCCACAGTGATATGAAAACAGGGGTGGTCCTTGGCATGCTCTGTCACCTTCTTCTATTCCAGAAGGGATACAAGCTGCCTTTTCAGAAGGTATCTATGCTCAGAGCTGGTGCCCTCCTGTGTATATGATGGATAGAAAACTACCTTGCCTTGCCCAGGAATGGCTCTTGCTAAAATAAACCTCATCGGCACTTCATGTGCTCAAAACAGAAACCTAAGGGAATGAACCCAGAGAGCTGAGATGCATATTTAGGACAAAACAATTTGTTCTGTTGAAAGCAGCGACTACTAGTACCTTAGCCCAATAGGAGATGGCAAACACCTTGAAAGAAAGTAGTTATTTGTGCTCTGAATGAAAACCTCTTACAGCAATCCCTGCTCAAAGACGTTTTGGTTCCAGAGGATAACAGTAAAAGGCAACCATTAATTTTCATATTAAAGCAAACAAATTACATTGTTCCAGGTGCAGTCGTGATTTACCTTTTCCAGTGGATGAGCTGGGAGGCTTGGGAAAGGTGCTGAACTTCCCAGCAGGCTGGCTTTTGGGTTGTATTTATCAACTGATTTGTAAGTGCTCAAGAACCATTCAAAGCACAAACGTGAAAATGCCAAGGAAAACACAGTGCATTTTTCACATAAAATCAAAACCTAGATTTCAGAAGACAGTGTTACATTTTAATAAAGGGCCATAGCTGGCACCAGTTTAACCAGGAAATTGAACTCCTGAGAGAGAGCACCAGTCCTGCTACAAGGATAGGTACGTTCCCATGTGCTGAACTGTTTCAGCCAGTGTTGCTCCATGTTCCCACTCACACTGCCTTCCTTTGGGTTCACCTTGCAATTTTGGCAGGGCTTTAAAAAACCATAATTTATGAAAGATTTCAAAGACCTTCAGAAGTTTCACTGACACTGTGGGAGAAGACTTTTAGTTCCCAATATCCCCATGTAGGTTTCCAAAAGCATTTGAAGGCTTTTATCATTCTGTTTCAGAAATGTGAGAAGGGTGCTGTAGAGAAGATTTGAGAACACAGTCCATGTGCCTGAGGAGAGGTGCTGAGGAGCACCAAGTCTATTTGTCATTGAAAGCAGCAGGGACCATCATGACTGCTGTGACACCCCTTCAGAAGCCATTCCAGCATTGAATGGTTTTCATGACCTGGAGTGCTGTTTTTATGTCACAGCCTCACATGAATCGGACTGAGATACAGACTGTACAAGCAGCAGACACCACAGAATTCCAGTTCCTCTCCAAGAAGCAGAAACCCACAAACCACCAGGACAAAAGTCCATAGACCAAAAAAGCATTGCAAGAGAAAGAGAAAGCACAGTGAAATAAGGAAACCTACAGAACATAGGACAGATGTAAAAGTACGATGGGAGATGCGCTGTTACCTTTGACAGAGTTCCAAAACAGAATCCCTAAATGCCACTGAGGCTGCTTGTGGAAGCAATTACATGTTTGTTTTCTTCGCCCTTTTTCCCTTGCAGACAGATTACATGTCCACTGAGCAGCAGCCTGGAGTCCAAAGGCAGGGCAGGCTCCTGCTCAGCTATACAAACCATGCAGACAGTCTGCAGGATTTAAGAACAGCTGGGATCTTTAGCTGAGGGGACAGAAGGAACTCCTCACATAAGGAACACTGGCATCAGTCACAGTAACTGAGAGCAATTGTATGTGTCTTTAGCCTCTGTACAACACCTCCAGAGCCCAGTGAGCATTGACTCAGCACAGTGCAGAGAACGAGCAGCTTACTGCCAGCAATGCAAGCTGTTAACCAAACCCGTGCTGTTAGCAGGTGATGTCCCGTGCATCCTCCCCAGCCTGTACCTAAAAACATCACAGGACTGGGAAAGGCAGACATGGAAAAATACTGTCTTCCACTTGTACAAAATTTTTTATGTATTATAATAATAGTGTACAAAAGACCTTAGGAAAGAGTGTCCTGTTCATCTACTGATGGACTAAGTCCTACTTTGATAAAGCTTTACAGCTGGAGTGTTTGATAGGTCCAGGGTTATACTTTTGATGATTCTGCACACACATGCTCACAGACACACCCCCACCTCCACCCCACTTTGGGTACGCTTGCATTCATTTGGAAGAGGAGTTAGGCAACAGCTTTAGGATCACTGCCATAAGTAAAGGATGTTATGCTTAACAGTGAATTCACAGACTCTTCTCCAGAAGTTTCTTTATTAAATACAAAAGAGCTGCAGGCTGACCACAACACCAAACAAGTCACTGTAGTTGTTTACAAACAGCTATTGATGTAGGACGAGAGAGATCACACAAATGCCTCTGCTTTGTATTCCATTCTCCTCTCCATACTGCTGTGTCTGAGTGGGATGCCAAGTGAGCAGTGGTGGAGGTAGGGGACAGCCCTGTGGTACTGTGTAACATGGACAGGTATGACTGCTAGGGTGTGCTGGGGTATCAGCCCTGAGCATTTCCCCTCTTGAACTGTATGAATGCAGGATAACTCTCAGGTGTTCTGGAAAATAAACACAGAAACAAACAACTCCCACCCCAAAATCCACAAAACAAAATCCAAAAGGGACTACATCATTCTCCTGCCTTCCTTCCTAAACAGAAAGTTGTCTCAGAGATGAGTCAGTTTATTCCCTCCTTGTACATCAATTAAAAGTCCCTGTTCATGTAGGTCTTCTCTGTGTTCCTGGACCTGAAATTTGCAAGTCTTTCCACCACTGTGGATCTATTCCACCTGCCCCATGGCTATTCTGGGTTGTCCACACTGCTGTAGGGGTTACTGAAATGAAAAACAACACAATTGAAAGGGTTAACAATGGCAGTCCACGGAGCCCTTCAGAACCAAGGGATTTGATTCAAGTAACATTTCTGCTCAGTTGTGAATGCTGAATGCTACTTCTTGCAAGATACTTTCCCTTCAAAATGGGAATATTATAGACAAGAGAATCCAAGGAACACGAAAGAGCACAGAACGTGTGTGTTAGAGAGAGAGGGAAGGAAATAGAGGATTAATGGGATATTGGAACCATGATAAATAGAGCTCAGAAGCAGGAATTAATCTGACTAACAAAAGCTCTTCTCCAGAGTTCTAAAATAAGCATCAGTTGCAGAGGGCACAAGCAATAGAAAGCAAAGCAGCTTGTGGACAGCAGGGAGAGAGAAGTGCATGCTAATACCTGCAACAAATTTTGGCAAGCACAAAGGTAGCAAGTGGTCCATGACTGATGGGGTGACAGCGCAGTAACAGATGAATGCAAGAACATATGAATTGCTTAGGGTTTTTATACTTTTATACTGCGTACTCTGGGAGAAAATAAAGACCAAATTGAATCAATTAAGGTATCTCCACACAAACAATCTAACTGCATTTTATTTTTCAACAAGTATATTCCACTATTACTGCTCTGCTTGTTAGCACTTTTGTCAGGTGTGTTTTTCATGCACCACATGACAAAATAAAATTTTATTCTTAAGAGCTATTTGTGTGCTGCAGGGGAAACAACTACAATCAAAACTGTGGGACTGGCCATCATGCACAGAAAGACTTTTGTGATAAATTTTACCACAATTTTTATCATTGTTTCAGTATTATTTTGAATTTCCTTACATATCAACTTCTATTTAAAACTGTTTTGACTTGTAACCAGACAATCTCCTAGCTGGTTGCTCTGCTTGCCAAGCAAAGTGATTCTGTCCTAAGCGAGGACGGCAAACCATGTTGTTGTGAGAGCAAGGTGAAATGAGGGCCATGCCAAGCCTGGAAAGTAATCCTGGAAAGAGGAGACACCAAGCAAGCCAAGGAGAGGAGATCGGCAGCTGTCACTCGCCCTAGTCAGTCCAAGAAGGAAGAGAAGATGGAGTGGCCATGCAAGGAAGAAGGCACCATCCTCCCATCAAATTTGTCCAGTCATATATGCACAGTCGTATTTATGCAAATCCAAAAGGCAGTTCCCCAGCCCCGTAGCCTGCCAAATCAGACCCCAGCTGCAGGCAACTGCGTAAAAAGCTGCATACCTGCTGTCCCTTCCATTCCTCTCCTCCCAACCACTGCAGTCCCTGTGAAGAAGTCCCAGTAACGTGTCTGCTATGTCTCAGCCTGACTCCTCATTCTGCTGGCTCACCCCGTTCTTGGAGCCGGTGTTTTCTCCGATTATCCTCGTCAGGGCACTGCACGGCATTTCTGGGCCCTCCAGACACACAGCAGGCTAGGTAGACAGAGAAGTCCCAACGATTTCGTGGTGTTCATCATAACACAGACAAGATTTTCCATCCCAAGGTGAAGACATCACCACTGACAAGTTTCTGGTATCTCTTGGTCCCCTTATTTTCTTGTGGTCCTACTTGCTGCTCTCGATGGCTCCTGCTGAATAGTTGCTCTGTAGCAACATACTGCATGTAAAGGAGATGAACAGGTCCCAGAATTCCACTCCATGGCATACCTGATGCTATAACCTCCTGCCCCCTGGTAGCATGTTTGTCAGACAGCTTCCTCCGAAACCAAGACTGGAGATACAATCATTTGTATTGCAGATAAAAAAGCAACGTTCACTGTGAAAACAGTGCACAGCTGAATTCTGTGATATGTAGAGTTTTCTGTATGATAGTAAAAGCTTCTGAAGAACATAACCCTTATGCAGTGAAGTGGAGAAAAGCACCCAGCTAAACACCACGGAAACTCTATCTGCACCATTAGAGCTGCTGTAGTGCTTAGTTTCCATACTCAAGAGATCCCGACTCCAGCCCAAGGGAGACAGCTTAAGTGCATACATGGCATAAACCTGAGCTCAATGGCAGCAGTTATACCTGGCCACTCTCAGAAGTGTGTGGACACAAGGCACATTACTGGCATCACAGGACAAAATACCGGACATACCAAATTTCTCTAAGAATGACAACTCCAAAGTCATTAATGTACTATCACACAAACTACACCTATACTCTGCCCACTGTATAACCCAGCAACCAGAAGCAGGAATCGGAGAGCACAAGGCAATGCAGGTGTCACAAGCCTCCTTGAGAACCTCACTCTGACCAACAGGAAAGCTCAGTTGGCCTTGCCAAGCTGCCCAGCCAGTGGGGCTGGCGAGTCCCAGGCAGAGGCAGCTCCTCCCAGTGCACTCACCGAGCGTGCAAGGTGTCAGCTCCAGCCCAGTGTTTCCCCTTGCACAGAGAGCAGCATGCACAGATGCCTGTTGTGTACCTGTGCACAGAGGCAGCACACAAACACACAGACATGCAAGCCAGCAGCACCAGCAATGAGGCAGTGTTAGGGCTGCAGCACTCAGCTCTGTCTCATACTCCTGACAGCTACTGCAGCCAAAAAACCACAGGGCCCTCTCAGCCGCCTTGCTCTCACTGATCTACAGAAATGGAGACTTGTTTTCCTAATTGCAGCCCAAATTCCAAGCATGTTTACAGCCACAAACCTGGGTATGAACAAGGGCATAGTTTCAGGCCCCTCAAATTCCCTCTGCTGCCAAACAAAAGCTATATATGTGAGGTTTCCCCTCTGCAGCCAAACCTCCATCTGTGTCTCCCAGCTCCACTGGTGCCTGGCTATAGTCTGCCCACAAGAAGTGCTGATGCACAGCATCTTCAGCCTTTCCACTGTCAAATAAATGCTAAGGTCTTGGCAATGATGGAGAAACAGAGACCCATCTTACCACCTCAGCTCAAGAATGATCTGGCAGACAGCATTTATTTGTCCTTTAAATTACCTGGCCATCACCCATTCCTTGACAGGAAAGAGCAAATGGCTTTATTTCATTGTCTGGTAGGAAAAGATATCTGAGGTACAGTGAGCTTGAGTAACGTGCTCAGGGTCAGTCAGCTGAGTCTGTGACAGGATGAAGATCAAAACCCAGGAGCTGCTGGCTTTTAGCTCCAACCACCTTGCCTAGAACTTCCTTTGCTACCCAAGAGAGGCCAGAGCCCCAAGCCACATTTGCTAGTATTCTAACTTGTACTTTTGACAGTGTGAATGTAAAGCCTAGCTACAGGCCCTGCACATACACACCTACCTTTTCAGCATTAGCTGTTTGTTCAAGCCTACCCCTGTCCTGCTATGCCAGGACACAGACTGCTTCCCTGATGCACAGAGCTCAGTTTCTCTTCTTATACATCTTAAAACATGAGTAACCACCATTTCCCACAAGCTGTCCCTTCCCATCACTCCCATCATTCTACTCCTCCCCACCTCACTCTACAACCCAGCCAGAGCAAGGGTCCCACAATGCTGCATAACACCATACTCACAGTGAACTTTGTTAGGAGTGGTCTGTTTCCGACGGGACATGTTTCCCTGGCCTGGGAGCACAGAGTGTTCCTCCCCTCCGCAGAGGACTCATCTGAAAAGAGAAGAGTCTGTCATACACTTCACTGAAACCCTCCAAGGCCCTGGCCAAGCGCTGCTGGTTGTCCCAGGGTCATTTCCCACCCTTCTGCCTACAGGGTCGCACTGCATCACCACAGCTGGATTGCAGGCCAGCATCCAACACAACCCACAAGCATGTCACAAAGCACTGTGTATGGGCAGTCAGACCCAGTTCTCAGGCAAAGGTTTAAGCAATCATGACCCCCCAAAAGATGAGTGTCCCCCTCAAAAACTATTGCAACCTCGGTCACAACACCTTCTCCCTCCTGCCCATTCCTGCAGCCTAATAATCATCCTTGTCGTTTAACTGACAGAGGAAGGTGGCATTTCCAGCAGTCCTCTCAGAGAGACAGACAAAAGGAGGAGCTGAACCCATTTCCCACAAGACACATGGACACAGAGATCCCGTCAGCCTCCTCAGAGGGACAAACACAGGGATTTCAGCCTTTCACTGACAGAGAGACACAGGCATCCCATCAGCGTTCTCAGACAGACGGACAAAAGGATCCTGTCAGCCTCGTACTGCCAGACGGACACAGAGATCCCATCAGTCTTCTTAGATGGATGGACACGAAGATCTCGGGAACCTCCCCAGGCAGCGGGATCCAGCCAGCAGTCCCAGTACACGGGAGACGGCAGGAAGGAACAGGCCCGCAACCGGCAGGACATACAGACAAAGGCATGCGGCTCCTCTGGCATCAGAACGGACGCGGGAACCCTGCCCGGGCCCCCGAGGTCCCGACCGGGCAGCCCTGACAGACAGACCGGCCCCGGCAGCGGAGGTCCCGCCGCGGGGCCGTTTCGTCCCATGCGGCAACCCTAGCCCGGTCCGGCTTACCCGGTCCCGCCGCAGGCACCGGGAGCCGCGGACAGACAAAGGGCAGCGGACAGACGGACGGGCAAGATGGCGGAGGGCGCCGCCGGAGTGCGAGCGCGGGCACGGGGGCCACGGCACGGCACCGGGAGGGCTCGGCACGGCACCGGGAGGGCACGGCTCGGCACCGGGAGGGCACGGCACGGCACCGGGAGGGCACGGCACGGCACCGGGAGGGCTCGGCACGGCACCGCTGGCACCGGCTCGGCACCGCTGGCACCGGCTCGTCCGCAAACCTCAGGTGCCGGCTTTTCATTACCTGAAGCGTCTCACCTGTTTGCCATGGATCCAGCCCAGCGCGTGACTCCCGACCGCCCGAAGGAGCTCATCCGTGCCTGCGACGAGGCTCCCTTGGCCCCGGCCGCCTCTGCCGGCAGCTCACCGGGAGCCCTCGTGCCGCCCCGGCTCACCAGAATCTCGTGTACCCTGCAAGGCCAAAATTCATGGGTTTAGTTTTAACTTAAACCCACCGCGCGTTCTGAACTCGCGCACCTGCTGAGAGGAGAACCGCCCCGCCCCGGGGGCTCGGGGCCGCCTCCCCTCACGGGCCACCGAGCGCCGCCGCGGGATCAGCGGGCCCGCTCGGAAGGGCCGCTGGGCCCGCTTACCCGGGGGCTGCGGTACCGGGCCCAGGCCCAGGCTGGACTTTGGTCCAACTCTCCCTCGCGGTGATACCAAAGCCGTGCGGCCCTCAGAGAGCCGAGGACCCCGCGGACAGGTCACAGCACCCGGCGGAACGCCCCGTTGCCGGAACCGCCGCGCCGGGGGCGGGCACCGGCGGGCGCCTATCAGGCGCGGTACTAAGTGGAAGCGTACAGGGTCCCTCCGCCGGGCCATGTAGTCCCTCTGCGACGCTCTCCGAGACAGTGCCCGTCCCTCCCCGGCCGCCCTTGCGCCAGGGTCGCATTTGCGGAAGCGGGCCGGGACAGCACCCGCCGCGCCGTCTCGACTGTGCCCCGGACTAGGTGCAGGGAGTGCCGGAGACTGGGTGTGGGCAGTGCCGGCTGTGAGGATCACTCCGCACGCGATGAAGTCTTGCGGAGGTCGCGCGCCATTTTGGGTGGCAGAGATCTGCGGAGCGGCCACTGGTGAGCGGGGCCGTGGGACTGGTGAGCGGGGCCGTGGGACTGGTGAGCGGGGCCGTGGGACTGGGGAGCGGGGCCGGGGGACTGGGGAGCGGAGCTGTGGGGAGCGCTCGGCGTCCGAGGAGGTGATGGGGGCGCTGCCCCAGGGTCTCCCGCAGCTCTGGGGCCCGCCCCTGGGACCTGCCCGCCTGTGGTGTGTAGGATGTTCCCTCGGTGCCAGCTAGTTGGGGAGGGAGAGGGATTTCTCCCCTCAGCCCTCGGCTGCGCCGCAGGAGCTCATGCAAGGCCTCCCGCGCACTGTCCGAACTGTCCCTGGGTAACTGGGCCAGACGCGGCGAGTCTCGCTGAGCGGCTGGTGTAGCTGGCGGCCGTCCTGACAGCCTGATCGGGTGATGGCTCGTTCCGCGCTGGGCGGTGCAGTAGCCGGCAAGCAGGGGTGGGGAGGTGAGATGCAAACCGTGGTCTTTCTGTGTGATATCTTTTAAGGAAATTTTTTTGTTAGAGTTTGCTTTGTGTAGGGTTAATTAGTTGAACTGGTTCCCGGGTGACGAAGTTCAGTAGGCAGAAAGAGTGTGAGGAGTGTGGAACGGCAAGCCTTTTCTTTCTGGTGGCGAGATTGTTTCTCCAGTCTTAGCTTCCACAGTCCTCGAGTTAATTACGTAGTTGGTTTATAGCTTGTATTTTGATAGGACAGAGGTGGGCTTGGCTCTTCAGTTGACTTTTCCATTTTTTAAAAAAATGTCCAGGAAGTTTCCTCGAAGTTTCTAAGGCAAATGCTGTTGGTCTTAGTTAGGTGCAGGACTGTGAAATGGGAAAGGTAATAATGAGCACTCGAGGTTCAGTCACTTAAAAATAACTAAATTCAGGATTGGCAGACCAGGGCTTGTTTGTTTGGGGGATTTCTTGGCCTCCCCCTCAGCATCTGGTGTGCTGTCAGTTTTTGGTTCCAGTGACTGTCCCTCTTCTCCACAGAAAGTGTTTGTCATGTTGGGCTCTGGGTTCAAGGCAGAGCGCTTGCGAGTCAACCTGCGCCTCGTCATCAATCGCCTCAAACTACTGGAGAAAAAAAAGAGTGAGTATTTAAGGGGGCAGATGGGACCCAGGATGCTTTTGGGGCTCAGGAGACTTGAGAATGTATTTCTCAAATTGGGGCACTTTTGTGGGCCAAGTATGGAGTACTCTTCCTTGCTGGACCCAGGCCCTACAACCTGCCTTGGTGCACAAGGAGCTGGAAGAGCAGGCTGGCCACAGTCTGGCCTCTGTCCACTTCCCTGGCAGCTTGTTGGAGTGCAGTTGGTGGGGTGGTAGCTATGGGCTATATGTACTAACAGCACAGAGGGGAACTCCCTGGGTGCTGTGGGAGATTCTCCCCACCTGCCCTGACACAGGCAAGGTCTGTGGCCGTGGTTAACTCTTCAGGGTGGTTGTAGATGCGGGAGTGTTTCCAGCAGCCTAAAGTTTACTTTCCTTTCTCCCATGAGTTAAGTGTGCTTGGACCTGGACATGAGGGCTCTGCCAAACCATGGCTGAGTATCTCATGCTGCAGAGATTTGATAGGGGAGAGAAGCTGGTGGTGGCTTTATGTGTGGTGGGGACAGTGGGTGGTCTGGAGTCAGCAGCCCAGGCCAACACAATGACCAGGCTTGGCATGTGTGCTGCAGCTGAGTTGGCCCAGAAGGCAAGGAAGGAGATTGCAGATTACCTGGCAGCTGGGAAAGATGAGCGTGCCAGGATTCGTGTGGAGCACATCATCCGTGAAGATTACCTTGTGGAAGCCATGGAGATCCTGGAACTGTACTGTGATCTGCTGCTCGCCCGCTTTGGCTTGATCCAGTCCATGAAGTAAGCTCTGGTGGAGGGGTTCCTGGATTCAGACTGCTGGGGGCAGGTCTGGGGTACAGAAAGGCACCCGTGTTTATCTCTCCAGAGACCTTTGCTTCCCCATGTAGGAAAGACTGTGGATCCCAGTGTATAGGATGGGAACTTAAAGGCGAAGCAGACTGAGGGCAGCAATGGCTGGGTGCATGGTGTGGAGAGAGAATTGTTGTCTTTGGTCATAGGGAGCTGGACTCTGGCCTGGCAGAGGCAGTATCGACACTGATTTGGGCTGCACCACGCCTCCAGTCAGAGGTGGCAGAGCTGAAGATTGTGAGTAGGGTTGCTTGAGGGATGTTGGGCATGCAGGGTGGGGGTGATGCTGCCAGATGCTGATGGAAGGCCTTGTCTGGGATTTTGTATTATTAAAATAGAGGACTTTATTGGCTCTGCAGATGGAAACCAGATGTCCTTGGAGTATCTGGGGTGGCTGCAGCTGCTGAACTGGGGAGCTCAGCGGGAGAAATGGGGGGGGGGGAGGTGGGTGAGTGGATGTGTGGTTTGAGGTGGGGGAAAGCAGGGGTATGTATGCTCTAGTGTTTCTCTTCTGCTGCAGGTTGCTGATCAATTGTGTGCTAAGTACAGCAAAGAGTATGGGAAGCTGTGCCGGACAAACCAGATTGGGACAGTCAACGACAGGGTAATGAACTGGTAGAACTGGTGGAGCTGGCAGAGCAGCCACACCTGCTGAGGCTTGCTGCCCCTTGGGCCCAGGGCTAGTGGCTGATGCTTGCAGTCACTCTGGAGCACAGCAGGTGCTGTACAGCCAGGACCCACCGGCATTGGAGCAGGGATGCCCTGCTCTGTTGATTGTGGGTGGGGAAGGGTAGAGCAAATAGAGCCCTGGCTGCCTGCAGCATGCTGTAGTGGGTGGAGAGGCCTCCCCGGGGCTGCCTGCTGCTGCCTGCAGCTGGTCGCTCTGGTTGGGATGGCACTTATACAAAGCTGTTGGATGCTGTATTGCCCTGGCCCTACTAAGTCTCTTCAGCCCTGTGTTCCAGCTGATGCACAAGCTGAGTGTGGAAGCACCACCCAAGATCCTGGTGGAGAGATACCTCATCGAGATTGCAAAAAACTACAATGTACCCTATGAGCCTGACTCAGTGGTGATGGTGAGTGAGCCCCAGGATGTGGCATTGCAGTGAACTGGGTGGTCCTTGTGCTTTGGTGTCTTCTAGACAGCCCCAGCATAGCATGATCCTTGTTGCTTCATGCACCCCTGTGGCATGTGGCAGTAGTACACATGCTACAGCCTGGTTCCCGTTCTGTATCCCGTTAATACCACCATACAGCTGCTCTCTGTTCTGTTCTTGTTGCGTATTCCCATCTTGTCCTTTGACAAATGCTGCATCTAATGTTGTACAGGGGGCTGTGATCATAACAGAGATGTGTCGGTGAGCAGAATTCTTCCACCCTTTCCAGGCTGAAGCCCCGGCAGGCGGAGAGGCAGATCTAATTGATGTGGGGTTCACGGATGATGTGAAGAAGGGTGGCCCTGGAGGGGGCGGAGGTGGTGGATTTACAGCTCCAATGATAGGTCAGGATGGGTTAGTACCCATGCCAGTGATGATGCCTATGCCCATGCCAGCAACAAATCCAGCCTTCTCCTATCCACCTCCAAAGGGACCGGTAAGTTCCTGAGCTTTGTGTGTTTCGTTTCCCTGTGAAAGACTCCTATTGTGGTGCTTAGCCCTGTGCCTGCTGACTGTACCTGATAGTTCAATGTGTCAGAAGGCCATCTTCTTGGTGTGAGACTGGATGGGATGGAGGCTGTTGGCAGTGCAGCTGAAGCTCAGTGTTACTTCTTGGGTGTGGAGGTTCCTACTCCTGTTCTCCAGCCAGCCCTCTTTGCCTTCAGGGAACAGAGGAGTCCAGACTTAACTCCTGAGGCAGTCTTCTGACTGCCAGACTTTTGTCCAGGAGTTGGAGCTGCACTTTCAAGTTGGTAGGCTGGTAGTGTGCCAGGATTCAGTCAAGGAGATCAGGTTGGTGTTGTGGGGTGGGAATAGCACAGAAAAATGCAGAAGACCTTCAGACCTTGCAAGGGGAGAAGACAAGAACCAATGGCTCTCGCAGATGATTTGTTGTAAGGGTGGAAGGTGGGAGCTGAAAAGAACTCCTCCATTCTCTGAATTAAGTAATTTACATTATATCTGTTGTAGACTGAAGAGCAGAATAGTGGGATGGCTTGGAGTCTTAATATGGTCCAGAAGTGCCGAAGTGCTTTTTGTGGAAAATCTGGGCCAAGTATCATCAGCTGGCTGTTGGCCCAGGCATAAACATGCTGGGGGCTTGTGCCAGGTGTGAGTCCTTGTGCGCTATTGTGCGACAAATGAGGGCAATTCAAAGCCTTGTGTGAGCCAGAAACCTCTTTCCTATTCTGCAATACTGCACACAGGGCCAAAAATGGCAGAGTATTTCCTTTATGGGCTTGGTACTTCTCGTGCCTTAAAGGTAAAATATTTACCTGTGCTGGTTCTTTAGAATAACCCACAGTCCAGAGAGCTGGGTCTGCCTGCTCCAGGTGACTACATCTGACTTAATACTTGAGAATCTCTTCCTTGTAAGCATAAACTCTTACCCACTTGGATACATGGCTGCGTTTATCTAAGACTCTACTTCCTCTGACTCCCATGGCAGCTGCAGGCCTGTGGTGTCTCAGATGAGTAGTCTGGTGCATGACTGATCTTTCTGTACAGGAGAACTTCAGTGGCCTGCCAGTGGGGACCTACCAGCCTTTCACTAACATCCACCCACCACCAATTCCGGCAAACCCACCCACATACGAGTCCGTAAGTGCCTGAAATGAATGGCAATTGCAGGCAGCTGAAGGATCCTCAGAGTGCAGTGGTAGCCATGGTGAAAGGAAACGTTTGTAAAGGAATATCCTGCCAGCTTTTGCGGTGGTGCTTGGTGTGCTGGTGTAGTGAATCACTGTGTGTACACAGTGGAAGGATGACTTGTGAAGAGAAGTTCCTCATTCAGCTCTGTGCTTTGGCTGCAAAGGAAAGCTGAGATTTCTCTTGCTGCATTGTTAAAGTGGTGATAAACAGTTAACAAGCAGAATCCACAAGTTCTGGGTTTTGCAGTGTGAATGTCTTGAGTCTATTTTATTATGGCTTTTGAACTAATTAACAGCCTGGATGACAATTTTGGCTGACCTAGATGCTGTATGTTTAAAGACTCTTCCTTTCACATACTTTCCTCAGTCCTTGGGGACAACAAAGCAGAGGCTGGAGAATTCCCTTTCTATGCTTGTCTGTAGTTTTGTTGCTGCAGTTTGTCATCATGCCTCCCACTCTGCTTTTGCTGACATGCTGTTTGATTTTGCATTATCCTGGGTAGGGAGGAGCACAGTTGACCAGTGTGAGTGCTGACACTTTGTGTTCTCACACGTGCAGCAGTGCAGGTGAACTGGGTAGGAAGGGGTGTTGAGGGCTGCAGCATGCAGGGAATAACACTGCAGCTGAGTGTGCCATGAGCCTTTTTCCCAGACAGACCCAAGACCTGAGATGGGCCATTTCATACCCTGCTGCTAGTCACAAGGGCCTGTCAGTGGTTTATGGAGAAAGGCAGCAAGGAGCTGTGATGACGTGGATGAAGGGGGCAGTGTTTTCTCACTGGTGGCCTTGAAAAATGTTTCAGACCTGATAGTGGATATGCTCGATTGATCCGGTTCCAGAATATGGTCAGTGAAGCTGCTTTAGTTGACCAGGAGGGAGAGAAAAGCTGAAGAGCTGCCTCTGTTTCTTGGGAAGAGGGTCAGGTTGTTGCAAAGCCATGGTTGCCTGCTAGGGATGGGGAGGACTGTGCACTGCTCTGCTGGAGCTGTGCCTCAGAGCTCTGCCTGTGTGGTGGTGTGACCATGCCTGGTAGGAGAGAGCTGTAGTAACTGAGAGTCTTTTTCAGATTGATGAGCCTAACACTGACAAGGACACTGCTGCACTAGTGCCTGGTGAGTATGTTGATGTTTGGAAAACCTTGGGTGTTGGGACCTGTTCAGAAAAACGCACTGGTACTGCCTGTTGCTGAAATGACTTTTCCTTTGTGGGGCTCCACTTGGCCTCACAAAGTGTGTGCTGATGGTGAGGTACAATTACACTCTTATAAACAGGGCCTGAGCCCAAGCCAGAAGCTTCTCCTAAGCCAAGAGCTGGAGCTCCTAATACCCTTGATAACTTTGTGCTGCCTGAATTGCCATCTGTGCCAGACACGTTGCCAACAGCATCTGCTGGCGCCAACTCTTCTGCCTCAGAAGACATTGACTTTGATGATCTTTCACGGAGATTTGAGGAGCTGAAGAAGAAAACGTAAAACTTCCTGGGCTGCAGGAAGGAGCAGAAGGAGCTGTAACATCTCTCTGATACAGACTCCCTTTGAAATTGGTTTCCTGTATTAACTTCCAATGAACATACTCTTCTTTTTGAGCTCTCTTCCTGCTGTACTTACACCAAGTGCTGCCACTTTCCTGATCTTTGCTGCTCCAGGAGAGGAACTGTGGGGAACATTGCAAAAGCGAAGCAGGAAAGCGCCCCTGTCAGTCTGGGTAGCTGTATGGGGAAGCTGCACATGATGTTCTGGGCACTGTTCCTGGCTGCCTCCATGATGGCTCTGTGCCTGCCAGTGGAGGCTTTCTCTTGGAGAGCCCTTGCTGGCCTTCATGGTGTTCTCGGTGGGGTCTGTTTGCAGTTTGCAGAAGGGTGGCACTCTGCCTGGGCCTGTTGGGTATGCAACTGGCCCCGCAGAGGGCAGAGCTAGTCAGGCTCTGCTACTGCCTCGCGGTTTTGATGTATTACTGGCTTTCCTCCCGGGTGCTGAGCAGCTATGGACCGCCGGGGTCTGGGGGCAAGGCATGGAGGGGCAGTCCGACGGGATCACAGCAACACCTTGTTTACCCTACCCGAGCCCGAGGCATCCCGGGACTGTAATGTACCTGTTTGTGACACTGCAGCTCTGTCCGTGACGCTGCCCGCGGCTGAACACCCCCTGTCCCGATCTTGCCCGCTTCCCCGGGGGCTCGGGCCGTTTGTACCTCTTTCAATAAAGCGCGGTCCGGGGTCCGCCGTGTGCGCGCATCGCTCGGGCCCGCGCGGCGCGCACTCGGGGCCTCTTGTGTGGCTATTGGCTGGAAGGGTACGGCCTCCGCCAATCACTGAGGGGGCCCCCGGAAGTGCCTTCACTCGTTGGGCAGAGCGCGATGGCGGCGCTGCGCGTGAGCAGCCGGGGGGCCCCGGGAACGTCGGGGGGACCCGGAGCCGTCCTGGCGGGGCCGCTCATGGGACCGTGGGGACAGCTGGGCTTGGCCGGTTGCGGCTGGAGCGGGATGGGATGGGTGGTGTGGGATCGGGGCCGGCGTGTGTGAGGGGAGGGAACGGGATGGGGTCGGATGGGATGGGTGTGGTTGCCGGTGGGGGATTGCTGCTGGTGCGCTGCTGACGACTCGGCGCAGGGACGGCTGCTGGCGCTGGGAGGCTGCGGGCTGCTCCTGGGATCGGCGCTGGCGGCAGGCGACGAGCGGCTTTACGCGGCGGTGATGCCCGCGCTCCGGGCGCTGCCCCCTGAGGCCGCCCACGGCCTGGCTTTGCGCGCCGCCGCCCTTGGGCTGCTGCCCTCCACTCGTCCCGACGGCCCCGAGCTGGTGCGTCTCTCGAGGGCGGAGGAGGAGGGGGGACCAGGGCGGGGAGTGGGGAGGTCGGAAGGGTGGCCAGAACAGGGGAATAGGGGCTGGGTCGCCTGGCCCGGCGGGGTGCACATGCAGCCGGGTCCCGTCGCAGTCCGTGGCGTGCGACGAGGCACCCTCCGGCAGGCACCCCATGAGGACACTTCATTGGGCCGGGGAGGCGACCGGGTCTGTCAGGAGGGTGGTTGGAGCGAGGCCTTGGCAATGGTTCCTAGAGTCTGTGGGCTCTGCCCCAGCCCCGCAGGAAGTGCGAGTCCTCGGGCAGCGATTCCGCAACCCATTGGGCCTGGCTGCTGGCTTCGACAAGCAGTGTGAGGCTGTGGACGGGCTATACAAGATGGGCTTTGGCTTTGTGGAAGTGGGGACTGTCACACCCAAGCCCCAGGAAGGGAACCCCAAGCCCAGAGTCTTTCGTCTGGCAGAGGACGAAGCAGTCATCAACAGGTGAGATCTGAGGGCAGCTGCTCTGCCATGTTCCACAGTCTGCCCACTGTGAGGGAGGGTGCATATTTGGGTGGTCCCAGGTCTTTGGTTGGTGCTATGGTGGTTTTTGGTTGGATGTGCTGAGCAAAGCTGCAGAGACCACATATCTGCCTTGTGTTCTCACATGTCATGTTGAGGGCTTGCAGACATAACCCAGCCTTGAACTCCCTCTGTCCTGGTGCAGGTATGGATTCAACAGCCACGGCCATGTCGCGGTGGAGCGCAGGCTACGAGCCCGCCAGGAGACACAGATCAGGCTCACTAGGGGTGAGACACGCTTGTAAGCCTTTGCTCTTGGGGTCTGCAGGGTAGGTTTGGGCATCTCCTGGGTACCTATAGGCCAGGATTGGTGTGTAATGCCAGTATCCAGGCACAGGAGCACGCCAGCTGGAGCAAGGAGCACTTGGACAGCAAGCCTCTCTTGGGGCTGTAGTCTCACCCTTGGCATTGTGACTAGGCACATTTCTGCCATTTTCTCTGGGATCAAGCTCCATTTGCTCCACTGCTTTGGGCAGCTAACATAGCCAAAGCCAAGAGGACCCCAGCTGGGCAGATCCTGAGGGCAACCTTTGCCAGGCTGTGGTGCTGGGAGGTGCTGACGGATAGCTGTGACAATGCTCCTGTGGGAGCAGGACAGTCCCAGGCCCATCCTCATGAAATACATGGGCTGCATGTCATCATCTTATCCTTATCTGGTCCTGGGACCTCCTTTTTCGGGTGCTCTGGCCATTGGGTGGTGGTTGGTCCTGCTGCCCTGGTTCAGCTGTCTCTGTGTTCCAGCTGGGATGCCTCTTGGAGTCAACCTGGGCAAGAACAAGAGCTCTACTGATGCTGCAGCTGACTATGTGGCTGGGGTCCGGACACTGGGCCCTTTGGCTGACTACCTTGTTGTGAACGTGTCCAGCCCGAACACCCCAGGGCTGCGGGAACTGCAGGGCAAGGCTGAGCTGCGGGACCTCCTGAGCAAGGTGGGTGCCTCCCCCCAGCCAGCCCAAACCACAGCTACAGTACTGGATGCACCCCATCTCCTGGCAGCATCTGCAGTGCTGCAGCCAGTGGATTTGCCCAAACACAGGGAGGAGTGGGGGTGGCTTTCCCACGGGGTGGGCAAGACCACTGAGATGTCCCTGTCAGCTGCTGCCGTGGGGTGTACTAGGGCACTGTATCTCCCAGCAAAGGGCTCAGGACCAGTGAGGCATTGCCCTCCACTTGCTCCTGCTCGAGGCAGTGAGCCATCTACCCCACAGCTTCAGGCATTGCTGGGGTCCTGTGCCTGCCGTGTGCTCCAGGCCCTGTGCTGGGGGTGCCTTTCCTGTTCCTGGTGCCATGCAGAGGAGCAGGGCCTCTCTCTGTACTGTCTGTGGTGGTGGGTGTCTGTAGCTCCTAGCTGGGGCAGAGGCATCTCCCTGCCATGCACTTCCATGCACACCAACAGGTGCTGGTGGAGAGGGACTTGCTGCCTTGCAAGCATAAGCCAGCCGTGCTGGTGAAGATTGCCCCTGACCTCACTGCGCAGGACAAGCAGGACATTGCCAGCGTTGTCTGTGAGGTGAGGAGGCAGGAAGGGGAGGCCATCAGAGGCAGGACTGTGGTGGTCCTGGCAAGTCACCTCTCTGAAAGACATGTATGCCTGCAGCTCTCTGGCTGCTGTAGGGATGGTGTCCTAGATAGGTCAGACTGTGAGAACCCATGTGTGTGACCCAGGCAGTGAGAGGCAGCTTTGTCCCCAGACACGCTTCTGGGTTGTGTGCTGGGTGGTCCTGACCTAGCAGGAGGGGAGGGGAAGGCTGGGCTGCTCGTGGAAGCTGTGTCCTCACACTACTGCTTCTGCAGATAGGTGTGGATGGGCTGATAGTCAGCAACACCACTGTGAGCCGCCCCAGCAGCCTCCGGAGCCAGCAGCGCATGGAGCCTGGGGGCCTCAGTGGGAAGCCCCTGCGGGAGCTCTCCACACAGACCATCAGGGAGATGTACGCTCTCACTCAAGGTAATGGCAGAACAGGGCTTGGGGGCGCATGCCAGCATTGCCTGTGCCTGACCCTGTGCCCTGCCCACAGGCCGGGTTCCCATTATTGGCGTGGGTGGGGTGAGCAGTGGGCAGGACGCTCTGGAGAAGATCCGTGCTGGAGCCTCGCTTGTGCAGCTGTACACAGCACTTGTGTACCATGGGCCACCAGTGGTGGGGGCAGTGAAGCGGGAACTGGAGGAGCTGCTGAGGTGAGTGGAAGCCAAGTACATCCCCAGAGCACTCCTGGTCGTAGAACAGCTCTGGACAGCTGTGTGCCGGTGCCCAAGCAGTGGCACTGCAGGGCCAGCCCAGTCCCACCATAGTCACTGGTTAGGGAGCAGGGCTTCAAGAACGTCATGGAGGCAGTTGGAGCAGATCACCGCTGCTGACATGCTGCAGAATGCTGGGAGGAGCCATGGCTGAGCAGGGATGGGTGTGACAATTTCAGTGCTGCGCAGACTGGGACTGAGACGAGGCACTGGTTCCAGCCCCTGGGAAGGGTCTGATGGGTGAAGCAGGGGCTGCATGACAGTGCTGCCTTTCAGGGCTGTGTTTTGGCTTCCCTGTGGACAGCAGAACTGAGTGTCAATAAACATCTGGCTCGCCTGGTCCTGTGTGCTGCTCTGGGGACACCCTCTGGGCTGAAGGGATGCAGCTTAGCTCTTCTCAGCTGAGCAGGATCAGCTCTCCATGTTGCTCCCACTTTTCCTGGTGGGAGAGAAGCCGCCAGGGTAGCCAAGCTCTGCAATGGACTGACAAGTGCACCAGGCCTCCCTTGGCAGACTTCTGCCTGAGGCCAAGCCCTTGGGGTGGGAAGGCAGTGATGGTGCTGGGCACCAGTACACAGCTGTTTGGGGATGGCTGCAGTCATGCCCTATCAGTTGTGGAAAGGGCCTGATCGAAGGTGCCTCTGTCTGTTGATTTTGTCTCTGGGACCTCTGGTGCTGACTTTTCCTTCACCCCAAACTCACTTGGGCTTTTCCCGAGCAACAGCTCACCCTGCACTTCCCTCAGCAGCATTCCCTCAGCAGCCTTGCGATCCACCCTGCAGAGCAGGATTGCACAACAGCACTTCCCCAAAATTGTGTACAATTGCTCTGCCCTATGCAGTGTGTGGGAAGCCAAAGAACCCTGCCCTGCCCCAGGCAGATACAGTGCATCATCAGGGGTGTGCTGGCTCAGAAGGGCAGCTTCCCTTGGCAGGGCCGGATGGTGACCCGCCACAACCTCACTGCAGGGGCCACACTCATCAGTGACCAGTGGCTGCTGGCCACAGGCAGGAACATCTACCTGAACATCCACAGTGAGAGAGCCATGCTGGAGGAGATTGCCTTTACACTGCAACTGTTCCTGGGCACCCTTGAGCATCAAGTGCATTTTTGCTGCACCCTGGCTACCCAGAGGCTGTGAACCTGGCCTTGCTGAAGCTGAAGCAGCAGATGCTGCTTGCAGAGGTGATGCTACCTGGCCCAGAAGGACTATGTGCACCCAGGGCAGGTGGGCTACATCTCAGCCTGGGGCTGCAATGCCACCTTTGGCTTTCCTGACATGGGTGATACTGCCAGTGGCTGAGACTGAGCACTGCCAGGAATACTACATGCACAGAATGTGTCCTACTGGGTCCAGCCTGCCCTTGGCAATGGCACCTTCTGTGTGGGCATGAGTGAGCTGCGGCAGGACACCTGCTACGGGGATGCAGGCAGAGCCTTTGCCGGACAGTATTCCAATGACAACACCTGATAGGCAGCTGGCATCGTCAGCTAAGACAAGACCTGCACAGCTGCAAAGTATGGCATGGACGTGGATGTGAATCGTGTCCTGGCCTGGGTGAGGGAGACAGTGGCAGATGGCTGAGGCAAGACCATGAGGGAATAAAACTTGCGCACCAGGCTGCAAGCTCTGTGTATGTCTGTCTGTCCACGCAGGCTCTGTGTGCGCGTCTGTCCGTGCGGAGTCTCTGCGCCCGGCGCTGCACGGGCCTACCTACCAGGGGTTAGCGTGTGCCTGCCTTCCCTCCCGGCGGGGTCCTGCAGGGCTTGGGCGGGCGTTGACTCGAGGGTCCGGGGCTGCACGGGCTCCGAGGGATTCTCGCCCCTGCACGGTGTGGGCTGTCCCCCGCCGCTGTCCCCGCCGCTGTCCCCGCCGCTGTCCCCGCCGCTGTCCCCGCCGCTGTCCCCGCCGCTGTCCCCGTGTCCCCGCCGCTGTCCCCGCCGCTGTCCCCGCCGCCGCCGTCCGCCCGGGACTCCGCCCCCCGCCCCATGACCCTGCGGAGGTTGCGTACGCCGGAAGTCCGCCCCGGCGGGGAGCGTGGCTTGTCTAGCGACATTGGGAACTCTATGGTGGCGGCTCTCCCATAGGCTCTGGGCACCGTGTCTATGGTGCACTTGGCTAGAGGGGCTCCTCCCGCCGAGCACTGTGGGGCGGCTATGGCGGCGCTCCGGGAGCCGGGTTACGGTTGTTGAGGGAGCTGGGACCGCGCGGCTCTGCGGCCACCATGGCTGCGGCGAGCGAGGAGTCACTGCATCGGCTGTCGGGAACGAGCCCGAGCGAGGAGGCGGGCGGGCTGGTACTGCGGACGCGGGGCGCCGAGCAACACGTCTTTAAGGCACCGGCCCCGCGCGTCTCCCTGCTGGGACTGGACGTTCTGGCGGCGCAGAAGCGGCGGGAGCGCCAGGAGGAGGCGGCCGGGGGGAAGCGATCCCGTGTCGCATCCTATAAGGACTGGGAAGAGGGTCGTGACGAGGCGGGCAGCGCCGAGGACGAGGAAGAGGAAGAGGACGATGCCGACCGGAGCAATCGCAGAGCTCGCAGGAACAGGTAGCGTTTGCAGGGGGGTTCCTGGGGCCGGCGGTGGCCGCGTCCGGCCGGGTAGGGAGCGCAGGGTGAGCACAGGCGGGGCTGCAGCGTCCGGTGTGGAGAGAGAGGGACTGCGGGGCGTTATGACGGAAGCTGCAACTGAGGCTGTACGAGACCAGCCGAAGGGCAGCTGTTGCTCAGTACTTCTGAGCATTTCTTCTCTCTGCTCTGCCTGTCCAGACATTACCGCTCTGTCCACGTGGAGACACCTTCCTACACAGGGGGTGTTAGCGAGGAGTTCTTGGAACGCAGCCGGCAGCGGGAGAGGGATCGCCGGGAACATGGAGTCTTTGCCTCCTCCAAGGAGGAGAAGGACCGGAAGAAGGAACGCAGTAGGGATCGGGACCACGATCGTAAACGAGACCGTGGTAATTGCTGAGAGATCCTTGTGGTGCTTCTTGGTTTGGGTCTGGGCTTGTCCTTTGACCTGTTTGTAGTCTTTACTAATGTTTGTGGTGATTTTTGCAGCAGACTTGGGAAGCCAGTTGTGCAATAGGCACTTGATCCTATTTTGGTTTTGCAGATGAGCGGGACAGGAGTCATCACAGCAGATCAGAGAGGGATGGCCCATCAGAGCGGAGTGGCAGGAGGAGTGAACCTGAGAGTCCCCGACATCGACCCAAAGGTGGGAACGAGACCTGGTAGAGCTCTAGTGTGAGACCTAACAGGGAGAGGCTTAGAGTTTTTTATGCTTCCTGCTGTTTTTGCAGGACAGGGGTGGTAGAAAAGCTTGTACCTTGTAATGTTTGTGGTTAAGGCAAGCATAAAACTCCTAGCTCAACTTGGGTCTGGTAGCAATGTGCCAGCTGTGCGTGTTTAAAACTCCAGCAGATCTCTGCATGGTGGGGTTTGTTCTCGGTCTGTGTGATGGAAATATGATCCTTTGGAAATTCCTTGGAATCACTGGGTCAGCCCTTTCTCATAGAGGGAGGGCCAGTGGGTACCCTCTCTCCGTGCTCCTTTCTTAGAAGATGTTAGGTGGCTGCAGCTGCCCAGGGCCGCTGTTTGCACAACAGATGTCAAACCCCATCTCTTCTGGCAGATGCAGCCACACCATCTCGCTCCAGCTGGGAGGAAGATGATGGTGGCTACAGCAGTGCCCATCGCTCGCAGTGGGAATCTCCGTCTCCCACACCTTCCTATCGAGACTCAGAGCGTAGCCACAGACCGTCATCGCTGCGAGACACGGACCGGCGGGAGCGGGACAGGTACCAGTGCCTGAGGCTGTGCTCTGAGCTGTGGAGCTGCAGAAAGGGGGCTCTGTATGTATGAGAAGGAGCTGGCTGTGGGCACCAGTTCCTCCCATCTGCTGTGTTTTCAGATCTGTGAGGAGCCGGTACTCTGATAAGACGCCATTGCCAACCCCATCATACAAATACAATGAATGGGCTGATGACCGGAGGCACCTGGGTGCCACGCCACGCCTGTCCCGGGGGAGAGGTGAGGAATCTGGGCTGAGCTGCCTGGGGTGGGCAGTGTGGAATCCCCTTTCCTGTGGCACAGAGTTGAGGTTTCCTTGGGAACATTCTGGACCATCTGACTCACCCCAGGGCGGCGCACAGAAGGGGAGGAGGGCATCGCCTTTGAGACAGAAGAGGAGCGGCAGCAGTGGGAGGATGACCAGCGGGTGAGAGTCTGAGATGGGCCAGGGGCTTGGGGCCACCAGGCTGTAGGGGGTGGGCAGAACTCAGTGCTGCACCTCTCCCTTCCCAGCAAGCTGACCGGGACTGGTACATGATGGATGAGGGCTATGATGAGTTTCACAACCCTTTGGCTTACTCCTCTGAGGAGTACGTGAAGAAGCGTGAGCAGCACTTGCACAAGCAGAGGCAGAAGCGGATCTCGGCACAGCGGCGGCAGATCAATGAGGTAATGCTAAGACTCGAGGTTGGCTGCTCTGAACACGTGGGGTTTGCTGCCTCTTGAAAGAGGCAGTTTGTTGAGAGAGCTCTGTTTGTTGAGCTCATGCTCTCAGGTGGAGAGGGATACTCTTGGGCCAGGCTGAAGGAGTGCTCACAGGGAAACTGTGGTTGAGTACCCCTGGAAAATCCAGCCCTGCAACTCCTGCATGGGCAGAATTCCCATGTTGGAGTGGCTGGTTGATTGTAGTGTCCAGGGCAGCAGGAGTGCAGAGGACCATGCTCCTGCTGTTCTGAGTGCAACGTACATTACTGGCACTGTCCACTGTTGTCCCAGTGGATACTGCTCTCTTTACATGAGCAGGACTGTGTCTAGGCTTCCTGATGTATTCTGAGTGCCTTGCAGGCAGCGTCCATCCTGCATTTCCTTTGAGGCAGTCCTATTGACCATGTACTTCACATGGGCAGTTTCCTGTACTTTGTTGCTTCCAATTACTGTCCCTTCCCTTGTGCTTTCTTTCAGGCACACTAGTTTTGAACCATCCTGTTGCCAGTGCAGAGCCCAGGCCCAAGCTTGGTATTCTGTTGTGATCTCTGTGACTTTCTGTGGGGCTTCATTGTGTCTCTGATTTGTGGTTTCATGCAGGATAATGAGCGCTGGGAGACAAATCGCATGCTGACCAGTGGTGTGGTCCATCGGATTGAAGTGGACGAAGATTTTGAGGAGGATAACTCTGCTAAAGTGCATTTGTTGGTGCACAATTTAGTGCCCCCTTTCCTAGATGGAAGGATTGTCTTCACCAAGCAGGTAGAGACTGTGGCTGAAGGCACTGATGGCAGGGAGCCCTGTATGTGGGAGGCATTTTTAGTGAAGCAATGCCTTTTCCCTCCAGCCAGAGCCAGTCATCCCTGTGAAGGATGCCACCTCGGATTTGGCCATCATAGCTCGGAAAGGCAGCCAGCTGGTGCGCAAGCACAGGGAGCAAAAGGAGCGTAAGAGGGTATGTTGCAGCCCTTTGGCCTACTGCTCACTGTACATGTTTTGTAGTTCCTCACAGCCTTGTTTGGACTCTGCAGTATTCAGGCTTTGGCAGCAGTGATGATAAGGAATTCATAGTTTTGTGACCTGGGACATCCTGGCAGCTCAGTTTACAGCATTGCCTCATAGCAGCTTATGTGGTGTGATTTTCCTGGGCACTGCCTTGGGACATGAATCACTGTGCTTTTGGGCGGTTGGATTATGGGAGAAGGAAGCAGGTGGAAGAATGCCAGGTAGCTTAGGGACTGTCAGTGGGCAGTATGGCAGCAGGATGTACCTTGTCATGTCTCAGCAGAAAAGTTGTGAGGAGGAGGAGTATGTGGTAAGGTAGCAGATGGGGATGGGGGATGTTTTCTAGTGACTTTTTCTAAAGCTCACTTAATAGCTCTGAGTAAAGTACAGATTTGTTCCTTGTGCATTGAAAGTGGGCTGGATTTGACCTACTTACACTATGAGTGGAATGGTGGTGGTAGGTAAACTGATAGCAGAGGTGGGAGGAAAGCCTGTGAACGCTTGGCAAGGGTAAGAAGAATATCTCTGGTTCACATCTGTGTAGGTTTAGGTTCAAATTTAATAGAAAGGTCAGCAGCTGGAACAATTTTCTTAGAAGGCAGTTGGTAATCCTTTGCCAGAAGTATCCATCCCAGTGTCTTAAGACTCTGCTTAGGTTCATTTGGAAGAGGGGAACCTGATGTAGGAGTGGAGTGTGCATGCTGCATTGAGGAACTGTGGTAGGATTGGGGAAGAATGTTGTCTGTGCTTGCTGTGGCAAAGTTATGTTGTTCTCTCTCCTTCCAGGCTCAGCACAAGCACTGGGAGCTGGCAGGCACCAAACTGGGAGACATTATGGGGATCAAGAAAGAGGAGGAGAAGGATGAGATGGTGACAGAAGATGGCAAAGTGGATTACAAGTAGGGGCTTGCTCTGAATTACTCTGCTCAACTGGTAACAAGGGCTACGGGCATAGCAAAGTGTGTGGAGAGGCAGTTTCAGGACGTGCCCTGTTTCCTTAGAACAGAGCAGAAGTTTGCTGAACACATGAAAGAAAAAAGTGAAGCCAGCAGTGAGTTTGCCAAGAAGAAATCGATCCTGGAGCAGAGACAATACCTACCTATCTTTGCTGTACAGCAGGAACTGCTCTCCATCCTCAGGTATGGCTGCCAGGGCATCCCCAGGGCACTGGCCTCTGTTTGGGAGCTCTGTTGAGGAATTGTATAATCATGACTATTGGGAAGCTGTACTCTCAGGAAACAAGCCCATTGCTTTGTGTTTGCTCAGCTGTCCTGCCCAAGTAGAGAACACAAAAGCTCTTCTTTGAAGGTGTATGAAGAAAAACCTTTTTGTTTTCCTCAGGGACAACAGCATTGTGATTGTGGTGGGGGAGACTGGGAGTGGGAAGACAACTCAGCTGACACAGTATCTCCATGAGGATGGCTACACTGATTATGGCATGATTGGCTGCACACAGCCCCGCAGAGTGGCTGCCATGTCGGTGGCCAAGCGGGTCAGTGAGGAGATGGGCGTGCGTCTGGGGGAGGAGGTGAGTCTGCTAGGGAGTGCAGGGGTGCCACCCAATGACAGTGAGTGCATGGCACTGTTGGAAGACTTCTGGTATCTCCGCCCTCCCAGGTAGGCTATGCCATCCGCTTTGAGGACTGCACATCTGAGAACACAGTGATCAAGTACATGACAGATGGGATCCTGCTCCGTGAGTCACTGCGGGAGGCTGACCTGGACAACTACAGTGCTATCATCATGGATGAGGCACATGAGCGCTCACTCAACACTGATGTGCTGTTCGGGCTGCTTCGGGAGGTGTGTGTGATCCTGGGCTAGAGGACAGCAGCATGGGGCACGTGATCTGGGACAGCCCTTCTCTGCCAGGACTAGGAGAGGGAAGCAGAGCTGCCACGTCTGTGCGCTTCACTGCTCCAGCATCCTGGTCCTTGGTTCTGAGGGGTTAAGTCTCCTGTAGTGCTACCAGAGTCTTGCTGGCTGAATGTCAGAACTGCCCACACAAGGGTCTTTGCTGTATTAAGTTTTCCTGGACCGAGGTTGGTAGGTCTTTTTAACTGCACTGACCATAGAGCATCAGTGTTCCTGGCATGCACAGCCGCTGCCTCTGGAGTAGAACAGAAGCTCTGTCCTGTGCCATTGTCTCAGTAAGAATGAAAACAGCCCACAGCCATGCATGAATGCGCCTTCCATATTGTTCCTTTCATCTGCTTTGTAGGTGGTTGCCCGGCGCTCGGATCTGAAGCTTGTTGTCACTTCGGCCACCATGGATGCAGATAAGTTTGCCTCCTTCTTTGGGAACGTTCCCATTTTCCACATTCCTGGGCGCACTTTTCCTGTGGATATTCTTTTCAGCAAGGTATAGTTAAGCTTGTGGATGGAAATTCTGTTGGCAGGAGGGGATTGTGACCTGGGTGTGCTGTACTCTGAGGGGGACACACAGGACAGAGTAGGATGGCTGTGGTGTGCTACGTTCTTGCACACAGGACAGGGCAGGTAAGGATATTGGTCCAGATTAACCTGGTCTGTGCTGTTCAGACTCCACAGGAGGATTATGTGGAGGCTGCAGTGAAACAAGCCTTGCAGGTCCACTTATCTGGTGCTCCCGGAGACATCCTCGTCTTCATGCCTGGCCAGGAGGATATCGAGGTGAGTTGGAAGGACAGACACTATCCTACCTCCTTGTTTCAGGCTGATGTTTCACCCCTCTTTGTGTCTAGGTGACCTCAGAGCAAATTGTGGAGCACCTTGAGGAGCTGGAGAAGGCGCCTGCTCTTGCTGTACTGCCAATCTACTCTCAGCTGCCCTCAGACTTGCAAGCCAAGATCTTCCAGAAGGTGCTGATGTGAGCTTTGTGATTAGGGTGGGGACAGGGAAAACTGGAGCAAGAGACAGTACAGAGCAGGAGTGAGAGGTGTAGATATACCTCAGTATTGCATGTGGAGGGTGAGAGAAAGCATGTACCCCACCCCACTTCCCAAATTACCTCTGTCTTTCTGCTCTGCACTCCTCCTCAGTGGAGCAGAGCCATGCCCAGGGGCATGACTGATGTGTAGTGTGCTTGCAGGCTCCTGATGGGGTCAGGAAGTGCATCGTTGCCACTAACATTGCAGAGACCTCACTGACAGTGGATGGTATCATGTTTGTGATTGACTCTGGCTACTGCAAATTGAAGGTGAGCCAGGGTTTTCTGTACTGTCTGTCTTCTGATTTCTGGGGTAGGTTGAGGGAATTCTGAGGTCATGATCCAGCCTTCCTCTTACTTCTGTCTGATCTTCTTGTGTCCTGAAGGTTTTCAACCCCCGTATAGGCATGGATGCACTGCAGATCTACCCCATCAGTCAGGCCAATGCCAATCAGAGGGCTGGCCGAGCTGGCCGGACAGGCCCAGGCCACTGTTTCAGGTAGGCACGTCACTGCTGTTCCTGTTGTATCCTCAGCTTGGCATCAGGTTAAGTATTTTTTTTTCTCACTGGAGCTGTTCATTATCTTGAACTTTGGGGGGATGTGGGCAGTAGGCAGGCCTGAAGGCCTTCTTTGGACCCAGTGCTTCTGCAGAGAAAAGGATGTGCTCCACTTTGTTCCTGTACCCATCTTCACTTGTGGCTGGTCTGCCCTGGATGCCATCAGGATAAGAGCCAAGCCAAAGGCCTTTCCCAGGCTATGCTGTAAGACCAGGGAAGGGCTGTGCTTGGTCATGTGCCATGCTGCAGCCCAAACACCCCAATGTGCTGGGGAGACCACACTATGGCTGGACTATAAGTGCCTCCCCAGGGTCGTGCTGCTGGGTGCTGGGTTGCTGCCTTGTGCTATGCTGGGTTAGGCAGAGGCTGGCAGGTCTGTAAGGAATGCAGTGGCTGGAACAGGAGGAGCATGCTCTTGGTATCTCTTCCCAGGCTCTACACCCAGAGTGCCTACAAGAATGAGCTGCTGACAACCACGGTGCCTGAGATCCAGCGCACCAACCTTGCCAATGTAGTACTCTTGCTCAAGTCTCTGGGTGTGCAGGACCTGCTGCAGTTCCACTTCATGGATCCGCCCCCTGAGGACAATATGCTGAACTCCATGTACCAGCTGTGGATCCTGGGGGCCCTGGATAACACAGGTATTGGCTGCTGGGGTGAGCTGCCAGCCCATGGAACTGGGGCCTGCCCAGCTGCTGATCACTGATCCCTGTTCTGTTCCTGCAGGTGGTCTGACCTCTACAGGACGTCTCATGGTGGAGTTCCCGCTGGACCCTGCACTCTCCAAAATGCTCATTGTCTCCTGTGACATGGGTTGCAGCTCTGAGATCTTGCTCGTTGTCTCCATGTTGTCTGTGCCTGCCATCTTTTACCGGCCTAAGGTACAAAATGCTGCTGTTTTAGCAGCTCAGGGCCCTTCCCTGCCCTTTAACTAACCCATGTTCTTTGCTTACCCTTCAGGGCCGAGAGGAGGAGAGTGATCAAGTGCGGGAGAAATTTGCTGTTCCAGAGAGCGATCACTTGACTTACCTGAATGTTTACCTGCAGTGGAAAAACAACAGCTATTCTACCTTGTGGTGCAATCAGCACTTCATCCATGCCAAGGCCATGCGGAAGGTGAGGCTGTGGCCATGAGGCTGGGGGAGACAGCCTTATGCAGAAGAGGGATGTGACCAGCACACACCTTTGCAGGTGCGGGAGGTGCGTGCCCAGCTCAAGGATATTATGGTGCAGCAGAGAATGAGCCTGGCATCCTGTGGTACAGACTGGGATGTTGTCAGGAAGTGCATCTGTGCTGCATATTTCCATCAGGCTGCAAAGCTGAAGGTGAGAGGTGTCTGAGCTGCCTGGGGGCTGCAAAGCCCTGCCTGGGAACAGGTGGACTAAGCACAGTTGTCTTTGCAGGGCATTGGGGAGTATGTGAACATCCGCACAGGTATGCCCTGCCACCTGCACCCCACGAGCTCTCTGTTTGGCATGGGCTACACACCAGACTACATTGTGTACCATGAATTGGTTATGACTACCAAGGTGAGCTTGAGCTGAGGGCTAGCAGGGAGGGTGAGGAGTGCTCCAAGGGAGATGGGAGGACTTTGCTGTGAGACTGAGATCCGTTTGAGGGGTAGATATCAGCCTTTCCCATCTGTACCAACTAGGCATGTCTGTGTCATCTGTCTCTCCCTTTGCCCATTATTTTTCTCTGGCTTCTGTGGGATATGTTTGATCCTCCTTGTGGTCTCATCAAATCCAACCCATAGCAGCTTCTGAGGCCAGGAGGAATTGTCTGGAAGGGATATCCTCCCAACCTGAGAAGTGCCCTCAGCAACTTGGGGAGGAAGGGAGCTGCTATGGCTCTGGGAATGATGCCCAGGCCCCGAGGATGCCGTCCTGCTATCCTGGTCTTTCTGTCCCTGCAGGAGTACATGCAGTGTGTCACTGCTGTGGATGGAGAGTGGCTGGCAGAGCTGGGCCCCATGTTCTACAGTATCAAACATGCTGGCAAGTCACGCCAGGTAAGTATTCTCTCCTGGATGAGCTGGCAAACTGCAGGGCTTCTGCATTGTGCTGCTGTATGTGTGTGTTTTGACATAAAGGGAGCAAGGTTGTGGGCCTGCAGGGAGTCTGCTGTCCCTGACCTGCTGCTGCCTTGCTCCAGGAGAACCGCCGCCGTGCCAAGGAGGAGGTGTCTGCCATGGAGGAGGAAATGGCTTTGGCAGAGGAGCAGCTGCGTGCCCGCCGGGAGGAGCAGGAGCGCCGTAACCCGCTGGGCAGTGCAAGGTGGGTGATAGCCCTGCCTGACCATGGCTTGCCTGTGTGGAGGATCCCAGATTCCCTGTGGGAGTTCTGGTGCAGGGAAAGGTTGCATTTTCCATTAATTGCCCTTGTCCTCTTTGACAGATCTACTAAAATCTATACCCCTGGGCGAAAGGAGCAGGGGGAGCCCCTGACGCCACGACGCACCCCAGCCCGCTTTGGTCTCTAGGATGGCACGACCTGTTGCTTTGAGGCTTAAGGTAGTGCCCAGCTACCCTGATCAGTGTGTTCTGAGGTCTCAACAGCTTGTGATGCTGAAAGGCTCTGGTGCTTGGCACTAATTTTGCTACAGAACAGAAAGAATTTTATTTGTTTAAAGGTTGTCAGTCTAATCCTTGCTTTGTTTCGCACTGCTTCTTGTCCTGGAGGTGGGTGTGGGGTGCTGGGTGGAGAATCACGCAGGGTGATTCTGTCAAGTTGTTGCCCTGTAGAACCTGGAACAGGGCACAAAATTTAAGTGACCTGGAGGACAGATACAGCCTGTCCCTGTTTCGAACCTGGCCCATACTCCTTCAAAGGCAATTCTCCCACAGCCCATGCCCTGGACAGGCTGGTTGTCCAGCTGTCCCTGCACACCTGGGACCATCAGCCCAGCCCTGTTTCAGGCCAGGCTGTGCCACAATTCTGCTCACTTTTTCAGCTGCTCACACTTGGGCTGCTGAGGTGTTCTGAACATTAGGTACGGGTTGTCCTCTTGCGTCCTGCCTGCTGTGTCTTGAATGCCTGTTTGTGTCCTGCACCTGCTCTGTTACCTTGCTGAGCTCTTTCTTAAGGAAAGCCAGCTCCACCTTGCAGACAACCAGCTCCTCTTCTTGCAGAGCCAGAGTTCGCTCACTGTCCAGGTGTAGCTGCTGCCAGTGTTGGACTAGGCTGCTCAGTTCCTGCAGCCTCTCCTGGAGGGAGTAGGTCTGCCATGGCACAGTGAGAGTTACAGGCTGAGCACAGACTCCTGTTTTTTCACAGGAATACCTGAGGCCTCCTTACCTCCTGTTTGCTCTGCTCCTTGAAGCTCTGCATCTTCCTCAGCTCCCGATGAAGCTGCTGCCTGTGTGTCTTGTAGGCTGCAATCTCATCCTCCTGCTTGGTGTTCTCTTGCTGGGCTTGGGCTAGCTCTGCCTGGAGGTTCTCCATGTCCTGCACCTGCCGGCAAAGCTGTGGGGCAGGGAGGGTGGTTAGCCATGGCTGAGCCTCTCCTGGAGGCAGGATAGGGGTCTGCGACTGAGGCTGCATCCCTGTCCTGTCCTACCTTGTCCTCACCTGTTGCTGCAGCTCTGCCACTTTTTGGTGTAGGCCTTGGATGGCCTCTTTGGCTCTGTTCAGCTGCTGCACACTCTGCTGCTCTTGGGCCTGGGTGGCTCCCAGTTGCTCCTGCAGCCAGGCTGGGCTGTGCTGCGGGCCCTGACTCTGCCTCTGTGCCCCCTGCAGAGGAGGCAGTGATTGGTGGCTTGGCATTGTGCTGTGTGCCCTTCCCTGAGCACAGGCTGCCCTCTGTGTGCTGCAGGACACTCAGGGCTGGCCAGTACCCAGCTGTGTGAGGTGGTTGTGGGCAGGCTGGCATTGTTGCCTCCTACCGTGTCCCAGGGCTTCTGGGGGAAGTGGAGCAGGAGTCAGCCCTGCAGCGTGGTTGTCAAGGCTCCTGTGCCCCTCTGGCTGCTTGCCCCTAGGCTGGGAGGCTGCTGGCACTGACCTGCTTGAGCAGCTCTCTGCTCTTCAGTGCAGTATCGTGGCTGGTGTCATCACTGTGGCCAGCGAAGTAGGAGGTGACCTCTGTCTGCACTGCCTGGTCCTTCAGGTGGAGGGGTGTATCACTGACCTGTGAGTACCCAGCAGGGTGTGGGATCACTCTGTGCCCCCACTGTGTAGAGCTGAGGCTGCAGAAGAAGCCTTTTTGGGACAACCCATGGACAATGGGCTGTTGGGCAGGGCCTGTAACAGAGGAATGTGGCCTGCACCAGGTGGGAGGCAGGAAGGCTGCTGGCTTCTGGCCCTCTCATCTCTGTGCAGTCCCCACAGTGCCCTCCGTGTTGTGGAAGTATCTGTTGGACACCCAGCAGCCCTGGAATGACATCCCTGTGGTCCATGACCAGGGCAGAGCACGGGCACAGGGAGAGTGGAGATCCCAGCTCATTGGCAAGGTTGTGGGCTGCAGCAGTGCCAGCCAGCCCTGGGACAGTGCCCAGGGTGTCAGTGGGGCTATTAGGGTCTGCATTCTTCCAGCTCTGCTCAGCTGGGTGGACTGGGCTGTGCCAGCCAGGCTTGCCGTGTGGCTAGGCTGCTCTGTACAGGTGGTGCTAGAGCCACATGTGGCTGGCAGGTTGTTCTCTACCCTGGGGGTCACCACATGTTTGCACAGGCTGTGGGGCAGGCATGGTGCCTAGCCTGTGGTAGAATGTCAGTGAGGGACACATGCAGCTTGGTCTGTGGCTGCTGTGCCCAGCATTGGTACCTTGCCCATCAGTGCCTGGAACTGCTGCATCAGAATGACCAAGTCCTGGTGCTCCTGCTCCACTGCACACTCCTGCTCCTGCAGCTGGACCAGTTGTTTGTGGTTTGTGCACCTGCAGAAGTCTAGGTCCTGTTGCAATGCCTGTATCATGGCCAGAACCTGAGCTGGGTCCAGATTTTCCTGCTGTGTGTCCTGGCATGCTCTGGGCTCCTCATGCTGTGGCTCCAGCACCAATGCTTGCCTTTGGCCCTAGGACATGGCATGAGCAGCATCTGTCCAGCTCGCCACTGTAGCCAGCCCATCTTGCAGCTCCTGTCTGGGCAGGCACTGGGGCTGGACAATGCTGGCAGTCCTAGTTTTGTGCAGAGCAGCAATGGACCGTGTTGCCAACGGGTGGGTGCAGCCCTTCCCCACCAGGCAGCACTGCCCCATGTTCTGACAGTTCCTTTGGGCTCATGAATAGCCAAGCCCCTGACACCACTGGCCCTCCGTGCTGAAGTGAACTGTGGCCACTGTGGGAAGTGGTGGCAGTGGGACCAGCGCAGCCACAGCAGGACTGGATACGCCTAAGCTCTTCCCAGCCCTGGGGAAGAGGTGTCTGGTGGTGCAGACAAGGGCTGGCCAGGGCCTCCTGTACCACCTGGCCACTAATCTGTGGCCATGCAACCAGTGCCTGAGTTGAGCATACTGTTGGCACTACTTACCTTGGGCTGCCAGGCCTCTGTCTCCTGCTGAAGCTGCTGGATGGAGGTGGTCAGCTCTGGTGTTGTCCCCTTTGCCCTTGGCAGACCTCTACAGGAGCCTTCAGGCTGATCCTGAGGTGCAGGAACCTCCCCGGATGTGCCAGATTTTGGCCACTCTCTCACTGTTGGAAGGACCATAACCTTTCCTGCGGCCCCAGACAACCCTTAGTCCAACAGATGTCACTCATCCCTGTCTGGGGCAGCCCCACCATCCCACGGTATTGGCACTGCCACTCCCTGTCTGAGGAGCACCTGATGCCAGCAGGAGAGGCCTATAGCCTGGGGCTCCTGGAAGAGCAGGGCAGAGCTGTGCGGGGCTGTGGCCCTCTCCTCAGTAGCGCCTGGTCCTACTGCTGCCCACAGTCCTCACCGCAGTCTTCCTGTGCCATGCTTCTCACCATCTTGTGTCCCTGGCTGCTGTGTCACACTACCCCATATGGCACTGTGAGGTCACCAGGTCCTGGGCATCATCCTCAGAACTGGCCCAAGACGTGGCAGCACCCCTGTGTCAGGGCAGGGCCTTGCCACGCTCATGCTGCCCCTGCACTGTCCTCAGGCCATGGTCTGTGGGCAGTCACAATGCATCGCTGGGCTGTGGCCAGGGCCAGGTGACAGTGGGGATGGCAGCAGTGCTGTGCTCAGGGCTGTGCCCTGTGGTCCACCACCCACACAAGGGACAGGGCTGGGGGGTCTCACTGCAGGGGCACATTCTGGCAGAGCCACGGGCCCTGGGGAGGCTGAGCGTGTCCAGGGGAGGCCGAGTGTGGACAGGGGAGGCTGAGAGTGCGTGTGTCCTGCCCTGCTTGGGGCCACCCTGCAGTGCCCAGGTACTCAGATCAGTGATGTGGGTCTGTGGGTGCCGGTGGTGGTGTGAGCACGGACCTGCTGCTGGCCTGTGATGGTGACGTGGGACTTCAGGGCTGTGTGTGATCCCTTGCCAACGCTCAGTGCAGTTTCACAGGTAAGTGTTTTAACTGGAAATTTCCAAGGCTGAACTGGGCCCAGAAGGTGAACGCAGATGTACCATAGGAGAAATCATCAGTTGCCATGACGACCTGCTCCACCAGCGGGTCACAGTCATGGGTGACGGGAGCAGGCACAGCACCAACAATCCTGTAAGCAGGGCTGCTGAACCCCCTGCTTCCAGAACACAACTGAATTTGGCCACGGTTTATGTCAGTGCAAGGAAATAAAATTTCCCTGCAGACTTCAGTCTCATTCAGGCAGCAACAGCCAGGGCACAGAGCATCCAGAGCGCACAGAGCCTTTATGGGACAAAGCCTCATGTCATGTGTGCTGTGCCATGCGATGTTGCATGGTGCCACAGGCAGTGCTGCTCTGTACCACAGATATGCCACACCGTGCTGAGCTGCAGGCAGTGCCAGCTCCTTGTGAGCTTGTGGGGCAGCCCCACAGCCCTGACCCACAGCTGCCCGCCCATTCTCAGCCAGTCCTGGGAGGATGGGGAGCTCAAACTGGCCCCTCTGCTGTGTGAGCACAGTCCTGGGGGTGGGAGTTGTCTCACTTTAATTACTGCCGTAATGTTACTCTTTTCAGTGCCACCTTAATTGAAATTAAACAGCTGCCGTGTTCAGGCTAGGACAAAAGTGAATCCTTTTTCATTCCCCTCCAGTTTAATGAAGACTGACATGCTGGGAGAAAACAAAGGCGATCCAGCTGCTGCCTCTTGCTAGCACATGCATCAGCAGTTACCAGTGACCCTGCGGGCCAGCAGAGACACCCAAGAGCACCCTGCAGCTATCAGCCCCAGGCAGCCCAGTCCTGTGTCTTGGAGAGCTCCTGCCCAAAAGGTCTGGCTGGGGGTGTGCAGGGAACGGGGTGTCCACAACATGGGGCATGCCAGCATGGGGGTCTCAGTGCCCGGGTTCTGTGTCCAGGCTTTCATTCCATCTGTTAAGAAGTGTCTGGCCACCAACCATGACCCAGCGTGGCCCCTCGGTCCCCCCATGCTGCCAGGGTCCTGCCATCCCTGTGGGCTCAACCAGCTTCAGCCTCACAATGTTCACAGTCACCAACTAGCCCACACAGTGCCTCAGCCTCAAGCCAGGGCAACAGTGTCAGCCCACCAGGAGTCCTCTCCAGTCTTAAGGGTTTTTTCTGTTTTAGGACCAGGAGTTTGCTTCATGCCATTCAGTACTTTAAAATATGCAAAATGAGGTGCTGCTACAAACCTCATTAACACCCGCCTCCAACATCATTAAGATGTTTCCAAGAAAATTAATTGAGAGACTCATTAAAAATAAATTAAGAAAAATGTGTTGCAGAGCGCCTGCTCCGAGCTCGTAAATCACGGCTCAGAGCTCCAGGCCGCTGCACAGGCAATTAACGCCAGCCAATTTGTTTTATCCTGGCTGCGAAAATTAGAAAGCAGACATGGAGATTAGATTAGGCATGTCTGTCAAGCGGAACTTGGAGTGAATATTTTAGGATACAAAATGGAAATCAGAAAAACAAAGCTGGGACTTCATTCAGGAGAGCTGGCAGGCAGAGGGGGTGGGGAGGAAGGAGGTTTGCATGCTCTCTGTGCCATGGCTGTGTGTCAATGACACCCATCTCATGATCTTGCCACCACCAGCTCAATCCTCCCCTGCACACTGCCCATCCTTGGTGGCTGCACAGATGCCAATCACTCCTCTTGGGGAGCATGAGCTCGCAGTGAGTGTTCTGAGCTGATGTGTGTGACACAGCCCAAGCCAACACGTTGCCCACATGTGCTGATTACACACTGGATTAGCAAATGCAGTGCAACTGGGTGAGACCACTGCCTGGGCCTCCGTCAGCTTTAGGCCGTTGGTGTCCCTTTGTCCATCTCCAGTACCTCCCACCACAGGAGTTCAAACCACTTGATATTCATGAACCAAACTGCAGGGCCCTTCTGCAAAACAAGTGCTGTGATCCCTGTTTCACACAGATGAGCTGAAAAAGAGATGACTTAAGGTCTTGCTTGTACTTACATGAATGTACAAGCAGCTCATGCAGCAGCTGCTGCACTGGCACATCTCGGTAGTGTGTGACTCACTGGTGGCTGCTCGTGCAGCCAAATGTCAAGCTGCAGCGGTGGCATGGCCCTTGGTGGCAGTGGGAACCTGTGTCCTACCTGTGCTCATGGTGCAGGGGGACCATGGAGCTCTAGGAAAGGTTCCAGAAGGAGTCATGGGCACTGCATCAGCCTGCACAACTCAAGTGGTGTTGTGTGAGGGGTTTAGTGCAGAGCAAGCAGTAATTTGGTCACACATCAGAATGCAAGAGGAAAGTGGGAACAGAGCAGAAGGAGGCTCTTGCATCAGCAGGCAGAAGTGCACTCTGGTCCGATGTCTGTGAGATGACAAACCAAACTGAAACTGGAGTTCAGTACACAGAGGAATGGTTACCCCTTGGCAGAGCAAATGGAACACTGTGGATGGGCCACCCATGGCCACTTGGAACCAAGTCTGGATGGCTCATTTCTAGCTCTGCCTATCAGTCCCTGATCCCAGAGCAGACACTGATGCTGGTCCTGTGGTTGGAGACAAAGAGGTCTTCACTGCCCTGCTGGTGCCCTGAGCTAGGATTTCCCATCTGCTCATGTCATTCCACCCCCTGCCATGGGCAGGGACACCTTTCACCTTCCAGGCTGCTCCAAGCCACGTCCAGCCTGGCCTTGGACACTTCCAGGGATGGGGCAGCCACAGCTTCCCTGGGCACCCTGTGGCAGTGGTGGGCGAGGGCTGAGAGGGAGCGGAGGTGCCAGGAGCGGGGCTCGGGGATGCCGGGGGTGTCGGGGGTGCCCGGGGGTGCCGGGGGTGCCCGGGGGGCGGCAGTGCCGGGGGCTGAGAGAGAGCGGAGGTGCCAGGAGCGGGGCCCGGGGGTGCCGGGGGTGCCCGAGGTGCCCGGGGGCCGGCAGTGCGGGGGTGCCCGAGGATGCCCGGGAGTGTCAGGGGTGCCCGGGGGTGCCTGGGATGTCCGGGGGTGCCCGGGGGTTCCCGGGGGTGCCCGAGGGTGCCGGGGGTGCCCGGGGTGCCCGGGGGTGCCGGGGGTTCCCGGGGGTTCCCGGGGGTGCCCGAGGGTGCCGGGGGTGCCCGGGGGTGTCGGGGGTGTCGGGGGTGCCCGGGGTGCCCGGGGGTGCCGGGGGTTCCCGGGGGTGCCCGGGGTGCCCGGGGGTCCCGGGGGTGCCCGGGGGTGCCCGGGGGTCCCGGGGGTGCCCGGGGGTGCCCGGGGGGCGGCAGTGCCGGGGGCTGCGGGCGGAGCGTGGCGCATGCGCGCTGGCAGTCTCCGCTCCGCCTGGTTCCCGCCCGCCAGGGGTCGCTCTCGGCCCGCGCGGCGCTGCCCGTGAGGGCGGCTCCGCCCCGAGCGCCCCCGGCCACCCCCGGGACACCCCTCGAGCATTCCCGGGCACTCTCCCCGACCATCCCCAGAGCAAGCTCTCCCGGGCGCCCCTCGAGCATCCCTGGCACCGCCTGGGCACCCGCCGAGCACCACCGAGCACCTTTGTTCTGCCGCGGTCCCGGTCGGGGCTGGGCGGGGACCGCTGCCCGTGCCAGGGGTGCCCGTGCCGGGGGTGCCCGTGCCGGGGGTGCCCGGGCCGGCGTTGCCGAGCCGAGGTTCCCAGGGCGCGGTTGCCCAGGGATGGGGGTGCCCGTGCCGGCTGTGCCCGGTGCTCCCGCCGCAGCTCAGCCTCAACCCGAGGATGGCGGAGGGCTGGCAGGTCCTGAACTGGGGATGGGATTAATGAACGGGGAAACGGAATCAACGTCTCCGTCGGTAGAATCTTAATAAGCCTTAAAGATTATTTCTGAGCGGTTCCAGTGACAGTTCTCGGCCCTTGGTGTTGGCAGGGAGCCGTACCCCGGCCCGATCCCATCCGGTACTGCCCGGGGCACGCTGCCGTGTTTGGGATGAGGAACAGCGACAGAAACACGGGCAGTGCGGGCACAGTCCATCGGGAGCGACAACAGTCGGGACTTGCAGGGTATTGCATTCTGCGGTGTGAATGATTTCATTATCCTTGCGGGAGTCCCGGCCAGCTACTTGAAAAATACTTATTAAAAACCACAGCAGCTTTAGGGAGAGGGCCCCCGCCAGGGAAGGGAGAGAGAACAAACTGGATGTGTGAAAACAGAAGAGGGGAACAGCCACAGTAGCAATAATGGGTCGGGACCTGCTCTGCCCTGCAGTCTTCCTAGTGGAGGCTGAAAGGCCATGACACATCCCAGAGTGCACGGGTGTTTTACTTCTGCTCTATTCCTCTAGCTACCACGTTCCCATGGAACCTCGTAGTGGGGAGTGTTGGTGCCTGAGGAGGCCCACCCAGCCCAATCACACAGGAGCCAACCTCTGACATTCCTGTCACTCAAACACCGGGTCACCTGGCTCATCCCCTTGTCCTGCCCAGGCAGCATCAGCCAGAACAGGCCACCCATGGCTAGCCTGGTTGGGTTTAAACACCTCCACCTCGCCTCAGGCTCAGGGAGAAGGTGCAGATGGGCAAGGGAATGACCCCACAGGTGTGCAGCAGTCCCTGGGGCTGCCTCTTGCCCACTGCTGGTGTTGCTGTGTATTCACACCATCGTGGCACCATTCCCCCTGCTGCTTCTGCCAAATGCATCTCAGTTTTTTGAATCTGTGGATTAAGGACATACACAAACTCTATGGGAGCTGTCATGTGTTCCAACCATGAGATGGAAATGAGCAGGAAGTAGAAATCCTGCTGGAAAATGGAAGGAACAAATGAAAGGAAAGCAGTGCTGCTTGGGTCTGCTCACAGGATAGGCACAAAATATTGGTGGTCCTTGCAGTTACAGTCACTAAGTTGCTGGAAGAGGGATAGTGCTCCTGGACAGCCACATCAGCAGCTCTGGGGCCTCCTTCCAAGCCAGCAGGGATGGCAGCACTCTGTGCGAGGTCAAGAAAAAGCAAGGGGGCTGAGGGGAGACAAAAACAAGAAGGAGCTAGGTAAATGGAAAGAGGCTGGTGGTGAGGAGTACAGGGAGAACCTCAAAAGGGCAGGACGACATGAGAATACAGAAGTAGATGAAGAGGAAAAGAGGACCTTCCCTTCCCTTCCCTTCCCTTCCCTTCCCTTCCCTTCCCTTCCCTTCCCTTCCCTTCCCTTCCCTTCCCTTCCCTTCCCTTCCCTTCCCTTCCCTTCCCTTCCCTTCCCTTCCCTTCCCTTCCCTTCCCTTCCCTTCCCTTCCCTTCCCTTCCCTTCCCTTCCCTTCCCTTCCCTTCCCTTCCCTTCCCTTCCCTTCCCTTCCCTTCCCTTCCCTCTATGGCTAGCCTTAAGTCTCTGGCCAAAAAGAAAGGAGTACTCTAAGACAAAGGATAAAACCCAAGGGAAACAAAGTTGAGACATATTGCTGCTGCATAGAAAGCTTCATTAGCCCTGTTGGCATAGCAGTCATGAGAGAAAAAACCCCAAAACAGTAGGAGATATACGAAGGGGCTGACTGCCAGGGGAGGATGTCATGCATTTGCCATCTCTTGATGTCTTCAAGCCCAGCCAAATGCCTGTCTGAAGCTATCTTATTCAGATAAGTTACTGATTTCAGAGTAAAAAGGTGAAATTTTCATGACCACAGATACAGGAGGTCAGACAGCCCAATCCCTTCCTGCTCACCCCAGGAGTCTGCAGGAAGGGAATGCAAAGGAAGATCACAAGAACATGACGCTATTTGTGCTCTTGGATAGGACTTCACACCAGCACTGATTCATCTGGCTACATTGGCATTCCACAGCATTACTCAGCCCCTCAGGTGGGCAGACACAAGAGGTAGATCTGTCTGGAAGAGGCCAGGTCTACTGACCTTATATAATTTCTTCTTTTTTTCAGATGTTTCGCAGCTGTCCCCAGTCTCCAAGGTATGACACAGGCAGGTGGTCCTAAGCTTGCTGAAGGTCTGGGGCATTTGCACCATTTTCCTCAAAAGATCTCACTGCAGTCTCAGGTTCTGTAGGTCTGTTCCTCCTCAGGAATTAGGGCTTGGGGCTGTGCTAGAATAAAATCAGATGGAGATGGAGAGATGGATCTGTGGAAACATTTGTTTTGTGCCCAGGAGCAGCCCAAAAGGCAAACTGACGGTTAACAATTATCAGGAAAATAATGGAGAGCAGATCACAGTTCTGTCAATGAACAGATTCATAGTGAAAGCTGCACTGTGATTTCTATATGCAGCTCTGCCTCCCTCTCTCAAGAAAAAGATTTGGAAGTGTTTCAGAGAAGACCAACAAGGATGATCAAATGCGAAGAGTATTTTCCATGTGAGGAAAAAGTGGATAGTCTCTTTAGGCTGGAAAAGAATGGACTGAAGAGGATTATAGTATCAAGTTTAGCAAATAGAGGTTGCCTGCAGTATGATTTCTCATCATCCCTTCAATATAAGAACTGGCTGCACCCCGTAAATTAGCAGGAAATAACAAAAAACCAAAAACCAGATCTTATTTTGAATGTCATGTACTGTGTCAGACTGCTTCACACAGGGTGTGGTGCACTCCCAAAGCTCATATGCATTCAAAAATAAACATTTTAATGAGAGAAAAATATCCATTCACACTGATGGAATGCAAGACCCCGCTTCCACTTCCGGAGCCCATGAGCTGTGGGTGGCTGAGGCTGGCAGAGCGTTCCGGGAAGCACCGTGGGATCTGTGGCCTCTATACCCCAGCATGGATGCACCAACCATACTCCAGGAATCAGTCACCAAATTGCACTGGCTTCTCCTGGAACAAGCTACCAGCGGAGAAATAGAAAACAGGGTTTTTGTAGCTATACTGAAACTTCACAGTTGATTTTAAGCCTCTTAGACAGTGTAATACTGACTGCAAGTTCCTGCTGAGGGCTATCGACTCCAGCCTGTGCCAAGCTGCAGGGAACACCCCATGCCATGCCTGTGTGTGATGGAGCGTGTCTCTACACCAACAGCGTGACTGACTCAGATCAGAAACCAGCTTCCTGGGATTTCCCACCAGCATCCTTTCAGACTGCCATCCAGCAGCAGAGATCTGTGCATCCACGAGGTCACAGGCACCAGAAGACAGCATCGTCTTCAAACCGCATGGAGGGATTAGTGCAGGCTGGAAGCAGCCCCCTGCTGCCCTCTGTTCAGGGTGGGACACACTGCCTGGTGGGCTCTGGGGAAGGAGGAGCCTTGCACTTCAGAGGTGGCTTTCCCGGGTCGTGTGCTTGTAAGCAGACACCGTGGCAAACAAATTGCCTGTTCTTGTGGTGTAAATCCTAATCTGGTTCTTTTGAAGCACTGCTGTTGTGCTGCTGTGGTGCTGAGGAATGACTGTATGATGGAATGCAAGGCTATACATAAGTACTTCAAATTAATTGAGAGCAGTAGTGTTTTGTGCTGTGGGACCATATTGAGTATTTACAGTCCTGTAGGTTAGAGCTGCAGGCAGCATGGACTGTGTGGGCAGGATGGGCTGGATGGACAGGTTGGACATAGGCCATGCAGACAGGACACCAGAGCAGCAGCTACCAAAGGTCAGCTGTGTGGTGCTGTTCCATTATTACTTCAGGCAGTGCCTCTGCTTTGTCATACACTTCCTATTCTGTGACACACTGCTCTCAGCAGTGATCCAGCAGTCACAGATCCTCCATCTTTTTATCAAGGTAATTCTCTATCACCATTATTTTTGTATACCTTCTACTGCAAGAAGGAAGAGGCCAATACTGAGCTGCAGTGAATGCTCAGCCAGCATGGTAACCAGCCAAATTCCATATTAGCAGCATGGTTTAAATATCCAGCCTGCTTCTACGTGGTGATCAAGAACACAGGGAGTGGAAGGGGCCCCTGCTGCAGTTTGGTAACGCTCCCCTATTTCTGGATTAGGTTAGCACAATATCAAAATTACAAACCACAACACTCTCCATTTCTTACTTTCATTTTGAATTAAAGACCTTCTATTTAAGACTCTCACTTCAAAAACCAACCAGGCACTTGCTAATATCAAGCAAAATGCCCGAAGAATAAATTGCTCCTATCAGAAATAAAGGATTTTAGTTTTGCCAGAAGCAGAGAGATCTGTGTTTGTAAGTCCCTCCAAAGGCAACTCCATCTTTCCTGTTTTCTTCTCATTTTCTTTTGATGCACAGAGCCTGCACATTGCAGTGCTGTGATTGGATTCAGCTTTGGAGCAGTGTAATTGTAAATATTCATTGGAATCCAAGCTAGTTTTCCCAAGTCTCTCTTAAAAGCTTTGCAGTTATACAAACAGCCATGGCTCTGCATTAGCCTCACAGCCTGGAGGCTGCCTATTCCTCCCCAGCCCCAAAGTCTGCTCCATCAGAGGCTGCATGGAGAGAAATCAGCCTTGCCAACCATTTTAATCAATGCTCTATTATTTTCTTTATTCCCTCTTTAATGACTGTACTGTAGAACTGGCTCTCAGATACAGGTACCCAGTGGAGCTCCTCACTGATGTCTACACAAATAACAGGGCTCACCTTGGCTCACAGTTCTCCTGACTGTCCTGGCCATGTGTTTCAGTCCCTGTCTCTCTGCTGATGCTGAGGTGTCTGTGAATGGCTCTGAGCCCTGGTATATGGTATACAGTACGTGGTATATGGTATAGGCTATTGTGCCTGTGACCATTCCTCCCTCCTCTGTGAACACTCTGTGGCTGTACAGTGGGGCAGGGCAAAGGGCAGCAGACTCCTACGGCCCCTGAGGAGCCGAGGCAAGCTCTGCCCATCAGCCAGACCCTGCCCTTGCCTGTGCCAGCCCTGCACAGCCAAACTGCACACCCCAAGGGGATCGTGCTCTCCCGGTGGTCTCTGACTGCAGCCACGTCCTGTATAACTCATTTGCAGAGCAGCACATATAAGAAACTGCACACAGCTATTTTGCTGAGAAGGGAAATTGAATCCAAAAGTTCTGATAGTATATCTACACTCCCATCTCTGCCTCATCCACTCATGTGTTCCCCACCATGGACGGGACTCTGGCCAAAGCCTGTGGCACAGCAGCACATGTAATGCAGATGGTGGTATTGGAGTCCATCACCACTGACCTCCTCCAGGCACTGTTCAGCATGTGTTGCAGCCTCCTGGGGAGGTTGTCAGTAAAAGGGGGAGCACTGAAGGACACTGCAGTGGGGCTCTGGGAAAGGCAGAGCTGAATAGAGGTAGGAGCAGGGATAGATTTAGGAAAGGAGCAATGCTGGTGTGAACATCAAGAGGCTGATAGTTTGTCTTCCAGTTCTGAGTCAAGGGAACCTAGAAGTACCCAGTGTATCTGTCCTTAAAACTCTCCTGTGATGCAGGATCCTCAGGCCCTGGCAGTCTGCTCACCTCCTCTGTTCTCCTTCCCTTTAGAAAACTGTTCCTAACCCAAATCTTTCCTGATGGAGGCTCTGACCAGCAGCTCTTGAGTGTTCCTTCATGGACATGGAGAGCAGATGGCTTTTTTCCTCTTTCTAGGAGTTTCTCACATACAGCTGGTGTTGTGATCTCCCTCAGTCATGCAGAAGTAAAAACCAAAACCCCAAACCCCAACAAAGCAGCCAGATCATAAATTACAAAAGAAATCCTGTCTGGTAGAACTCCCTGCCACACAGAGCAGTAGCTATGAGAGCAGATCCCTGTAAGAGCAGATGAAGTAATGAGGCCTCTACAAAGATAACAGGTCCCAGAGTCAGAACAGCTTATGGAGAGAAATTCCCCCCTCCTGTAAATCCATATCTCCTGATGGCAGCCACCAAAGTGTCCTCTTCATCTCTTTTCCCAGCTCAAGGCCAGCTGCCTTCAGAATGTGATGAAGCAGACATCCCTGGGGAAGGTCCAGCCCCCAGCTGAAGGGAAGCAACATGGAAAACCACATGGTCACGAAGAAGGGCTGGACATTGAAACATGTCCAGTGGCAGGAGCAGAGGGAACCTGTCCCTGGGGCCTCTGTTGGAATCCATTCTCTCTTCTCCAGATACAACACGTCACCTTTTCCCACACGTAGTGTGACACTGTGTGTGACAGTGGGGTGCACCAGTGGGCACACAGCCTGGAACCCCATCAGTCTCTGGTGTAAGAACACACTGCTCCTTTTGCTGCACAGCCCTGGTGCAGAGGAGTCTTCATGGCACGAGCTGGAAGCACAGTCCTTCCCTTCCAGCTCCATTTTGCAAAACAGCCAGAGCACTGTTTTTCAGTGCTCCTGCTTGGATGATTTATCCAGGTCACGGTGAGGACAACTGGCTAACTGAGGTTAACAGCTTTCTCGGTTTCATTTCAAAAGGACATTAGCATGGGGGCTGTATTAAAGGATGATATGCCAAATCCTAATTCATTCACTAGGAGAGCTCATGATCAGGTGGGGGACTAAGCTGACAAACCAGGCTGTGCTGCCAGTCTTTCTGTAAAGGGCAGGACCATAACTCATGCTCTCAGTGCTAAATTACACCTGGCACTCCTAGCAGGGGAATCCTGCTGCCTGCTGCAGGGACCCAGGACCACCAGCCCCACAACAGGAAATGTATCAGCTGGAGCTGGCTCAGAAAAATGGGTTGGAGTCCCTCTTTCTGGAAGAGGGATGCTGGGAAGAAAATATGACAAAGATCTATAAAATCAGAAGTGTCACAGGAAGGTGATTAAGGAGTGACTGTCATGTTATTTTTTTCCAATAAAAGAGTGGAATTTGTCAGGGGACAGGTTCAAAACAAACCAAAGGTAGTGGCTTCTTATCCAAGCATGGCCAAGCAGGGGAACTCACTGCTACAGGACTTTGCAGAAGCTGGATAATTCCGAGTTACAGAATTAGTTTGACAAGTTATGGACGAAAATTTCTCAAGGGCTGTTAAACACAAAGGCTTCCCCTTGGGCTCGGGAAGCCCCTTCACCACTGAAGGTGGGTGAGCATGTTGGTGAATTTCACAAGCTTCCCCTGTTCTTCTCAGGGGAAAAGAGCTCTTTCCTGGACAGGGCCATAAGCTGCTGCTGTACACAGACCCAGGTGGAACACTGTTCTGCCACAGAATAGCGTTATATTTTTATATAACAAGGATTGATGCTCAGTACTTTAATTGGGAGGTTTGTAAGAGAAAGTTGAGAGCTAGGCTGTTTTATTTGCCACTTTCACACTGAAACCGACAGCAAGGCTCAGCTGAAATTTGTGTCAGTGGGTGGAGAGATGGGAAGGGAAGGGAAGGGAAGGGAAGGGAAGGGAAGGGAAGGGAAGGGAAGGGAAGGGAAGGGAAGGGAAGGGAAGGGAAGGGAAGGGAAGGGAAGGGAAGGGAAGGGAAGGGAAGGGAAGGGAAGGGAAGGGAAGGGAAGGGAAGGGAAGGGAAGGGAAGGGAAGGGAAGGGAAGGGAAGGGAAGGGAAGGGAAGGGAAGGGAAGGGAAGGGAAGGGAAGGGAAGGGAAGGGAAGGGAAGGGAAGGGAAGGGAAGGGAAGGGAAGGGAAGGGAGGAAGAAGCAGAGTGTCATTCCCACCCTGCCATGTTGTCCTTGCACAAATCAACACACGGTCATCCATATGCATATGCTAAACAAAACAAAGGCACATGCTGACCCTCTCCTGCATTCATCCATCTGCCACCATCCACAAACACAGACAAAGGCACACACATCCCACTCCCACCTTCACTGTGGGCAGTTGGAATGCGGACTTGCCACGCGTGGCTCAGCCCACATGCTGGGCTGGCTCCTCACACACAGAACAATGGATGACGTGGAAGTAAATAGAACAACATCTTGTAACTTTCCTTCAAATGCAATAAATGTAAAAAGTGCATTGTGTTCATATATATTGCAATGTATGTATCATTAGATATATGAATATATTCATAGGAATATATTTATCATCACTACATTAAAATAAAAAAAATGTCTCCACTTTGATTAATAAGGGGGACACTCCCCCCCAGCCCATTTTAAATGCTGCCCTCTGAGCTGCTGCTTATACAAACTGTGCTGAGCTCATCCTGTCATCCAATATGCTGGTACCTGGTACTCCAATTTCAAAAGTATCTGGTTTATTCTACCAGAACCCCAAGCATATTTCACTAGCAAGTTATTAAAATAGACACACTTTTTTAATGGCTTATGTGGTGCTGAAAGGGATGACAAGTGGATATGAGGTTAAGCAAGTAATGCTGCAGTGTGCAGCAGCAGGAGTTCCCCAGGTTTCCAGGATCAGCTCTCCCACCCCTGTTTGCCATGTGGAGCCGGATGAGACCTTGTGGCTGGAGTCCACTGAGGAATGCTGGTGCCTGAGCTGACACCAGGCAGACAGCCTGATGGCTGCAGAGGAAGGAGCAATGTGCTTTCCCAAGCCAGGCTCATGCAGGGGGACGCACTGAGGGAAGGGTCTGATTTTCAGCTTCTGAAATACAGAGGTTGGTGGTGGGGCAGGGGCAAACAGACCCAGCATGGGGTAGACTGGCAGAGGCTGCCCAGCAGGCCTCCAGCAGGCAGTGAGAGTGCTCCCACCCTGATGTCCAGGAGCAAGCTCAGGGTTTCATCCAGCAGCATGGCTGAACAGATCTGAGCAGTCCTAATCTCATGGCTCACACTAGCCAGGTAAATGTCACCACTAGCCAGGACAGCTCTGTCCTGAGGCAGTGTCTTTGTGGCCATCCTCTTCTTGTCTCTCCCAGGTCAGCAGCAGGAGTAACACCCACAACATCTGTGCACGACGGCCATCACACCCCCACAGCAACTGCAATCCCACCACCCATGTACAGCCAGCAGAGCTGGAGCCATCTCCCTGCTGCCTCCAACCTTCCCCTCCTCACTGGGAGGTGACAGACTCTACTCTCACATCTTCAGCCCTTCCTTACGCTGCCATGTAAACAAGAGCAGCAGATTATCATTATTGCTGTGAATGCATCAAATAGAGTTCCCTTCTCAGCCTGGGCTGCCGAGCTAGAGTGGACTGGTATCTTCTCCTACCTGCTCCAAGCTCCCTTCCGTAGGTGGTGGCTGGCCCCCACGTCCTGGCTGAGCTGCTGCTCTGGCTGCATTTCTGCTCCAGGTCTGCCTGCCTCTCCCTCTGCTTGGTGTGCAGTTGATAGATCCTCTGCTCTTGAGCATCCAGCTATTGACCCGCCCAGGGAAAGAAAGAAAAAATGGAAAAAAAAATCAATTAATACTAAACAGCTTAACAAAACCCCGAACAGCACAGACCTGATGCTGCTGGGGGTGGGGATTGGCAGGAGGAGACACCCCCCACACATTAGCTGCAAAAATCTGATGTTCTGGGGACAGGAAGCCAATATGGTAGGTGTGATTTGACATGCTTGCCTGCAGCAGGCAGACATGTCCAGCTCAGGAAAGCAGAGACTCTGCTGACTGGGGCACCTGCCTCTGCTCACAGAAGGGGTGTCAGATTCCCACGGTGAGGGAAGCAAAGAGCAGCTGAGCAAGACCAAAATTATTCTAACCAGTAACCAAACACCCAGCTCCTGTTGCAGCTGCGTGTTGAGCTCTTCAGGTATTTTCCCTGTGTCTGCTGTCCTCGGAGCAGAGCAGAAGGGGCTCAGGTACCCCACAGCCTGCCCACGTCCCTCCCGTTCTGCCTGAACAGAAGTGGCTCTAGGGGTTCAGCATATTCACTTCTTGGTGTCCCAGCTCTAAGGTGTTTGCACAAGGCAGAAGCAGAGAAGAATCATAAATGTCAACCAAGGAGCATTAGCATGACAAGACTCAAGTATGGACCCCAGTGCAGAGCCACTCTCCCTGCTGCCTTGGCCATTTACCCCTCAGGGGTGCTGCTCATCTTGTGATGGGTGAGAGAAGCCACAGTCAGCAGGCACTGTGTGGATCCTGCCCTGCTAAGGATGGGGAGGCAAGAGAAAATGCTGGCCATGCAGCTTAGGAATTGGTCTGCTGGCGGTTTAAATTCAGCACAAAACCCCTCTGCATTGTTGGCTGGGCATTGTGCCATGCCCTGCCATAACCAAGGGTCCTGCATGCAGCAGCATGGTCACTGCAGGTGAGAACAGCATCCTGCCTCTGCTGCTCAGATGTAGCTGGAAGCAGCCCTGTGTCCTGGAGGAAGGGGTCTCCAGAGCTTCTTGCAAGCACTGCCTGGCTTCTCCCTCTGGGCAAGTGTCTGTCCATCCATCCATCCATCCATCCATCCATCCATCCATCCATCCATCCATCCATCCCTGCCACTGCCCTTGGACCCCCTGGGCCCACTTGTGCTCCACACTGCTGCCAGGAACAGCTGAGTGCTGCCAGCAACACCAACACCCAGCAACACTGGCAGCAACAGAGGGGCCTCATCAATGTTCACTGACTTGCTAAACCTAGGGAGGATTTTGATATTAATTAATGCTAACTGATTAGTAAAACATATTTATTGAAGACTGTCACCCAGCTGTCAACATTCAATAAATATACTAACAATCAATTTGCATGTAGTTAACACGAAATCATGTTAATGTCTACATTAAAGATGTATTTCAACACACACAGGCAGTGTGCAGCCAATGGTGCCAGGTCCTGGCTTCCACGGATGGGGGGCTGAGTTGTGTGCCAGGTCACAGAGGGGGCACGGGGAGGTCCTTGGCAGAAGGACTGGATAGATTCCAAAACCATCGGCTCACAAAGCTTTGTCCACAGGGATAATGAGAGCTACATTAGAGATGGAGAGGAGCTGATGTCTCCTCATCATCCCCCTCCCTCCAGCTGCCAGGCAGGTGAGTGGGTTTGGGGGACAGAGTGATTCTAGGATTTTCAGCACAATGAAGCTCCCTGCCAGCTCTGGGGCACCCGGAGTGCCTGTGACCTCAGGACATGTCACTTGGCTCCACGGAGCAGCATCTGCCTGTGGGTCCAAGGTCGCCAAGGGGTGCATCCTGCCCACAGCAGCACTGCCTGCCCTAGCTTCCCTCCTTCCTGTGCCGTTCAGGCAAGCCCACCTTTCTTGTGTCCCAGCGCAGCCCCGTGCAGCGATGTGCTTGCAGAGGGAAAGAAGGTGGCATGTTTAGGGTGAGCATCCCCCACCCCCACCCCTTCTCTTCTCATTTAAGTGGAATCAATTGTGCCATTTCTGCTTTGCTTTTCAAAAGCAATTACTTTCATGTCATTTTTACAGACATGCACGGAGAGCGAGAGAGTGAGGGCTTGATTATGCCCCCTCCCATCCCCATCGTATGGCTTCCGCAGTGGTGGTGAAGTATTAAATTAAATGAGGTATCTATGGAGCGGCGATGGTTTCAGGTCAGAGGCGCTATGGAAAGCTGTATGCTGCACTGCTCCTGTATATGTAAATGGATATATTAAAACCACTGATGTCAACTTGCAGCACTCATCTCTTCTGCTCTCGGGTGATCAAAGCTGATTGCAGAGGCAATTACTGCGAAGGAAAAGAAAATCACGGCCTCCTGCTCATCCCTGAGCTACTGGAGTTTAATTGCTTAGTGTAGCTGAAGCTGCCTCTCCATCTCCCTGGTATGCACACACACATGTGGGAGCATTGCACGCCTAGAGACAAACAGGAATGGGCATTTTTGGGGATGGGTGGGGAGAAGCACCCGAAGCAGGGAAAGACCACAACATGAAAAATAATGATGCTTAAAAATGAATTAGACCACTACAGCAGGCAGGGCTGTATCTTAGCAAGCCACTGGATCGATAGCACAGGGAAACACGGCAGCATAAATACATGCCTGTGAGACAGCCTCTCCTGTTCTGTGGTCTCTGGTCCAGGATTTACAGTAAAGCTGCTTCAGTCTTCTACAGGATGTGGCTAATCAGACTCCCAAATTCTGGTGACACAGGTGAGAATCATGAGCCCTGTTTTACAGCTGAAACTACTTGAAGGGAAGGTGTCAGTGCTGTCGTGAGGAGTCCCAACTCCTCACCATGGTCTTACCCCTGTGTTTCACACGGGATTCTGCAGGTGCACCATGAAGGCAGAGGACACTTTTTAGGCAGGGAACGCTGTAATGCAAACACAACACTTGGCCAAGTTGCCGTAAGCCCTGTGCCACACACCTGTTCAGGCTGCCCAGCTGCACCACGGGATCACCTCAGTGCTGGTCAGGCTTTGGCTGTGGAGTCTGAGCTGTTCTGAAGCAGGGCTGAGCATGTGCTCTTTGTGTGCACACCTGTACCTGGCCTGAAGCAGGGCTGAGAAAAGTGTAAGGCACCAGATCTGCCACCAACATCTTACAAAGGAGCAGAGGGGCAATAAAGAAGGTGGGGAGGGGGGCAAACAAAAGACCTGCCTTCCCACATGAAGGAGGCCACAGCTGGCCCCTGTGGCACCTCAGAGGCGTAGGCACAACACACACAAGGCAGGAGAGACCCCAAGGAATTACTGTCTGCTGTAACCCAGTTCTCTCTGATGGCTGTCACTCTCCTCCCAGCCTTGGCCAGGATGAGCATTCCTGTGAAACCATCCTCACCTGACACCTGGGGAATAGGAGAGATACAGAGAAATCCAGGTGCTGCAGTGCACAGCCAGAGCAGCCACCAGCAGCAGTTCCCTTAAAGGCAGAGGAACAAAAATTCCTAATGGTGAGAACAGTTCTACCATCCCACAGCTATATTTGGAATGATGAGTCTGGTCCCCAACAGAAAGTGTTTACAAAATTAAAAGTGCTAAATTACTTGTTCTTCTGAATTTTTGACCCTTGAGGGTTTTGCTTTTGTGCTTTTCTCCTGAAGCACTGGAAAGTGAAGGATAGGGTTTTTTTTTAAAATTGCAACCAAAGCCTGGAACTGCGTTCTTCCTGCTTGATTTTACAACAGGAGCTTCAAAAAATCAACAGAAAATCAGGAAAGCCAGAAATGAGCCTTGTGATCTGCGCTGGCTGCACAGTGCCAGAAGCCCTCAGCAGTGCTGCCTGGCTCCTGCCCATGGGTGGGCTCTGCCACGCAGCCTCCTCCCTGCCCTGTGAATCCAGATTTTCAACTCAAGGATGCAATTCCTTTTTTATGAGCTGCCTGTCTCTTTTTGTTTAGCTGAGAGTGCTTGGAGCCCTTCCCCCACCTCCTTTTCCACCGCTGCTCTGGTTTTATTCAATTCAACACTTGAGGGAACTGCAGATGAAATGTCTCTGAATCTAAATTGCCAGCGATAGATCTAACAGCCTTTTTCCCTCTCCCCTCCCCGAGCTCCCCTCAGACAGAGAGCTCCAGCACATTGTCTCTGCTGTGCTTGGCTCCAGCTGCAGAGCAGCAGCACCAGGGCAGGGGTGCCAGCCTCTTGTACCTCATGGGCTGGAGAACCCCTCACTGCTGCTCCTGCCTGCCTGCCCCAGCCTTGGTTTGGGGATTGTGGTGCCAGCTGGGCAGATGGTGGAGGAAAGGCTACAAAAGGCTAAAATTTTCTTTCCATAGGGAAAACCCTTGACCTTAGAGCATAGAGAAGCAGTCGAAAGGAAAAATAAGGCAAAGAAAAAGTAAGAGTCAAAGCTGGGAGACACAGAGGAATTAAGAGCCCAAAGGAGTCTGTACATGGGGAAGAGGCTCTTGAGCAGTCCGGTGGAGCAGCTCCCTCCACAGAGCTGGGATTTGTGGCATTATCTTCATGCTGGGGAAATTAAATTATTTTTGTCCTTTGGCTGCAGAGAAAAATAATAAAATATTTTCAGCATAGTACTGAAACAATATTTTTTTTTCTGAGTGTAGACACAGAAAGTGAAGCATTAAGTGTAATGAGAAATGAAATACTTCACTGGACTCTAAAGCCTGGTAATACTGAAACCTAAAGACAACTGCTTAAAAATATCAACTTTTCAATGTCAATATTATTCTACGGAAAAGACCAGTTAGTGTGTTAATCCACAACTGCAAATGGTGCCCATTTCCACTCAGATAATAAAAACCACAACTGACCTCTGTCTTGCTCCCACAGTCCTTCAGTCCCATTCACTCCTCATACACAGATGGTATGGAAAATTCCCTCCCAATGGAAGGAGATGTTCAGAACAGAACAAATAAATGGAGTATAAAAATAAACATACCAAGAAGCATCATGCTGACTGCATTATAGATTTTCATATTTAATTAAAAGAAAATCTGCCTTTGGGTATCTGTGAGGAGAACAGAATCCTGCTATAGAATCTGTGGCCTGTCCAGAATCTGAAACAGTGCAGGTTTCCACGGAAATCTGGCTCATTATTTGCAGTGAGAGCTTCCTCATCACAAGACGTTTTCTGCTGTGGATCCAGCGTTTTTACACCTGTCATGAGGAATAATCAGACAGCCTGGCTTGGTCTGAAGCACTGGAAAGGGGACTGCTGGGAAAATGTGTGTTTTCACACACAGTGTGTGAAAAGGAGGGGAAAAGGGATCATATGGCAGCATCTGAACACCACCAAGACACAGTGCCTCTGGCACAGCGCTGGATTGCATCAGTGGAAACGTCGGGGTTTTCTGATGAAACAAGAAATCTGCAACTAGGCAGCTCAGATAAAATAAATCTTCCCTGCTTGACATTCCTGTGTCCTGATTCGCTGGGCGAAGGGTGCAGACATGTTCCTCCCACCACTCATTTCCCCTGACTGCAGCATCCCTCATCCCTGGCTGGAGAATCAGCTGATGACACATGGAACACCGGTCCCTGGGCACTCACTGAAGTGACAAGCACAGGGTCTGGTTTTCAGGAGCAGTGGATCTGAGCATCACATGGATGCTGGATGCTGAGGAAAGGGAAGTAGGAGCTGTAAAATGACTACACTCATCATTGACAGGCACATGCTCAAATGAGAGTGAGGGGAAGCCCAGAAAAAAAGATGAATGCTGGACTGAATAGACAGAGGAGCACAGACAAACACGGGAATAAGCAAAGACCTTAACATTTTAGCAGCTCATTCTGAGGTCCTGGTGGCTACAGTGATGTTACTGCCAAGCTGCAAACCATAGCAGTTTGTGATGGAAGGTCATTGACACAGAAATCAACCCAGTTGCTCAGTGTCTGGGTGGAGGACAGCACCAGAAAGGGTCTCCACATACCAGCTGCTTTTCACCTCTTTACCACTGCCATGAGACAGTCCTGATGCTCACAACTGCAGCAGCTTTGAGCACCTACCTGCTTCCACTGACTGACCATGGCTGCAGGCAAGTGTGGAAATACTGAATAACAAGAAAGTTTCACTGGAAAAACCCTCAAGGAAATTCTTGAGATTTCTTGAAGACACACATTCCCCAAGGAAACACTTGAGATCCAAATATGAGAACTTCATACACGTGGCTGTATCAGCCTGCTGTTCACTTTAAAGCCAGTCTATATATGTTCACTGGAGACCAAGGACATGCAAAAAAACCCCAGAGGTGAGGTCTGTGGCTTTTTGAAGCTGCTGTTGATGACTCTGCGACTTGCTTTAGGGACAGCTGAGGCACATCTGTCAATATTGAAAGCCCCATCATCTCTGGATAAACAAATACACAGCACTTATAAACACTGTAAGAGAAACCTTTTCTGTGAACATGTTGCAGCCATGATGCAGAGCCCCACTTCACCCATTTTCATGGCTGAGGCTTTAGCAAGGAAGCAAACCTCAGCTCTGGTCTCCTTTTCTCCCCCTGAAGAGCTCTCACTGGCAGTGAGGTTCTTGCAAAACCTCATCAGCCACTGCTGACAGGTTTCAAGGTGAGATGGAGAAGTATCACACACCTAAAAGGAAAAGATAGGACGAAGAATTTAACCTCACTCTACAGTCATATTAGCTTTGTCAGAATAAAAGTCAGAGCTAAATCTTGCTGCCTCACAACTTCCCAGCCCGGAATGTGCTCAGGCACATTTTCCATTGACTGCCCATTGCAGGCACAAGGCAGAGGTTCCAGCATCACCAGCACCAAATCCTGCAGCAGTAATGGAAGATTGTCGTGATGCAAAGCACAAGGTGACATGATGTGTCCAAGAGCCCTCAGAAAGGCAAAGGCTCTCAAGATATTGCAGAGGGGAGCTCAGAATTGCTCTTAGTTCATTAGGCTTTGCCTGAGGGGTTTTCTTCCAATATTAACTACAAACAAGCTTAAGGTTTCGTGCATGCAATGCAGAAAGGTGAAGGGGAAGGTTTGCCAAAAGCCATTTGGATATATGCTAAGACATTCATACCTGTTTTTCAAACTCATCAAATATCCTGTGTACTTAGTCACCTTAAACAAGAACATTGAAAAAGATCTGTCAATACAACAGTATTTTTTTCTGCATAGAAATTTTACATCACTGCTGGCAAAGAGTCTGTGCATAAATTACACCTCGCATAACACACAGTGCAATTTCCTTCCCTCCAGGCACCGACACTGTGTTCCCCTGCAGCCCGCCTGCTCCTCCGAGCTTTATGACCCCGGTGAGATGAGCTCTCGCTGTTTTTTTCCTCGTTACATTCTGATATTTCAAAGCATGGCCTGCTTCTCACTCCCATCTCCCTGCTTCACATTATTAATGAATTGGAAAGCAGACATCATTAGTTTTTGGAGACCATTTCTTTTAAAATTTACAGAACCCTTCATCTGAATCCCCAGAGCCAGTCTGCTGTTCTCATCTTGGAATCTTATTAGCATCATATCTCCTGGATCCTGCCATGCAAACTGCATTGCTATGCACTTTCCAGCACTTGACCCTTTTGCGGACGGAATTAATTTTCTCTTTGAAGCCGGAGCAGCATGCTGTTGTGCTTGTTAAAGGAATAAAACTCATGGTGGAAGAGAGGAAATAAGCAGAGGTTATTCTCAGTTAAATATAGGCCACAATGAGTTTTATATAGGAAGGCTGAGAGAGATTGGCCAAAAGAAATAATAGATTGATGACGCTTTATTACCAGAAACATTTCCCAAAATAGCAGGCAAATAAACTGATGGATAATACTCCCTGGGAATTTCTGGGTTTATAGCTTCTCCTGTTCAGCAGCATCACCCTTCTTTGCAAAATCTGAATCTGCCACTTGCTTCTGTATCCAAAATACCCCCAGACTTCTGGTGAATTAATGGTGACTTTTGATGGAATTAATGTGAAAAATGCAAAGAACCAGAATTTGCTCCCTGCTCTGCACAATGGAAAGGTGCCCAAGCTCCCTAGGAAGTGCCTAAATTAAAGCCCTTGTAGAATGGGGTCTTTCTCTAAGAGTTTAATATCTAGCACCCCAAGAACATCCATGTCATGGCTACTATCCCCTTAAAAGGCACAACATCCCTAACATATGAAGTACAGTAGTACTAGAAAATGTAAAGTGTGCTCAGTCTGGGCTATTTCTTATTGCACAGGACCCCTGGAACTGAAAAACATTCCTCCCTCATCTACAGTGTTTTTACAATTTTGCTTCTGCTCTCTGGTTTTAGCAGCAATCTTTACTATGACTGCTGTGGAGGAAATTCTTAGATGAAGGCTTCATCCTTTCCAAAAACTCATCAGGAATACGTTTATAAAAACTGCAGAAGTTTATTTAAGTAACTTCTTGCAAAAAATTCAAAGCCAGAGAGCCCAGAATAGCAGAGCAAGGCTTACACCTTCACTATAGTAAAGTGACCAGGAACTGGAACAGGTCTTGCATGGTTCCTACAGCTGGCAGTGGGGTGGGTCACCAGTTTCAATCAGTGGCTGACTGGATTGCTCTTTTCTCATGGCTGGGCAGTGGTCCCAGTGAAAGCAGGAGAGAGGAATCCAGCTCATCCCAATCAGACAAGGAAGCCATCACCCTGGAGTCCTATTCATGTCATGGAGCCTGAAGGAAGAGCTCCTGAGCCAGGCAGGACTGGAAGCAATTCATTCCTCTCTGCACATACTTCCCTGTCCATCAGAGCCAGCCCAGAGATCAGCCCTGGAGATGGTCTTTGCTGTGAAGGTTGGTTCATTCATCCTCATTTAGCTCACAGCCAAATCTTGACAGCACCATCCAGGCACTTCTTCCAACACTCCAGAGGCCATGTCAGAGGCATCCCAGCCCCCCAATCACCCATCCCTTCCCTTCCTATCTTGCCATGACCCGTAACATTGGTGCGCCTGGGAAAGAAAAGGTCCCAGGCACAGGTACTTCAGGCAGTGGTAGGACAGTGCCTCATGGTGTGCAGCAGGCCCAAATGTATTTTCCAGGCTACTGTGCTAGTAGTGCTGGGTGAGTATCATGTGCATTACCTTATCCTTTAACCTTCCTCCAAAGAGCAAGAGAACTAAAAAATTGCTACTCACTCTTTTCTACTCGTTTACTCTTCACCTTCTGAAAACCTGGCAGTAGGTGCAGAATACGTCAGGCAAACAGTGTTACAGCAGCAGCACGAGTGCCAGAGACAGACTGGCAAGAGCTTATGAATAGCGCAGTTGATGATCTATAGCCAAAGCCATGGGCAAGTGCTAGCCATTAGTCTGGGCGCGGGTAATGCACTCCCTGAGTCCATTACTCACCAATCCATCAGGCAGCTTGCTACAGACAGAGAGATTCCAGCACTTCTAAATCTGTAAAGCGATGGCTGGCAGCCTGCACTACATGCCCTAGGTTACAAGGGCATGGAGGAAGACAATTCATTTTATGTCATAGCCAGTATTTCTTCTTCTCCTTTTCTGTGTGTACTTAAGAAATGGACCTTCTATTATCTGCAGATTGATAGCCAAGAGAATGCTCTGGTGTCTCTGATCACATTTACTACTGAGAAAGCTTTCAAAGGACGATGAACCTCACAGTCCTCGTTAGGTGGACTAAGTATGGAAACATGCACAAGTGCAGATGGAATTTCTTAACTTATGAACAGTCCAGCTTACAGTGGAACTATTTTAGACAAGCACTACAATTACAAGACACTATTGGAACACTGGATATGTCAGAATCAAGATTGCCAGCATAATCTGGGATCTTCTGCATAAGCATTTGTTATGGGCTCTGATGTGCATCTCACACTATCCTGTACTTATTAATTCATATGTGCACAGAAAAGGCTTCAGTCAGTGCTTCCTACCACAGCTCAGTGTGTGGCTCCAGCTCCAGCTTGCATTTAGTGCCCACTTTTGAAACCTCTCACAGAACTTTGTTATTAATCTGCTTGTGGAATTTCTGTGACATTCATCACTCTCAGTTCTCCAGGGGCAGTCCCTGAACTCAACATAGAAAAAAGTTTTATCATATGCTCTTTCCAAGTGCCAGATAGAGACAGAGAGAGACTCAAGCTCAAGACTTGTCCTCTAATTTTAGGTGCTTGGTTCAAGGTGTCTAGTTCTAATTTGTGAAGCACTTAATAACTTTATAGCACTTCAAATTGTTCCAAGCAAAACTGTGAGTGTTCAGCAATTCTGCAAAGAAATACATTCCTGTTCCAGCTGTGGAAGACAAGGAATCTCCAAGGATTCCGGCTTGTCCCCTGCCTCCAGTGACATAACAACCATGATAGCCCTATGGCTGTATCTGTCACTAAGGGCAACTCCCCACTTCAGCTCTGAAGCCACTGCTGGCCATCCACCAACACTTTCAGGCTCCACAACAGCGGGGTGAAGAATTCCTCACATGACAACCACGTTTGCCACATGCTGATCCATTCCCAGTGCAGGATCTTTGCACACAGAAGGTCACCAAAAAACAGGCACTCATACCTGAGGCTGTGCTGAATCACACCAGCATGGCAGGTTCTGTAGTTTGTGAATTAGGTCAAGAAATGGCAAGTAACCAAAAAGAGAATCTTCCCATAGAAAATGTCAATATTACTTTTATGTAACAGTATGAGTCAATATTTACAGGTAAATTAAACATAGGAACTTCACACATTACTATATAAATAGGAAATTAATTTTGAATACCTGGTTCTAGGCATCTTTTTAACTTTCCCTTGCCACAGCCAAAGTCTGTAACGATGAACACACCAAACCCTCCCTCTTCTCCAGCCTGACCCTGTTTTCCCCATCCACAGCTGCCTTGACGTCTGTTTTAACTTTGTACTCAGGAGTCTGAGCATAAATAGGAAATGCCACTCATGTCCAACACAGGTGGATTCATGTTGCAGTAAGCGCCTGAAATTTCTCATTTCATGCATTTTGAACACCCAGATTTGTAATTCAAAACCACTGACATGTTTTGGTTTGTTTTCCTTTTTGGGACCCAGTCTGGCCATAGAAGAAAACAGGCAGCCTGAAGCATGAGGCATGGCCAACACAACCCATTGGAGCTCCCACTCCCTGCCCTGGCCAGAATGAGGACTGGGAAGCAGGGAAATGGAAGCATGAATGACAAATGGAAAAACCATGCAAAGAAAAGCATATGAGCCTGGCAGAACTAAAATCAAAGCTTTGTCATCCCAAGGAAGGTCACCATCCCAAAGAAGGAGGAAGAGGCACACAGCAACAAAATGGGAGCAGTAGGAATTCATTTGCCTTGGAGGCATCCCTACACATGAACTCACACAGGCACAGAGGAAACCTCACTCTGCTATTCCTGCAGGGAACCCTCACCCTCAGGCTAACCCTAAAGCAAGCATTAACCTACTTATTGTGCCCTGGGGCAGTTTGCAGGGTGAGGAAGCTGCCTGTTTGGGAGGAAGGGGAGCAGATCTCAGTGCAATATCTGAGTACAATATCCTATGGTCACCTGAGAGCAACAACATGAACCTCTTGCCATGTCAGCAGAGCTGGGCTAAGGCAGGGCACACTCCCGTCCTTGTTTGGAGCCATCTCCTTCCAGGAATAGACAAAGTGTAACTTCATTAGAACAGAAGCGTCACCATTTTAGGAGCCCTTTTCTGGGGCAGCTTTGGAACTTCAGATTCTTCCTTCTGCCATTAAAGCTCTCTGACCGAGCAGTGAGGGCCCAGGCCGAGTCACCTGTGCCAGGTCTGTTCTGCTCATCTCATGGGATGGGAGAGGGACAAGGGATGTGATCACCCACCCTGCTTGCAAAACCTTCCCAAACCTCAGCTGCTCTCAAAGAGCCAAACATCACCTGCCAAAGCAGGGGAGTGCCAAGACCTCCCTTCTCTGGGAATATGCTCATGAGGTTCGAGCAGCCTTTGTCCCTTCAGAAGATTTATCCTGCATCACCTATTTCTCTGGCTCACCACCAAACCCCGAACACCTGCTGTTATCTGGGATCCTCAGGATCAAACACCAGAGCTTGCATTCAAGTATCTGACCACAGCAGCAGGAGATACTGCTGCAGTTTTTAGCACGGGTCATCATGGTGCTACCTTTGGGACACACATATGGAGGTACTGGAGGAGAAAGTTCCAGTCCTGGGTCAGGGGACAGCACAGTGACTGTGGCAAAAACGAAGCAAACAGAACCACTGAGCTTGCAAAGTGAGTGGGCAGCACTAGGTTGGGAAAAACACGAGACAGGGTGACAGAGTGTCTGGGGGAGCAGGAGCCACAGGCACTGTGTGAGCAGGCAAAGAGGGGAGGCACCAGCTGGCAGAGAATGCTGAGTGACCGTGGCCATGATCTGCAGCAGGACTGCTGGCCTTTGCTGGAGGGCTTTCACTGTGCTGTGACAGCTACAGCCAGTGATGGTGCTCTACCTTATACCTTGGAATACACACTTAAAAAAGGAACACACAGGTCTGAGGAAGAGAAACACCAGATCTCTCCATCTAGGAGCCTAATCCTACAAAATCTGCTCCTCCAGTTACTGAAGAAAAGTCTAAGTGGCTGAATTCCACTGTGCCAAGATATTTAACCATATAGTTTCCAATCAGAATTATCTTTACAAACACAGAGCAGCTGCAGTGGCCACTGTGGAGAGAGTACCAGAGCCACTTTGCTCCCCAAGTCTGCAGCACCCTGACAAAATCTGCCTGTAGCATCTTTGATGTAATAGCACTTAATAACTTTTAATAACTAATAGCTTTTGAGTAATTCTTTTGATATAGAATTGTCTGTATTGCCTCATCTCCCTGAATCTTTGCCTCCATCAAACCCAGGACCAGTGGTCTGGCTGCCATCCTTCCACCCTAATTTTATCTACACCAGGAACAAGGGAGCTGCACATTTATTCTGTGATTTTTTAAAATTTTATTTATTTTCTCTGTCCTGCAAGCGATCAGCTTCCTTCTTTTTAAAGCCTTTAAAAAAAAAGCAGTCAGCTTTAATCTACTTAGCTGGGATTAATGAGAGATTTGTTAAAGATTTAAAGATTTCACACACTTTGCTTACAACTGTTTTTATCTACACCATCAGGCAAAAAGCCCCATGCAGGTAAGCTGTTCCTAATGCTGGGCACATCCATCAGGTGTGCCAAGGCTGGCGATGGGATGCTCATGGCTGATACCTTTTGCTGGCACACTGGTGCCCTCATGGACCTCTCACTCAGTGCTTAGAGTCTGTCTGTACATCACCCTTCTTCTGCAAGACTGAGTGAGGGAGGGAAAGAGCTGCCAGCTCAGAATGTGGGTCACTGCACTGGCATCAGCAGCTGCCACTGCCACAGAGTTTGGCATCGATAGGAGTGGAAAATTGGGATTATCCATCCAGCCGAGGCTGGCAGTGCCTGATGGTGCGTGCCTTACCAGGAGAGGTGGGAAGGAAACTGCAGTTCCTAGGGTTAACTGTAACTGTATCCTACTGCTCAAAACAGCACTGGTACTGGAAGAATGGAAGCAGGCAGGAGTGACTCCAAGTTGAATGGGAACCCTTCTTGGAAATTATAACAACAGGTACTGCAGTAGGCACACGGCTAACCTGTGCTCTGCTGGGGAGCCCCAGGCACAGAGAAGCCACAGATCACAAGTCCCTGGATCTGTGTTTCAGACAATTTATCTCATTGAGTGACAGAGAGCAAGTCCTGCAGGCAAAAGCGCCAGGAAACCCCAAGGATGCAGGGAATTCTTCCAGTGCCACAGGTGAGAAACCACAGGAGAACATGGAAGAGAGCAACAGGAATCTGTCAGGTACGCTCTGTTCAGCTGGCAACAGAAACCCAGACCATGAATGAGCAGCAGTGTGAGAGATTTCCCATCCACTGTCCCTTGTTACTGACCTACAGAGACCAGACAATCTTGTCTGGCAGACACAGAGGTTTTGGTGCCTATTCTGGATGACCTTTCCTTCTCCCACCCCAAAAAAGCTGTTTCATCCCTAAACATTCGCCAGCCCTCGGTGCAGCATCAAAACCACAACAGAACATTCAGGTGTGTTGGTGATTTCATAAAAATATCAGAAAGCAGCATAGAGTGTGAGTTGGAGGACCAGAGCTAGGGCACTGAACAGCCCAGAGCAGGGTGGGGACTGGGACCAGCTGCCCATGCAGCCCTCGGCACAAGGAGTGTGCTGAAATTCCCCAGCCACCATCCCACTTCCTCCCAGTGCTCTCAGCCCTTCCTGCTCTCCACAAAGCCCCCTACCTCCAAAGGGACACACCAGTTGTTCCCCAGTGGCACCGGTCTTGCACTTTCTCCAGATCAGACTCAGCTACTTTTCTGTGCCAGCAAGGACCAGCATGGGGACAGCCACCCCTTGGTGCTGGGGTGACAGTCACCTGTTGGTGCGGGGCAGGCACCAGCCCTGAGCAGCAACAAGCATAAGATGCTTCAGGGTCTGGCTGCGCTGCTGCCTCTCACTGGCGTGTCACACAGACTACATGCTGGTTTGCCTTGTACCTGATGTGGAGGGTCTCCTCATATTCCCACACCACAAATCTCCAGTCACAGATAACAAAAGCACAGTCTGTGAACTCATTGCCTTGTCCTGGGGATGCTCAGTGTGACTGTCACTGTCACAGCCTGTACCTGCATCCACTAAAACAAACCACACTCACAGCCACAGTATTTTGAAACTGATGGAAAGGGTGAGATTATTCACTTTTGAGGCATCTAACACAAAAGTCATTTGGAGCCAGGGAGATAAACATTTGGGTTTTACAATTGAGATGCAGACTCTCAAGAACAGCAAATCACACTTTCTTGCCCAAAAACCCTTTTGGGGACTTCCCAGAGCTGAGGAAGGCTGATGCTGAGCTGCCCTGACCCCTGGGCTCTCCCGTCCCGTTGCTCCTTGCCAGATGCTGCTCAGAGTGGCAGGCTGTGACCCACACAGCTTTCCACGGGCCTGCACATTATTATTTATCCTCTCCCCGTGCAGACAGCTCAAAACGATGGCTTGCCCAGGTGCAAGAGCCCAAATGCACTCTCTTGGTGCTCCCCAGATCACCAGACATGCAAAGAAGAGGAAGTAAAGAAAATGTCGTAATACCTGTCCTGATTGTCCGGATATTCCAGGGACCTTCCCAGTGCTGGTACCGAACGCTGCGGCGTTGGACAGGACACTCAGGGTCCCTCCGCTGGCACTGCCAGCCCTGCGCTGAGCCTGCAGCTCTCCCCAGGCTCCCGGGGCTCACATCCGAGCAGGGACTGGCCCTGGCGCAGAGCAAACCAGCAGGAATCCCACCGTGCAGGTCGGGAGAGGCTCGAGGCGGCTCCTCGGCGCACATCGTGCCTACGAGCTCGCTGACCTGAGCAGTGCAGGGGCTCTGTGGCTGCTGAGAGCCCCAAGAGACACGAGCAAGCCTTGGCTGAGCCACCTGTGGGACTGCCTGGCCATCCAGCCCGGTGCCCTGCATCCTCAGAGAAGTTTGAGGGGAGCAGGTGGGAGTTTGGCAAAGGGAGAAATGGGAAATAAATAAAGCGAGAGGGCAGGGTGGGAAGGGGGGCTCAGATCTCATTCCCAGACGTTTGCCCGCCCAGACTCAAGCAGACTTTGCAAAGCGAGTGTGGACCCTCCTGGCAGGGCAGCCGGCAGCTGCCTCCCCACGCCGCAGTTTTTATAAATTCTGGGAAACACTTTTAGAAAGACACTGGCACTCATAAATTATACAACTCATTTGCATATTCCAGTCATGAGACATTATGCAAATGTGACCTGATTTGCATAATGGATTCCTCTTGTCGCTTCACTTGCTTCATGCTTTTAAAAAACAAAATGAAATAAAATGAAAGCACAGGAAGGTGAAAGCAGCAAGTTCCCAGCGCTGCTGCGCCTCCTCCTGCCACACTGTCACCCTCACCAGCGGCACACCGGGGCAAGGGAGAGGGAAAAACCAAAGCCCTCACGCGTTATTTCTCTCGCAATTGCAACAAACTAACTTTCCCTTGGTTTTGATGCTTCACCCCAAGCAACACATCGGAGCCGATAGGGGAGCTCTGGCAGGCAGGACAGGACCGTGACGGCCGGGGGCCTCTGGTGCTGCCGTGCCCGGGCTGGGGAGCCGTGTGCCGTGCGACCTTCGTGGGCTGCCATGGGGCTCTGGGGCACAGCTTCCCTGCTGGAACTTCAGCAGCGCTCCTTTTGAAGGACAGGTGTACGGGAGAGGCGAGGGGAGGGGTTGTGCGGATTGTTTGTAGCAGAGCACAGTGGCGATCTGTCGGCAGGACGAGGCAGGAGTGCCAGCCGCCCCGCACGCTCCAACAGGCGACGGCCGCCGTCCATCCCTTGGCAGGGGCCGGTGCAGCTGCGGGCGCTCCCGGCCCCCCTGCACCCGAGCGAGGCACAGCCGTGCCAGGCGGCTGGCGGCCGGACCCTGTGGGAAAACTTAACTGTAATTCTTCAGCTTTTAAAATCAATTAACCCGTGTGTTAATTAACATCAAGTCGACGGGAGGAGGAGGAGGAGGGGAGAGCGGGAGGGAGGAGGGAGGAAAAGAGCTGCAAGGGCGGATGGCAGCGGAGTTGGCACAGTGCCATCCATTCAGTGGCAACGCCACAGCTCCCTGCGATCGCGGCAGCGGGTATATGTTACGGGGGCCCTGAGCGCGGGCCAGACAGTGCCGTAGAGCCAAGGGAGATTATCCAGACCCCCAGGAGCAAACGGCAGGCAGCGACCGGAGGCGCAAGTGCCAGGATTACAGACCAGGCTCCTCCGCCGCGAGCCCTTCCTCGGACGCACACCATGGGGATGGGGCTCCCCCGCCAGCGCCGTACAACTCGGACTTCCAGCACTTTTCCCCCCTTTAGACATCATTCTGCCGCAGTGGAGCCAGCACAACGGATGCTTTCACACCCTGCGAGACAAAGGCCGTCGTCTCCGCCATGACACCGCTCCGTTCCAAGCCGAGGCCGGCATCTTGGAGTCTTTAAAAATAAATGGAAAAGGGAAATGCGAACAATAAACACAGCAATCGAAAAAACCTCATCAACAAACCCCTTGTGCCCGCTCTCCATGCCAGGGGCAACATGGGCATCTGTCGCAGCAGAAGGCGTTTGTGTGGGGCTTGCTTTTTTTTTTTGGCTTTTTTTTCCCCGCAAGCTGTTGGCGTGTTTTGCCATTCAGGTTCGTTTACAATTAATGCCAAAAAAGCCCCAACCACACCCAGCCCAGTCAACAACAAACAAAAGGGAGTAGTCGACATGGAGGGAGAAATGCCCAGAGAAGCTGCAAGAATGCGAGCTCCGGCCGATGCCATTTGCCATTTGGACAACCTCAGGGAAAGGTGCCAAATCTGCAGCTCGGGAGGGACCCCGAGGAGGGAACGCGAAGGTCTCCGAACAGCCGAGGGAAGGAAAGGAGGAAGGAATACCGCTCTTACAGGGCAGGATCAGACTGCACACAGCCTCTGCTGGGAGGAGAGGGAATGTTTGACGGTGTACGAGATGCCTGTGTATGCACACGCACACGGAACAGTGCGTACAGACACACAGACACACATGCACACACCGCCTCGGGTCGGTGCAGAGGAGCTGTGCGAGTGGGGGGTGAGGAGATGTGCGTGTGCCTCTGTGTACACACGCGTGCGTCCGTGTGGGGGTATTTATTTGTGTGCACGCGTGTAACACACGCAGGGAAATGTATGTTTGTGTGCCTCAGTGAGAGAGAACGACAGGGAGTGAGGAAGAGACAGACACACACACACACACACACTCACCCACCGTCAGTATACATCCCACTTTTTGACCTAGGTGTACACGGAAGACAAAATAAAAATCATACTGGAGCAGCAAGCAGGCAGCAGAGATTTATCTACATTCACTGCTATCACCAGGGAGATGAATGGGGCCGATCTGAAGCCCTTCACGAGATCCACTATGGGAGTGAAGGAGGAGGAGGGATGCCACACAGACATGCACAAACTTGAAGACAGAGAGATTTGGAAGGTGCTACTTGTGAAACCCAGGTGGCACTCGGAGGGCGAGCAAGGGAAGGAGCTGCGCGGGCGCTCCACAGGGTCCGGAGGGCGCGGGGGCTTCTGGACAAGGGCGTCAAGGGACAGCTGGCTACTTACGTTGTCTGCGCTGCTGAGGATCCTGCAAGGTGTTCTGTTGGCACTGGGCGCTGAGCCAGGGAAGGGCACTGGAGACAAAAGGGAGAGACAAAAAATAAAGTCATACAATGGGAATATTAATTGCCTCTCTTGCGGATTTTACAAAACTCACAAAATGTTTTCTTTTTGCCTGGTGGGTTTTTTGGTTTTGTTTTTTTTTTTTTTTTGTGGATTGGTGCACTTCCCTTCTGCATGGAAAATACTACCATGGGATCTACAGCCCAGCTACTGGGCTCGGGATTAACAGTGCTGGCATCTTTTGGGCATATTTTTTCTTTTAATGAATGAGCTTTCGCTGTTAATGAGGAATAATCGTTTGGCTAATGAGCTTTGAAACATTAAGAGAAAAGAGGGTTTTTTCCCGTTAATTGCCCTGGTGCGACCGCATGGATGGATTACAAAAGACAGCAGTAGGAACGCAGTACAAAGAGGGGAAATGTCTCCTGGAGTGGGATAAATGCAGAGATGGGTGATACATCCCTGCACCTCTCCTTCCTTCGCTCTCTCTTACTCCCTCTCTGCCAACTGCTATGGGTTTCCATAACTCCGCAATCAAAGTGGATGCTCGGGGAAGATTATTATAGTCAAACAGTGAAGCGTCGGCGGCTAATGTCTCCAGTGTTTAATCATCATACAGTAGAATGGTTTTATGCATATTTCATTTGCATATCATTAAACCACGCTAGCGCGGGACATTCAGAGCTGGAGAGGTACAAAGTTGGGGGGAGAGAGTGGGAGAGCAAGAACGAGACAGAGGGAGGAAGGTCCCTGTGATGTCTATCTTCAAAAGCCAGGGACTTGTTCCATGATCTGTCTTCTACTTTTACTAAAATCATGATGACTTGGAAACCTTTGAAGTTGGATATAACCTTGGATTCTTCTAATTCCAGCAGAGTGATGTATTAGAAAGGGGGAAATGATGCTGCGCTAGACATTTAAAGGAATATAAGCTCCAGTGGAATGGAAATAGGAGCTCTTTGGGGAATGAACTAGCAGAGCCAGCCACAGCTTCAACATCACACTGCTGTGTTCATACTGGTGAAGGATACCAAAGTAATACAAAAGAAATGAAGACAGCATATACATTAAGATGGGGATTATATTTACTCTTTCCCTTTTCTTTTCCTTTTTAAAGGCACAAAGAAGGATGGGACCAGCGGTAATTTACACGCTAATTAGCGTACTGTTGCCTCTTTTTGTGTTTGTTTTTCTTCTTTATTTTGGAGAGGGGCAGTTTCACCGCTTAAGTGATTAATCAATTATTTGGTAGCACAGATCCTTCTCCACTGGCATTGATCAGGAAGAGGAGGTGGTGGCTGCGGGGGGAGGAACACAGTGGGCTCTTTGTAGATCTTATACATGCACAACATATTAATTGGGGTCTTTATAAAGCTCCCTCAATAGAGTATTTCTTTCCTGGAGACCAGCAGCTGGTTAGCCACCGTTGGCGACTCTTCAAACATCGCTTTGGCTGGGGGCAGTTCTGCCGCTGTTTGTTGTTGTGCTTTATTTTCTCTCTCCACAGCGGGGGCTGCGGGTGCGACGCTCCCACTTGCCCACGCTTCTGTACAGGGGATGGACAGACAGAATCAGCACCAAGACAATCTCTTGAGCTGGACGGGGAACTTCGCTTCCAAATGAAATGCTATTTTATATTTAAATTACCTTCCTTTTCCTCCCCACTTCTCCTCCAAGTCTTTGTGTCGGTTATGAATATTCAGATGAGCCGTGATGTGATTACACTGTACAATTACTTGTGTCCGTGATAGAGGCAAAGGCACTGAGGAAAGACAGAGCCAGATGAGCTTGGAGCTCATTTGGGGTTTGTTTTCCATATTTTCCCCCCATCTCCGTGGCACTGCGGCACATGCAGATGTCGCTGTTGTTCTTCATAAAGCCCTAATGATATGCAAAAGCATAACGACCCCATTTGGGTTGAGAGCATCAACGAAATATTATTGGGGGGGGAATCCTAACTGAAGGAATGTCCACATAAATTATTTTTATTTAAATCAAGAGGTGGCAGTGAGGCAGAGGAAGTCACATGAATACATGCATAATGTGAGCGCACAGAAAGGTTATCACCAAGGAGAAGAGGGTTTTGCACTGTGCCTGGGACAAACAGGCTTGTTTGGGGAAATCGTTCAGCCCACCATGTGATTTACTTATTTATCATCATTCATCCCTCAGCCAGGGCACCAGGCGTGCTTGCTGCTGGAGACCTGGAGTGCTGGGAGCTGCCTGGGTGATTCCTAGTTATCATTCAGAAATACTATGAAGTGTGCAGTGGAAGGGGGACAGGAGAGAAGGAGCAGAGGGAGAATGCTTTGCCGCAGCTCAGTGACAAAGGAGGGGCCTGATGACAGCTCAGCGAGGAGTGACAACAGGCCATCCAGGCACTGGCTGATGCCAGGCTGGCACGCACGCTTCCCAAGGGACAGAGCACCGACACAGTGGCTGGTGGGTCCCCACCACAGGTCAGTGGGACACGGGGTCTTGGGGCAGAGCAGCTCTGGCCACTGTGCCACTGGGAAGCCTGCTGGGGACAGGGAGTCCAGAGCTGATCAGATCCACCCTCACCCATTTTCCTCAGAGCAGTGAATGGTATCTGGCTGTAGTGAATACAAAAACATGTGGGGAACAGGACCCCTTGGTTGCTCTGTCCAGCTGCTTTTCTGGGCTGGGACCTGCACCCATATCCGTCAGCAAGGAGAGAACAAAGAGAGGCAGAGTGAGCCAGCAGTCAACAGTAACGCTGTTGTGACATCAACTGTGTGACATCAGCTCAGGGATCTGTGCCTCATATGTTCCCCCTGCACTGATCCTGGAGAGCTCTACAGCCTCCTCACACCCTTGGTGGTGGGCAGGACTCGGCTGCAGAAAGACGTGGTTCCAGGGGGAGAGTGCTGTTTTCCTCTCCACTCAGAAAGGGAGAGGCAGGTGGAGAGGAAGGTCAGTTACAGATGGGACCCACTGTGAGAGAATCCTCCTCTGCTCCCATGCTCTGGGCATGCACAGACCATACCTGTGGCTCCAGAAAGGCTCCTGAGCAGCCCCTGGGTGGTCAGAGCAGGGTGGCCCCACTGTCTCTAAGGGTGTGCTGCTTGTCACAGGCACAGCAGTGGTGTGAGAGCCTGCCCAAAGGAGGCTGTGACTCCCAGGCACACAGTAACCAGGGAGCCTTGGCAGGCCAGCCTCAAAGGAGCACTGAGACCCCAGACAGGAGGGTTACACTCTAGTCTGTGTCTGAGGACCAATGTGCAGAGGGTGCAGACCTGTAGACAAGATGGCAGCTGCTGCCCCATGCAGTTCAGACTCCTGACCACAGGCCCATCCAGCTGTCACCTCCCTCCATTCCCTTCCCACATCTCAACAGACGTGTCCCTTCTGCATTCCCTCTTCTGCCAGGGCACCCAGGAGACTGAGAAAAGGCAACAGGCTGCCAGGCCTGATCAAAACCAGGACACCAGGATGGCCTCTGGGCAATTCCAAACCTGGGCTTGCCACTACAAACTGCCTGCAAAAATTTCAGACATCGAGGATAACCCAAGAGGCAACCTGACCCAGCAGCTGTGTGTGAATGTCCTGCCCATGCCCACGCAGCCTCTCAGGGGCATGGCTAAGGCACGTTGCCACCCTGGTTACAAGGAACCTGCAGTCAAACCAGCCCGGACCCAAGTGAGCAGCCCAAAGCCATCTGTGAGGAACAGAGCAGCCGTGGAATGATCTGAGCAGATCATAGCATCATATCATGGAATGGTTTGGGTCAGAAGGGTCCTGAATGGAAATCTTGTGCCACCCCATCAACTGCCCAGCCAATGGCTTCCTGACCCCAGCACTGTGACACTGCTGGTCTGGACACTGCAGAACGCCAACCCTGAGGGTGCTGCCTGGCTCTGCCTCATCTTTCTGGTCTCCAGCCTCAGAGCAGCTCAGTACCAAGGTGTCCAAAGCAAACAGAGCCTGGGAATATGGAGCAACTGAAACCAACAGAAGACAACTCTACAGAAAGGCCATGCCCTCACCTTGTCATCATTCCAGGTGCTGAACCCTTGCCCCACCTAGTTTTTGCAGAGCAGGGTGCCCAATCCTGAATGGTGCCTTGGCATGACATGAGCCTTAGGGAAGGAACTAATAGGGGAAAGCCTGAGCACCCCAAGGTGCAGGGTAAGTAAAGAACTCACAGACAGGCTGAGAGGCACAAACGTGGTGGTGCATTTTCACCATCCCTTCCCGTGTCCATGCAGACGGACAGCCCTCCCTGCTGGCTCTACAGGCCTGTCCACTCTGCCCACAGATCCTGGTGTGGCCAGGTGCAGCCCAGTGCAGCCCATCACCCTAACAATGGCTGGTTGACAGCCTCAGAGGGTTTTCTGACCCCGACATGGAGCAGGCTGCAGAGCAGATCGATGGCTCATGGCCTCACTTGGCTGACACTTCTGCAGTCCTCAAGGTTCCTGCTCCTGTTGCATGTCAGACAGGATCTGGCACTCCAAGAGGAGCCCAAAGGCTGGGCACTGGACAGAGGAGTCCAGCAGCCTGCTGCCTGCTCCTAAGGCAGAGAAACCCCCAGGGAAAATGGTACAAAGCTTAGGACCAAACCCAATCAGAGTCATTCTTTCCACAAGTGCTACCAAAGAGGAGCAGGAAGGAGACTGTGCTCTGTGCAGGGAAAATGAGCACAGAGCATATAGTGGGTGAGGGAGAAGTGAGGGTGCAGCCCACAGTGAGAGTCAGGATGCCAACCCATGACAGCCCCACGGAGCATCCAGCACCCTGCTCTGCACCTGCTCAAATGCTTCCTGCCACTTCCCCACGTGCTACCAGGAATATCAGCCCCGGGGTACAAGCACGCAGATTGCAGCCATTTGGAATGGTCACTTGACCATTTGGAAGTCTCCCCATGGAGATTTTAGGAAAGGGCAGCTCCCAGAGCACTGCAGGAGCCATTGTGTTGTTTGTCAATTCACCAAACACCCTGAAGAAATTGCTAGTTAGGAAAAGGGAATTCAAGCATTTATAGAATATATTGCTATTCAAAACACCAAAAGAATTGTTTTGCAAATAGTAGCACTGCTGAAGAGAGGAGAGAAGTACATCAGTCATTTGATATTACATATAAGCAGTTTATTAAAGAATTAAATATTTATAGACTATAAAGCAAGCAGGGCGATGAGTTGCAAACAGCTTGCTGAGAAGTATGTTATAAACATTGAGTCTGTCAGGGGCTAATAAAGTATGGAGAACACAAATGTTTTATAAAATCACCAGGCCAGCTATGAATCTCCACAGCTGAGATGCTACAGAACCCATGAAGGTTCTTGCTGCACCATGACCCCAGAGTCAGCACAGGGAGGGTGGAGTCAGATGGGGCTGTGTGACTGCAGACACACCATGGGAATGCACATGATTCAGTGCTTGGAGAAACTCGATGTTTCACGTTATTCTAAACACAGATCTATTAATAGGAAGTTCAGGAATTTTCAGAGAGTTCAAGGCACTTCCCTGTTTAGCTTTATATTGCAGCTAATCTTCCATTTCCAACAAAATTAAAGTTTGTGATCCAGATTAAGGTCCTCTCCCTGCAAAGCCCTTGCCTTCCCTCTCCTTCCCTAAAGAGACACCCCCAGGCACCAGCTTCCCTGTCCCCAGCAGCCCTCTGGAGCATCCAGACTCATATTTGGAGATCAGCAGCTCTCTCCAACACAGACACAGCACATTTGCAAGGAACAACAAAGATTTTCAAAGACTGTACAAGAGGAACAAATAGGTCGTGGCAGACCCAAGGACAGGAATACCTTTTTGTTGGCAACATTGGGGGAAATGGTAGTGGATGGTAGTAATGGGCATTTTTCCTGCATGAAACAAGTTTTATTTTCCAGCAGACATCTGTCACAGCAATCGTGAGGAGACTGCTGTTCTGTTACAAGTGGAGATGAAACACTCTCCAGACTACTTTATATTTTTGTGCAGTGAAGCCCAGGCCCAGAAAGGATTTTTAATATAGGGTGAAATAACACCTTTGGTCACATCCAGGCAGATTCCTAATAGCTGTCCCCAAATTTCAAGCCTGATGGGGTGGATGAGTCTCCCAAGGGGTCCAGGCACTCATGACTGTTTGGAATTCACTCTCTTTGCAAGCCATCAGGACTCAGACCCACCTGAAAGTACCATCACCACTGACCCCATTCCTCAGGCCGGCACTGCAGTGACCACCACCCTCCCGAGGCAGCAGCCAGAGTGGGTCTGACACACAGAGGTGGGGAAGGAGCACGGCTCTTGCCTCCTTCCCGACTCAGGTAAGTCCTTATGAGATGCCAACGTTAATTAACACAAGAATAAGCAGGCCAAGAACTGTCTGGGGTTGGTGAAGACCGAGTCCATTTAGTAGACAGAGAGAAACCTCCATTTGCCAGCTGCTCTTTCTGCACTCAGACAAGGTGGAAGATTTTCATCCTCTGAGATGTAATTAAGACAGATTTTTTAAAAAAAATAATTTGCTGTAATTATCCACGCTTATTTGCCAGGGAGGGTATATCAGACCAAATTTTGGGTTAAATAGCAACCTTTGTTGTCCTGTGTGGAAATGATTATAGCAAGGTTCAGGTCTCACCAGACTCAAAGGCTACAGAAGGTGTATTGAAAAGCACAGCCCTATCAAAGGCACAAACCCCATTAGTTCCAGATGGATTGCTTGAGTGGTTTCTCTCTCTTGAGCCCAGAGCCTGTTAGCTTCAGGGGTTTCTACAGGAAAGTGTGGTACCTCCCAGAGAGCATCATAACCAAATTCTGCTGTTTCTGTGCTGCTAGAGCTGCTGCTGTCAGCACAAGCTCCACCACTGACGAAGCCCTGCAAGGATCCCCAAGCACAACCCCAAACCAGGACAATATCTGCTGAGCTTCACTGTTCCTTTCTCCCTTCCTCCAGCCCAGCTCTCACCTCTCCCTACATCAGCACACCACAACATGTTGCACCCCCAAATAGGTTTCTATACCCCAGTGATTTTACCAAATATTATTCTATCCATTCTCTTTCCCTAGAATCCTAAAATCATGGAGCACAGTGCCATATTCTGGGGCTTACCAGTGGCCAGGGTGGTGCCTCCCTTGCACTGTCTCTGCAGGACACACAGCCCAGCTCTTGGCCTGCCCCCATCACTGCTGCTGCAGATTTTGGTGCTGAAATCTCCTTTCAGCTCAACCCCTCAGGCCATCAGGACACATCAGTTCATGGCACAATTCACTGACCTCACATTTGACACGTTTCAAGTTACGATTTACCCTATGGTCCTTTGTTCCTTCAGTGTTTTCCCTCATCTCCAGGCACCCTCCAGCACTCACATCTCCTCATATCCCTCTCCATGACTGACTCCCTTTCTTCCATCTAGGTGTTTCAGTGGGATTTTGTGCTGCTGGAACCTGAAGTTCCTTCTCCCTTGTCTGTCTCAGGGCCAGTTCAACACTGCCACCCATTTCTAACGTGGACACCTTAGCCAACCTCATTCCTAGAACCACTTTGGACAGGGCTGTGGCTCTCTCTGCTCCTCAGGTGTGGATGCAAGAACCCCACCCTACTTTCAGACCAGGATGGACATGTTACTGACACATTGTTTGTACTCTCTCCTCCCAGTCCCATCCCATGGAGGCCTCGCTGGCACCTGCTTGAACTGCTGTAAGGTCAGCAGTTCCCTCAGCCCTTAGCTCTACCTTAGCTTCTTTGTCAGGACATGGAGAACAAGGAAGAGACAGACTGCTCAGAGAGAATGCTGCAGGATGAGAATTATCATCACATTTTATCAGCATATTCCTACCTGCTAGCATTATGACCTGCAGGATGGAGGTAAGGAGCTCCAGATGAGTATGGACTAAATACTTGTGTGCCCAAGCAAGCATCAGACTCACAGGCTGAATCATAAAGAGGAGATATTTGAAGGTGTGCTTGCTGTTCCTCTGTAAGCATTTTGCAGGTCTCTATGGTGCCAAGAATTAGTCAGGCAGCAAACATGCATCACTCAGGCCAGGAAACCCCAGGGGAAAGGTAATGACAAGCACTGTGACACACAGCTCTGTGTGAGCCCGGGGATTTCAATCAGCACCAAGGGAGCTGACTGTCCTCTCAGGCATTCAGGGGGTCACCTCTGAGCTATTCCAAGCTTCCCAAGCACATCTTGCTACCCACACGTATGTGCAGAGCCTGTTTGTTGACCGTGGCTGGAGCCAGAACTTTGTGAATGGAGAATGAACTGTTCATGCTTAGAGAGCAGCTGCTCCAGGGTTGTAGTGATGCAGGGCAGGGGTGTGGGGGGACAGTGTGCCTCTGAAAGCTAAAACACTCTCATGTGCTGCCACGACAGACTCATCTCCAGCAGCATGAAATGCACATTTCAAAGGCCACACAGACCAGCTGGATCACATTCCCAGAAGAACTGGAGTTTTGTGTCCTTTATCTTGCACACCCAACTCAGAACAGGAACATATTTCAGCAGGCAGCAGATTATCCCAAGCACATTGTCCCCACTGAGCGGTTCTGAGCACACCTCAGACAAAGGCAATGCTGTGTCCCTCTCACACATTCAGGTTTTAAATACAGCAAATATACACACGTGCATCATATATTTTGTTATAGATGTTCCCTATATATATTATTTATTTTACTTAATGGTCTCCTTTAAGGAATATTTGTCATCTTGGCAGCCTGTAAGCGAGGCTGCTGCTGAGCACACTCCTCCCACCTGCCCAGCCAGATCTCTGGCCCTGGGGTGCTGGTTCAGCACCTGGCACGTGTCCCACAGAGCACATGGGAGCTGTGTTGGCTAACATGAGCCTTGAGCACCAAAAAGAGCTCAGAACCCACCCCAGAGCAGTGGGAACTGAGCACCCTGCAAAATTGTCATGCAGTGAGTGGTTTACTGTGTGTTTGACCTAACATGCTGGAAAACTTCCAAGGAGGAGGAGTTCCCATGGGATGTTACCCCACACCAACACTCACCAGACTGCCTCTGCTTTGGCTCTGATGCCAGCACAAGGGAGGTGCAGGAATAAAATTTCAAAGCTGAGAAGGGAAGAACACTAGAACACTCCGTTTTAGCATGGTCAGTTATTTAGGTTTAAACAGCTGCAGAAACTCCACCCCTGATTTCTAAAGAGGAGGACCAGCAATATTTAAACACTTGCATTGTGCTGACAGAAATGAGATAACCTGAAAAACCCTCAACTACTTCCCATACCACCTGGTCAGTGCTTGGATGGCATCACTGTGAAGGCACTTGGGCTATAAGATGTCAGGTAGTCATGTCTGTCTTTTTAATGAGAGAATTAGAAGGGACTTTTGGCAATGGACCTACTGCCTCATGACTGCCTGCAGTCTTCCAACAGACAGTAACGCAATAAACACCCACAAACACCCTCAAACTTGTCTGCTACAACAAAACAGCTTTATTACAGAAAAGCTTCCAAATTGAAAATGATCAATGTGCTTTTAGGAGCCTGTGGAGATAGATCACCTGTACTCACTGAAAGAAGAGGGGTGATTTTAGAAGCTCCTGTTAGAATCTGCTCTCTCCTCCCTTTTCAACGAGGAAAAACATAAGAAAGAGGGGCAGAAGGAAAACAATAGCTTAGGAATCCCACAGCTTTGCTCTCCTGACAGCATCTTACCAAAATTATGTTACTGTTTGCCATTCCATTGTTTATCCTTGTCACTGTGGGTTTAGGGTTTTCTATGTCCAGGTTTGTTTCATGAGCAAAAGAACACGATTGTTTGTGTCTCATCATACAGGGATCTAAACAATGATCAGACATTGACAGAATTTGCATCCAATGCCATGGGCCACACAACCCCCACGCACTTGGGGTAAAACATACAGACCACAGACTCACAGCACTGTTTGGGCTGGAAGGGACCTTCCAAGGTCCCACCCCTGACAGGAGCAGGAACAAGGAGGGACCAAAGGTGGCTTTTTCCTGTCACTTTGCAGAAAGGTGTCTCTGAGCTCCCAGAAAACAGGTAATAAAATATGAATAGTTCCATTGAGCACTTACAGACAGATTGGCCAGGGCACTTTCAAAAGAACCCAAGCAGTCCACAGACTTCAGGTTCCAGGCTGCTGATCTAACCTAGTGGCTATTTAGGCCATTAAGTCTTAAACACAGGAAACAAACTATTCCTTTTCCCTTGGCAGCAGCATCTTCACGTTTGAAAGCTGTTGTCGTATCAGCCTCCTCTGCTGTTATCATAAAATTTGTATCTAGAAGCCAAAAGACAGGACAGACCAGAGCTGGAACACTGCCTCTGTGCTTTTGCTGACTCATCTGTTCAGAAGTATGAGCAACTATTCTAGAAGCAATATCACATTAGCACCAAAAACTTCCCAAAGTTGATTCCCAGCCTTCATTTATGTTCATAATAAAATGTAGAGAATCAAACTGTTATCTCATCAAACACCACAAAAGACTGGCCCAAAATAGCACTTTCCCCTAGCAGAGGGTTCCCACTGGTTCATTGTTCATTCATTCCTGTAGGAATAACCCATTCTGTTTGTATGAGTGTGCTGGAATGGCTTGAGGAGTGAGATGGATTCCTAAAGTGTCCAACCCTGTGTGATTCACAGTCAGTGCTTCTGAGCAGGAACAGGTCAGGTGCTAATCCTTTCTGTTTTGTCTGCCACAAAAAGCAGCATTTGACACGTCAAGGGTTTGCACTGAATTTCTGCAGCAGATGTGCAGCCACCTCCAGCTGGACATGAGCACCCCTGGAGAGCCCGGTCAGACCAGGGGGTGGTGAGGGGAGCACCACGTCAGACATGCCACCAGCCTGCCTGCCTGTGACATGAAATCCACCCATCTCCACTGATCACTGTTTAATTCAAAGGCTGTTTTAAAGGATGTGATTTTAATGAGCACACAGCTCAGACCAGGAATACTGTATTTCTTTCTCCTGAGTGATGAAGTGGCACTTGGACTCTTTGCATTGATTTCTAATCTGCTATTTCATACTCTCAGAGAGAGCCCTGGAAACCACGTTCTCTCAGCTGCTCTTTGAGGGTTTCTGTAAGTAAGTGCAGCTGAGGCTGGCCAGGCCAAAAGGGAGGACCCAAATATCAGAGTTCCAAACTTTACTCAGCTCACAGCTCTTCAGCCTGGCCAACCAGAGTGATAATGATAAAAATAATAACAAGAACAATAATAATCATAATAATGAGAGAAGACACGTGCAGACTTTGATGCAAAGGAGCTCAAAGTGGAGCTCTGCTCCTTGGGGTGTAGGCAAGTTCCACCTTTCCAGGGTGGGCAAAACGTTTGGAAGACAGGAAGTCAAAAGCACGTGGTTCTACTTCTCAGAAAACAGACCCACCCTCAGATCCACTCCTGAGCACACCTGGATTTTGTCTCATTCCCTGCATGCACCAGAGCCACGGCTGGGCAGGAGCCTGTTCTTGGTTCCTAAGAACCCAACACATCCCTCCCAGCACAGTCTCACTGCTTTCCTCAAACAGCACAGGGATTGCACTCCTCTCCCATTAAACCTTGGCTGGGTTTCTGACAAGGAACCGGTAATGAAAGTGACAAAAATCTTCCAGATGCAGAGGAGACCTCTATTGTTTGTTACTATAAGGTAAAGGCTTGTAGGTTTCTTTTCATTGCAGTCACTTTTGTTTCAGAGGTCACAAAACACACTCTTCTCTCCTTAAACACCAGCACAGGGGATTTAATTCCTGTGCATCCTGACAAACTGCTTCCCACAGATGTCGATGCCTACTGCCTGCAGGTCCTCTGCCCGGGTCCCAGCCACCCTCACACCACCCACTACTGTAATTTCTGCGGAGCCAAAAATATTCTTTAGACTCATCGGCTGCTGTGAAGCCAGAGCTGTAAAGTCAGATCTTTTCCTCCTTTAAATGTGACTGGCTATTTACTCCCTAACAATTCTGCTTCAGAGCTGATTTAGCATTTTTATTGGAATGTGAAAGCTCTTAAAAGAAGAAAAAAATCTAATCAGGCAGAAGAGATAGAAAACTTGCTGAATTTTTTCTCCCCCCTTTGCACCCCTTCAATCCTATCAAAAGCACATCTTCCATTCATTGCTTCCCCATGTCATTATGACAAGCGGCTACAAATCAATAGCAGCAGCAGAGGCGGCCCCGGCCCGCGCGCGCCCCGTGATAAAGATTCACTCTCAACCCCGATTTGCTAATAGCACATAATAGCAGCCATTGGCGCCCCGCATTAAATCATACATTTCACTCGGCGTTTATTATGGGATTTTTAAAACTCCTCACCAAATTGGATTTTCTCGACGGTCTCTAATTTCCACATTTATCATTTAACATTAAACTCCTCTGTGGGGAGGGGGTTGGGAAGTGGAGAAGGAAGAGAGGAGCCATGCAATTCTGTATTTCCTCTTTCTTTTTTATGAAAACCCATAAATAATCCCAGGTATAGGTACCATCAGCCCTGAAGTTTTATATATATAAAATACCAGAATGTAGGATAGAACAGCTTTGGGACTCAGCTTACCTTCATGCAGCCCTGATAAAGAAGAGGAAATAAAAGGGAATTGAAGAAGAGAAATTTAAAAAATTAAACAAATCAAATAAAAAAATTAAACAAATCAAATAAAAAAATAGTCAACAAAGTAAGTGAGTATGAAAAGCACTAGGGAAAATGACTGTGAATTTCCTCATTTGAAAGAGCTAGTAGCAAGGAAAGATGGACCAAAATAATTTTTAAAACCCCAACAAAACATACACAAATAAAACCTTATTGTCTCCTTTCAGTTCACAGAAAATGAATTTAGCAAATAAAGTGAAAACAAGAGAGAAGCTTTGCTGAGACAGAGAACAAGAATCCTGTGATCTGGGTGATCAGAGGACAAGTGACCAGGGAACCCTCCCCAGTCTGTCCCAGTATCAGACACTGGTTCAGAAAACACACGTGACTGTCCCTGCTCTTACACCAAGCAGAGCTGCTCAGCTCATGAGTATCAAGGCCCAGATCCTTCATCATCTTGGCCTTGGAAGAAGCATCCAGGTCCCAGGCTACTGGAAGCACTCTCCATTCAGACATGAATTTGATTCTGGCATGAACAGAGGCCATGATTCCTGAAACAGGAGGTGATGTGACAAAGGCATGGTGAATTAGCTTTCAGTGTTCGTGATTTCCAGCCATGAGACATGAACTCAGTCAGCCTCTGTCCAACATCCAATTAGTACAATCACCTCAATTCTCAAACTACTGAGCAGTTTAACCAGGACTCTCCTTGAAAGTGCTGGGAGATTTTTGTTCTGGTATATTTTGGTTTAGTAAAGAGCTCTTGGAGATAAAATTCCTCAGTTCAGCTGCTGAGTCAACCACATCACAGGCCACACTCTAACAGCTCTGGGCCTTTTGCAGCTGCATCAACATTGTTCTGAATCCAGCTGAATGCAGGGGCAGCAACTCTAATTATCTTCTCTTAAACTTACAGCAAAAGTCACAACATTCCAGATCCTCTCTTTTGAGCTGTTACCTGATCCCCTGAGCACTGGCAGCAGTAGCAAAGGCTGGCAGGTGTAAATACTCCTTGGAATCAGTCACCTTTCCCAAAGCCAAAGACCATCCCAGCATGGTTTTTCCCTCCTTGCAATGGCTGGGAACTTTCAGGGAATACAATTATTACAGTCATTGAACCTGAGCATTGGCCACGTGAATTTAATGAGTCACAGGATGAGCTCTGATGCCTTCACTGGAAGCAATGTGTGTCCCTCCTATCTACAGCCAGAACATGAACTTGGCCAATGCAAAACTGAACTACAATTTACTTACTAGAGACATCTGTTCAAAATTAGAACATCAATAATCTAGGAACACATCAGAGGGAAAGAATGTCATACTTCAGGGTAAGAGCCTTTTTTACTTTAATCAACCCACACAGCGAAGGACAAAGACTCCACACACAAACATCTTGCTGCACAGCAAGTTTAAGGATGTGCTGGGGTTCCATTTCCTGTTTTCCCCTACTTTTTCTGTGGCATTGCCATTTCAGTTTGAGGCTTCCTGCTACCATTTCCTGCTTCTTAGTTTCATACCTGCATTCAGGCATGGGAGCAGTCCCTAGGTGCTGGTGAATACACACTTTCCAATGCCTCGCATTGTTCCTTACAGCTCCAGAATCCAAAACATCCTGTGGTTTATTGATCCATCAAACCACACTTTGCCACCAATTTGCATTCTTCCTTACTCATGCATCAGAGTGGAAAGTGTGTGACACACTTTCCAACTGACCTGAAGGGTTTTCACACCATGTAGTCACAATTCCCTGACAGCCACTCTTTCTCCTTCAGTTGCATCTGACAGAAAAATATCCAGTATTACCAGAGTAACTCTGCAGTTCTTGAGCAGACCAAGGGTGGTGGTGATAAATGTGATCAGGTCCTGGCACAGGTTGCCCAGAGAAGCTGTGGTTGCATCCCTGGAATGTCCAAGGTCTGGTTGGTTGGTGAGGGCTTGGAGCAGCCTGGCATAGTGGAAGGTGTCCCTGCCCATGGCAGAGGGGCTGAACATTCCTCTGTAAATGCCCCTTCCAGCATAACCCAGTCTGTGATTCTGTGGCTTCAGAACAAAGTTGCTTCTACCCTGTCCCAAAGAGATCTCCTTGTGGGGGGTGAATGTCTGAGAGAGAACAGTGATTTACCTGTGGATGCTGGAAGACTCATCAGCACAGAGCTCCTCCTCACACAGGGAGCCCAGCACTGTGACACTTGGTGAATTCTGATGTCTTTCCTTGAGTGATCTCCAGCACCCAAGTTAAGCCTGTGAGCACTCAGCCACAGAGAGGATAAAGGGATGCTGAGATCCTGCATCCTCTCCTGGGACCAGGACAGGGTGGCACTCATGCTGACACACCTGGGCTCCAACCACACCGGGATTTAGACACAGGGCACTCCCAGCGTCACAGCCTCAGCATTATAATCTGTTTCTTTCATTCTGTCAGTGCTCAAACTTGTTGACCTTTCAATCACTGTTGTCCTCTCTATCCTCATGGTGGTTTTCAGGGAGGAAGGGCAGGTTTATTACAGGGCAGTTGGGAGTGTTCTCAGTAGGGTCATTTGTCCAAGGTAGTTCCTGCATCACTGTTCCTGATCAAACAGGATCAGAGAGCTAGGACGTGGGTTAAGTGGCCTTCCAACTCCTGGAATGCTGAAGGCCAAACAGAGGCACATCAGCAGAGCTATGAACAAACGTCAGCAAATGGGCAGCAGTGGCAGCTCTGTGTACAATGGGCTGCAGCTGGGGCAAACCTCAGTGCTAAACACTGTTATACTGACACGTGAAAAGCTAAAGCAGGGTTTGTGCTTTCTGAGGATGGTAAGAAGGCAAATGATGTAAGGAACAGTGCTAAAATGGGTGAGGGTCTGCCCAAAGGAGATCTACAGCAGGACAGGGTTTTATATTGACCAACTTCCACCTTCCTGATATAAAGGAGGATTTTTCAGTATTATCCAGTGCTGAAGTTCTGGCACTGGAAGGCAACAGTTCCATCCTTCAAACCAAAGCTGCAGATGACCTCAAACAGCTTAAGACAGATCTGCTTTAAATCCATCCATACCTGCTTCTGGCCAGTGCAAAACAGACTCTAGCTAGAAGAATTTTGGGGGTTTTTGCTTTTAATTGTGGGAAGATGTGCCAGGCACTAAAGCTGACCTGTATTTCCACATCATACATTGCAAAGAAACAGGTATGAAAGGTCTCTTCCAAAACCTGTGCCAGTGTTAATGCTGTGCCCACAGGCAGCCCTGCCCACAGGCAGTCACCATCTCTGACATGGCAGGAAGCCCTTCAGGCACCCCAAAGAGCAGCAGGGCCTGCCCAGGTGCTCCTGCAAGGTCCCAGGTACTGCCAGGGGTGCCCTCACCCTGTGCTAACACACAGACAGAAATGGGGACCTGCACCTTTAAAGTTCTTCAGCATTAAATCAGTGATGCAGAGCGGCAATAATATCACGCTATTCTGCTGACATGAATCCTGCAGATACAGACCCAAACCAGCAAAGCTGATTAGTAGTGTGGGAGCTCCTTGTATGCTCCTCCAAAACACAATTAAAAGAGTTTTATTCTGAGTAACAAGAGGGTTAGAGGGTCAGAAGAGTTTCCATTTCAAAAGGCAGCAGGATACAAGCTAGCAGGAAGAGGAAAGAAAATTGCCCAGATTTTGCGCTAGAAATAGAGGGGTATTTAAGCAGCTGGGCTTCAATTTCTCACCAAAATTTTATCCCACCATTCCTAAGAAAAATATGAAAATCAGTACAAAGACAAACCTTTTCAATATTGTGATGGCAATAACCTTGCTTCAACCTGCAGCAAGTGCAGATTCTTTCACCTTGCTTCAGCTTTGGGCTTCCCCATCGAGTCTTGCAAAGAACCAATAAAAATCCTTTTAACTTTCTCCATTTTAAAGTTTATTATTATTAAAATAGAAAAAAGTTTTAAAAATTGTAGAGGAACCTCCAGCAAACAGTCTCTCATCCAGCACTGGCTTTAAGGAGCTAAAAATGCAGTCTCACAAAAATATAGAAATATTGTCCAGTGCCTGGCAGTCTGCAGTTCACCTTGTTCCACAGTTCTTTCTGTGGCCCAGTCTGGTTGCAGTCAGGTGCCTTCCTGAAGGCTCCATGGAAGATTCCTTTTAGGAGATCTTCTATCTACATATTTTACCTGAATCAAAGTACAGTGTTTCTATGAAATGAATGCTGCAGAGATGACAAAAACTGTGTAGATTTCCTTGGCTAGAGCCTAGAGGAGCAGATTCACAGAAACCAGCCAATACCAAATAATAAAAAATCTTAAACATCAGTGAAAGCAGGGTGGAAGGTGACTTCACCTAAATCTGAATGGTGGACAGATCTTGCATTGTTGGCCTGATTTGGGATTTCCAGAAGTTACTTGGCCTTCCTCAGATCAGTGTGGCCTTGTCTGCAGCTCTCTGAGGACACGGGAAACAGGAGATCTTTCCTCAAATGCTGCCAAAGCAACGGCTGCTCCCTCATTCCTGCCTTTTCTGCTAACATAAAGGTAGCAGCAGAGAACTGAAATACTCCATAGGTTCTCTAGACACACCCAGACAAACACAACAACCCTACTCCGAATAAACCAAATTCCAAATATTTGTTGTATTGTGGGAACCCAAAGAAATATTATTTTTATATAAAAAAATTAAAAATTCTAAGATGAAGCAGATTCCAAATTTGTGGGGGAAAAGTCAAACTGAGTTGGAATCTTACATTCAAGTTTTTCTGTTCATTCCCTCTTCTGGCCCCACATGCCACGGAAAAGCCTTAGGAGCACAACTTGAAGGATGCTCATGTGCTTTTATAGTCAGTAAAAATAGTTTTGTACATAATTAAGCCCCTTCTGCTTTATGAAAAGCTTTTTTCTTCATAAGGAAAATATCGCCTCAGTAATAGTAATTAGACCTGTCCATGAAAAAAAAAAGGGACAACTATTGCAATGGCTGTAGAAACTCCTGCACCTCTCCAGATTAGGAACAATAGGACAATTCCGCGTCAGGCACTGCTGAATTTTCTAATCAGATAAAACCTTAAGCAGTAGTTACATCATTGCAATTCGTTCATTTAGGAGCAGGAAGGTGAAATCTGGGATATGTTTGCACAGAAAAAAGAGATTTTATTTTTCCTTCTTATGACAACTTTAAAGAATTGTCCTTGTTCCTAAACTCCTCAATCTATATACACATTCAAAACTACAAATGAGTAAGTCTATATACTTACATATATAATATTATATAGAAGGTATCTTATTGCTTTCTATATTGTATATATTTAATGTACATTATTCTATTGCAGAACCTTATATTGGGTAATTTTTATATCACAGCATTATCAGATCCTGTGCTGTTTAGGATTAGCACTGCAAATATTCTAAAAGCCAAGCTGAAGTTGTCAGTGAGAGTTCAATATCCTTACACTTGGTTTATAAACAAACGTTAATAAACTGAACACATCAATGCAGCATTAATTGCTCCTCTCACTCTGCACCAAATCACACACTCTTGTTCCTGCAGCCAGGAACAGTTCACTCCCTGGATTTGGATGTCTCAGCTCTAAATACTCATCTCTTTTTTGAGAAAACAACAGAATTTTAACTGGGCTTCAGAACTCCAGTTTTTGTCTGTACTGTGATTAGACATTAGTGGAAGTGAGACTTCAAGCACTGTTAGTGCTTCCATATGACTGGGAACATCCCAAACCTGGGGACACAGGGACATTGTGAGTTACAGGCCTCCTGCCCAAGCCTCCAAACAGACCTTTCCCCTCTCTTGCATGCAACTGGCCCCACATCTGGTGCAAAGGTTTGGTTGCTGTCTACAGAACCACCTCCTACTCCTGAATCTAGCTTCTAGACATTTCTGCAATGTGCTTCAGGGCAGTTTTTACTGCTCTGTTAAACATCTCACATTCACAGTGACTGGGGGATGCTGACTCAGAAAACTAGTAGTGTTTGCCACAATGTAATCCTGTGGGGAGAATACTGCTTGGCCTAAATATTATTTTTATATACATTAAATGTATTATTTTACATATATTGTTAAATATCACTTCATGTAATTCTTTTTCAAAATGCAGAACACATAAATCTATGTGCTGTTCTTTAAAGAACTGGCCTGCTAAAGCAAAGTTCCATGTCAGTAACATCTCTAAGCCTGTATCCACACCACTAAATGGTGACATTCGCAGCTGAGGCTGCAAACCCTCATCACCGTGTCCTTTTCCTGAGTCTCTCAGCCCACAAAATCCTCATTCTGCTGCTTCCTGGTGCCAGCAAGACCTGCCACATGCAGTGCCAGAGCACAGCTGAGCCCCAGTGTCAGCCTTTGTTCCCGATTTCTCGGAATTCCTCAGCCAAAGTGAGATGACCCAGGGTTTTTGTACTTAATTTCACAGAGCCTTCCCCTACCTCCCGTTCTGTGGCCGGCAACGATTGCTTTTCACACACTTCCTTCCTCAGCCTGGCCCTTGGGAAAGAACAAGAGGCAAAATGTTTACAAGAGACAGACTGGTCACACTGCACGCTGCTGAGGGTTTGGTTGTGGCATTTCTGCTCCCAGTCTAACCAACATCGAAGATCTCTAGAAGTTTCCATTTTTAATCATCCCAAATCAGCTTGTTTTTCAGCCCAGCTAGTTGAGACCCCCTCATCCAGAGGATGTCAGTAGGGCAACGTGCTGGTTTTCACCCAGAGAGCAGAGCCCGTGATAAATAACACTCAGAGCTCTGCGAGGATGAGTGTCCTCTACAGCTCACAGCCCACAGGCTTCATTATTGCATCGCCCATAATTCAATTCACCCTTCCTAAAAGGTCTCTTGCTGCACCCAACCCCCACCTCTGAAAACACGTCCCACTAATAATTCCCGATTAATGCCGTCAATTACCAACTCTCCCCCAGCCCCTCTCCATCCCCTGATTGGGTTGGAATGAAAGGGAAGCAGCATCTAACCGGGGAGGAATAGAAGTAGGGTAAAATAGCAATAAAAAGTAATTACATAAAAATGCTAAACATATTACATCTGTTAGTTTGCTGAGCCCAGTGGGCTTGACAATTCCAGATTTTTGCCTTTGTCCGTGCTCAGACAGACAAGAATAAGAGAAACCGGGAAAGGATCTTTCAATAAGATTATTAAATCAGTGCATGAAAAATAAGTCGTCATTACATTGCAAAAGGGAGAGAGAAACTCGCTGAAATGTCTTTCTGCAGCTTTGCCTTTGTGATCTGCAAGGTGCTGTGCTCCTGCTTACACTCTGTTGCCCTGGCAACATACTCCTGTAAAATAAAGATTATTAAAGCGCATATGATTATTTGGCCGCACAGTGAATGAGGCAGCCGCTTCTGAAATTCCTTATCAGAGAAATTCAATTTTAGGCCAAATTGTGTTTTCACTGCCTCTCAGCTTCTCCCTCCCCCCCTGCAATACCAATAAAACCATCATCTCCACAGCTGTACATGATATTTTGTCACTAACTCTTTCACGCCTTTCCTTTCCCATTCCAGGTTTTATTTTTACTCTGTCAAAAGAGAATGCTCTCCCCAATTTGTAGGCTTTTATACCTTACAGTTTTTTTCTGGCAGCTCCAGCCTTTTCTCCCCTGCAGCAGCCAGCAGCCTCCTCGCCCACTGTGGCAGCAGGAAGGGACTTTCCCCTCCAGCCCAGACCGGGGGCCGGGGCCACAACACAGCTGGGAGCCCTGGAAGGTGAGGGATGAGCACGGAGGGGTCACAACACACAGCTACCCTTCCCACCTTGTGGAACCTCATCTGCTCTGGGGCTTCCGTGGCCTCTGCTCGCAGCTCATCCCTGGGCCGCTGCTGCCCAGCCCACGGGGGTCCCGACAGGTGTTTAGGGTGCCAGTTCTATGGGTCACAGCTCCCCCCGGCCCCGCTGAGGTGCTCCCTGCGGGACAGACTGCCCTTGCTAGCGCTGCCAGCACGCCTGAAGCTCAGCGGTACCTCCGCTGCCCGATGTCACCGCCACCGCCACACCCCAGAGCGGCGGCCCGGGCACGGACACCTGTCCCTGCCCCGGCACCGCCACCACACCCAGCGCTGCGGCTGTGCCCGTGCCCTGCGCCCGTCACGGCTGCGCCCGCACAGGGGAGGCGCTCGGACGGACACACACGGTCAGACACGGCCCGGCTCTCGGACACACACACGGTCAGGCACACGCCCGGCGCTCGGACGGACACACAGGGTCAGACACCGCCCGCCCGGGCGCGTCCCGCCGGCCCCGGTGTGAGGGGCCCGGGGCGGGGCCGCCGCGGCGCACCAGGGGGCGCTGCCGCCCCGCCGCCGCCGCGCGCCGCAGGGCGGTCCCGGAGCGCGCGGGGAGCGCGCGGCGGGCGGGGCGGCTGAGGGGCGGCGCGGGGGCACCGCTGAGGGGACACCTGGTGCGGGGGACAGCCCTGAGGGGACACCTCGTGTGCGGGGGGCACCTCCTCTGCGGGGGCACCTCCTCTGCGGGGGCACCTCCTCTGCGGGGCTCCCCCGCTGCGGGGGTACCTGCACGGGGGCACCTCGGCGGCCAGAGCGGGGCTGGCTCCGCTCCCGGCGCGGCCCCCTGCACAGTCTGGCGGCCTTTAGTGGCTCTTCTTGCCCCTCTACAGTTTAATTAAAAAACAACGGACCAGTTTTGGCCGTCGGGCCCAGCTGGGAATTAAAGATTAAAGAGTGCATCGCCGAACCACAGCCCAGGCCCGCCCGCACAGCGTGCGGGGTGGTCCCAGGTGTCCCCTTGCCCGTCTCCTGCATGCCAGGGCTGAGGTCCGCGTTGAGGTAAATGAGCCCCGTTCACCCGGCACAAGGGATTCTGCTTCTTCAGGTAGCGTTAAAAAACTACACAGACTCCAGAAAGGAAATGGAATTGCTTCTTTTAATATTAAACTTGTAATTGTTCCTATTTTTCCACGATATTTGATGACAGCGAACCAAAGCGACTGACAGCCTTTGTGCTACTCTTCGAGGGCGACCGCAGTGCGGCGAGGAGGAGTGAAGATTTCTGAAGGCAGAATGGTGAAGATGAAAGTGAGCCTCAGAACTAACATGTGTGCTTTATTTTTTAAAGATGGAACAGAGAGGAGGCACAATTACCCCAGATTTAGAAGTTCTTTGTTCGAGCCCTGACCTATTGAAGCTTCCCATACCTCGGCTTCTCCTCCCTATCTTAAAATCAGGTAATAGCTGTTGCCTACCTGGCAGATAATTGCAAGGATAAATATCTTGGGGGCTGGTTGGTGCAACAGAAAAAATGCCTAATATTGGCAACACAAGGTACCCCAGATCTGGCCTCCAGTTTGCTCATAGTCAGCAGAAGATAACTATGACTAATAACAGGAACAGAATCAGAAAGGGGACCAAAGGGGGATAAGAGATTTCAACAGAAACAAGTTCATCAAGGTAACATCTGGAAAATTTCCTTTTTATTGGGGTGGGGAGTCATTATCCACTATCCCCTTAATAAACACGGATATATTGCAGGAAAAACCAACAAAGCAACATTCGAATCTGAGAAGCAGCACCAGACAGGTTTAGAAAATCCTCACAGACAGCATCATTCCCCGTACAAACCAGGGCAGCTTCCTGGGCTCATTAGAGGAGTCTAAGTGGTTCCTGAACTCTGTCCTCCCTGGCCAGTCCCCCTGTGTTATCTCTTATGACCATTGCCTGAACTGAAACATCATTTTGGTTACTGAGATCGCTTTTGGAGAGCGGTAGAAGACTCGGTTTCCGCTACAAGAATAATCAGGCTCAGTTACAATCAATGGTGATTTTGGACAGCCCCAAACAAGTTCTTGTCCTTTTAGAATGTAAAATCCACAGAGGTCCCAGTTCCTGGGCATTAATGATTTAAAATAGCTCCTACAAAATGACAAAAAAAAAAGCTTAAGAACAGTTACACCGATCAGAGCAAAGGTCTACACATTGTATTGGTGCTAGATTACATGTCTGGAGCACTTCTGGCTCACCTGGAGCAAATTACATCAGCAGTCATAGTTTCTAGGAGCAAGAAAATCTTCTACAGACTAGGGAACCCATAGCATGGAAATAAGAGAATCTAAAGGATTTTGGGAAAAGGGACAAGTAGTTGATTATTAATACTCTGAGCGCCTTTGTTTCTGGTGGCCGTGTTTTTAAAAGGACACAGGAAAATTGGAGACATGGCAGAGTCATAAAAATTATTTGAGAACTGGAATAGCTGCCTGAGAATGAGACACTTAAAGAGCTCGATCTGTTTAGTTTATTAAAAAGATCAAGAGATGGTTTGATTACGATATATAAGTACCTTCAAAGGGAGAAAATACCAGGTCCTAGAGGGCTCTTTAATCCAGCCAAGAAAGGCATAACAAGAACCAATTGCTGGAAGCTGAAGCCAGACCAGCTTAAATTGGAAATCAGGCACAGTTTTATAGTGAGAATGATTAGACATTAAAAACCTTGCCCTATCAAAGGAAGGAGGATTTTTCATCTTTTAATATCTCCAAATCAAGACAGGATGCCTTTCAGTAAAGTAAGCTCGAGTTTAAAAAAAGGCTCAATGCAAGGGTAATTGAGCAATATTTAATGACTTATCATAGGCAAGGAAAGCTGTAACATCTTAATTTGGAATGACAGCTCAAAGTTTGGCAGCACGTATCTTTGGCAAACAGGTATGCTGCCTGCACTGTGTGATGGAAACTGCTGAGACCTGACTGTGTCTTTTGCCTCAGAGAAAGATCAGATGACAGGTGCCAGTCAGAGATCCAGTAGTGTAAAAACTGACACCATTTTGCTGTAGTCAGCACATTCCATGTCCTGCAAAGGCCTCCCCTGGGCAGAGCCATGGCTGTGGCACTATGAATGAGTCTGCTGAAGCCCTGGGCTACATATATGAAACCATAATAGAGACTATAAATTATGTTCTGAATGATTAGACTGTGGCTGCAGCTACCAGCTGCAGCTGAAAACGGGACACCAGCCCATGAGTGGAACCAGCTGCATTTATGCCCTTTTCTCGGGACAGATGTTCCAGGATTTGTGGTTGCCTGACTGTCCAAGCTAGGCCTGGATGCTCCATGGGAGCAGATGGATACAGAGAACCAGGCTGGACCCAACAAAGAGATACAGGAACCAGGCAGAGAAGGCAGAATAGGTTCTGTTATTTGACTACACAGCAGTTGTGATTTACGTAAGGCTAAAATACACCCCAGTGTACATGAGAAAGAGTTCAAGCACCTACTCAACAACACAAGGAAGCATACTCCATCCCAGCAGCATTGCCCAGGGTTTTTTCATTACATTTCATTACTTTGCATCATATTCCCTCTTCAAAGGCTATCATCAGTCTTTAGAATTCTCTTTGTGGGAGATCTTTGTGCCACAGCCATCATCCTCATCTTTCTCTGGACATCTAGATCAGTGGGCTCCAAACTTTTTATGATTGTGCATCTGATCAGTAAAAAAATTTTGAGTGTGCATGCCAGTGTATGTGTATTTATCTATAAATTATCTCCACGTACTACTGTATTATATACTTTATAAAGCATACACAAAAATAGATATTTACAAAGGGTAAGGATGAAATAAACACCATTCTAAATTTTTAAAATTTATTGCTGCAAAAAAAAAAAAAAATCTTCCTGTGCCCTAATAGATAGTCTTGTACATCCCACCATGGAGACCACTGACCTAGATCCACAAGCACCTTTCAAAGATGACCCACCTTATAAATTCTTCTAAACAATTCTGTGCAGGTGCCTCAGATTCCCTGAAGGGAAAGTGTCAGATTACTGAAGGCTGAGCCTTGGTGACGTGGCACAAGGGAACCACCAACTTTGGCATTCATAAGCTGAGCAGCCATTACCATGCAGGTTTCCAGGAGCTGAACAGTGCAGTACCCATGATGTCAGGTAAGAATCTAAATGAAACCTGCTGTCACAACAGGAGCGCTGACCCCAAAACCTGTGGTGAAGCCAGTTGTGGAAAGAGGCTCCATAAACTCTGAAGTTCTTTAGTGCTGAGTGTGATACAAGACATGGAGCAGTGCCAGAGAAACACTTGGTGTTGGATGCCAAACCAGCCGTCGGCCTCAGCTCTGGCAGTGGCCAGCTCCTGAGAGCAAGCTGCTGAAGGTGAAAACAAGTGGGACCCCTTCCAAGTCTATCACTTAGGCTTATCACCAGACTAGAGCCAGAGTTCTCTGGCACAGCATCAGGCAACCAGAACCAACACTCCTGAGCTTCCGAAGTGAGCCCTGGAGTCTGGGAGCCCTCTGGGCAGGTACTTGGGAGACAGACAGTAGAGTAAGATCAAAATGGTCTGTCCCCAGTTTCTCTATGGAACGCTCTGGTTCTAGGGACACTCATGGGGTGAAGGAGCATGCTACTATGCCATCATTTATCATTTATGAAGACTCTTTGCCACAGCATTCCTATGGAACTTCAGCTGAGAGAAGCCAAAGCACAAGCAAGGAACACTTGCTTGGTGATTGCCCACCTGCATTCACGCACAAGGACAGAACCTGCATCTCTGACATCGAGAGAGAACTTAGAAATACATCTGTGTTACGCCACAGTCTCACGAGTCTGCAATATTTGCTGGGCATGTGACAATTCCCGTTTCAGGGCTGAAGTGTTCTACACCTTCTAATCCAATTTCGGTTGACTCAGTCAATGGACTTTTCATCATTTCCTTCATATTCCCGTCATGATGGGTCTCATAAATCTTGCTAATGGAGGATATTACCTGATATCTGAGATACATTTTCCTTCTTGCATTATGATCACAATACATTTCATTTGCATTCCTTAGGCCCTGTCCAAGGCAATTCTTCTCCATGGTTTCTGTTTATGCTCTTCATATGCTTGTGGACAAGTACAACACTCTTCATTTATTTTTGCCAAGTTAAACACATCTAATTCTTTTCATATTTCTTCATAAATCATTATGTCCACCTCTTAAATACAGTTTTACAAAGAAAAGTTATTCTAGAAATGGTGTTGCCTGGGATCCGCATTTACTAATCTCCCAGCACCTGTTCCATCATTTTTCTAACTGCCTGTGCTTGGCACTAATTCAACAATTCAACCTTTTTTTTTTTTTTTTTTTTTTTTGGTCTGGGTCCTCTACCAAACGGTATGGGGAAAATCTTAGGCTTGAAGTGTCAACCTTACATATTTTCAGATCAGCTCCTTCTGAATTCACTTTTGCCATCTTGCATGCAAAAATTAATACAAAAATTATTGGGAAATTTACATCAAATTTGATAGAATTCGGCAACACTGTCACTGTCACTCTTCTAAAATACAATATAATCCTTGATCAGAAGTTACTGATAAAAATCTTCTATTTACTTTAGGCACCTACTATGTAGTAGATGTTTAAAAATACCTCTCCCTCTAAGTGCAAACCTCATATTCTTTAATGCAATGCTGGTACCCTGGTACCAGGGCATTCACGTTCCTGTGGCTAAGTAGACATTAGCTCTGTCAAGGATTCACCAGCAGAATAAATCCAGTCTGCTTGATTCCAACTTACAGGAATAACACACCTTAACAAAAAAGGTATTTTACTTCTTTAGGCACCCAGAGTCATCCACACTTACGAAAAAGACCAGAACAAGCATCCAGGCAGATCTGTCTTGGAGCAGGAGGTGCCTTGTGACACACATGCTTCCACATGTAGGAACTTTTTAGTGAATATGCTTCACAGATCATGAGCCAGAAAAATTCGGACAATATTTTACCATGTACTGAGAAATACTGACTCCAATCCATTTTTTGAAAGGAGAAAAAGGAAAAGGTGTTCCTCATGTGGATTCTGCAATCCCTCACTATCTCAGCAGTTTATTATCTTCCAAATTAATTCTCAATATTTTGCAAAAAAATACTAATGAATTTCTTTTAAATAAAGGACACATACATGGAACAGGTCTTCTATTTATAGTCCTCCTTTCCAAGTGTTCTATTAACATCCCTCATTGTGAAATGTTTCCATTACTCACAGATAGCCTTGTGCTGCTGTGTTTTCCCCTTTGTCAAGGCCCATTTATGAAATCAGTTCAGGGCTCATCCATTTTAGATTCCTGAGTGACTCTCCATTTATAATGATTTCTTTATTCTCCCCGCCCCACATACACCATAAGCCATTTCTTACTTCGTTTTAGAATTTACTCAGCCTTTTTGATTACTCTCCCTCTCTTTACATCGTAAATAATCCTCAATATTCTGATTTTTGCCCTATTTCCTTTCATCATTTCAAGTAAAGGCGGCTTTGTACCATCAAATCTTTGAGGTACATCAATCACCTCTTCTGTCTTGTATCTTCCTTTATCAGATGAATTAATTGTGATGTGCTTATGATATATTTAAATCCTTGCCTGTTTTTCTCTCTACTTGTATTTGTCTTCTTTTTAAATATTTCTTGCACCCATTTCTCTGACACTAGTTGCTTAGTTCCTTGAAATTTATCAGAATTTTTAACGGTCTGATATTTCCTGTTATGTGCAACTTACACACACACTGTGAATTCAAGGATTTACCTCTTCAAAGCTGACACAGAGCTGCTCTTTCCATGCTCAGACCCCACTGAGCTCCAGACTGCAGCTCTGACAGGGAAATTCTCCCTTTTTTCATTCCCTTTCACACATTTCCCAGCCAAGGAGATCAGTGATGTTCTACTTCCACGTTATTGTTCCGAGCAATTACTCCAAAGATCTTACTGATACAGATTTGAAAGAGTGTGAAAAACAAGAAATACCCTTTAATTACCAAGGACAAAATGAGTACCAGCACTTCAGCTGAGGATGAAAGGAATAGTTTCATGTTCCACCTCAAATTCCTCATCCAGCATTGAAGTTTCACTAAATTCTGAGGAACTCGGGGCTGAGAAGGGTCTGCCCTGCTTCAGGTCAGCTTAAACGTGGTTTGTCTGTCTCCACGCAGTGAAATGTGTGCCCTGTGCTTCCAGGGATTCCTCAGGAATGTGCTATCATGTCTTATCAACACACAGCACTTATCAAGTGTTGATGCAAAAAGCCCAAAGGAACATGTGCAAACCGACTTCAGAAGAAAAAATTGTGAGGAAGACCAGAGGGAGTTTATAAAGGAGTAAAATTTGGTTATTAGAAACATTCTTGTAATGCTGAACACATCCCAGTGACCAGCAAAATCCCCCACGCACTTATAAATGGACAAGAGCATAAAGGCAATATAATATAGTGCAGATTCTGAAGAGGTCTCTTCCAGAAAACGCTGGCCACAGGTGAATTGGATACCTTCAGTTCAGTTTGTCAGAAATACAGGACCACAGCATGTCAGGATGGCAAGAGCCGGCAAGAGAAGAGTTTTGTAAAATAAATGTATTTGCAGTGCCACACTCCCTTGTACTTGTGCTCAGGGTGGTGTTTTTATTAAAAAATGACTCCGATATTTTGAGTCACAGACAGAAAAATTGTTTATAAACTGATTAAAACCAAAAAACTTTGAAAATTTAAATAAATTACAAGACTAAAAATAAAAAGAAAGGTTGTAGTTACTTATTATGCCAAGTAAGCAGCTCCCTTCCTGCTTGCTGCTGAGTGTTGCTCAGGGAAGATGGCTGTAGGCTTTGGCAGGCTCCTAACTCATATAGGACCCTAAAAAGCAGTTAAGGGCTCCTCAAGAACATTCTGACTGCTCTTGTAAGAATTAAAAAAGAAAAAGAAAAAAGAAGAAAACTCTACCAGCTGAAGCTAAGAAGATGACACATGTAAACAAAGAGAAAAAGACACTCCAGGAAGAAGGCTGTGTTATTTCTCACAGTAAAATCTGTGCATGGAGAGGAAAGCTATGATAAAAAAGTTGCAGCTTATTGTTTATTGCCTCAGTGATATCCAGAGGAAATCTGCTTAGTCTGCAACCCAGAGGAGGATTTTCCCACCTCCTAGCTATGAAAATCTGAAACTAATTCTGTGTTCTCTGGCCACTCATAATACAGCCTCTACAATCTAAACATAATTAACAACACTACTGCTGTTGCTAATGAATAAGCTGGAAAAGAATCTACCCCACTCTTATCTAATGGTAATTTTCCAGGGAGAAAGGGAGAGAGACAGGCAAGGATGACAAAGTAATATTTTGAGGTCAAAGCAGGCAATTGCAATTCCATTCCATAAGGTCATTGCTTTCTGAGCAGTGATTACCTGAGGAGCCTCACCAGGTTAAACAAAAAGGTCCATCTACCTCTCAGACCTTCCTGGTTCTGAAACTGACAAACAGGTATTACCAACACCTTCACTTCCCAGCTGCATGCATGAACAGATCATTACAGGCAGCCCAACACCTAAAAAGACCTTTGAAAATATTTCCTATTTGTGATCAGAGCTTTTTTTTCCTAAATGAAATAGCAACCTCTCCCACCAAAATCCAAAATCCGAATCACAAAAAAAAAAAAAAACCCAAAGCAAAATATATTCCCTACACTTCTCCTAAGACCAGCACAAGCTATTCTTAACATGAGGTCAATAGCAACACAAGGAGAAAATTTTCAATATTAATTTTTTAAGTTAGTCCAATTAAAGGTAACACCTTCAGTCTCCCTTATGCTGCATTTTCCAAACGTTTTTAAACATTCGGTACAAACTGCTGATCATGAAAGAAGCTGAAAGCAAGCTGCTGAGCTCTGCCAGGAGGAAAAACTTTGTCCCTAGGGAACTGGCCAGCAATCAGACACGTGATCCAGCAAGTTACACCAACCTCTGTCCTATTCCAAGGGCTTCCTTTAATCCAATTGTTTAGATGCAGCTTGATATTATTATCCCAGATCTCATTACAACATTGCAGAGAGCGGTCTGTAAGTCCTGAATCAAGAATAAAGAATGAGCTGCAAAATAGTCAGCTCTAATCCTGGCTACATCAGAAAATCTCTGCTAAGAACAAGGCATCTTTGCTTGGAGTGAGGGGCAGACAAATATGACGGGCAAAACAAGGCTGATGTACTACCAAGAAACTACCAAAAAAGGCAAGTTCAAAGCTCATCTCCTCCCCTCAACTTTTTAGGTGTCGTTTGGAAACACCTACATTTTCACAGGGAAGACAGGGCAGGTGCCAAACCCTGGTCAGAGACCCACCTGTGCTAGGAAACAACTAACATGCCCTCCACCTCCAATGGGCTCTTAATTATGTGTTATCCCCAGATTATCAAATTACATTTTGAACTGTTGAAGCTCTGTTCAGAGCTATCTTCTGTTCGGAGCTATTATGATAAACCTTGGTTATAGACCTCTGGAAAGTGACAACAGGCTGTCATGACATCCAACATGGAAACTGATGATGTTGATGCTTGGCATCCAAGCAGTTCCACCAACCCACACTGGTGGCCAGTAATCCTCAGTTGCTGAAACAGTGATTTAACTCCCAGCACCATTGTCGATTGTTTCCTCTTCCCCTTTAACATATCACTTTTTTTCTTTCTCTATTTGTTTAAATTCCAGGCAGCAAGAATGAGAAATCTTGTAATCTTCATCCTGAAGAGCCTCACATACTGAGCACTGCTAAATATTTGGCAAGATAAATGACAGAACTGCTCTAAAGGAATCATGTATTCTAGAAATAAAAAAGATACATCTGTTGTCTCTTTTGTCAATGTGAAAGGTGAGCCACGTAAAACATGGGATAGCAAAATACTGAGGAATGACAGAAGACATGCCCATGTCAATTCAGGTGTAAGGTTATCCCATTTCCTTTCATTTCTGAGGATCTGACATACCTCATTTTTCAGAAAGATGTGCAGGAGACCAAAGTAAAGGTTATTAGATCTTGCTGGTCTGAAATCTAGGAAAAGAAAGATACCTCTTAGCTTTTTACACAGGTATTGTGGGTTTGACTCTGTCGGGGACTCAGACACAACCTGGGAGGCTCAGAAGCCTGTCAGTGTCCATCAGAACATTCAACCTTTGCAGTCAAGTTCACAGAGGTGTTCCACAGCACCCTTTGGCCAGAGAAAAGGCCAAGACTTTCAAGTCACACTTGGGACTGCAGTCAAAAAGTGCTGCACAGGACCCCATAGAGGCTTAGCAAAGTGATGGATCAGGAGAGCCAGAACCTGAAATTTTATGTCCCAGAAACAGCATGAACATTTGGTTGAAGACTTTTATTAGCAGAGATCAAGTAGGGACACCTCCCTCACAGCTGAAATGGTTCTGCACACCAGAGTATCCCATTAGCCCTCCCAGGTGGGAAGAAAGTACTTTTTTCTCCTCAATAAAAGAACAAAGATCATTGATTTTTCTGTTTGTAGAGGGCAAGCAAAACCAACTCAGGTAAAGTCTTCCTTCTCTAGTACTTGTTTGAGATACACTGTGTGGTTGGGTTTTTATAGCTGAAAAAATTACATCTCAGGCTGTGAAGCAGAGAGTTCTCCAGCTCTCACCTGTGTCAGTGCAGTGGCTGCAGCAGGGCAGATTCTGAGGGACAGAAACTTCTTTTCTGGAGGAAGAGGAGGGTGAGCACCTGACACAACTGGCATTCAAGTCAAAGAAAGAGGCTGCAAGGCTTTAACACATTACTTGATTTACTTTATTATTTACACTATTTTACATTTAAAGTACAAAAAAGTATTATTTCAGCTCTTTCTTGGATGCACATGGTAGCACACTGACTGACCACTTTATCCACTTTGAAGTGGCACAGACACTTCATAAATGTTTACTCCAGGATTAAATATTTTTGGTTCAGTTTGCATATGACTCACTAGTAGGCTCCCAGGTTTGCCTGGATCATTTGTTACATTTATTGAATAGTACACATGTACTAAATTCACTAAAAAAGCAAGGATCCTGGAAGACTGCTGTTCAGTAAACAGGAGTGCCAATATCCTCTATGCTAACAGCCCTGACTGAAGCAGTTTACTTAAGAGGAGGAATTAACTCCAGGGCAGTTATTCTGTTGAATGTCAATAGACAGCAGCACTGAGAAAACTTGTTTTTTCCTTGTTTTTTGCTGTTGGTTTGGGAAAAGGAATCTTTGAAAGCAGAAGACAGCAAAGAATAAAACCAAACACACCAGTCATGAATGGATGAATTCTAATATTAATTATTAAAGATAATTCTAATAGTTGTCTCACAGAACATGGACTTTTGTCAGAGGAAACAGACCCAGCACGCTCTCCCTTGCCCAGTGCAGGCAGTGGGATGGGGCACACTCCTCAGGCTGAGCAAGTCTCCACTGGTAGGTTTTTCTGCCAGCATATTGTCCATCAGGAAAAGACATTGGCGGAGAGGTGGGGAACACCCTCAAGCATTTCTCCCCTCAAATTATCTCAGTCATTTCATTTTACAGATGTATCATGATGAAAATATTAACAAACATCTCACCAAAATGAAAGTGGTTAGCCTTGAGAGGGGCTGAGTTGCACAGCCATGACTGCGATCGTGGCCATCCCTGGTGGTATTTGTCAGGTGCTCACTGTAACACCCCCAGCACGGGAAAAGATCTGTAAAGGAGTGGAAAGTGCCCAGGAGTTCACTTCCCACGAGGGAAGACAGAACAGCATCCCAGTGTGCATGTGCACAAAACCAAATGTCCAAGTAGTAAAAATATTCTGAACTACTTCAGCTAAATATTTCAGTGTAGCATTTACAGTGCTATCTACTAAGTTGGAGCTCCTGCACAGAGTACTCTGCACTTTAATGTGTATTTCTATTTAACATTAATTTCCCATTGAGTTTTAAATGGAACTAGGAAACACCAATTTTTCCCATTAGTACTTTGGTGAAGTATTTTGAATCCCATTCTGTACTATTTAGTTCCATCTGTTGATGTTTCTTTCCCCATCACGTCATCTCTCCAAGCTAGCCAGTATTCCTCCCTTGCCATCCCATGTTAATCTGTCAGTTATGACTGCTACCCGACGTCTGTCCATGCTAAAGAAGGGAAGAAATGAGGGCGGGATGTACTGGGGCAGCTGGGGAACATGGAAAGAGCCTTCAAATAAAGAGAAAGTTGTTATAAAGAGTTAAAACCTTTCTTCATGTTCATAGAACACAAAAAAATGGAAGTAAGTATGAACTGCAGTAAGGGAGATTGAGATTAAATAAAGGAAACCTCCTTTCTCAAATAGAAAATGTAATTAAGCACTGGAATACATTTCTGCAAGGATGTCAGTTGCCTCCAGAGATGGAGGAACCTTTTATGGTCCTTCCCAGACATAAGTCCAGAGATACATCCTGGACATCCCTTTCCCTTACTTTTCAGAGATGGTTCTTTAACATTATCTTGCAAGATAACCAGGTTTGATTTTTTCATTTAACAGAAGTTGTACAGTTACTAAATATTTTGGTAAAAGAAATTGCTTGTCTAAGGGACACCAGTGCTCCATAAAAGCTGACAGCCTGTCTGCAAGGGCTGCCAGCAACAGCGTGGGGAGAAGCAGCTTTTCCTGAGGGACTTGCAGAATAATCTCCTTGTGCCCTCTTAGTCTCCAGCCCTGGAGTCAGGAAGAATGGCAAACTTCACAAAACTGTTTTAAAGGAAACCATCAGAACCTAAAATTTACTTGTTACTATAACTCTGACTCTTACCATATGCATCAGCTGCATAAAATCCTAAAGGCTAATTTTAAATTAGGGAGAAGAAGATTTTGTTTATTAGCTTTGGTCTTGAGTTTTGAGTTGTATCAAGTGCCTTTCTACTTCTGGACATAACAAAGACCAAACAGAAATCTGTCACATTTTTATTTTTGTGCACTATCTTTCAAGCAAGCTGCAGTTGTTTTGGCAACTTACAGCACGATTTATCTGTGCAGAGAATTCTCCTGTTCAATGGGACATAGAAAGATTCTGCTGCAAATTCTTTTAGAGGAATTGCAGGATAAGCAATGGAGATCAGTATATGATCCGATCAGCACTGTGGTAGTTAAAACAGGGAGAGAAAAACAACATTGTTTTGCACTTTGAAACCTGTTTCTAATCAGCTGAGCTACTCCTATGGGGTCAAATAAAAATTATTAGCTTATTAAAAGCATAGTTTTGCTATTTAATAAGCAAAAATGATTGAAAATTCTGTTCCAGATCCTGATAATTTTAGTGTTTCTAGTTAAGCCTACAAAATTGCATTCATTATTAGTGTCTAGATTCATTAACAATTCAATTTATAGATATTAATGCTTATAATGCATGCTTCACTTGCCAAAACTTGAAGAGAAATTGTTTCAATTAGCTTTCATGGATCATGGATCCTACCGGCTGGGTATTTTTAGACAAAAGATACAAACACATCCCCAAGCAATGCTAATGCACAGCTGGGATCCGTATGGCGGGTCAGCTAATGGTTTAAAAGGAAAACCAGTAAATAAATTTTACATAGAACTGGGGGACAGGAACAGAATCAATCAAATATTTGCAGGTCACACCCCTCCCGTTAAAAACACCACAATTCCCTGGGCTGGATTTTTAGAAATAAGCCATAAGATGTAAACTGGTAACTGGGTTAAGGGATATTTGTCAGGCTGTGATGAAGCATGCCAGGTATGCATGGGCCCAAGGCAAACTGCTTCCTTCTCATTTTCATTCAAACTACATAATTAAAGTCAGCAACGATGCACCAGGGTAGCCAGGGAGAGGATTGTAGCCAAGGAGAGAACTGTGATCAACGCTTCATCTTCTTTCTTTAGGTCTGTTACAGTCGGGGAGAACAACCCAAGATCTACACAAACAAATTTGTGCTACCCCTGCACACTAAAGCCCCACAAGAGGACAGAAGGGAACACCGAGTAGCTGGCCTGGTGGCAGGGACGGGGACAAGGTGCCCGCTGCTGTGAGAGCAGGAGGGCTGGGGCGGCAGAGCCGTGCCCGGTGTCACAGGGACCGCGGCAGAGCCGTGCCCGGTGTCACAGGGACCGCGGCAGAGCCGTGCCCGGTGTCACAGTGAGAGCAGGAGGGCTGGGGCGGCAGAGCCGTGCCCGGTGTCACAGGGACCGCGGCAGAGCCATACCCGGTGTCACAGGGACCGCGGCGGGAACCGAGCCCTGCACGACCCGAGGGACAAGGAGCGAGCTCAGCTGGGCACCGAACAGAGAGCAGCCAGCAGTGCTCGGCTCCACGGCCTGGAGCTCATCGATAGATAAAAGGTGCTATAAACTGCTGGCCTTTGCTATTGCCAGTATTGGGCTACCATTCCACCTCCTCTGCTGAGCACTGGAAACACCGGTTGGAAAGCGCTGGGATTTAATGCACCTAACACGTGGATGGTACCCGGAGGTACATGTGGTGTTCCTGAAGTCAGTGCAAGTCCCCACAGACCGAGAGCCAGCTGGCTGTTTCTGGCATGAGAACGTCAGCCGAGCCGAAGCCTGCAGTCCATGCCTGCTCACAGCACCGTGCCTTCTCTCCCAGCTGCACATCTGTCTCTGAGACTCAAAGAGAATTGGTATTTCTGCAAGCAACTTCATTTTGAGGCTCTCCTTGCTGAGAACGAGGTGCACTATTTTCAGGGATGTTGAAGATGCTCAGTATTTATCCAAGCAGCCTAACCAACCTTTCTTCTAAAAAGCTGCTCTTTGTTTCTGAGGTGTCTATACAAATCAGCCAGGTGGTTTTTTTTGAGCTGGCTTATTTTTGGAGAGCAGGGGTCTGGAGGGTGCTGACCACAGAGGTGTCTCAGAGGCCCCTCACTGCTGGGCTTGAGCATATCATTTATTTGTAGGGCAGTGGTCAGGCCTCCCCACTAAATTCTTTGCCAGTGACATGAGAGCATGTGTTCAGCTGGAATTTCTCTGCAGAGAAAAGCAATTAAAAAGATTTAGAGAAGTAACATCAGCCCTGAAGTTGGCTGGTGCCCAGTCTGCAGAGCAGCAGCATTAGCATGGACTCACTGCCACTCGAGGCAGCTTTGGGGCCAGCAAACTCAGAGGTACATCTTGCTAAATAAACACTTTTGGGGAGTTAGGACTTAAGCAGGGTAACCTTGTTACAATTCAATGAAGGCAAAACCAAATGATCTATCTTCCAGTTTGACTTTTTCCTAATTTGGTGCCAGGGAACAGATCAGTGCTCCATTCATGCTTATACTTTGGAAACAGAAAGGGTGATGAAGCCACATGGCCACTTACATTTACACCCAGTCTATTGCAGGCCTCAGAATTAATACAGAAAAGTCACCTAAACAACTGTTTTTGATGACATGATGCATCCTCAACTGCACCAAGCAATAGGGAACATAAGCTCACAGACCTTAATCTGCACTATCCATGTTCCCAAATTCATTAATTCAAAACTCAGCTGGAACAGTATTTGAAAAGAGTCAGCTCAATTAATAAGAAAAAATGCCTCAGAAGCCTATCAGTAGTGCAGTGGCAATGGGAGCCTGACTGCCAGCAGCTCTGGTCAGCCATGGGATCATTAGCAGCACCACAATACTGGTCGAGACCATCACTCATTTGGTTTCAAAATCCCAGAGTCCTGACTTCCTTTGCCATGGAGAAGAGGATAAACATATTCCAATCATGAGAAAATGCTGTCCATTACCTGTCCCGCTTCCAGACCTTTCCTACCAGCCTCTGAACACCCTGGCTCTCGCACTGACTGCACAGTCACAGAACAGCCTGGGCTGGAAGGGACCTTTAGACCTTTCATGGGAAAAGGAGCTGGATAAGTTTATTTCACACTGTTCAGAGGCATCTTGAAACTGCAATAGTAGAGACTGAACCACATCCCTGGGGGTGTATTGGCTGTGCCTACTTGTAAGGACCCCAAATCTGAACCCAAATGATGGGCAGATAAAAGATTGAAATCTGGTACATTAGGACTAGCTCCCATATTTAGGGTACTGAACATCAGTGACACCACACTGAGTCCAAATAAATCAAGTAAATTGATAAATAGGCTCAGAAAGGGAAAGGACTCTCTACTGCTGGGTTTTTAGGTTCAGCATTTTTGCAATTTTATAGGTTTTGCAGTGATATAGCCAGATCAATGCTGAAAATACAGGAAAAAAAATTCCTCTAAGTTCTTTTTTTTTTTTTTTTACTATTTTTTTTCCTCCCACCACATGAGCAATTCAATAAAGTGAAGTTATTTTTGGCAAAGAGCACTTTTCACCAAGAATTGCTTAAATGCTTTTCTTGAGCCGTTTCCTTTTGTCTTTTCTAAATTCAGTGATTGCTTTTACAACCATCAAATTTCTTTAGCTTTAGTTTAGCAGCTTTAACTCTAAGGTTACATATTCCTCCCCTCTTTAACAAACTCCACTTAGTTATTTATCAATAACTAAGTTAATTTTTGCATTTTATTTTTTGCAGAAGCTGCCTGCACTGGGCAGTGGTTAGAGGCAGGAGGTTGACATAGTGAGAGGATGATGGAAATGGAACAGCAGATATGGATGAGGCATAGACTGAATTAAATGGTGGGACACAGGCAAGACTGACAGAAGGAAATGTTAATGGGCACAAGCCAACAAACACTTTCCTTCATTTTCTCTACCACCAATTAAGTTTGCCCTCTTTTTCCCAGAAGCCTTCAGCTTCCCATTGTGACATCCTTAAACTGATCCTTGGGTCACTGACCCTTCTCAAGGGTCTGCAGCTCCCATGATGATGACAGGCTGGAGGAGGAATCCCAGTTGGGCGTGTTGTCACACATGACAGCAGCAATGCACACACATTGCACACAGTGACCTGAGATGTTGGGCACTTGGCACAACACTCAGACTGCTCCACCAGCTGGGAGCAGTCTCTGCAGGAAGCAGCTTCATTCCTCCATGGGCTGATGGACAACAAGGCTCCAGATCATGAGACAAAACAGGTGATGAAAATGAACGGGAAAAGGAGGAGGATGATTCTGGAAAAGGTCGTGAGTGTCAGATAAGCTGTTATGAGACATGAAAGTTGTTGTGCTCAAGAGAATTCCTGTGGTGAGCTCAGCAGGTCCCATCCCCATATTTTATGCATTTTGGAAAACAGAGTGGGATGCTCCAAATAGCCTCACAGGAAAGGTCGATTTTAGTTTGAAAAAAAGACAAAAGTTTGCAAGATTTCCATCTTAGCAAAGCTATGATTCTTACATGAACAGAAATTCCAAGTTTTATCTTGTCACAAAGACTGGAAGTTTGCTGCTTGCTGGGAAAAGAAAACCCCAATTAAAAAAAAAACATTTCCCCCCACCCCAAAACAAAACAATCAAAAAAACAAGCCCTGCCTCCCCCAACCCAACCAACCAACAAAACACCAAAAAAACCACCACAAAAAAAAAGAGACAGTTATTAGTGGCAGGAATGCCTGCCTGGTTTAACGCCCCCTCTGCCCTCCTTTCACCCGCCCAGCCCAGTGCTGGAGGCAGGCTCCGTGCTGGTATTTGAACTCAGCCAAAGGAAGCCACTTCCTCATTAAGACATTCCCAAATATGGCAATAACATGGAGAGCCAAAAGTAGTAACAGATTTATTATTACCACTGTGTGGAAATAATTTTTTTTTTGCTGTTACTCAATCCAGTTAATTATCCATGCAAAGTAAAGTTATTCCTGGCAGCCACAGAGGCAGAGCTGACTTGGTAATGGCTGGGGATGGAATGGTTGTTATGCAGGAGGAGAAACTAAATAGTTCAGTAAATTAGTCCAAATAGATCCACACTGGGATTGGCCTTTAGAGATTCAAAATACTGAATTCAATGCTTTTAGGCTTATCATACTTTTTATTTAATAGAGAAGTGTCTGATCTGGGACTGCATCATATCCCAAAGACTCTACAAAGAGGTAATTTTTCAGCATGCCCTGAGGGTACCAGGAAGAATTACAGAAAGCTTCAACCCATCCAGCTCCCACAAGCATCCTGCATCCTGGGCTTTCACTAGAGCAACAATGCACAGCCAGTACGGAACGCTGGTGGTTCCTGAATACTTGGAAGGGTGTTACAAAGCACACCAAGTGCCTCAGTGGTGTCTGATGTTGAGGGGAGTAAAGAGCTGAGAGTGCAGCACGGTGTCTGTCAGCAGCCTCAGCACAGCTCAGCCTGAAGCACCCTGTACCCTGGCTCCCAAGGCATTCTGGAGGCACTCTGCTGGCACTTGCAGCTTATTTGCCCTTACTCGTGGGAAAAAACCAAACAAGAAAAAACCAACACCAAACACAAAATGCCACATTCCCTTTGACAGTGGGAAAGAGGACAAAAAACATGAAGCCATATAGCGGAAAACCCCCGAAACTTAAAGAAAACAAGAGCTGAAAGTGAAGAAAACCACAGAATTTATTCAAAAAATTTATTTGAACTGTCCACAGGCACAGTGATTGTATAAACACCAAACAACAGGAACATAAATGAACACTATGGGAAAAGAAACTGCTGACATTTTTACTGCAGGAAGGACAGACCACCAAGAACAGCCTGACTCAAACACCCAGCATTGGTTCCCACACCAGAGCTGTTTGTGTTGGCTTCAGCACCCAGTTCCAAGCAGAACAGTAAGAACATGCATTCTGCTGATGTTTGAGTAACCCTTGCCAACAAATTGATCCCCCAGCAGCCAGGCTGTAGGAGATGGGTTGAGATAAGTGAGAGAGCAAGAAAGTAAAACAAAAAGACACTCAGCACTCTTCTTCCAGCATCAGTGTTCAGTGGGAGCTCTTTCTGTTTCCCTTCTTTAAAATGGATTATTTCTTCCCCCCAGTCCAGGAAAAGCAGAACCCAAAAGGGCGTTGGTGAGCATATGTAAGGTACATGCCCCAGAAACAGAGATTCCACAGATGGTAACCCAGAGGACAGCCTAAATCAAGCAAATCTCTAAATAAGGTCTGGGAGGCACTTTCTGAAGAAGAGGCACATTAATCCAGCTGTTGGCTAGACCCCTGCCCAGTAGCCTCCTGCATTCACCTGGCCACCCTGCTCACCCAGAACCTGCCTCACACAGGTGCCTGCACAGGGCACTTGCAACCAACAGTGGCACTGTCACTCCTCAAACTGCCCAGGGACAAACCAGCAGAAAACATGAATGCAACTGGTCTCCAAAAAATAATATTACATTTCTTCCTAGAAAATACAGCTTCTCCCAGAAGGAAGTCACTTAGCATGGAGGACAACACTGACTTCTGAGCATTCTTTTCAGATACCTTAATTCTTTTCCTTCTCACACAGAGCACTGGTTTGGTACATGAGCTCATCAGGATGTGTGCACACCATGCCAGAAATGCAAAGAAAACAGAGTGAATAATTAAAAATACAGTAAATTTATAATTGTTTTAAACTGCCATGCCCCAGAACAGCCCATTTCCTGAAGAGATTTCATCCTTTCACTATTTTCAGCCTTTTAAACACTCTTAATATTAAATGGAACTCTCTACCTTTAGTTGTCATTTTCCATCTTGCACAAGTAAACCTTTCCCACAGCATCTTTTTAAGTTATAAATAAAACACCCAACTATTTTCTTTTTCCCACAGATGAGGACATTAAAACATTGACATTTTAATCTGTTTGATACAAGAATGAGTTGTGTCAGCACACTGCTTCCAGCTACAACAACAGAAAACCCAAGTTTAATTAAAGACAGAGTGGAGAAGCTGCATGGTGGTGTCTGAAGCAGGGATGTACAGCAGATCCTTGTTTGCTCACCATTTTGGGCTCAGGTTCCTCTCTGGGCAAGTGCTGGTCTGGGAAAGTATGATTGAAAAGGCAAGAGAGGGAGGACAAAAACCAAACATACTTTCTCAGATAGGAGAGGCAAAAAGTGAGCCCACTTCGCTGAAATTTACCTACATCACAGATTTTACCCAGCAAACAGTAACAGCATGCCACAAACACAAATGTGCAGCAGAGGCCACTCACAGCCACACTGGCCCTGCAGCTTGGATGCTAGGGCTGGGAAACGTGCACCTTCAAGAGTCACACCACGTGTGCTTGGCCTGCTCACAGCTCCCAAATAACCCCGACAGCAGCACTGGGGCTCACAAGGACTTCTCACAGGTGATAGCCCTCAGCAGCCCTGGGGCCCTTCTGCTGCCAAATCAGGAAACTAACTTTTATTTTTCAGTCTTAGAAGTGGTATAAAGATGAATGCAGACTTGTTCTGCATGTGATACCTGCCAGGAGCCATCAGCTAGGTGAGAATTCTTCTCCCAAACTGAAAATGTGGTGACCTCACATTCTTCCTTCTCTCTAGGAAGGCCCCAAACACTGAGCCAATCTCCAGGGTTTCATTACATCACCGAGCCAGAGGAGGTGTCTTATCATTTGTTTAATAATGAACTTGTCAGAACCACTACAAATAGGAAGATCAAGGGAGTAAGATAATATTTTCTGCAGTAGTGAGACTTAGAATTCCTAAGGAGTTCATTTTGTTAGCATTTCACATCTGATGTTCCTCTCCAAGTACCTAGAAGTCTCTTAGCAATGTGCCTCTTGATTCTCTTTAAATATGCCTGTCCATAGCCTTGTCACTCCTGGCTGCAGAAGAACATTTCTGTGTCTGATCTTCCTCTCTCACAACTTCAGTTCCAGTGTAAAAGGCTAGTTCAGGCTAGCTGATACCCCTAAGGCAGGAGACAAGGCAGAGGGAATAAAGCCAGTTGTATAAATAGGAACAAAATAGAAAGTGGGTATACAACAAATAAATAAAAGCTAGAAGAAAAAGTACAGCAGCACTGTAGGCAGTTGCAGACCCCAAGTTTTGGAAGATGCAGCCATGAGTGCCACAGATGCATCGGACAGCACCACCTCTCCCATCCGTACACATAGCAAGCACCAACACAGGCACCCAAAACACCTGATGAACAGAAAGCAAAGACACCTGTTCATGGGGGACCTTTGAGAGCCTGGAGGTGATTTATACTCTTGCTTTCCTCTTTTCCACCTCAGCAGGTGGGCATACGCCACTGTGTTTCCATGTTTGGGCAGGCCTGTACTGTCACCGCCCAGTTTTTCCTGTGCCATATTCTAAACTTGACACTTGTGAGTGTAAATTATGAAGAGGTTTCCAAGAGTGCTTTCACCATCTGCTTCCCAAAGGAAAAAAAGAAAAAAAATCAAGAAAGTCCATGAACCCAAGCAGAGCCTTCAGGAGTTGTTTCAGAGGATCTGAGGCAGGATTTCACCAGGCAGCTGTAGCTCATTAGAACAGCCACAGAGCGTGAAAGCCACTTGCCAGTTGTGTCACAGACATTCCCCGTGTCAGTCTCCAAGAGGACAGCCCTGACAAAGCCTCGGGGGAACACACTGGGCTGGGCTCTGAGGGAGCAGCCAGGCACACAGCTGGACATTCTGTGCTGGATGCAAGGCTGAGCTGCAAGGGCAGAGTGATGGCCCAGCCTTCACCCCAGAGATCAGGGCTTCCTCTGGATTACAAACGGAGACTTGGTCTTGGAAATAAAACCAAGCCGGCACATGCATGATAACCACGCACCTGGCAGAAGATATTTCCCCTTGAAGCTTGTTAATCTGCAGCTGACAGCAAAATAAAATCATTCTAGGACCAGTCAAATAAAAGGATCTCTCACTATGCAGTGGTCAGGTTAATCAGAACTACTGAGATGCTGCTCCACAATAAATACAAGATTAAGGTAAGCAAAACTGGAATTTGGAAAATACTGCTTTTGCTCCTTTCATTTAACTTCTGCACAAATAAACACAAAAATAAAGTCTTTTAACCACAGTACATAACTGGATGGGCTTGCCTCCCCGAGGATTGGGCTGGCAGATGTTGCAGCTGTGCATACAGCATCAGGGTTCAAATATATCATCCCCTTTAGCTGGTTGCAATAATCTAAGGCACTAATAGCTGTTCTCTTCTGCCTTCACTTCCCTCTTCCCTTTTGGTGCCTCTTTAGTAGCAGCTCTGTGGCAGTCAGTACCAGTGCCAGTCCCAAGCAGCCGTGCTCTGGTCACACATGACACAGCGTGGCACAGAAACACACCAAGATCTGAGACCTTCAGCACCACGTACCACAGCCTGTGAATGACCAAGGTCCACCCCCACGTACCCCAGCTCTGACAGCCCATCTGCAGCAGTGCCTGGGAGGAGTTGTCAGAAATCCAGATTAACTAGAGATGATTTCTCCATTACTGTCTGTTAATCAAAAAACATCATCCCCAAAGCCTCCGGACCCTGGTACAGGCTCTGAAGCAATGAAGAAGACTTCACAGAGAGCATTTTCTCCACATCCCCAAGAATCAATAATCCACTTGTACAGTTCACTTGGATTCTATTTTTAAAACTGTTTTTACAGATTACCAGAGACAACAGTTTTCCTTCCTAACATACACCTTAGAGAAGAGCTTGCAGAAAGGAGTAAAAAACTATCATGAATATACAGCAAATAACACAAACTAATCAAATGATATATTTATTAATTCCTTAGTATTCCAGAGAAGCAGCAGAGAATATTTGACAGAGGACATGTACTGCAACAAGCACAGTCCTGTGCTAAGAGCAGAGCTGGTCGTTCTGCAGTGTTTTGCTCTATGCCAAGGGCTGCCACCACAGCCACAGAGCCAGCTGTCACAGCTGAGAACTGTGAGTGTCCTCCTGGCATAGGAAAGTATTTTATGAAAACCTTCAAGAATCTGATGGCAAGATACTTCACATGACTCTGCAGACACTTCATTAAAAAGCCAAACTCTACAGCACAGAAATGAGTAGGATTGCTGCTCTTGTACAACTGCATTTCAAAGAGAACCCTTTTCAAGAGGGTAACAGAAAAAAAGAGATTTAATAGCAAATTTTATGAGAGAAGGATAAAAACCAGGTAGTTCAACAGTTCCTGAAATCCCAATGGTGGTCAATAAATCGACTTCTGCTTCACATTATATGAAGAGGCTGTACTTAGCAAATCACTGTGTAAGCTGCCTCAATAACAGCAATCCTGCTATCAAGTTTACTTGCAATGAGTCCAACAAAGAAATTAATTTCTTAGATGACAAGAAAAGGTTATCTAGAACTGGGAAAACACATGAGACAAAGATTTCCACTAATAAAACAAATATCAGACTCAGAGCTGAATTTGAAGCTATCTGTTTTTTCTCTGAAAGATTTGAAATCCCTGTAGCCCAAACACCAGAGCTACAAAGAAAACAAAGAAAACATCCTGCAACCTGCCCTGCTGAAAACACGAGGAGAGCAGAACAAGCCACAGCTCTTTTCAGTACATGAGTGTCTCCCTCAGCTCCGTGCACACTGTTCCTCGAGCGAGGTCCAGAACAAGAAAATATACTGCAAGTTCCAGACTGAAAACAAACCTCACTTTGAGTTACCCACTGATTTACTCCCCAAAACTTCAATATAATTTCCAGAATTCAGAACATGCCCTTTTCACAAGTACAAAAGTATTTCTCATGACTCAAGCAAGTAACAAAACACACCTTCCTGGTCTCATCTTACTGATTTGATTGATCTGTTTATTCCCAAGATATTCCACAGGTGTCAATCACCCATCTTATTTTCCAGTTATCAAACTTTTTCATAAATATTTCCACAAAAGGGCACCACTTTCCTCTGTGCTACCCTTTATTCCTCTCACTGTAATACACACCCTTCTGTTATTGCTCTCATTTCATAATCCTTATACTTGTCTGTGCACATTAAGTGAGCAAACTCTCCTGATTTACCCATGCTCACAGGAAGGCAGCCAAAACCACGAGACAGCACAGAGGTTTGATTTTGAAGGTCATTATATAAAAAAGTGGATTCCCTGGCCCTGCTGCCCAAAGATCTGCTCCCACCTGTTCTTAAAGCAACTCAATCCATCCAACATCCAGGAACTCCATGATCACACAGCTGGCATCTGTGCTGGAGGACTTGGTGACAGAACTGCACTAGCAGAATCCATTGCTATAGATCTGGGGTTAGCTGTAAAAGCTTGTTGAATTTCTCTATTTCACAGCTGCAAAGATTAACAACAAATTTTAATCAATTCCAAACTGTAGCCATGTAATTTCAGGTAATTCACCTGAAATAATAACGGGCAGAGATTTAGACCTTCAGCTTCTGTCCCACATCTGTTTAACCCCAGCTGCCCAAATCAGTGACGAGACACCATCACCTCTCGTGCTGTTGTTGTGGCTGGTTAAACAAGGGACCTCTAGGAACTTCTAGAAAGGATTTCTGCAAGTCCCACAGGAGGACAGATGATTCTCCCAGGATAGTTATATCTTGAGTGAGTGGCTTGAAGTAGGTCAAATGGGAAAGAGTTAAGATCTAGGTTTCCATTTCCATGGTGATTAGAAGAAAGGGCTTGTCTGAGGAGCTGTTTGGACCATTAATGCTAATTTTTGGTATTCTTTGGAAAACAGGCTGTTTGAGAAGACAGAGAAACAATAACAGGGGTGGAAGGGTGGTGGTTTTGTTGGGGCAGTGTTGTGTTTATTTTTTTTTTTCAGATTTGGTGATATGAGTAGCTACAATCTTATCTGTGTGACACTGATGGCAAAGCAACAGAATGGCCAATACAAGACTCTGGCTGGAAAAAAACGGAGAGGGTAATACAGCATTAGTGACATGAATTTTCAGAAAATATATTCTTGCACTAGCGTGGTTTTTAATTAAATGCTTATTGCTAATTAATAGCACAGATATAGCAGGTTTTGTATGGCAGTTGACTTGATGCAAAATGACATTTGATTAAGAAAATCAAAATCAACATGACACATCAAGTGGGCTAGAGACTGATAGGCCTCAGAATGTAATTGCAGATAAGGCCAAATACTAAATAAATGTTTCCAGCTTATAGCAATTAAATATCAACACAAGAGAACAGTTTCTTTTATCCCACCCTCAAGAGCTTGACCCTGTGTTATGCAGCAGTTTTGTCTATGCTCTGAAAAAAAAGTACAAGATGATTACTGAACAAATTTACAGATTAGAGCGATGAAAACAAGGATCAGTCATAGAAAGCAATTTGGTTTGCTAGACAAAGAAGACTGGAGCAAAGATCACCATTTTTAATATAGCTAAATGTAAGAAAACATGCCTAAGCCCCACTTCCAGGCTGGCAGCCTCTCCTGAAAGCAGGTATTTTGAAAGGTCACTGTAGAAAAACATTTGTAGGGAGCTTCAAGGGAGATATTGTGGGTAAATAGGGCCATGGAGATAATTTTGCTTTCATATTTCCTCCAAAGCTAAAACTACACAAGTGAGGCTTCAGAAAACAGTTGATAGCAGCTGGTGACAGAAACTCACACAATTAAAAAAAACCAAACCAACCACTCCCCTAGAAAGCTGCCAGATGTTTGATACAGAAGTAAGGAGGTATTTGGGCATCTCATGCCTTCCTTGAAGGTCAAAATGGACAAAACTCAGGTATCTGAGGGACAGGATGCAAGTGAGACAGATGCCAATTCTACTCAGTTCCCTGAGCAACATCCTCATCTGCCAAATACAAGCATTCAAGCTCTCCTGCTTTTTCCCTTCATACCTTGTCTTTGCAGAATATGCAGAGCGTTAATATTTATGAACCTGACGGGAGCTACTGGCACATGGTGAAACGAAACATCTTGCTTCCTTCAGCAATTAAATCCCACTGCTACATGTCACAGCTTTTGTCACCTGAGCTATAGAAGTGCCAGGTAATGCTGTGACCTCACTCACCTGTTACAAAACCTCTTAGCAAGCATTCTGCAATCCCCTCAGCAGGTGACAATCCCATGACAGGGCATGGCCCATACCAACTGCACCCAGAACATCTGCTGCCTTGGCCATGAATACACAGAAAGGAGAGGAAGAAAAAGCCTAGAGAACAATTTATTCTAGATCTCTTTACATCAAAACTCATCTCACCGTTCTTGGCTCTTTCAGTTTATCACTCCACCTTTATATAAAGTTGTATTTAGAACATCACAACTGAAAGCCTGAAACACAAAAGCTCAAGAAACATACCTATGAAGCACATGAGGACACGTAAGAGCGTGACAGCTGAGGAATTACAGCCCTACCTCCCAATTCCCTGCCTGGGGTTCCCAGCTTCCCACCTGACAGCACCTGTCATCCCTGTTGAACAGTGCAGCTGTGACTCTGGCCAGATCAAGGTGGCACAACACTTCTTCAGCAGCTGTGATTAATCAAGAGCTCTGACACAAGATCTTTTGAACACTAAGGGGAGATTTCTGGCACAAGAAGTATTACACCACAGGACCACCTTAAACACCTCCAAGCCAAGTTTCTCCCAGCAGAGCCCACTTGCCCATAAGCCAGGACCCAGCTGCAGTGGGGAGGTTTGTAGTTTCCCTACCTGCCACCTGCCTCCTTCCAACATCAATGCATAGCTTCAAAGTCCAAAGGGACACTCAAAAGAAAGCTGGAGGGACAGAGAGGAATCAATGTCAAAACAAACAAATAGCTTTCAAGTGATTTGGGACTCTAAAAATGAGGGCTTGTATTTTTAGCCTGCACACAAGCAGCTCTAGGTGCTTTTCCTTTGTCCCCATGACAGTAGGTAAGTGAACACACCTGCCTCACCTCGCACCCTGCTGATGGTAAACACGAGGTCTTGCATTCAGGTTACAATGTGGAGTTACTTCAGAGCAGCCCTGTGCCAAAATAGCACATTTCTGAGGGATGCAAAGGTATTCAATAAAAAGCTTTTAAAGGCATATTTTTAAACTTGCAGCAGGAAAGCTTTTCTGTGTCAAGACAGTAATTCTTTTAACAGCATTGATCAAAATGTCATTCTTTTATGAGTGTACAATACCTTTTAATGGCATACAACAAACCATTAGGGTTCTACACCTCCGTGCAGTGCAGAGCTTACTGGAAAATCAGCAACACTGGCCAAGACATAGGCACTGGGTTTATGCCTCTCATAAGGCAGAGTTTCTTCCATTCTCTGCTGCACCCAAATACACACAAGTGAGGTGACCCAAAAATTAAGTCAAACTTCTCACCACTTTCACCAGAGCTTTTTTCCCCACCTATTTCCCCCCAGAAATGCCTCTCATAAACACAACAAATATTCTGGCTTTCCAAAATGGGATTTTATCACCAGGGTCTATTCTGGCTCTTTTTACCTCACCAGTGGTCACTCTTACCCCAAGACAGCACTGACTGAGGAATTGGAGGGGTTGAATTGAACAAAATGGGTTTGATTTTCAGAAATGGGATGAAGTGCCACCTGCCCTTTCCTAACACTGAAGTCTGGGGCAGAATCCATCTACAAATCATCTGGTTCTTTTTAAGTGCTCTAACCCTTCAAAGGGTGAGAGCACTGGTGATTGCATTTGCTCTGCTTGAATGGAAGACCAGCACGGCTTTCTGTATGCATTCAGCACTTTACAGCCTGATTTTAGTTACAAATATCAACAGGAAAGGGAATGATTTCCATCAACTCACCTTCAAGGCTTTTCCTGTCAAGGGCAAGAGAATATTTATGGGATTTAATCATCACTGTTAACCGAGCAATGGCAGCAGCAAGAGCTGTATTTCAGTCTCTGAAATACTTCTGGATAATAGCAAGATCTCAGCTGCTTCTGGAATTGTAAAGCCATCAGTATAAAAAAAATGAAAAAACAATTCCTAGAAAACACAAGGTAAAACCATAAATCGAAGTCAGGAAAACTGAGTAGAAAGAGGAGACAGAAAAAAATTGAAGTTCTAAAATCAAAATCTGGAGTGAAATTAACTTCAGTTAAGAAAAGTTTGAGAGGCTGCATGTCTCTTACATGCTCAGAAGCAGCTTTGAGCCTCTGACTCCCAGTTATGAGATGTATTTATAAGTTCTCAGTCTCATCTAAAATGTAAAAATCAAATTTAATTTTTTAATGACAAATTTTATAAGCGTACACAAATTCAACTCAAACAGGACAATTTATGCTCCAGAAGATGCCATTGGCTCAATCAGAGCACCACAAAGCCAAGGATGCTTACATCTTCCCAGCATTCATTATTAAACATATGGTCAGACACAGAGAAGTCACCCTCCAAAAAGCAGGACTGTGCCACATGATCCAACAAATAACCCAGGCCAAAACGTGATCAAAGTCCGAATTTCATAGTTTCAGGGAATGATTTCTCACTATCACATACCAGCAGAGTTCAGAGTTGCTTCTTCATGGTTGTTGCAGTCAAGAGAGTGAATAAACATTCAAGCACATGTTTGGGATTTTTTAAACAAACAGGTGATTTTCTAGGTTATCCAAAGTATATCAACTAAACCCCCCTGCATTTTGCAATAGCAACTAATTTCTTGTTGACCTACACTGCATTCTGTGCAACAAACACTGTGGCAGCATAGAAGAGCTGTTCCCGTCTTTCCACCCCTTACAGCTTGATTCAATAAAAGCAACTGTCTATTTCTTTATCCCACTAGTGATGGGGAAATAAACTAAGGTCTTAAATTAAGACGGTCCAACAGGACCAGCATAAGTAGGAACCCGACTCACTGAGCACTTCAGCACCCAGCAGCGCAGTGTTCCACTTTAAATCTCCACCCCTGAAAGCTTTTAATAACACGTTTAGCTTAGTTTGTCAGAAACTACAGAGATTCATTTGATCCCACGTTCCAGCAAGCAATCAGACCAGATGATGTTTCCCAAGGACTTTGCAGCACACCCTGCCCGGAGAGTTTTGCACCCACGTGTTACAACCGTGACCGCCGTGACCGTGCCCAGCGTGGCTTGCAGAGCTTTGTCTCCCGGCCCATCCCTCTTCCCCTTAGAGTTCCGGGGACTGCTTGTGGAGATAGGATCCTGCAGGCACTAACCTGGTCCGTAGTTCGGCAGGTGCCAGGTTTTTCCAGGACCCCGCAGAGTCTCGCCCATCCTTTCTCCCGAAACGGCAACGGAGGAGCCGGCGGGAGCAGCGCGGCCTGCCCCGGCTGGGAGAGGGCGGCCGGGAAGGGAGCCTTGCCTGCCTCCCAGCCTCTCGGGAGAGGAGGGAGGCCGGGCGGGAGCTCCTCCGGCGGGGGCACGGCGGGGGCACGGCGGGGCACGGCACCCGGAGACCGCCCCGAGCCCCGCCAGCAGCGGCAGCGCCGTTCGAACGGCCCGCCAGCCCCGCCCCGCCCCTGACTGACGGGGCCCTCGTCCAACCCCGAGGCGGGCATGGGTAAGCCCCGCCCCCGAAGCGACCAATCAACGGTCGGCAAGGGCAGGGGCGGTGCCGCGTGGGCACGCGGAAGGCCTCGGGAGCCCGCGGGACCCCGCAGAGGTTGATTAACGTAAGGACTGTCCAATAGAAACTTGGATTCACGCCCCTGCGTGACGGCGATTGGCCATCGTGAAGGGGCGGGGCGCTCTCCCGGTTCCGAGGAGGGGCGTTGCCATGGGGACGGGCGGGCGCCGCTGGGCGGGCTGGGGCACCCCGGGCCCCGCACGCCCCTCAGGCCCCGCGGTGCTCTGGGCAGCGCTGCCTCCGCCAGCCTCCGGGACTGCAGCCTGATTTATGTGTGCTATAAGCCCATCAGGGAATTGCTCCTGCCTCTGAGCCACACACAGATCTGATTCGAAATCGGGGAAGTCTCCAAACGCAGGAGATGCTGGTTTGCTGTCCCCTGTAAGGGAAGCAGCCGGTTTTGGAAATGGATGGATGGGTAAAAAAGGTGCCATTAGTACAGGTGATGCATAAGCCAAGCTTTAGATGACTCAGACGTTTGTTCGTGAGACCATATAGAAACCAAATTGCTGTAGGCAAAAAAAAAATATACAAACAAATGATAAATCGTAGGAGCAAGGAACTGCCCAGCCGTTCCAACGCTTGGTGGAAAAGCAGGAAGGGAATCGAGCTCAGTGAAACCCTAGAGCTGTAAATAACAACGGAGTTAGGGTTCCCCCAGCCCTCGCTCCGTGCTGGCGGCGTGGCTGGAGCCCAGCTCGCCCAGGCCCTGCTCACAGGGCTGACCTGGGAACGGCGTCAGGCGAAGCTCCAGGCTCTGACCTCTGCGAGGAAAACAACACTTGAAATTCACTTCCTCCCCCTGCTTGGAATGGGAGTGTGACCGCAGAGCAAGAGAATGCTTGGAACTTTGGCTTCTGTTAGAAGAGGAATGAAGTAAACCAAATATTTTTGTAATAAAAATTTAATATCCTTTTTTTGGGCTTTGTAATCAAAGCAGCTTTCTAAGCTATGCGCGCATGCACAGTAATCCTCTGCTAATCCTGCTCGCCTCAGGCATATGAGATGCTACAGAAATAACAAGGCAGTGCATACTACAGAAGAAACTTCTAATTTGTTTTTGTCTAGCTCAGCATAAGGCCAAGCCCCAGGTGCAATGGACCATCACATGAAAAATGTAACAGAGCTCAAATGTAAAATACTCCTGCAGCCATGTATATTGATCAAATACCAGATGGCATGAATGGGGTAACTGTGGGATGGTGCTGGGAATGGAAGGAAAGTTCCAGATTATTTTTCCAAAACAAGATACCATTTAAATTTGTGAAATCCACGGAAATAGCAAGAACACCAGAGTTTTGTGGGGGTCAGAGCTCAGTGAACATCACTGCTAGGTACATTACAACCATATTTCCTCAGAATTTTCACTACAACTCTTTCCCCATCACTCATAACTTTGTAATAATTTTTGAACCAGAAATTTTCCTATTTTAAAAATACATTTAAAATATTTTTCTCTTAGTATTCCTTCAGCTGAAATGCACACAGATCAAAAATTTGAAATTAGGAGCAGCAGTAATCCACACTAGTTTGTGGTTTTATGCAATTTGGCTTTGATTTGCTGCTCATGGGTGTATGAAATTGGGACTTTTTACTGATCTTACAGTTGGGGACATCTGCTGCTGGTAGATGTAGCTGATGCCTCCATTGGGGAAGATCCTTTCTTTCTCTTTCAAGGACACATGAATTCCTCTAGTCTGCAGGAATGCACACGGGTGTGCCCTGTTCCACTGTGCTGGTGTCAAACCCTAGTGTCCTAGCAGGGGTGTGAGGGATCTTCTAGAGGCCAACTCTGAGTTTATTTTATTGTGACTAATAGACTAAAAGACCCATCCTATTTTGGAATTGAGCCAGGGCCTGAAACTGAAATTGCTTCCTAGTAAGTGATTTGCTCCAGTTAGTGAATTGAGGGAAGCATTCCCGTCCCATCCTCCTAGACCCGCTGTCTTGACAGTGTTAATAAAATATACCCCAACCAAGGAGAGGTGGCAGGATGCCAGAACAACGCATAAAAACTATCTTTCCAGGAGAGAGTCATCCAACAAGTTGTCAGCAGGGACTGCTCCTCCACCAGCCTGCCAGGGACTCCTCTGGAAGAGCCCTGCAGTGGCACAGTGAGCTGCCAACAGTGCGAGCCAGCAACACAAACCCATGTGCCAACAACACAAACCCATGTGCCCGCAGCCACCGGTGACAGCGGTGCTGGCCCTGGGCCAGGAGGTGCATGACTCGCTGCCACCGGGTCCCCTCACCAGGCACAGCAATCCTGTACGTGTGGAGCCCAGCTGCTCTGACCTCTAGCAGGGCAGAGGTGGTGCTGACAGGCCAGGAAAGGCACCCCAGCCCTGCCCAGGTAGGAGGCACAGCCCTGGGGCTGTACCCCAAGCATGTGCTGGGAACCCTTCTTAAACCTGATCCCTTCAAGAGCCGCTCAAGCAGCAAGGTTCCTGCTGCAGAGCTGACAGAGCCTGTCCCACTGCAGCACGGCTGAGCCAGCAGCCAGGCAGAGCAGGGACAGTGGCACCTGAGGCTGGGACAGAGGACACCGAGCTCCTGTGAATACTCAAGAGGTTAAACACTGGAGCTGGGCTACTCCCTTGTGGGCACTGCATGGGCCTTCACTAATGGGGCTGAGCAGCCCCTTAAGAGGTTACAGGGGGAGCCTGTTTGCAGCACCTGTGCTCACAGCTGTCACAGCTCAGAATCACACCATTGTTAAGGTTGGAAAAGATCTGTAAGATCACAGTCCAACCTTCAGCCAAGCACCACGACTGTGTTCACCACTGAATCATGTCCCCAGGTGCCACATCCATGTGTTTTGAAAACTGATTTTACAGCTTCCCTGGGCAGCTCCTGTGCCAGCCCTTTCCATGAAAAATTTTCCATAATATCCAACTAAACCTCCCATGGCTAAACTTGAGGTCATTTCCTCTCATCCTATCAGTTGTTACCTGGGAGAAGAGACTGACTCCACCTGGCTCCAACCATCTGTCAGGTAGTTCTAGAGAGTGACAAGGTCCCCCCTCCAGTATTCCTGTATTTGGGGTCAGATTAAAATTGTAATGTCAACTGCTAAAATATTAATGTGATCCTTTCAATTTCCTCCTGCTTCGTGGGGAGCAATGGCATGGGGAAGAAGGTTTGCTGTGATTCCTCTGAGATGTGAGAGAGTAACTAATTACTGGAGAAGATGAGATACAGTCTTGTGATTCCCTGGAATATCTGCTAAGTCTCAGGACAGTTTGTATATAATGGAGACAGTCTTCTACAAAGAAAAGATAAACAGAGCAAAAGAAAGACAGCGCTGGAGCAAACAGCAGCTCTGGATAGTGACTGGTCTCAGAGTTAATCCAGAACCTGGTAAATAAGGCTGCAGACAATTAATTAGAGGAATAATGCCTGTAAATAATATTTTACAGTAGGATTAGTTCATCGGGAGGGTTCCTGGTGAACTCACAGGAAGTGTGGGGAGAAAGGTAAAGAAGACACTACATTGCCTTCAGCTGTTTAAATGATCCCTGCAGATCCTGTTACAGGAGAGAAAGGGAAATGGCTGCAGAACAAATTATACGAGTTCCTATTTCCAGTGGTCCAGCAGCCCCTCTAAAAGAGAGAGAAAACGCCTGTGTGTTCTGGAAGCAATAAAAGACACATTTGTCCGCCATTCATCACTGCGTTATCCTCGGGTGTGCGCAGACAGCGCCGAGCCCTGGGGGCGGGGGATCAGCACAGCCCCCGGCTCCGTAGGTCTGCCCTGGTGTTCCCTGCAGCTGTTTTGGGGATCAGCACAGCCCCCAGCTCCCTAGGTCTGCCCTGGTGCTCCCTGCGGCTCTTCTGGGGATCAGCACAGCCCCCGGCTCCCTAGGTCTGCCCTGGTGCTCCCTGCGGCTGTTTTGGGGATCAGCGCTGCCGCTGCCCCAGCCTGGCGGGATGCACAGGACGGTGCCTGGGCAGGTACCGCCGGCAGGAGGCACGGACAGCGGCGTGCTCCGGCAGGGCGTCTCTGATCCTGAACGCGGGCACCACAGATTCCCTGCTTGGGCACAAAATTTGGCAAGTGCCGAAGTACAGCATCCCTCATCATCTCTCTGAAGGAGCAGCCGTGGCAGGTCAGGGAGGTGGGTGCACTCAGGCATCAGAGCTGCCCTGTGTGAGCTGACACAGTAACGGAGAGGAAGAACCGTGGAATATGCTGAGTTGGAAGGGACCAATAGGATCATCGAGTCCAACACCTGGCCCTGCACAGGACAGCCCAAGAATCACACCACGTGTCTGAGAGTGTTGTCCAAACGCTCCTTGAGCTCTGGCAGCCTTGGTACTGTGACCATTGCCCTGGGGAGCCTGTTCCAGCACCCAACCACCCTCTGGGTGAAGAGCCTTTTCCTAATATTCAGGCTAAACCTCCCCTGACACAGCTCCAGCCATTCCTCAGGTGCTATCACTGGTGATGAGAGAGCAGGGAACAGTGCCTGCACCTCTGTGTCACCTCACAAGGAAGCTGTAGCCTGCTGTGAGGTCTTCCCTCAGTCTCCCCTTCTCCAGGTTGAACAAACCAAGTGACTTCAGCTGCTCCTTGTAAGGCTTCCCCTCCAGATCCTTCATCATCCTGATGGCCCCCCCTTTGGATGTTTACAGCTTTATCTTCTTATATTCCTGTGCCCAGAACTGCCCCCAGGAGGTGAGGCCATGAGCAGGGCTTTGGGCCATTGCTCTAAGTTCCATAAGTTTATATAAAAAGGCTCAGCTCTGTGGCCCCATTTCTTCAAGTCCCCACATTGCCAGCCATGATCATTGCGTATTTCCAGATGCTGTCAGGGCCTCCCTGTTAATTGGTTTATGGGGGTAATTTACAGCACCTGGGAATTTTGTTATTTCTCAAGGTCATATCCTGTGTCTTGGGATACTGATGCTCCTTCCTCATTCCTGCTGTGATCTCCCCAGTCCGTAGCAGTTGAACTGTATGTCCAGTGCAATTGACAAAGTGATCCACCTTCACCTGCAGTGCTCACACACACCCACACCATTGCCTTTGGAAAATAATTACTGCACAGAGACCGATCCTGTTAGATTAAGACAAATTAAGAATCTAATATATAGGTTTGCTGTCAGGCTCCCAGGGTCAGGGGTCGATACAGTATATTGCGGGGAGGCTATAGGTTACCCCTGCCCCAATATTTTATCATAATAAACCAAATGGGGACAAAACACCCAGCAGCAGCCCATAAATCTATTAGCAGTGAACTGTCAATGTCCCACATACCCGGGTAATTTGTTAATTCAGAGCTGGGGCTCTTTTTTCACTAGACCTTGTAAACTCCTTTTTGAAACATCAATAAACCATCTGCTTTGACTTGTTAATCAAACGACTTTATTCAGTCCAAAGCAATTTTTTCCTAATAAAAACAGAGTATTTATCTCCATGGCTATAAAAGAGGATTGTTTTCAACTGTTCACTTATAGTTAAGAAGCACATTTAGTTTGGATTGATTTCCAATGCTTCGGTCATATCTTGTCACTTCCCATTTCTTACACACAGCATCTCAGTTTAGCTCCCTAGCAGGGAAAACACAACCTGCCCCAGTCAGTGCTGGGAGTGGCACCAGGGGAGCAGTAACCAGCAGCAAAAAGGTCACAGAAATCAAACTTTAAAGAGCTGAACACATCCTTGTCAGCTTTTGGGCTGCTCCCACCTTTTCCCAGTCTTTTCCTGCAGAAAAACCTGTGTGGTTCCCACCTCCTCCTGAGCCAGCCCAGGATTCCACCTGGGACATCTTCCCCAGGTGCCCTGTTCCCTTGCTGTGAGTCTTGCCAAGGTTCTCGAGCAAAATCTTGGCAAAGTCCCCTCCAACTTCTTCACTGGTAGCAGCTGGTGGTGAGGGATGCTGTGGTGGGTGGGCATGGGGCTGTGGTGGTCAGCCACAGGGCTGTGGTGGTCAGACACGGGGCTGTGGTGGTCAGACACGGGGCTGTGGTGGTCAGACATGGAGCTGTGGTGGTCAGACATGGGCCTGCAGTGGTCAGACATGGGGCTGTGGTGGTCAGCCACAGGGCTGTGGTGGGTGGGCATGGGGCTGTGGTGGTCAGACACGAGGCTGTGGTGGTCAGACATGGGCCTGCAGTGGTCAGACATGGGCCTGCAGTGGTCAGACACGGGGCTGTGGTGGTCAGACACAGGGCTGTGGTGGTCAGACACGGGGCTGTGGTGGTCAGACACGGGGCTGTGGTGGTCAGACACGGGGCTGTGGTGGTCAGGCATGGGGCTGTGGTGGTCAGACATGGGCCTGCAGTGGTCAGACATGGGCCTGCAGTGGTCAGACACGGGGCTGTGGTGGTCAGACACGGGGCTGTGGTAGTCAGACACGGGGCTGTGGTGGTCAGACACGGGGCTGTGGTGGTCAGGCATAGGGCTGTGGTGGTCAGACACGGGGCTGTGGTGGTCAGGCACGGAGCTGTGGTGGTCAGACACGGGGCTGTGGTGGTCAGACACGGGGCTGTGGTGGTCAGACATGGGGCTGTGGTGGTCAGACACGGGGCTGCGGTGGGTGGGCATGGGGCTGCAGTGGTCAGACATGGGGCTGTGGTGGTCAGACACGGGGCTGCGGTGGTCAGACATGGGGCTGTGGTGGTCAGACATGGGCCTGCAGTGGTCAGACACGGGGCTGTGGTGGTCAGACACGGAGCTGTGGTGGTCAGACATGGGCCTGCAGTGGTCAGACACGGAGCTGTGGTGGTCAGACACGGGGCTGTGGTGGTCTCTCGGTGCCTACTGAACCCCCAGGGCACAGGCTGCCTGGCATGGCCATCGCCACGGGCATGGTGGCATGTGCCGCGTCCCTTCCTGCTCCGCAAATCACAGGGAAGGCGTGGGGGAGATCCCTTCGGACACCATTTCTGAAGGATGCAATTCCACGGTGCAGCGCAGAGGGGGAGATGCTGGGCAGAGGACCTGGGGATGCGTTAGGGAAGGAAAGTGCGTGTTCAGCCTGGCTGGTTGTTTTTCTCCGGCCGTTTGTCACATCTGCAGCAGCGGAGGATGAGCTCAAGCAGCCGCGGCGCCCCCCAGCACGGCGAGAGCTGGATGAGGGCCAGCGCCAGTCCGTGCCCTGCAGGGGGGCAGTGCTGTCCCCGAGCCCTCCCGGACACCAGCAGGGCCGGCCACGCTCCGCGGGGCTCACAGGGCTCAGGGAGCCGTCAGCTGTGTCCCCTCGGGTCCGCCTTGGCCTGAGAGCGTGTTCGGCAGCCCGCTGGCCGGGACACCCGGCGGGGCTGGGATCCTTCCAGGGCACCCCGGCATCCCTGGGGTGTGACAGGCGGGAGCAGCGGGGGAGCTGTGGGCAGCGGGGGCTGTGCCGGGACACCCTCACTGCTCGGGCACATCGGGCAGGGCTGTTCCCGGCCACCGAAGTGTGTCAGGCAGGGCACGGTGTTCACTGTGCAGAACACTGTGGAGCACAGCCCAGCTCTCCCCTGCAGCAGCTGCAGGGAGCCAGGGGGAAACCCTCTGCCGACCCAGTCTGATCCTAACCAGATTCTGCCCTTGTCAAACACCTGCTTTACACTGAGGAATTGCAGATCTTCCGCCTGAAGCATCCCTAGCAATCACCTTTCCCTACACGCAAAGAGTGAGCCCTGTGAGTGGAGAGCAGAGCCCCAGCTCCGCACGGCTGCAGACCCCTGGCAGCCAGCACCCCGTCTCGGTGGCCAACGGGCCTGCCCCGTGCTGCCAGGACATCGGGGTGGCCACCGAGGCGGCCCAGACTGGCCTTTCCCCGGTGTTCTCGCACGGTGCTGCTGCTGCCCCAGCTCCTGAGAGCCACTTGCCGCATGGCCCTGCAGCCCGGGCTGCAAGAGGTGCTGATAAAGGTGTCACCAAATGCCTGAGGGGCACTGCAGCCACACCAGGGCCACCATGGCCTGACGGCAGGAGCCAGGGGTCAGGCCCAGGCGTGGCTGACTGCGTGTGCTCAGCTCACCGCATCCGTCCTGTGCCTCCACAAGGCCCCACGCCCGCAGCCTGCTCTCACTGGGATGCGGAATCAGCAGCCCCCAGCCCCGTCCGAGCCCCCATGGGGGGGAAGGGGCAGAGAAACAAAGTCATTTATATAATGTATCTCCCTGCTGAGCTCCTAATGGCTGGCGCTTTTGTTCTGCAGTGGCTGCCTGGCTGTGATGGGCAGGAAGCCGCAGTCTCCCTTTGTTCCACGGCCTTATTCAGCAATTTAGATCCATCATAAAAATCAAATATGCATGTTGCAATCGCCTTGCGTAAAACAGCTTCAATTTTCGCCTTTCTTTAATTGAACTCCATGGGAGAAAGAGGCAGGGCTGGGGAGCAAGGGGCAGCAGGAGAAGCGCTTTGTGTTTTTGTTCAGCGGGCTGTGAAAATGGGTAGTAATGAAAATACAGAATTTTTATCTTTGCCTCATTATTAAACAAAAAAAAAAAAAAAAAGGACAGAAATCCTTGATAAGGCCTCCCTGGTAGAGGACAGTCTGTGGGGGAGCAGCCTTCTTTTCCCCGCGTTGTGGGGATGACAGGCTCAGCAGGGCTGGGGGATGAGGGGTGGCCCTCAGCATCGTGGCAGGCACTGGTGATAGAGCTGGCAGCTCCATGCTGCCGTAACACACAAGGCTGAGCTGACACACCACGGCTCTGCTCCTTTATCCTTCCAGAATGCCAAGGTGCTCTTCTGTTGCTGTGAGCTAACAGGTATCCTTAGAGATTCTGCCAGCACCTCCCTGCAGGGCTCCCCGGGGCCGCTGGGCACAGGTCCTGGTGCTGGGTGAGGGCTGAGTGCCGAGCCCGCCCTGCAGGGCTGACATCGCCGCAGGGAAGGGCCGGAGTTGTTTTCCCTCCACTCACTCCACACCCTCCCCACAGCCCCACGGCATGAGCGGGTGACTGCAGGGACAGAGCCAGAGCCTGGGCTTTGGAGCGTGCAGAAGAGTGTGGGCACAGATTTCCATCTTGCCCGGCCTCTCTGTGGGATGGGGATTCCTGGGAGCAGCTTCCTGCGAGCAGAGCACGGAGAGCTGTTTTGCCTTGTGCTGTCCCAGCAGGAAAGCCCTGAAGGGGTCAGGGGAACCGGCTGGTGCCTGCCAGGGACCTTTCTGTGCCACAGTGAACCTGCCCTGGCATAGAGGACCTTTGCAGGTGTCCTCCCAGAAGCTGTCTGCCTTCCCAGAGCCAAATCCCGACCTCACAAAGCCGGCAAGAATGGCGGAAGGCAATCCATGGTCTCAATCCTGTGTTTGTCCCCTGGGCATTCCCTGACCATGGGCACACAGGGGAACCCCTTCCAGCTCACTGGGGTGTGGCAGGGCCGAGGGACACATGGTGGGGCTGGTCACGTCCCCCGTCCCTGTCCTGCACTGTGTGCGCTGATCGTGGTGCTGCTGGAGCAGGAGGGACACAATGTCACACAACGAACTCTGAATTGCTGCTTTAAAAAGAGCTGGTACTGCTCTGCCAAAACACTGAACATTTCCCACACACATCAACCTGACTGTGGGGGGAAAAGAGGCTTTGCACCCTCTCTGCCCCCATGATAATTTTCTGACAGTTCTGATCTGGCCCTGACATTCCTTGCCCTCCCAGTGTGCTCAGCTCTGCGCCTTGGCTGTGGTAGGGGTCAACCCCACTGACCCACTGCTGCAGCCACAAGCTGTGCTGGGGTGGCACCAATGGCTCGGGGAGGGTGGATGCACTGGGACAGGAGGGTGTGGACACTGTGCACATGCACGTGTGTCCATGTGTGTGTTTGTTTGCATGTGCATGCCTCTTGTGTGTGCAGGTGTGTACCCAGCCCAGCCAGCAGCGGTTTGGTTGAGCTCTCCCTCCCCCATGCTGAGAAAATACCCTTTTTTGCTGTGACAATTCAATATAATTGAAAGTTTGCTTAGGAAAGAGAGTCTTTTTAACAGAACATGCTCACAGCTGAATCGATATGAATTATACGGCACAGAAGATGCCTAGGGTATTAAAACATTAATTAAGTAACATCATGCTCCCATCTAACCAAGAGCACAATACCATTTATAGGTACCGCTGTCTGTTCTCTGGGGCACTGTGAAGTCTCTCCTCCATCACCGCAGAGGCTGTGGGAGACCTGGAGAGCCTTTGGCTCCTTCCCAGCTCAGGCAGGGGCCGTCCCCTGGGATGGGACAGTGGGCACAGCCGGGTGCCCCCTGCCCTGTGTGGAAGGGGCCCTGTGACTGCTTGGCTGTCTCTCATTTCTGTGATGCTGCCACCCCTCTGCCACCTGTGCCCCGCTGGTGGGTTGGGGGTGACAGCTGGGTCCTGCTGGAGACGAGCCACCAGAGCCAGCCCCACATGGCTCTGCCAAGGGCTCGTGACCTCGACTCGTGGAAGGTGCCAGCAGCTCAGTACTGACCTGTCCTGGGGAGCTGAGCAGTGGCTGTGCCCATGCAGCAGCGGCTGGATTAGCTCACCTCAGCCTGGGGACTAACATACTGATTCCGCAAAACACCAAAATAGAAAGTCATTGGAGTGAAATCAGTGTCTTCACCACATCCCCTCTGGCAGAGCGTTAATTAAAATGACTCTCTAGTGCTTTAGATCATCAGGTGTACCTTGTTAACGAGCTTGGAACAGAGAACCAGCTCCACACTGGAGTTTAAGCGCTCATGGAGTTAACCCTTCACCGCTGCTGGCACAGCCCGGCCCGGTGGCAGTTTCCAGCACATCCATCTGTGTTAGGGATGTCTCAGCAGCCTCCCAGTGTCACTCAGCCAAGGTGTGAGCAGGGGGCCTTGCCTGGGTCAGTGGGGCCTGGCTACAGGGGTGGTGTCGCTGCAGCTGCTGCACTGCCCTGGGCATGAGTTCCCGGGGGGTCTGCCGGGTCCCTGCAGCTGGAAATGCAGCTCCAAATCCATCGCCCAGGCAGCTCCTGCTATGGTTGTATAAATATGCATTTTTTTGGCCTGTAAGAGTGCACTAGTGAGAGCTGAACCTCTTTGAGGTGATGGCAATGAAAGGTCATTAAAAATCACTCCCAGTCTTCTCTTACCAGAATCACAGCATGGAAAAACCTTTTTATTCCTGTCAGAGGTTTGCACAATTCCCATGGATGGGCTGCTCTGTGCAGGATGCTGCGCAGAGGTTTTTAGTCTGCAGCTTGTGCAGCTACTCTAGGCCATTTACACCTTCCTGAACATAACGAGGCACTTCCTCAAGCGTGGCTGTTTTACAGTGGAATTCAACCCAAGAATAAATAGCAACATTATATAATAAACTTACAAAACGGCTGGTCTAGGAACAGAAGAGATGTTAATGCAGCACAATGCAAACACCAGCAGCAGGAGGGTCACGCTGGCGACCCTGTCACTGCCGCAGTCCTGTCTGCCTGTTAAAAAGGCAGGATGGAGTTCTCCTATTAATAAAACCCCAGCCAGCTGAGAGACAATCCAGATCCCTGTCTGTTTAGGCTCATGCCACAAGAACAGTGCCCAAGCCAGAGACAGGACTGGGCAGCCTGGCCAGAAGCAAGTTGTGAGAGTCCTGCAGTGTGTCCAGGTGTTCTTGGCCTCGCCACCCTGGGTGCCCATGGGGCAGGGGGTCGCCTTTCACGGCTGCTCCTGGGGCAGGGGCTGGGGCAGATACGCCACAGCATCCGGAACCACGGGGACCTTGGTGATTCTGATACACCTCAGTTTGTAATTCAGGGCCTCTGGAGCCCAGGTCAGTCAGTATGAATGTTAACCAAAGAATGCTCCACACCCCTGGGAGCTGCTGGATTTCCTCCCTGTGCCCTCTGCTCCGCTGGAGACCACAGAGCTCAGTCCTTCTCCCATGGAGGGGGAGGAATCCCTTGCTGTCCTGGAAACTGCACCAAGGACACCCATACTGGCAGATGCTTGCCCCACCTGCAGTGGTGGGTGTAAATTATTTATCACTGTAATTATAAATTAGAGATGAGCAGTGGCCCCTGGGACTCCTTTTGGATGTGGTCCCTGTTAGCGAATTTCAAGCCTTTTCTGCTGCAAGGGGCAATTTTTGGCAAGAGAATTGAGTACCAACACTCAGCATTTCTGGGTTCCCTCCCTGCTGCAGAGGGAGTGCAATGAGTTGCCACTTACCTACTTACCTGCATCTTCTTTCGATTTATCAGCAGAAACAGATGTGATTTCTTTAGTTCACAAGTTTCAGGATGGACCATCAAGGCACTGCACTTTTCCTTGAACCATTCACCACAGAACCACGCCCAGAATCCTTTTGCAGTCACTTCATAAAATTAAAGGCACTTACAACGTCCTTTCCACACACGAAGCATCCCAAAGCTGCAGTACGGACGGCGCCGCTCGGCTCACTGCTTCCACTGGATGGGGAATTCCCAGATCAGCCCAGGCCCTGTGGCAGGGACGGGACGGGACGTGCGTGTGCCGGCGCGGGACGCCAGCGGTGCCCGAGGACACGCGTGTGCGGGCACGTGGCTCCGTGCCAACGCTGGGGCAGTGCGTGTGCCCTGCTGAGCCACGCCACGCCACGCCACACCGTGCCACGTGGCACACACCCACCCAACACGGACCCAGCACCGCACACGCGGGACATCGAGACTAGAGCTTTTGCTCATTTTTTTTTTTAATGTATCACAATGAGCAGGAAACATACGTGATGAAATAGTTCCAAAGGAGTATATTCAATTACCATCTACAGTCAACTCAACTATGACAACAAAGTCTTTTGTGACAAGTTTTTTTAAGTTTTGAAAGTTCCATGTGTTTTGTTTCTGTCAGTCTCATGTGTTTTGGTACAGTTCGAGATCAGCATTGTTACAGTAACAAAAAAGCTAACAAGACTACAGTATAGAAAAACACCAAGAACATCATTTTTGGTTTCACTTGCTCTAGTTTTTGTACATTGCAAAGGCTGTTCATAACCCTCTTCACCTCATTTATGCTTTCTGTTCTACCCAAACTCGCCCCCCCCCCCCAAATAAAAACAAAAAAATAGTCAGTTTTGTTTCACAGTGGGCAGTATCAGCGCCAACCAAGCGACCAACCAACAACCAAGCGACGGACGGACGGACCGACCAACCAACCAACCAACCCAACTTCTGCTTCTATTTAAAAGCTTTTATTTTTTTTTATTTTTAAAGCAAAATATATTTTGGTGAGTGTGCTGGCTGTGTCCACCCACCTTGTCCCCCACCAGCCCCAGGTGGCCCCGCACACCCCTGACGCTTCTCTTTATTCTCAATTGTAGGAAACTTTGGCCATCTTCACCGCTTTAAAAAGCTTTTTATTAAAAATAAAACAGAAACCCGCTTAATGCTAAGTTTGAAGTGTTTTCCTTGTGCCCAGCCTGGCCCTGCTCTGCCGCTTGCTGCAAAGGCCACGCGTGGGCTGGGGGGGCTCCCGCAGCCCGAGGCTGGCGCTGCGCGTCCCCGCACCGGCCCCTGGCAGCCGGGCTGCAAGAGGAGGAGGAGGCAACCTCGCACTGAAATAGTCTCTAGAAACATTTAGAAAAAATACAAGGAAATGAATTTATAAAACCTTTTAGTGGGTAGGAAGGAGGAGGGGGAAGGAGGAGAGAGAAATTGCACTATGACCAAGCAATATAATTAAAAAAACGAAACAAAACAAGACGTAAGAAAAGGATTTCCAAAAGAGACCTTGCGGAACTGGACAGATAAAGCTTGTGTTAAACTGGGAACTGGCATCACAGAGAGAATCCAAAACAAAACAAAAAATTTTCTATATGATACAGACAGAGTAACATACAACAGTTAAATGGCAAAAAATATATATATATATATATTTCATAGAATTACAAACAAGATAAAATAATGGAAAAAAAAAACTGTACAACTTTAGAATTTAAAAAATGTTCATCTCAAACACAGGGAGAAATACAAGAACTTCTGTTAAAGAAAACAGTTTGTTAAAACAGCAAACGCTCCATGGGTACGTGGTTCTGTTTTTGACACCTTATGCTACAGCTGGGTCCCGGGAGGAACATCCGGTGGTTCGCGCTTTAGTATCAACTACTTAAAAAACAATTAAAAAAGGAATTTGCGCTGTGCATTAGCCTAGTCAGAAATATGTACAACAGTTCAGGATCTAGTCTTTCATCAAACTAAAACCAAAACTCCATAAAAATATAAGTGTCCCGCTAGAAACCGAACCCGCGCTCGTCTCTCAGGTGCTCCAGTCTCTCACGGAGGTGGCGAGTGGCTTCGGCCCGGGGAGGAGCAGCCGGAGGCGGCGGGAGGAACCTGCGTTCACAGTCTTCGACGTTCCCTTTTGAAGCAGGAGGAGGATGATGATGGTGGGCAGAAGGCTCTCGTGCTTTTGGGCAGAGGAACCATGGTGGAAAGAGGTTGTTTCTGTTGGCATTTGGTTATGGAAGGGAACAGCAAAGTATCTATGTCTCCAAAATCTACATTTTAGCAGCATAAAGTTTTCCTTTCAAAGTCTGGGCCAGTTGAGGTGCGTGAGGGCTGGGGGGGCCGGGGGGCTCCGGGCCTCCCTGAGCCTGGCACCCGGTGCTGCCACGGAGAGATCTTGGAAAGAGAAACCTGCCTGGGGTGCACTGGGTGCTCACTAAGAGTTGTCTCTCTGCTTGCAGAAGAAGCACAGATAACAACCTGGGTATGTTTTTTTATTCTTTATTTAAACTTAGACTTGTTTGTTTAAATCAGAAACAAATTCTCAAGTAAAAAGAATCCTTTTTGCTCATTCTGCACCAGTGGTGAAGGGTATGTCTTTGGATTTTATTTAAAGCATGAATTTTCTTTAGAGAAAAAAATTTAACAAAACCTTTTTTTTTTTTCCAAAAGAAGGAACAGAGTGCAGCCTAATTACACAAACAGAACCAATGCTCAGAGGTCAGGAACAGAGTCTTTGAAGCATTTACAAAATGAGTAAAGGAAGAGGGGAAGAAAAAGAGAAGAAAAAAGAGAAATGGAAAATAAGAATAAAATAAGTGCACAAGGGTAACAGACATAGGTAAATCGCATGTATATGCCTTAAAAAGTTTCAAACCCCCAACAAAAAATATTCTGCAAGGGATCCTACTGACCCCCAAAACCCTTTGAACTTCTTTCTTTAGTTTTTATAAAATAATTATGCAACCACCCTCTAAGAAATGAAGGTAGCGACCATAAGTGGAAGATTACAGGATGGGGACGGGGATAAAGGTACAAAGGGGAGAAAAGCTCAGGCGAGTCGATGGATCGCAATCTATCTGTCTAGGAATGAACAAGACAACATCAAATGAGAAGCCGTCAGCTGGACCATACAAAAGCTAAATGTACACAAAAGGGTTTTTTCTTTTAAATCTACCATACTGCTTCAGTTCATTTCCAATGCAACAATCTACTCAACACCAAAAATGGTCATATCTATCATAAATACAGAAAGTCAGTTGTTTTAAAACTTATTTTTTTAAGCTCCAAGTCCTCAACACTCTTTGTGTGGTTTTTTTTTTTTTTTCTGAAAAGTGGGAGTGCTTAACTTTTCCCCTTGGAATTGGCTTCAGCAGAAAAGCTACCCTTAAAATCCCCGAAAAGCTAAAGCAGTTCACATTGTTTTTCTCTTGAATACTTTCTGCCCATTTTAAATTAACAAAAAAAAAAACAACCCCAAAAAACAACAACAAAAAAAATCCTTTTCTGGAACAAAACCAAACCAAAACAAAACCCCCAAAACAAACGAAAGAAATTATATATATATGTATATATATATATATATATATAAAACAATGATTCTGAAAACAGAACAAAGTGTGAGCGATTGACCTGAGAATAAAAAGACATTACATTTCTTTTTTCTTTTAGCAAGCCATTGGTATCTGAATGCTAAGATAGCAAGAAATTTAAAACTGTCTCCAGGTGGGCTGCTTTCCCATACAGCGCTGCCGGGCTCTGCTGTGCTATCGACGGGGGATCAGACGGGGCAATGTACAGGGGTGCGAGCTCCGCAGGCGCGAGGAGGCAGCACGGCCTTCGTCTCCCAGACCAACAGTACCTTCCAGAGGACAAATGTAACAGATTTTTTTTTTCTTTTTTTAAAGTTTTATTTTATTAAAAGGAAAGGAAAAAAGAAATGTAAAACCCACCGGCATCGTTATATGGGAAAACAACCCACGCTTTTTCTTTTTTTCTTTTTTCTTTTTTTTTTTTTTGGTTAGAAGCTTTGGAATTGCAGTTAGTCTATTTTTGAAATTGGTTTGTTATTAACTTTTTTTATTTAAATTCATTTTCATTGTTCATCTTCAAAGCTTACAATCTGAAGGTGTCCATTCCTATGCTAGCTAGACCACTGTCCTTAGGGCAGCCGGGGTCCTGGGGCCCCTCCGCCGGGCTCGCCGGTCCATCTGACTTTTGGCTAAGATCCGTGTCAGACTCCTCCGAATAGTCGTCTGTTGGCATCGAGGGCTGAACCCCTGAGGTGCTGCATGAACTTGAGGTAACCGTTGAAGATGAGGAGAGAGGAGGGAAAGGCGGCGGCGGCGGCTGCCCTGGCGGGGCGCGCGGGGCTGCCGGGGGCCAGGGCTTTCTGGAGGCGTGGGGGGAAGCCGGGGGGGGCCGGGGGGGCGGGGGGCTGTCGTTTGAGTGAGCGGCCGACTGCGAGGTAGATGCGGTGCTGGGGTCGGGGGGGCAGGCAGAGTGAGGTAATAGACTGGGGTGCTCTTTGGCGTTTCTTGCTGCTCTTGTGATTGTTCGATGTTTGTGCGGGGCTGACTCGAGATGCTGACTGAGGGCTTCGTCCCCACACACCGTGCTCTCGCACGCCACGCACTGGTATGAGCCGCTGCCCTGGCCGCTGCCGGTGGGCACGTGAAGCACCATCTCATGCAGGTTCGCCACAGACTGGCCGAAGAAGCAGAGGGACTTCAGGTGGTCGCTGGCCGCCTCCTGGTCGCCGAAGCACGCCTGGCACTTGCGGCAGACCAGCTTGTACTGCACCTTTGGGACAATGAAAGGGTCGCAGAGCGAGTCCGCGCCCTTGCCTTCCGCTTCAGGCTCTTCTTGGGGTTTGGGCAGGAGGGGGGACACCTCGCGGGGTGCGTTCTTCTGCTCTTCTTGCTTGGGGGGTTCTTTGGCAGGGTCTTTGTCCGGGGTGGCAGCCCCCGTGGGGACGGGGGTTTGGCTTCCTTTGGGCTGCTGCGGTTTCTGCTGCTGCTGCTGCTGCTGTTGCTGCTGCTGCTGTTGCTGCTGCTGCTGCTGTCGCTGCTGCTGCTGCAATGCCTCCTGCAGACTCTGCTGGTATTGCTGGTACTGCTGCAGCAGTGAGCCAGGAGACAGCCCCAGCAGCGCCTGTGACAGTGCAGGGCTGTAGGGGAACAGCCCCTCCATTCCATACATGGGCTGCAGGTACCCGCTCTGCAGGGCGCCAGGGATCTGTGGGGCGTAGTAGGGGGAAAAGCCAGGGACGAAGTAAGGAAGGAACTGGCTCGTCAGCAAGGTGGTGGGGTCCGAATTGAGGGCGGCCTGCAGCGCCTGGAGCTGGGCAGGCTCCACCGCGTACTCCATGGTGGGCAGCGGGGCCGCCAGGGTGCCTGCTGGTGCCTCCCCCTTTTCCTTCTTGGGCCCTGGCAGGGTGTCCCCCTTCCCCTTGGGTGCCTTCTCCTTCTCTTTTGCCTTCTCGTTCTCCTTCTCCTTGCGCTGTGCGGGGGGTGGCTGCTGCGGCTGCGGGGTCGTGGCTGGCGGCTGCTGCGGGGCCACGGCCGCCGTGGCTTGTGCTGGGGTGGGTGAGCTCAGTGCGGCCGGGGGCTGTTTATTTGGTAATCCAGAGGTGGGGAGGCCGGGTGAAGGGACGCTTGTGCTGGGCAGGCCCATCAGGTTGGGTTTGGGAGAAGTTAAAGCTGCAAGAGGGAGAGAGAGAGGTGAAAAGTCACTTTGTGCTGGGCAGGCAGAAAGCGTGAGGAGGGTGACCCCAGTCCACCTCACAATCTGCAGCCTCCATCTCCTCTGTATCAGTGACCGGCCTGAGCTGATGTGTTGCCACAGCAGAGGTCAGAGGGCCCATCCCTGCTGCTGCTCCCTCTGGAGAACGGCTGCTGTCCCACTCCACAGGCCCTGCACGGTGGGGACATGCCCCCTCAGCCCCCACTGCCTGCAGCTGCCTTGGCCCAGTGGCACTGACCATGATGGATGATGGGTGATGGGGACACCCACCAGCACCCAGAGGATGCCCAACACAGCTGATGTTTTCCTGACTCCTCTGAAATTCCCAAATGATTAACATTCATGTCAGCATCTGCTCTAACGGGTCCTTGGGCCAAAGGACTCCAGTAGCAGAGGAGCCCCACCACTGCAGCAGGGGCTGCTCAGAGACCAGCCTGGGCAAGAGCAGTGGTGGAGCCTGGGACCAGCTCCGGAGGCTTTTGGTTTAGGTTGTAGTGCCCAGGAGCTGCAGAGGGCCACAATGAGGGTGGCTGCAGCTGGGAGCGTTCAGCCACGGCTGACCCAAACCCTTCTGAAACCTGTGTCTGCTCCTGATGGGGTGCTGGGACAAGAATGATTTGTGACAATTGGACAGGTATGGAATAAGGCTCCACACAGTGGCCCTGGAGATGTTGGATAAGGGCATGTTATAGGTGGACACCACTGAAATGGATGTTTCCCAGCTGAACATCCCTGAGAGGTTCAAGTGAAGGAGCAGGAGGTAATTCACAGCGTTCCTGGATGCATGGCCTTATCTGCACTGACAGGCCCAGAGCTGCCGTGGCCTGACCTTTGCAGCTTTATCTAAAGGCCACAAACAGACTGTTTGACTTTCTAAACAGTTCAGTCCTGTCTAGGCAGTCACTGACAGCATTTAAGATTCATCCGATGCAGTCCCATCTCCCCAGGACACATCCTGGGCTTTGGAGAAAAATAAAAGCAACAATATGGACTGAAATGCAAAGAAGTAATTGAGGTTTTGTTATAAACTTGGGGCACTGAGCAAACCTGTGATAGAGTGATGATATGATTTGCCAAAGAGATGCTTCTGGCTGAGTGCTCTGAAACAAGGTCTGTGGTGAGAAGGGTGACATGGAAAACCCCTCGCATGTGCAGAGGCCCTTCAGACACATAATGAAACAAGGCCTTTGGATCATATTTTTTAGGTCACTGCTGGTCACTGAGCTGCACCTTCCACTGCGAGTGTTTGCTACATCACTTAGACTTTCCACCTATCCACGAGGTAACAAAAGGAAGGAGCATTCTCAAAAGATAAAGTCCAGTATCTGAGATTGGGCCACTCAAAGGATTATGACAAATTTCATTTTTATGTAGCATTGTTAAGAAAAAGCTCAGTAAAATACAAACTAGATTTGTCCCACAACTACAACATTTTTTGTTGAGGAGGTGCTTTCAGGCCATACCCAACCATTACTCAAAACTGATCATCAGCTACACTGGGATTTGTCCCAAAGGTCACCTCAGGGACACATAAAGATGCTCTGGGCATCTGTCACCAGTGCTACCACGCACACCACACCTTTCCCTAGAAACAATCTGGCGTTTTGAATGCTTGGGATGGCACCACATAAAATGAATATCAAAAGGAAAGGAATAATGAACGGTATTCAGCACATTAGTCCTTCTGTTCCATTGGATAAATCTTCTATATTCCACTTCCTTGAAGGAGTTTCAGGATTTCTACACAGGGATATGCACCATGTCTAGATGTTGCTCTAGTTCAGACTTTGCTATAGAACTTCCTAAGTTCAGGAATCAGATAAAATACCTACTGCTTTTTTGCTGTGAAGTCAACGTGCTGAACTAATGGGCCAGGAATCCTGTTACCAGTCACTGCCAAGGGAATAACTGCTTGTGCTAGGTATGCACCCATTGAAGGTGTGCCTAAGCAGGATAACACCCGTACCCACCTGTGTTGGATGGAGTGAAGCCAGGTAAGGATGGGCTGTTGAGGCCTGGGAGCAAGACTGGAGGGATGCCCTGTAGTGCTGGGTACGCAGCAGGAAGGTTCAGAGCTTGCAGGGACGTGTTGTCAAACATGCCCTGCTGTTGAGCTGCCAGACCAAGAACCTCGTTGGCTTTTTTGATTCGGTCCAGCTCCTGCTGAGCCATCAACTGACGTACAGTAGCTGGGTCAAAATATTCCTTTTCCTTATCCAACTGACTTCCAATGGTTTCTTTAACTTTGGAGATATGCTGTTGAGAGAAGATATGGTCACGTACAGACAGCCGAGCGCTGTACTTGATGCCACACAAAGTGCACTCTGTTTTGGGTCCCTCGTAACTTGTTTGGTTTATACCAAAATGCTTGGCCATGCTGAGTTTTGACTTCTTCTCTTTCGCCCTTGCATTCTGGAACCAGACCTGAACAACTCTCTTTGGCAGTCCAATGTCATTGCCCAGGACCTCACACTCCAGCATGGTCGGTGTCCTGTAGTCATTAAAGCATGACTTAAGAACCTTGAGCTGGAGATTCGTCATCTGAGTGCGAAAGCGTTTCTGCCCAGGCCGGTCCCCGCTTTCGCCAGACTTGCTGGCTGAACCACTTGCACCAGGGCTGGGCGAGCAGGGGTCTGCAAGGCTGGAGGTTTCACTATAGTCCACAGTACCTTCATTGTCGTACTCTTTGCTGTAGAAGCTGGGAGCTGGGCTGACCAGGCCAGAAGACAGACGATCTTCATATTCGGACATTGCTATCATGGCTGCTTTAGTCAGACCTTCGCTGGGTCCTGATGTGGATTTGGTTTCGGTTGCAATCCCTGTTGCACTGTCGTTGTCTGCGTTCCCTTCGTCCCCTGTGGTAGTGTCTGTGATTGCGGTATTGACGGAAGAGCAGTCGTCGTTGTCCAGCTTTGTCTGGTCAAAGTTCAGATTGACTGAGGACATGGAGGGACTCTCAAAGTCTTCAACCCCTTCCACCTTAATGGAGGATGGACTCAGCAGGGTTCTAGGTGACAGTTCCATACTCTTGCTCACCGGGGAGAGGGGCACGCTCTGTCCGTCGCTGCTGGTTGGTGGCATGTGGGAAAAGCTGGCTCCATCAAAGATGTCTCCTTTCATCTGGAGTCCCCCGTCGCAGTCTAGAAGCATAGCAGACAGCGTCAGGTTGTACCCAGCTCGCTTGGCCTCGTGCCAGTGACGGGATCGGATATGAGCTTCCAGAGCTGTCTTTGCTTTAAAGAGAGCTCTGCAGAAGGGACACCGTCTGTGGGCTTGGGCAGGCCCCACAGCTCGGAACTGCCCCTTCCTCTCTCGTGCACGGGTGTTCTGGAACCAAACCTGTACCACACGCTTCTTCAAGCCCACTTCATGTGCAATGTGATCCAGCATCTTCCGTGTGGGGTTGGAGTCCAGCAAGTATTTCTGGTACAGGATTTCCAGCTGCTCAGGGGTAATGGTTGTCCTTAGACGCTTATCCCTTTGGGGTTCTTCTCCCCCAGTCCCGCTGTCATTCTCTCCAGGGCTTGCACTGGCCTTTTCCTCCAGCTTTCTCTTCAGCGTGTTCATGGTGGATGTTGGAGTCGATGGTGAGGTGGCTGAGCTTGCTGGAATCTGTGGCAATGTTCCAGACAGCAGCTGGCTTGCCAGTAGTGGATTACTGGGATCAAAAAGCATGAATGGCATATCCAGTGTTCTGTCCAGGAATGGGGGGTGGATAAACTGGTTCTGTGCACTCAGGAAATGGAGCTGCTGATGCTCTTGCCAATGCTCAAAGGAAGGAAAAGCCAGTTTGCACTGGTCACACTGGTATGGGATTAGCTGAGGAGGTAGGTTTGCCAGCTGCTGAGGGGTGGACGTGTGAATGGGTTTGAGGGAGAGGTGTGAGAGCTGAGATGGACTTGGACTTGACTGTGACAAGGAGCACTGAGGGGGCTGAGGAGGAGGTGGCTGTTGCAGCGAAGAGGGGGAGGATAACTGTGAAATCTTTTGGTGTGCTGAACTTGTCTTTTGTTCTCCTTGGTCCTGTTGCTGCTGAGGCTCTTGCTTTGGTTGCACTTGCTTCTCTTGGGTTTGGTTTTGCTGTGTACTTGGAGGTTCAGACTGCTTTGGTTTCTCATCTGTAGCTTCTACTTTAGAACTAAAGGTGGAGGAATCGTCTGCCTCTGCCGTGAGCTGCAGAAAAGCTGAGGAGGTTGCATTGGCTGAAGATGTAGGTGTGCTGTAAGCTTGTGAGGGCATCGGGGTGCTGCAGGAGGAACTGGTTGGAGTCAAGAGCTCTATCGCATCCATAGAGTCTTCGTTCTGGCTATCATCCTGTCCATCCTCATCCTCATCTTTGTAACAAAGCTTTTTCTGGTGTTTAATGAGATCAAAAATGCGCTGAAAGACCAAACTGCACTTTTTGCACTGGTAGTTCAAGTTGCTTGTCCTAATGTACCTGTCATTTGTGAGCTCCCGTCGCTCCCCATCTTTGCCTTCTCCCTGATTCTCATAGTTTTTCCTAGCTTTCTGACGGGCATTTTGAAACCACACCACTATAACACGTGTTGGGAGGTTCAGCAGGTTAGAAAGCTGCTCAAATTCATCATCCTTTGGGTAAGCATTGGCATCAAAGAAGTCTTGCAGGACTCTGAGCTGGTAGTCAGTAAAGCGTGTCCGAGAGGACCGCTTGCTTCCCCAGTACTCCTGCTTTTGGGGCTCTGGAGAAGGAGGCCGTGAGTCTATCTTCAGCTCCTCCAGACTGGTGATGGGAGGGTTGCTGAAGTTGTACGGGGAGTCCTTGTTGCGTTGGCGCTCTTTGAACAGGGTGTTTCTGAACCAGTGCTTGATCACCTTCTGGGGCAATCCAGATTTGTCTGCCATCTCTTTGATCTGCTCCTCACTTGGGGAATTGTTAATGTCAAAATACTGCCGAAGGACTCTGAGCTGGTCATCGGTGATCCGTGTGCGTGGTCTCTTGTTCTGCTGCTGCTGGAGAAGGCTGGGGTTGAGCTGATGCTGGTACAACTGGGCCAAGTCAGCGGGCAGGGGGTCTACGGGGCCCAGCTGAGGTGGCAGCTGTGCTGGTAACGTCTGCAGGGGCATGGTCTGCATCATGAGTGGTGAGAAGATGGGGAGCTCCATGGGCATGGAGAGCTGTGTGAGCGGCACGGACGGCTGGGCTGGTGCGATGGTGGGAGAGGTGATGGGTGGGGCAGAAGTGGGGATGGCAGGAGCAGCAGCCGGCTGGGGAGGGGCTGGAGGGAGCGGAGGGGGCGGCGGGGGAGGCGGGGGTGGTGGCTCTGGGGTCTGCGGCCGCAGCGGGTACAGTTTGTCGTAGTGTTCTCTGTATTGTTTGGCAAATCTCTCTAACTGCTTGAAGGGAAAGTAATGTTGGTGAACGTGCTCTTGGTGACTCTTCAGGATGAGGATGTTTGAGAAGAACTTGCCGCATGTGTCACACTCCAGCTTTTCCAAGTTTTCACCTTGCTCTGTCTTCCCATTTTTCTTCTGCCCCTTTTGCTTGTTCTCGTTGTACTGAATGACGAGCTCAAAGCCAAAGTTTTCCAGCAAGGCTTTGGTGGCGTTGCCCCTGGCGTCGGAAGCAATCCGTGGAGGCAGTATGGAGGGCTCTGAACTGCTGCCTGGCACAAAGTCCTTCTTCTCTTTGGGCTTTAAGTTATCAGGAAGAGACTCCTTCAGTGTTACATTATTGTCTCCCCTCTCTGCACTTTCCCTTTCCCGTGAGGTTTCTTTATCTTTCTCCTTCATGACAGATTTATTCTTCTTCTCTGGGTGCTGGCTCTGCTGTAACAGGACGGAGTGGGGTTGTGACAGGGACAGCTGACCTTGCTGCTGCTGCAAGAGCTGTGGATGGCTCTGCTGAGGGAGCTGAACTTGTGCCTTCAGGTCCTCCAGCAAACTTGGACCTGTCCCAGTCAATGTCAGTGCACCACTGGTGACAGGCAAGCTGACTTCTGGATTGAGCTGGAACTCAGCACTGGGGATGTAGAATGGGAACAGAAGATGCTGCTGCTGCTGCAGCTGCAGAAGGGTCTCAGTGGTCATCGGAAAGTGCGGCAAAAGTGCTGGGTTGAAGAGCTGGGACTGCAGGAGAGCAGCTTGCTGCTGCAGCTCTTGCTGCAGGTGGGCCTGGACCTGTGCCTGTGCCAAGGTTTGAGCTTGTTGCTGCTGCTGCTGTTGCTGCTGCTGTTGCTGCTGCTGCTGCTGCCTGGATGCAATCATGTCTGCCAGCTTCTTGCGGTTCACCTCTTTGGGCTCCGCAGGGGAGGAGATGTTAGTGCTCACAGCATTACCCAAGGGAGGAATTCCCACACTGTCACTGGAGACCTGGTTGAGTAGGCTGGGAATGGGGGTGGTGCCTGAAGTGCTCGTGCTGGTGGTTGCAAAAGCATTGCTGTTGCTGGCACTCACGGGGCTCGGGGTGGACGAACCCAGGGAGAGGCTGCTGCTGCTGCTGCTGTTGCCGGCTCCGTTGCTGCTGCCGCCGGCCGCCTCCAGCTTGGCTGCACGAGCCTTGGTCTGGTGCAGGACAGACCTCATGTGGATCTCCAGAGTCGAGCTCTGGCTGTAGGCCACGTTGCAGGTGTTACACTTGAAAGGCTTGTTGTCTGGGCTGCTGGTAGGCTCAGGCTGCCCAGTAGCAGACTCTTGGAGGGCTCGTTTCAGTTTATGCAGGTGAGAAACGGAATTGTAATGTACCAGGAGAATGTTCTTCTGCGTGAAGGACTCCTTGCAGACTGTGCACTTGTATGGGCGAGATGGATCTAGAAATTTCTCCATAGTGAAGTTAGGGCCCTTCCTGAAGGGTAAGGCCCTTTTTGGTTCTGAGCCAGAGTCCTCTTGCACCGACCCCGAATCGCTGCCTGTTGGGCTCTGCTTTTCTTCCAGGTCGCTCTCCTCTTCCTTATCTTCCTCGACTATTATTGTGTGGTCCTCGGCGAGTGAGGGGTCACCCATAGCAAGGAGGTCCCCGTTGACCAAGAGGCCACCATACAGCTGCTGAATGTCAGCCTCGCTCAGCTCCAGGTGGCTGGTTTCCAGGTGCTTCTTCAGGGCCTGGAAGGTTCGGAAGCTGCGCTGGCAGAGGCAGCACATGGTGGCTGCCCGGATGACGTGGTACTGGGAGTGGAGCTGCAGCTTCTCAATGGTTTTGAAGGCCAGGCTGCACTGGTTGCAGCGGTACTTGTAGACGTGGCGGTCGGAGACCGGCAGCTGAGGCCGCTTGGCGTGGACATCGTTGAAGTGTGTCTGCAGGGCTGAGGAGCTCTTGAACACCTGGCTGCAGCCCTTCTTCCAGCACAGGAAGCCAGAGTCCTCCCGGGCAGCGCTCGGATCAGCCGGAGTGGGCTTGGGGTCCCCGCTGTGCTCTGCACTGTCCGATGGCAAAAGGGTCTTCCCCGCATCCTCAGAGATCTCTGTGGAAACAGAATCAGGGCAAATCCAAAAATTACACCAGCTCATGGCAGATCAACACCCCCTTCCAGTCCTGAATAATCTGTGGTTTTTAATCTCCAACACAACAAGTATTTCTAACATTTCTCCTCTATCTTCATTCATTTGTTTCAATACCAGCCCATTAACCTCATCATGGCCCATTGCATAAACCTACACAATTTACTTCCTTGCCCACTTTGAATATCTGGTAATTATTCACACACACATCCCTTAGTGCATTTATCACCTTCAATTCTCCCTTTCAAGCAAAAGCCATTCAGCCACCTCTGTCTCACTGCTCCTTTTTGATGTCCTGCCTATTTTTGAAAAAGAAGGCTCATCAAACTGAACATAGTATTTGAGTCTAGGTCCTATCAAAGAGAGGATTAACAGGAATTAAACTGGTCCCTGACCAGGTGATGGAGCTGGGGGAGTGGTGGGAGCATGGATCTCATTGACCTGCACTCACCAGACTGTTTCCCCAGCTCCTCTGCACCTGAGTTCCCATCCTTCTCTGGAGCAGCTGCTGGGAGGAACATGCTGCTGGGCATCATCACCTCAGGGGTTGTCACCTAGAGACAGGGGGAAAGAACATAGGGAGAGGAAAAACACAGGAAAATATTTTAAACATCTCCAGTGGCAAAACCAGACATCAGTATTGTGAAGTCAGAAGCGTCATTTTTCACAGCTCACTGCAGACTTCGTATTTATTAGACAAAGCTCAAATCAGTCAAAAGTGTTTCTACAGTTACATTCTGGACATAATTAGCAGTGCACACTTGAAGAATAATCTTATTATTAATATTTTTCCTTTATGTGGAATTCAGACTTTGATCACTGACAATGTTTTGTCATGGGCTGTGAAACTTCTTGTGCAACCAATTAGGTAGATAAGTTGAAAGGCCCACCTTAAGCTGCTGAAAACATAATAAGGCCCCTAATTAAATCATACCTAGTAAAGTACACTGTAATCTTGAACCGGGGAGCATTGCAGCACTGTTTTCAAAGTGTATCGATGCAGGGAAAGGAGGGGCATGAGAAAGAAAAGTACAAATAAGGAGAGAGGTGACAAAGGAAAGGATGAATAAGAAAGGACTAAAGAGAAAGCAAATTGTGAAATAAAAAGCTTTTGGTAACCCTTTCCTTGCTCTGACTGACACATTCCCTTTGCTTCTCTTCAAGTATTTGGCTAGATCCTGCACCATCAAAGCTGTGCTGGGACACCACTGCTTTTACAGAGCTGGAGAATCTGCTGGAGGCTCTTTGGAAGAGCCAAATGTGCACACTCATCCTGCTCTGGAAAACTGTTCCTTTGGATATACCTGGCCACAAACCATCTTACCAGCAGCCTGCACATGGCTGGCATCAGCTGCAGGACAATGAATGTCTGGAGACAATGTCTCACAGTGCTGGAACATTGCCTCACAGCACCAGGACAGACAGACCCACATCACTGTCACTATCCCTGTATTTTCTAGCCCAGGGCTTCCAGTGCTGGTCAATGCCTGTGGCAAGTGAAGACTCCTCTGCAGCCTTGAGCAGCTGCCCATGCCACCTTGCTGACACCCAGGGAGCGTTCCCCTTTCACCAGGTGATGCCATGCCTGTGGTGCTCCTGCTCCCAGCCTCCCACTGCTGGGAAGGTGAGGCACAACTCAACACTCCAATTCAGGTGTAAGGCAAAACAAGCCTCTCCATCCTTCTGCTGAGTATGGAGAGGGCATCTGAACCCTGGATTTCAGGAGAGAGAGAATGTGTGTGGTGGCTGCATGCCATGTACCCAGCTTTCTGCACAGCCAAGGACCACAAGGCTCTGAGGGAACTGCAGGGGATAGGAGCACACCTGTGGTAAAGCTTAGGCTCATGAAAAATCTCAGGATGAACTGGTGGCACAAAAGTGGCTGCAGAGCCATGATCTGAGCTGTGAGGGACACAGAGCTCCCTCCGCTCCCTGGGCCAGCCATTGCATGGCAGTGAGTGCCAGGTCCCATGGAGCAGCAGAGAAGGCAGCTGACACATCCCAGGAGGGGAGTTGAGCACACCAAACTCATTCCACCTTCCAGTCTGAATAGAAGCATCTGATGGCTGTGGGTGGTTGGCTGGTAGACGTGAAAGGTCACAGAGCAATTTCCAGTAGCTGGGCTCAGAGGAGGGGGACGAGCATGGACACCGAGAAGGGGAGGCAAGAAGAAAACGTCCCTCTCAGCTCTCGCAGCAGGAAGAGCCTGCTTTCCTAGGATCTTTAGGAATTATGAAAAATAAATCATGAGAAATTAAAAAAAACCCCAACAGAGTAGAAAAAGAATAAAATTATCTAACACCTCAGCTGCACATCATTATAGAGCTGTGGCTTTTCATAGGCGTTACAGTACGGCAGCCGTCCCCACCACCACACTCAGTACGACGGATCAGTAATTGTTTTCATACACTTTAATTAGAAAAACTCAGATGGCTATGAATAATAATGGAAAAGAGAGACTTTTGCACTTGAAAGGTTGAAGTCAATCAAGTGTGAATGACGGCAAAAAAGAAAAAAAAAAAGACACCAATTCATCAGGCCTCTGTTGTCTCGCCGCGTCTTTAATCATAATTCCTGATTGGGATTCAAGAAGGCAGTAAGCAGCGGTTCTTTGTCTGCCTTCACCTTCCGTCAATTAACTCTCCCCGAAATATAATCATCAACCTCACATGCTCCTCTGCATCTTAATCTGGGGCTCCAAACCTGTAAGTCCTGCCCTATATGTGTTTAAGTAATTACCTTTATCTACCTGCATCTCCACAGCCACCATTCCTTCCCTTCCTTCCATCTTCCCTCCACCACAGGGAAAAAAAAAAGGAAGAAAAAAAAAAAAAAAAGGCTGTGGTACATTAAATTGCTACAGGCACAAAATTCCCAAAGGCAAACAGAAAAAAAAGCTTGGAAAAAAGTGCAGGGAACTAGAAATTCTGGGTATGGATGCGGAAGCTGTGGTGGTGCAAGCCATGGGCTGGCCCTGGGGAGCAAACCACTGGAAAGAAGGCACTGGTCAGCAGCTGGACCCACTCTAGTCCTCTGGCTCCACTCAGGCTGCTCATGTCCCTTTCCTACACCATGATCCAGGGCAGGACCCTCCATCCTTTCATCCCCACGGACCAGCCCCAAGCAGGTGGCAAAGATACAGATCTGGGCTGCACCCAGATCACTTTGCACTGACATGGAATTCCAGACTGCCTTTTTTGAAGAAACATCCAGGGACATCTCATTTCTTTGGACCTGCAGAATTCACCTGGCATGTTGAGGCTGCTCTTCCTATAAACTGAGAGTGGGGCAGGAGGGTGCAGAGGACCAGGCTCCCTGGCAGGTGTGACAGGAGTGGCGCTCTGTGACACAGCGTTTTGTACCGCAGATGTATCTCCTGGCAGTAAGTGTTGCAGGGATTGAAAGGAGTGTGTTTATCTGGAGCACAGCCCGTGTTAGTTCGTGCGGCTGTCAAACGCTCTCCACCTCCCTCTCACCTGCACAGGCAGTACCTGGTGTGTCATCCTGGCATCCCTCCCCAGCCTGGCAACCTCTCCCCATCCTCAGTTCCTGTCTGCCCACTTCAATGGCTCCAACACTGTTTTACAACCGCAACACATTAGTCAGGGTGAGCCATTACTGGAACACAACCCTCCAGTGTGAGTTTAACAAATGTGCTTTGTCTCCTCCCTTCCCTTCTCCTGTTCATACCTGTTCTTTTCTGTCCAACACCAAACCCTACCCCCTGTGTGGCTGCAGCCACCACCTCCTGGCCCACAAGCCACCAGCAAAGCTCACTGCAGCATGGCACCTCTGTCTCGGTCACCCTGGATCCACCCTGACCCTGAGCACCATCCCCTGCAGCTCCCATGGCTAAGGTCCCTCTAAGTTCTCCTCCTTAGAGGATGGGAAGTAGGACAAGCCTCTCTGCTTCAAAAATCCCACCTTCTGGGTGAAATTCAGACCCCTTCAGCAGATAAAATGTCTATATAATGACGAGATCCATGGAGAGGCAGGTGCACCCCACTTCAGGGGCCATTTCTATGGACACAGTGGCCCAGCGAGGACTGTTACAGAGCACCTGAGGGCTGACGGGCCAGGTGTCCTGCCTCCCTGCTCCACCAGTATCCACACACCCTGACACCTACAAACCTCACCCCTCTGCAGAACACCCAGTGGGCCCACTCCTCACTGGTGACAACCTCCAGCAGCGGCACCCACAGCTCCGGCCACCACTGGATCTACTGGACTTTTAACAACCAACTGCAGAGCTGCTTGTGTGCAGGGCTGGAGGCTCAGAGCCCAACACCCACCAATACAACACCTGCATACTGCTGACAGTCCAAAAAATTACTCCTGGCTGCTGTGAGCAGCCAGCTCCTCTCACGCTGCACCTGCCTGTGCTGACTGTCCATGGACACCAAACGAGGAGATGGTTCCCCTGAATATACCCCAAAATGCTGAAATCATGTGGCTCTGAAAAGAAAACCTCTAGAAGAGGTCTGAGGAGATACATCACTGTCCCCATGTCTATGAAACCAGGGGAATTACAGACAGGAGGGAAGGTTCCCCACCAGACAAAGGAGGTAATTTCCATTACAAAGAGAGAGAGAGGGTGCTGGAGTGAAAAGCTTCATTAGACTCCGAGAGGCAAAGTGATGGCAGTATACCAAGGTCACTTCTAATTTAGACCATCTAATTGGCAAACATGGCTCCAAATGGCTATCATCTCACAGGGCTCAGAATTAATGAAGCCCGATTATTTTCATTACCTTCATCCGAGATGGAGAATGAGACACAGAGTGAGAGGGAAAGGGGGGAGAGGGAGGGGGCGAAAAGGAGGGAGAGAGAAAAATTGAGTGACAGCAGAAGGGAGAGAGCAATAAGAAAAGACAATGGGAAAGAGAGTAAAAATGTAAAGATAGCAGGAGGGGGAAGTGAGATGGTAGGGATGGGCAGGAATGACTCCTGGAGCAAGGGAGAAAAGAAAAAGATGGAACTGGGAAGATGCCCTAAACTGAGGAAGAGAAAGCTGACAGCAGAGATGATGAGCCACAAATGTGCAGAAGGATATGGCTGGCTGCAGAAGGAGGGAGAGCTCCCACACCCAGAGGCTCCTGGGAAGCTGTCCTCTCTCCCCTCTCTCCCAGCTCCAGCCCAATCACCTGCCCAGAGAGCTGCACTTCACCCTCAGTCCAGCAGGCCCAGGCAGAGGCTGTGAGGGAAGGATGGCACCTGGCTCCACTCACAGAGGCTGAGATGCCACAGAGAGAGAACTTGGCTGATTTCATCCAAGCAGCCCCACGTAAAGGAAGCTGCAGGAGATGGGGGGCAGCCCCAGCCTCTGTCCCTGTGTGCACCGGGGCACGGCACGGGCTCCGCTCCTCAGGCAGCCCCGCCAGCCCCTCTCCCTGCACTGGGGCCAGTGGGAGGACACGGGGGTCCCGCGGGACAGCCAGCCCGGCTGCTCGCTGATATGGAAAGGAGGGAGCACGGCCCGGCAGCCGGGAGATGCTGAGCGCGAGCAGGAGCCGTTTCCATGGCAACAGACATATTAGACACTGCAGGTTCCTGAACGGCGTCTGATAAGGTGTTATTAACTGGAGCCTCCTCCAACGCTGAGCGCACAGACGCTGCGTGGAGAGGGAGCTGGAGCTGGCTCTCAGTCACGGGGCTGCGATTCCCTGGCCGCGGCGCTAACGCCCGGCGTGCGCGTCACACACACACACAGCCTCAGGAGAGTGAGCGAAATTAGGGCCCCCCGACGCTGCCATGTTCTGCACAAAGCAGACTGATGTCTCAAAATATTGTCATAGAATACAAAGAGACCCATCTTCTTCACCCCGTGCTGTGAGACCTGCAGCAGGAGAGGCAACCCTCACCCCATATGTGTCTCTAAGGGAAGAAAGGTGGGAAAACCAGGAACACACATGAGGATGAGCATCATGGCTGGGCCAGTCTTTGCTGATCCTTGCAGAGCCTTACTCTAGCACAGCAGGTGGGCTCACCTAAAGGACTGTGCCTGACCTGCTCTGCAGAGGGTCCTGAGCTCTGTCACAGGGGGCTCCTCCCATTCCCTCATATCCCGGAGGACACACATGTGCTTGAGGACAGACCAGCCCAACACTCCTGCTCCAGACCACACATCCTGCCCAGGCACCCTGCCTGGCTCAAAACAAACCCCTCCACACCAGCATGACAGCCACCCCGAACAAACTGGTTATGCCTGCTGGCCTAGGGAAGGGGTTGGCTTCTGCTCGCTGCTCTTAGAAAGCCAAAACACCAGCCACCAATGTAGTTAAGAGGTGAACAAGGGCTGTGCAAACCCTCAGAAGGTATTTACACACTTGAGCAGCACCAATGAAATGGACACAGGTCACAGTGGTCTGTGGGACAGGACAGCTCTGTGAGCCAGGTGCACAGGCAGGGCAGAGCTGCATCCTGAGAAGCCCTGAGGGGACAGGCAGCTAGTAATGCAAAGCAGGAAGGTAGGAGCATAAAGGCACTTATGGAGTGCCCACTTATGGAGTGGGAACTGGAACAGGCTGCCCAGAGAGCCTCTGGAGTCTCCTCTCCTGGAGATACTCAAATGCTGTCTGGACACAATCCTGAGCAGTGCGCTCAAGGGACCCTGCCTGAGCAGGGAGGTTGGACTAGAGCAGCTCCAGGGGTCCCTCCCAAGACTACTCATGGTTCCATGACTGCGACTCCTGTCTTTGAGAAGGAGTCACAAAAGGAATCACAGAATCATTAAAACTGGAAAAGACCCTTAGTCTTCCAATACAACCACCATGTTAAACTGTCTCCTCAAATGCCACATCCACGTGATTTTGGAACACCTCCAAGGGTGGTGACTCCACAGCTTCTGTAGGCAGCCTGTGCCAGGGCCTTCCAACCCTTTCCATGAATAATGATAATTTTCCCTAATATCCAATCCAAACCTCTCCTGGTGCAGCTTGCAGTTAGTCCTCTCATCCTGTCACTTGTTAGGCGGGAGAAGAGACCTACCCCACCTGTCTCCAACCTTCTTTCAGGGAGTTGTAGAGAGGAAGAGTGACAAAGAGAAGACAAGAAAACTAAGAGAACAGCTGGGCCATGCTGCATGTGCTTACTCAGAAGATGTCACAGGAGGGAGTGGGTGAAGAACATCAGTGTTACAACAAACACTGTGTTATTCACCCCCAGTGCCAAGAACTGGCAAAGAAGGGAGAAAACAAACAGAAACAGGGTGCAAGAAAAAAAACACAGAGAGAACGAACTGGCAGGAGTCAAAATAAACACTTAATTTGTATACTTGACAACAAGTTCTTAAACGAAGACACAACCTTGCATCAAATATTATACCAAAGAAACAACAGGGACAATATACCCCACCAGCTGCTGCACCTTCCAGAAGCTTTTGCACAAGCTGCCATCCCAAGCACTGACCTCATCAGGTCAAGGAAACGGTATTTATCCTGATTTCACAGGGAAATCACTCAACAGTGGAGCTTCACAGGGCTCAAGCAGGGGATACAGCATACCAGGATGCAGCAAACCTCAACGGCAGAGCTCTGACAGGTGGAGGAGCTGACCACCACAGCAACGCTCTGCTCCTCACCTCTGTGGGGACGGCAGGGGACATGCTGGGATGGCAGCAGCCTTGCTTGCCTACACAGCCACTTACCGTCATGATGAGTTTCTCGACACAGTCGGGTGACACGCTGTGCAGGTGGGTGAGGTGCAGCTGCAGGTGGATCTTGTTGTTCAGCATGTCCTGGCAGAGGGGGCAGCGCAGCATGGGCTGCACCGAGTGCTGGGTCATGGCGTGCACCCGCAGCCGGTTCACGTCTGTGTTGCTGTACTTGCAGTACGGACACTGGTACATCTGCGGAGCAGACAAATGAATCACACAGCTCTTCCAGGTGCTATTTTCCTCTCTTACAACCAGGCTTTAATAATTTGATGCCTTCTACCACTAGTTATCGCCTTTCATCCTCTTTCTCCCATTTTATTCTTTCCTTTTGGCACGTTGCAAACATTACCTGCACAGAGAGATGGGTTCTTCCACCTTACCTGCTCTGATTTGGTCTCCTCTGAAGTTTTTGACCACTTAAAGGAGAGAGGTGACTCAGAGCTGCTGGGAAACGATATCCGCTTGGAGGATGCTGGAGGCTCTGTCAGCTCCTTCTCTGGCTGGCTGGCTGGTGCTGCAACAGAAAGCAATTCACATCAGGACACCCCAAAGGTTGGACAGTGACAGGGTTTCCATTTACTGCTGGACAAACACCCTACGGACTTGGAGGAGGATGAATCTGAGGACTGACCTACGTCCTGCAATGCAAACCTCACCAAAACCAGTTCCTTCTTGCTGATCTCCCACAGCAAGGGAACTGTGTCACTGGTGGCCAGAAGCAGAAAGACCTCAGCTGTTTCTAGGGGATGGTTACAACCTGCACATGGCAGGAGACTCTGGGCCTGTGGCTGCACTGGACACACAAATGCTTGGCCAGATTGTGAAGGTCCATGTGTCACCTCCAGGAGCAGCTGGACTTCTCAGTAAGGTTCAAGTCATATCCCTGGCAGACCCAGGACATTCTACAGACACTCTGAAATGCGTTTGCCCTGGAGAGGGCTGGTGGCTGTGGCTGTCAGCCCAGACCATGGCTCCCACGCTGGCAGCAGTGGTGCTGCTGGGATGGCTCTGGCCAGCTCAGCCCATGCCTGCAGAGGAATGTGCAGATCTGGTGCTTCTTAGCACATGGTCCGGCCAAAATCCCAACTTTGCCAACTTTCCAATCCCAGAACCTGGGCAAGGGGACCCAAACACTCCCACTGTGATAAGCTGAGAAAAGGCTACTTTATTTCAGCCAAACAAAAATGCAAATGAGCCCTAAAGTCAACAGCAAAACACTCCACGAGTTGTGGCACTGGGAGAAGCACATCCTGACCTTTCTCCTCCCCCGAACCTTGGCTGCCTTCAGTACATAAATTTGTGGGACATCTATTATTTAAAAACTGTAAGGACAAGTATATTATACACAGCCCCCGTCTCCTCCTCCCCGAACACACATTCATAACGGTACTTTAATCTGTCTCGAATCGACTTCAAACCCATTTCGCCCTTAATGGGAGTTATTCATTTTCACTTGAAAGGTAATATCTGACAGCTGGATATTTAATATGATGGATCAGCTGCCGATTAACAAGGCGCTGTAGCATTCTCAGGCCAGTCCCCCATACTCTTCCCCCTTTCTTCTCAACTTGTGAACCCACTGGTCTCTGCTCCTTGTTTCAGATGATACCATCAAGAGTCAGATCCCAGCAAACTGCTTCCTTTCCCAAGACCCTTCTGTGCACTGGCATAAGCTGTATTTCCAAACGTACCATGTCACAGTGCCATTTCTAGCATACAACTGCCATTTCTAACTACCTTCCCTGCCAGTCCCCATCTCTGCATTCAGCTGAATAGAGGCAAAATAAGTTCTGGAAGAGGGAATACAAGTATTACAAACAGGTAACAGTACTGCCAGAGGGAGGCAGGGATTAGAGGATTTGATCTGGGACTGTTGAATTTTTCCTGGTAGGCTTGTCTATACTGAATTGGCTTGGAAGTGATCTTGTTCCCCACAGCAGTGCTGGCTGCATGCCTGGTGCTTCATGCCTGGCTGGGCAGCAGCCTGCATGCGTGCATGTACAGTCCCAGCTGTACCTGAAACCCAACCCCCAGGACTCTGCTGTGCTGCCAACTCCACATAAACATCCAAACCAGGAGTGGAGTGAGTTTGCAGTGTCAGTGCTGACTGACAGACACCATCACAGATCCTGCTCTGCCCCTCCAGAATGATGGGCTGCTCTGCTCAGCTCACTGCTTGAACCGAGACTGTCCCTGGGGTTCAGAACTGCCAACGGCTCAAAGAAGTCTGCAGGGCCCGAGCTGACCTTCCTTGCTTCCTATAATAAATAAACACGTTTGGAGCATTAGGAACACAGCACCACTCTGCTGCTCCTCTGCTGAGGAACACAGTCCCTCCCAGAGGGTTTGGGGAGGAGACACCACCACCAAGAGCCAGCGCTGTGGTGGGTGAAGGACCACCCTGCCCAAGCCCTGTGTGACGTGAGTGGCCCTCGTCAGGAGCCTGATCACTGCTGACACTGTCCAGTCCTCAGAGTGACCTTGGACACCGACCTGCCAGCCCCAGCCAGGCTGCTGGGTGTTGGGATGAGCAGCTGGAGACCCCAGGTCTGCCAGGGTGGTCTGGCACAGCTCTAGAGCTGCACTGGGCAGGGGTGACAGTGACAGCCATGGCTCTGGGTCCCCTCAGACCTCTCTAGGTGGTGACTGTGGCTCCTGTGTGGTCCACACTGCATCCCTGAACTGGGCACTGACCACTGCCAGCTGCTTACCAGTGGAGGGTTTTGGGATGCAGTGACTGAGTTCAGCCCAACCATCAGCTACCCCAGACTGCTGAACATCAGCTCCAACCTTGGGAGTCACAACAGGGTATTTTCTCATCTCCTTTCTACTGTGAAGCAGTCTGCTTAGAATTAGTAACAGGTAATTAAAATGTACTATCTCCTAAGTGTCCAATTTCATTAAATCACTTGATCCAACCCCATAAGCTTAATCCTTCAAAACTAGAATTATTGATGATTGTCCAGACCCAAGAATAACTGATTTGTTGCACACAGGATATTTATTTTAAGTATTAGTTTTTGAGTTGACAGCTCAGCTGGGAATTTTAACACCAAGACTGAAGTTTATTGTTGATAAACAGTCAAATGCACAAAATGACACATTCAGTCCACATCATAGATGATCAGAGGAATTAAGAACTCTCTGCTACCAGGAGAAATGAGGACACGGCTTGGTGTCTGCCTGCAGAGCTCTTAGCACAGCCTGGAACCTTCTGTCTGTGCACAGAGGACAGGACAGAATGTCCTGAGCTCAAAATGTCCAGAAGGCCACGGCCTTGAAGGGCTGAGTGACACTGGAGCACACACAGACAACACCTGTGCTGTGACCATGGCCATACATGTGCTGTGACCATCATGCTTCCAGGTGCAGGCCTTGCAGGGCAGAAGAAGGAATTTGGTTTTAAAGTATGATGCATGCCTACATATCGGATAGTATTGTTAATACTTTGACTCTTTAAATGGATTTAGTTCAGATTCACAGACTTAGAGGGAGACCTGCATTTCTCAACAAATGTCCCCTAAAAGCCAAGTGTGAGGGGCAGGGCTGCCACAGCACTTCTGAAGATCTGCTCATCTTCTCACCCTTCTCAGCAGCTGCTGAGCAGCTCCTTTTCAGAGGAGGAGGAGAGATCCTCCCTGGGTATATCCCAGAGGTGAGATGGGCACTTCATTGCAAGTGGGGGCCTCTCCTTTGCTGGTTCCAGAGGCCGAGCCAGCATGGATCCCCCAAACTGCTGCTCTCCATCCTGGTGGGAAGGAAGCCACCACCCACCTCCTCGCCATCAGATTCTTTTAGCTAAAGTATCACTGACAGCCCCTTCATCTAAACTTCCATCTCCCAACCAAGCAACATAATGGAAAAGCCAATTAAATGATTATTAATTCATGCTGCTTTCCGTAAGCCAGAGGTTCTCATCTCCCTGCATTCCGTAAACCAGCTTGCCACTTGCCCTAGAAATTTACAGTGGGGTTTCTGCTATTGCCATTGATTTAAACACCACCAGCTCCAAAAAACTCCTTGCCATGAAGTCCAGCTGCTAGCTTGGGAAACTTCTCAGCCAGACCAGGGAACTGTGCTTCCACTGCCTGATGGAAAACAGCATTCTGTATTAGGTGGTGCCTCCTTCCTGAAATCACCTCAACGTGTTCTTGGAGCCACCACTCAGCACCACAAGTCCTGGGACCGGTGGGAGCTGCTACTGTGCTGCTGTGCCATCAATGGCCAAGGCTTCAGCCCCTGTGCCCGTACAGCACCCGTGTGTCTCCTGAAATCCAGGGCCAGTTTACCTGTTTCATACATTCTCCAGAAACTGCCATGATGCAGGAATGGCCAGAGCCCACATGGACTGAGGGGCACGAGGCACCCAGCTGCCGCCTCCTCAGTACCACACAGCCAGCATTTCCTCCCCAAACACTGTCTGTTCAATCCCCATTCCCTGAAGGAACTTCTGTTCCAACCACCTGCTGTAGCCACACTATCAGGCCTGTGCACCACCTGTTGCTCTGCAGCATCTCTCAGCTCTGTATTTGACAGTAACTCACCTGACAGGTAAATGCCCCACACTCGGTGCACTCTGCACCTGTCCTCACTGCTGCTTCACAGCCCCAAAACCAACCAAATAATTTGTTTTTCTAATGCTGTGTCATACCTTCCCACCTGCAGCAAGTACCCACAGATGAAATCTATAAAATATTCATATCCAGAAGCTCCAGCCAGCACCACGCTTCCCTGCCTTGCTCCATATGAACACAAAACACCCAGCAGATGCCTCTGTGAGGTGCCAAGCAGGAGAAGGCTCCCAGAGGTGACCCTTTGCTTGGCACCACAGACCTCTCCTGCAGCCCACTTCAGCTCCTGCAGCACCTCCAACGCTGTCAGAGCCCAGCATGCCTGGAGCTCATCTGGCTGCTGCATGGAGCCACCCGGCCCAGCCACGTTTCTGGGCTGGAGCTGCCACCCAGCAGCCTTTTGTGCTTCATACATCCTTGGAAAAACAGTTACAGGCAACCTCCCAGTGCTTCTCTGCCATCCCCTCTCCCAGGTTTCCCTTGCTCAGGCGCCAGGGCCGAGTGGCTCCATCTTGCCCCTCGTTCCCTTCCTCCCAGCCTCTCAGGCCCTCAGAACATCCCAGCCATTAAGTGCTCCACAAATGCCAGATATTAAAAAAAAGGAGCAAAAAGCAGCCGGGGGGAGGAGCAGGAATAGATTTCCGTCAGGATGTGCCTGACCTGTTTTTTTCAATTTCAGTAATTAGAAAGGCAGTCGGCCTGTAGGAATTATTCATAAACTGCAGGAGCTGTGCAGTATACATTTATGTTAAACATGTCAAATCCAATTGAAATCATGCCTGCCAGCACCATACTCCATAAACACACTTTTCTGCAACAATTTCCCAGCTCTCAGCAATCCATTAATACTTCCTTTAATAGCAATCTACCACGGATTCGAATCAGGGACGGTCCATTGCACTAATTGCTGTGTTAGGTGAGCATCGTGGACTAAAAAAAAAAAAAAAAAAATCATTAACAAAAATAAAAGCCCTTCAGGCCAGTCCTCCAGAAAGACTTCATTTCAATCCATATTTTAAGTAGACTTTGTTTCTTGTTTTTGTGGAAAAACCTCTGATATTCTTCACGTACCAAACCGACAGTGCATAAAGAAAGCCTCTGGTAGCTGGGTCACTGCTGGTGATGGGCTTCTCCATCAGAGACATGAACCAGCACCACCCCAAAACCGAGAGGCCTTGTCCTGCAGTGAGCAGGGCTTCGGCTGAGTATCCATCATCTACACCCTGCCTTAAAAATGGAGTTGGGATCAGCCACGACTCCTTTCCCCCTTGCTGGTTTGCTTGTGGTAAATCTCACATTAGCCATTACTAATACTGAGTCATCAGGCACACAGCATCTCCCTGCTCCAGTGTGGAGGCACTGCCATCCTCCAGAATGCTCCAGAAACCACAGACATGTCTGTAAAAATCAAGATCCAATGAGTCCTTCAATGGGATGGAGTTTTCCTCATGTATATTCAATTGAAAAGTATCACCTAAAATAATGTTTCTGCTTCACATTATTGCATTTTAAAATAAATACGAAGAATGAATCAATACATCTATTTTGCAGTGGAGGCATTTTGACAAGTTCAGAATGAAAACAGAGGTTTTCCCCTTGGTGCTGACACTAACCCCAGCACAGGCTGCATCTGCTGTACCCAGGTGCAGACCCTCACCCCTGGGCTGGGGCAGGGAGATGGGTAAAGGAACTCAGTGTCTTGTTACACATCTTGCAAATCTTCAAGAAAGTGGAAGAAATAAATCCCCTGTGTGCAATGAGGAAACTGAAGCACAAATGGGAGTAAATTGCTGAGGAACATAACGATCAAATTGCAGGTGGTGAGCCCAAAAAGGTCTGTCCCCCTTCCCTTTCACATGGCCCATCGCTGGCTTTCAGCCCACACCTCTCCTGCCCCCATCTCCATCTTCACAGAGTCACCTGGCTCAGAGGCTTCTCCAAAGGTCAGCCAGCCCAACCAAAGCAGGATAGACTGAGCCTGCCTCATTCCTGACAGCAGCTCCTCTAATATTCTTGAAAGACCTCTGAGGAACCTTCCCAGAAAACCCACTCCAGTGCTGAAGCCACAGGCTGTATGGGAGGACTTCTAAAAATTTGTTATCTAACATCAATCTTTTTCCCTTCAATTTAAGCCTTTTGTGTCTTGTCTGTATCCTCAACATGGAGAACAAATAATTTCCTTCCTTTCAGAAGCATTTCATGCACAAGACTTATTTTGTCCTCCTCTTTGGTCTTCTTTTGGGTCAACTAAGCCTGTCCATTCCATTTTCTCCTCCTGACTGATGTTGCTCTGCTCTGGGTTGCTCCTGCTGTTTGGGTTTTCTGACATTGCTGCCCAGCCTCCCCAGTACCCCAGCTCAGGAATGGGGAGCTCTCCAGTACTAATGAAACCCACCAGTGGTACAATACTGTCACCTACACTGCAGTGTCTCTGCTTCATTTCAGCCTGGCCTGGAAAGTGGCATCGAAAGCCTTCCCAAGGAGACACTGACTCCAAACAGGACCTTCTTCACATGAAGGGAAATTGGGTCGTGTTGACATGATTTATTCTTGACAAATCTGTGTCGACTGTTCCTCATCTCATTATCTTCCCATCAGCACTTACAAACAGTTGTTTGGTCAATTCCCGGGAAAATCTGGGGCAGAGATGGCAGGTGTACAGTTCCCCAGCCCCTCCTTCGGTCAGGGACAAGCCCCGTGTCTGTCCCTCACCGCAGCTCCCCTCTCCTCTGCACAGCACAACAGAGCAGCTGGCAGGTTTGATCTGCTCCAGGCACTGTCCCAACACCCAGGTACAGCACAGCAGGTCAGGGACAACGTCCAGCACCACCAAGGGCTCTGCAGCCCATTCCCTGGTAGCTGGGGGACGGGCTCTCCCCACGCTGCTGCTGACACGGGCTGTGCTGCTCTGCTCACTGAGGGAAATGCAAAAAAGGCTTCATGTTCTTCAGCTTTATGACACTGGTCACACCTTCCCCTCCTGCTCTGTGTCAGCCTCCTCCTCCAAGGAAAGCTGCCTGCTCCCCGCCCTGCTCACACCTCCCCTTGGATCAGGATTTCCTGTCCCTGTGCACTTCTCTTCTGGGGCTGTCAGGTATAACCTGACCATTCCATTCCTTCCCATGTCTGATGCCCAGGAGGACCTGCCAACAGTCATGTTCCTCGAGGGACAAGAGCAGAAACAAGGCCAAGGTGTGGTGCCTGCTTTGCACACCAGCTGGACAGTAACCTGGTAACATTATCCTCCTTTCAAGTTCAGGGTGGTGGTGTTACATGTTTGGAAGCAGCCCGAGCTCAGCACCAGCAATCACACACACCTTGGCTGGCATAGGGCTGGTCCCACGCTCCACGGGCTCACATGCCCACTCTGTGTCCTCCCCACACGGCTCCCCCATGGAGCTGTCCCATTTCTCATCTGCTCTTTGACTCACAAACACTGGTTTAGGAATTCTGCTGGCAGGTGAAGAAATTAAACCATCCAGATTTAAACCCAGAAAAGGGTTTAAAAAGTAGGCTCCCCATTCTTCCTTACATATTTTGAGATATAATCTTTGCACACAGATCAGCCTTTTTAAGTGCTTCAGGTTTGGGTAAAGGGCCCTGTATACCCCTGAAGAGATTTAATCAATAAACAATACTTATATCTGTCTATGACACTTCACAAAATGGTTGTGCTCAGGATCACACAATGCCCACAATGACCTGAGACTAAAAACCACCTACAGCCAAGCCAAGTTGCATTTCTGGGTTAAGAATCATCCTTGTGATGGGAAGGAACAGACAGAGCAACCTCAGCGAGTGCAGCCCACACTGAGCACAAACTTCAACAGCCCACAAGGCCCAGCTTGCTCTCTTCACCAGTTAGGACACATCTTGCACTGACTGAGACTGAGATGGGCTGAGATTATAACCACTGAGGTGAAATACCACATTCCATTTTGGGAAGACCATGTAAGACCAAGTATCTGTCTGGGGCTCACCAAGAGGCAACCACAGCAGGAGAAGGCTGCCTGGAAGGAGGGGCTCTGTGCAGACTGAGGCACTGCACCGACCAATGCTGAGCCTGCCAACCACACGGGAGCCAGAACTGCTGTGTCCTGGGCCAAGAAAAATGAATGCCACCTTCAGCACCTCGGCTTCTGGACCCAGGCTGAAGTGGCCAGCAAGGGCCAGGTGAGGGTGGAGGATGGATGGCCTTCTCCAGGGCAGGACAATCACAGAATCACCAAACAGAATGCTCAATCCAACCACGTGCTGGCTGCTGGCAGGAGGGCTCCTCCTCTGCTTCCTCCTCCTCCCTCAGCTGTTGATCCCCATTACCCAGGTCTGGCCCAGAGCACCCATGGCCCTCCACAACTCAAACTACTGAGGATGTCGAGAAGCTGCACCCGAAGCCTTCAGAGATGATGACACTTATGTCACACTGACACTGCCACATTGTGGTCAGCTAAAAAAGGGTTTTGTGGACCACTGTTTTTTCCAACTCCCCTTCCTGGATTTAAAGAAAATGAGGGACCAAACATGACCTCTGCTAAGTCACAGAATCATACCTGTCCATTTACTCTGGTCCTTGTCCCCTCCACTCTCTTGCTCCTTGGCAGGCTCCTCAGCATCACCAGCTGTTTCATTGGGCCCTTCCACATCTTCACTGGGTTCTTCTGAAACAAGAAAAGCAGAAGTGTGACACAGACATGGAAGGCAGAACAGAAGAACAGTAGCTGCCAATGAGTAAGAACAACAGCTAAGGCTGAGCACAAGTGTTGGGTGGCAGTATCAACATCACCCAGTGTTCTCCCAACACACCTGCTACTGGTCAAGACAGAAACTGTACAGAACTTAGAGATGAAGACAAAATGAAGAACTTCATTTAATTCTACCACCTGGAACTACTGAGGTCCCCTAAGGTGTCAAGCACAGTGACATGGATGTCTACACAATAAGGTTTCACCCAGCCACATCAGGGATCACAGAAGCATCAGCAACCAGAGCCTGCAGCACCTTCAGCCTCATCCTTCCTCTTCCCCCATCTTCCCCATCTCAAACTCTTTGGACCCAGTGACAGGGCGCTGTCACCAGGATGCCAGAGTCCACTGCAGACACATGACATCCCTCCTGCTCACACCCAGGTGGAGCAGCCTGGTCTGCTGCAGCCCCAGCCCCTCCTGGTCTGCTGCAGCCCCAGCCCCTCCTGGTCTGCTGCAGCCCCAGCCCAGGCACGAGGCACGGGAGGAACGTGCCGGCCTTCATCCTTCATCTTGCCTTCATCCCAGCGAGGGGGAGAGCCTGCCAACCTGGGCAGCATCAGGCAGGTGCAAGAGCACGGAGGAAACACCCGGTGAAGTGCTGAAAGCTCAGAACAAAACAGAGCACCATGGTGCAGCCCAAAACAGCAGCATGGGCACAGGGTGTGTCAGCCTGGTGTGGGGCAGCTCCACTCCAAGGCGCCTCGTCAGGCTGTGGCTCCTCTGTGGCTGCCAGACCCCTCACACCAGGGAGTAACAGCCACATTATCATCTACTATTATGGGTATTAACACACAGTCCCTGTAACTGACGGGTTACCCCACCACTGGGCTAAAAGGGGCACTTTTAGGCCATTACACCCATTTTTAGGCAGGGTAGTTTAGAGTTTTAACTCACATTATCTGGTCATGGTAAATCCCATGAACACACGCTACCCTGAGATTTACCTGAACCACCTAACGGGTTCAAGCACCAACCCCCATCCTCCTCCTACCAAAGACAGGGCTAGAAATTCAGATTAAAAATACATATTAGCAGCTTGCAGATACTCAGCAGTGCCCTTAGAGGGTAAACTGGGAGTGAGAGGGGAGATGGGTGGCAGCACTGACAAAGGCATCCAACATGTAGAGAGACACGTATCAGTGGTGAGGGATGAGTTGGGCAGTCTGCCACGTGAGCCAAGTGCTCAAGTTTGCTGGGAGAAGGGCTGTGAAACCAGCAGCTGGGTTCACATTTCAGAAATTAAAATTCCAATCTTTTTTCCACTCTAGGGAAAAAACACAACAACCCCACTACCCTGATGCCTTCAAAACCGCTTCACACAGGACAAGGGTGTCCCTTCAGCTGGGGCAGCTATGGAGGCAGATTTTAGCTGGTTTTATTAAAAACCTTTGGTAATGGGTTTCTATATTTAGTTTAAATCATCATTTTAACCATTCTCAGCTGGCTCAGGTGCTCAGAAGCCCCCCTGGACAGTGTGAGGACACAGCTCCCATTGCCCATGGCTCACAGCCCATCACCCACTGCCCTGGCCCCCCATCACACAGCCCCAGCCTCGGCCCCGAGCCCCCACAGCCCTGAGCCCCCACAGCCCTGAGCCCCCCAGCCCCCACAGCCTTGAGCCCCCCCAGCCCTGAGCCCCCTAACCCAGAGCCCCCCAGCCCTGAGCCCCCAGCCTTCAGCCCCACAGCCCTGAGTCCCCACAGCCCCGAACCTCTCAGCCCCGAGCCCCCACAGCCCTGAGCCCCCTAACCCAGAGCCCCCACAGCCCTGAGCCCCCCAGCCCTGAGCCCCCACAGCCCTGAGCCCCCTAACCCAGAGCCCCCACAGCCCTGAGCCCCCCAGCCCTGAGCCCCCCAGCCCTGAGCCCCCAAACCCAGAGCCCCCACAGCCCTGAGCCTCTCGGCCCTGAGACCCCAGCCCTGAGCCCCCACAGCACTGAGACCCCCAGCCCCTCGCCCCCCAGCCTTGAGCCCCCCCAGCCCCTCGCCCCCCAGCCCCTTGCCCCCAGCCCGGCTGAACAAAGGGCGCCTGGTGCAGCGGCACTCCCAGCTGCGACCCGGAGGTGTCAGCATCGGCATGGGAGGAAGAGGAAGGGCGAGCCAGGCTCAGCCGCTGTCTGGGCTCTAACCTGAGCATGTGGAAATAATACGTGTCTTCCAGTGTGCTGTCTGGTTCGAGGGGAATAAAATAGGACATTCATAAGCAGTTACACCATCTGTCTTTATACCATCATCATCATCAACAAGGGAAAAAATAGCTCTTTAAAATGGATGAAAGCCCAGGCTGACAGTAACCGGAAAAATGTGAGCTATGAATACCAATAATGGGAGAAAATGATTAAAAAACAAGGCTACAAACAGCAAGTCCCCAGCACGGCTGGGGCTGCAGCTCCTTGCGTCCATCCACCACCAGCCTGGACTGAGCCCCCACATCTCTGCAACGAGCACCCCACAGCCCTGCACCAGGAACGCTCCCCTCTGAGGACACAAACTGCCCCTGGCTCAAGTCCCTCTGCCAGGCAGAGGGCAGGGAGCACATCCAGCTGCAAATCCTCCTCCTGCTCCACCCTGAGCTGTCTTTTTTCTGAAAAGTAATTTTTCTAAAGCAGGAGGGAAGGGAGCAGAGTCAAAGACATCTGCCCAAGGAGGCTGTGAACCAGCCTGGGTATGTCCCCGTACCATCCCTGCTCAGCTCCTTGCTGCCAGGGCCTCTGGCACAGAGCCCCGGGGAGGGGGAAGCACTAACTCCATCTGCCTCGTGATCCCCTTGAGCAGACTCCTCTGGAAGGCTGAGGCTGCTCTGCTCACCAGGCTCAGCCTGGCCTGTGGCCACTGCTCCCACTGTGCCCTGGGATGGTGGGGACAGCCACCCCACCCTGAGCTGGCCCTGTGCTGCTGTGGGCTCTGACCCACTGGGAACTTGCCTCCAACACTCACCCATGTCTGACCCAGCTTCTGCCAAGCAGACTTCAGCACTGACAGTAAAAGCAGCAAAACCCCTGCTCCTGAAGGGTCTGTGCCCACGCTCTCTGAGCACAGCTCCGTGGTGGTTGAGCCACAGTGGCAGCTCCATGGTGCAGGTCTGGAGAGCAAACACCTGTGTGAAGGCACCCACCCATCCATCCCCTGTACTCCTTTGGGGCATCCCTCTGAGAACAAGGCCAGCAGCACATCTGGCAGGGAAAGGTCTGCTCCTCCCTCAATCCACTGCACACCACAAGGAGCTTCCACTGCCACTGCAAACTGGTGTCACACTGCACACGACCAGAACCCACCACCGTCCTCATGGAATGGCCCACAGGACCCACCTGCAGCAGAGTGTACAGAGCACCTCCAGAGCAGCCCCTGAGGCTGAATGAGCAGTGGTCAGTGAGACAGGGAATTAACTTCCAAACCACCATGACCTTTCACTACCACCTGACCCCTCCTCCCAAAGCTGCACATGCTGTTTGGACCAGAGCTGCAAGAGCTGCTGCTGTGGGATTTGTATGGGGGAATCACCTCCCTGGGAAATCCAAACAACAACACTGTGCAATGGTTCCCATGCCAGAGCTCCATGCATGAGTCCATGGTGCTTTATTAATAACTTTTAAAAGGAATTTTCCAACTGCCAGTGCTCAGGTCAGCACTGAGAGCAAGGAACTGCAGCCCCTGGAGCCAAAGGAGCTGCTCTTCTATCCCAATCCACCTGCCCCACACAAAATCCTAGGCAGAGTCTTTGCTTCCTTCATGAATAAATCATTTTAGAGAGCAGTATTTCCTTTTAATTTAAAATTAAACCATTCACTAAGCGGGGGACGGGGGGCTGGGGCGAGGACGGGGAAGAGCAGGAGAAGAGTCTGGAAAATCACAAGTATCTGACTCCTGCAGAGGTCAGGGAACCTCTGACTCAGTCACACACCAAAATGTACCCAAACTGCCACGTGCAATTACAGAGGATCACCCCACTGAGGCCTGTCCCTTCCCAGACCCAGGAAGTTTGAGAGCTGGAGAAGTCAGCAAATGCTGATGGGATCCAGACCGGCTTGAACAGCCCAAGACCTCTCACCTCTTCTTCTCCCAGCCAGGTTTTCCTTAACAAACCCAGATCTCTTATCCGAAGGGATAAAGGGCATTTCTGGGGTGGCGGAAATGCAGGCATGGGAAAGAGCGTGCGCTGCCTCTCCACCCTCCGGCAGGCTTGAGAGCTGAGAAACATTAGCTGTCATGAACCACAATCAAATCAGGTTTGAAATATTTAGCAGTGGCTTGGAAAATGTGGCGGTGCAGCTCTGACAGGCGAGATGTGCAGACACCCATTTTCCATTATAATGGAAATATCAAGCCTGTTCTGAATATGTATAACCTAGAAAAATGTATTGATTTTTCATTCGGCATTAAAAAAATGAAATACCCTGCAGCTGTCAAAAGCCTTTTGTTAAAAGCTCATCTTTCCTGGAATGAGGTTTACCAGAAACAAGTTTTAATTGTACACAGGGTCTCTCCTTTGGAACAAAAAGAATCTCTGACGCTCCCTTTTTCAGGATAAGTAGCCAAAAAAGCCGACAGAAAGCCAGGCCTGAGCCCTGGCAGGCGGCGGCTGTTGGGGAGGGGAGGGCTGGCTGTGCATGGCTCTGCTGTGGCTGGAGAGGGGCTGCCAGCCCCGGCCCACCACCCCCTGAGCCACACTGACACTGCCTTTACCTGGAGCAAACCTGAGCCCACTGCAACTGCCTTCACCGGGTGCAAACCCAAGCCATACTGACACTGCCTTCACTGGGTGCAAACCTGAACCACACTGCAACTGCCTTTACCTGGTGTAAACGAGAGCCCACTGCAACTGCCTTCACCTGGTGTAAACCAGAGCCCACTGCAACTGCCTTCACCTGGTGTAAACCAGAGCCCACTGCAACTGCCTTCACCTGCTGCAAACCTGAGCCCACCGCAACTGCCTTCACCTGCTGCAAACCTGAACCACACTGCAACTGCCTTTACCTGGTGTAAACCAGAGCCCACTGCAACTGCCTTCACCGGGTGCAAACCCAAGCCATACTGACCCTGCCTTCACCTGCTGCAAACCCGAGTCCCCCGGGTAGAAAGGTTTGGGTTCACATGGAGGAGGAGGGAGGTCCATAGTGGGTCGATGGCCTCCTACACCCTGGAAGCCAAGGATGAGCTCAGCTGCCCTGAGCTGTGCCAGGGCCACCGTGCAGGGCCTGGCTCAGGAAGGGTGGTCCCACCTCACACCGTGCCCATGGGCCCAGTGCACTCTGCTGTGGGAACAGAGCAGAGATAGAGCCCAGATGGGGGTCTGGCCTCAGCTCCCACTCCGGGTGCATGCATGTGCTGTAACACCATCTGTGCCAGCTCCTAACAGGATTACTCTGCATCAGCTTGTTCATCCCTACTGCTTTCCTGAAAGGAAAAGCAGGACTCCAAGCAGTGCACAGGCAGCACTAAGCAAGGTTACGAGAGGAATGCCATGGAGCTCCAGCCTGGATGCAAAGCTGGTGGATGAGTCCCTGGGGCTGCAGGAAAACCATATGATGCCACATGTACCTGGGTTTAATGACACATTTCCCAGACAGCTCCACTGCAGAGCACGGCCAGAGCATCTCTGCTGCTTTCACTGACAAACAGAAACTGCTGACTATAGCGTGCTCAGCTGACACAGACATCAGAGAGTCACAATTGTTTTGGCTTGGGAGGGACCTTCAAGACCATCTTATTCCAAATCCCTGACATAAGCAGGGACATCTTCCACTAGACCAGGTTGCTTCAAGCCCCATCAAACCTGGCCTTGAACACACCCTGGGATGGAGCATGCACAACCAAGAACCCCTTCCCCGGGAGAGCATCACCATTCCCCCATTCCCTGGGAATAAGGCTGTCCATGTTTTTTGCAAACTGGGCTATATTTTAAGCCAGTGAAACCCGACAGGGACTTACCCCCTTTAATTTCAGTAGGACTAGAAATGTTGCTGTTATTTTCACACATGAAACATGAAAAAAAAGGCAAATTCCTTGAGCATGTTTGTAGTGGAGCGTGATGTGATTGTGTTGTCATTTATGGGAAATAATCGCAAGCCCATCTCTCCCTTTCCCCCCATTTTCCAGTCCAAATAACCATGAAAAATTACACTTCAATGTCAGGAGGACAACAAAGGAGGGGCTTTCTCCTGCGGCTTGACGGCTTTTCAGCCTTCCCTTTCTTGGACAAAAACTACCTTCAATTCTGTTTCATTTTAAATGTGATCTAACAAATGCATCTTGACAAGTTCCTTTCTCTTTTTCTTTTAAACAGTATTTTGCACAGTTTAACCTAGCTCCAAACTGGAATCAGCTGGAAAGGAGATGCATGCAAAAACACAAACACAGATCAAACAGCAAAACAAAAGAGCCCATCTCCAGCTCCAGGTCTGCAGGGAGAGGACAGAGCAGTCTCCACATAGAGACCTGCAGGACAAGGGTCCAAAGACAAAGGGCACCCGTGGGAGGAAGAGGATGGAGGAGTTGGATGGCAGAGGTGACAAGGCAGGAGCACAGGAAAGGTGCCCGGGGGACGGGTGCCCAGCCCCACTTTGTGAGGAAAGGCAACCCTGGCCTTCTGCTAAAGACACATGGTGGAACTACTCCAGCAGACAATGGCAGGTTTTGGGAATCATGGAACCATTTGGGTTGGAAAGGCCCTCTAGGATCATTGAGTCCCACTGTTCTCCAGCACTGTCAAGGCTTCCACTGACCCTTGTCCCCATGTACCACATCCACATGGATTTTAAATCCTGCAGGGATGAAGACTCCAGCACTGCCCTGTGACAGGGCTGGACAGCTCTTTCCAAGAAGGAATTTTCCAAATACACAACCTAAACCTCCCCTGGCACAACTTGAGGCCGTTCCCCCTTATCCTGTCACTTGTTCCTTGGGAGAAGAGCACTGCAGGCCCTCAGCAGACTGTACCAATAGACTGTGCTCACTGGGAATATGGGCTGGCTTCAGGAAAACCGTGGAGATCCACAAACAAAACCAGTGCTGACGCCAAAATGAAGTTAATAGCCAACTTTAGCAACTTCGCAGCAAGGTACATCTTGAGAACACTGTAACTATAACAAAAATGAGCTATAATTAATTCATGCTTAGCCTTAGGGGCTGAATATGCACAGGAGAGCTCCCGACAACCTTAACCCATCATCCTCACAAACCACACTTAAATGAAACACTAAAATGTCCTCTTTCTGTTTAGTTTTTTTTAAAATATACAACTCCTACTCAGTTCTTCCTCTCCATGGTATTGCTCCAAGGAAAAGTTAATTAATATCTTGCTGACCCTCTTTCTCCCCCTCCCCAACTGTTTCGAGTTCTTTCAAGCTCAGCTAAAAACTTGGGAAAGCCATAATTGCAGTGCCCTGGTTTACAGACAATTAAAATATCCCAGCAGCCTGTTGTACCACAAGTTCCCAAAACAGACATGGGGCAGGGGAAGGAGTGGTGGGGCTGATCCAGGGCAGGGGAGCAGGAGACTTCAGAGACAGGGGATGAGCATGCCCAGGAGCCCTGAGAAGGACAGGGCAAATACACCCAGCAGGCTGGAATTTGGTACTACAAGGGCAATACCTGTGCAGGTTCACCAGGCAGAAAAAATGGCCTGGTGGAGCTGCAGCACCAAAGTTTTTGGTGTGAATGGTCACAGTCTCACTTCACTGCAGAAGAATGGAGGCCAGGGCAGCAGGGCAGCCCCTCGAAGACAGAGCCCCACCTCCAAGTGCTGTCAGTCAGCAGCCCACAGAGTCTTCATTCCCACAGCATCACCCCTGTGCCAGCACCCTCAGAGCTCTCCCACACCAAACACCACCCGGGCTGCTGCAGAGGAGGGAGCAGGTAACACAAGTGAGCTCTTGCATGCACAACAAACACCTGCTGAGGAGAGCAGGGAGGGGAGACACCCACAGCTCCGCAGCCCTTGAGGGGTCCCAATCACCCTGCATGGCAGGGATGGCCACAGCCTGGCCTGGCTTGTTCCTCCCTGGGTTTGGGTGAGTGGCACTGACAAAACGTCACTAATTGCTTTTCCCCCTGAACTAACGAGCTTTCAGCAGCAGTGACTTCAGCTTCCTGGAGCCAACAGCCCCTTTTTCTCCACTCTCTTGGCTTCGGGTAATTGAAAGCGACTGCAATTTCAGCACTGGCTCTCCAGCACTCAGCTGCACCGGGAGGTCAGGGAATGTCAAGTGAAGCCTTTCCACTCACCTCCCCACCGCCGCACGCACTCACAGAGGCAGCCTGTCCATGGCCTGAGAACGGCAAAATTACAGGGGCTGAGCAGCCAGGGGAACCCAGCACAGCCCCACTGCAGTGGGGACGGGGCTGCCCACTGTGGCTCCGCACCACAGCGAGCTGCAGAGCTCTGCTGACCCTGGACTTTTCTTTTCCCTTTTAATTTAAAACAGCAGATGGGTTTCTTTTCAAGGAAATTGTACCTTCATTCTTAGTTTTTTTGCAGCATCACAAAACCCCTTTCCCTGTGACGCCCATGTCTCCTGACACACACCAGGGAAGGATCTTCCACTTGTCATCACATCTCAGGCAACAACAGAGAATGGCTGAAACACAGAGGATCAGGAAAAAGGGAAGAGCACAGAGCAGCTCCCAACGTGAGGGTAGTGATGGCTCTCAAGCTGCCAGCCTGTGGCCAAGCAGGGAGGCAGCACCAGGTGGGCCAGGCCAGCAGACTGGGTGGACAGAACCTTTCAGCCTGGCTCCTTCCCACTAACAAGGGCACATCAGGTGCTCTGGGGACTGCATCCACTCCTGGAACCTGGAGCAAGGCGCATGCACAGGTGGTGACTCCAGCAGAGGCCTGTGATAAGAATTTATTTCTCTCAATTACAGGCGCTTGTCCCCAGCCTCAGTTCATCAGCACAGCCCAGGCGAGTCAATGAAAGGCCTGTAACACGCTAATCAGATGCACAGCGACTTCCTAGAGCTGCCGGCTGCTCCTAAAATAAGTGGCAACTTTGGGATGCAGGTCTCCAGTCCTGCCCTCCCTCTGCTCCCTGTGCTCTGTCTGTGGCCAGGCCAGAGGAGGTTCCCCTGCTGGGGCCGAGGCGTTGCCTTGTGCTGCACACCTGTGTGGAGGGGCAGGTAATGCAGTGCCTGTCCATATGCTTCATCTCCATGCCCACAGGAATCCCTCCGTGCCAGAAGCTTCTAAGGATGAGTTACAGATTTTCAGATTAAGTTTTTGGGGTTTAATTTGAGTTTGATATAAAGTGTTTGTTCCCTTCAGCCCAAAACCATTCTGAAATAACCGGTGAATGTCCTGAGCAGACAGAGAAGGGTCTGAATACCTCCCACACAGAGCAAATGTAAGATAAAAATGCCAGGGAAAAGCCACTGCCAAGTTCCCTTCTGGTGTCCTCAGAAAAACAGAGCCCCTGCCTTTGGAAAGCTCTATTGGAAGTGTCAGGCTGCGGGAGGCAGGCTGGAGGGAGGGCTGTGTGCCCAGGGCAGGGTGATGTCCCTGCTCTCTGGGATGCCTTGGGGCTGTGGCCATTAGGTTTAAAACAAACAAACAAACAGCCCATCCCCTCCTTCCCCGGCCACAGGGAGCTCCAGGAAAAGGCCTGAGCTCCATGCTGTGCCCCCAGTCTGGCACAGACCATCCCTGCCCCAGCACCTCCACTGCCCTCACCAAACTCCGCCAGCACGAACCTCCGAGGCACAGGGACACTCTCCCTGCAGCCTGCTCGAGAGAGCATCGATTCAACACACACTTGGTGCCTTCAAAGTTGTTTATGATCAATATGCAAATTGCCCATGGCATCGATCCGGTATTAATTTTCAATTAGGGAATCCACAAGGGGTCTCCCAGGGTCAATATCCAACAATCCAAGGTAACTCCACAGTGCAGCCTGTGGGACTGATGCTGCCCAGGGCCCGGGGCTGCTCCTGCACCTCCTGTCCTGATCCCTGCGGACAGTCCTGACGCCACAGTGGTGCTGGCACTTGTGGCAAGCCCCTGGCAAGTGGCTTTAGGCAGCAGCCTTCAACCTACACACTGTGTTACCTGTGCTAACGTCACTGCTGGTACTGGGGGTGTGGGAAAGCCCAGTGCAGGGCAGTGCACAGCAGCATTGGTGGTCAGTGGCGGGTCAGGGGGTTCCAGCAGCTTCCCAGGGACACAGCAAAAACCCAAATGCTGCCTCACACCATGGAACACAAATTATGGAAACCTGTGCATCTCCAAAAACATACAAGAAATGGGAAAGATGCCTGTATGTTACATAAAGGTTCCAAAAAGTGAAAGAAATAATTGAAAGTACCTTGAAAACATGCCCCTTCCCAGCAATGTGACCTGTGCCAGCAGCCACCCTCCCAGCTCCCTGGCTTTGGGAGGCCCAGAGCGAGCGAGCTGCTGCTCCAAGTCCCGTGGCCTCACTGGAGGGGGGATGTCCCCTCCACACTGGAAGGTGATGTCCCCTCCACAGCAGAGAGGTGACGGTGCCTCCTTCCTACAGGGGAGCTGATGTCCCCTGTGCACCAGCCGGCCTGTGCCCACCCACAGCTCCACCACTCACTGTGCTAACCAGCACATTAGCTACCCAGGCTAATTGGTTTATGGATAACATTAATTACCATGTTGCTCATTAATGGATGAAATCTTTATTGGTTCCATTGATCAGCGGGACTTGTTAGCCGGCCTCCTAACCAATGGCGGATGTAACAAGCTCTCTTATTGGCATATCAATTAATGCAATCAATTTCTGGCCAGCGGCTGCCATTCGCTTCCCTGCTTGTTAGACTGGGGGAGACAGAGTCATGTCAAGTAAGCATTTATTTAAAGGGTTTCTAATTCTTCTTGAGCTGACTTCCCAGCAGGCTTTCTGCCACACAAGGGTTTTCTGCCTCCAGAGACCTTCCCCTTTCCTCCCCTGCAGAATCAGATCTATGACAGTCCCTGCAAACGGAATCATTTCTGTGAAAATATTTGTCAAGTCTGGCGAGTAGGAACAGCCACAGCCAGAGGTATGGGATTGACAAGTCACACTGTGCAACTACCCCGATTTAACACACTGGGGAGATTGGCAGGAGCACAAACCTGCTCCCCAAGGACAGATGGGCTCACCAGCCATGCCACAAGGCCTTCCTGCACATGGATTAATGCTAATTCCAGGGTCAGTTCCCCAAATTAGCATATTTTTGTCAGGGAACAACAAGCCCTGGATACTTCTGCCCTATCCTACCTCCCAGAGCAAACCAGGCCCTGTCATATGAGGCTGTACCCACATCCCAGGTGGTGCTTGCGGCCACTTCCTCTGCCTCAGCCTGGAAAAGGAGAGCAGGATCACACTGCTCATGGGATGAACTAGCTGGAAAATCCATGGAGAAATGCCACGGGCTTATGTGAGCCTGACAGTGTTGGCAGCCCAGTCCTGCTTTCCTGAGGAGGGTGGCACAGGGGATGTGAAACAGCACAGAGCTGCTCATGACAGACTGAGAGATCTGAGCCATCTCCGCCAGGAGCAAGAAAGGGCTTGCAAGTAACAGGACAGGAGGCCAGGGATGCTCACAAGGAGTAAGAGCCTCTGCTCTGACTCCCTGATGTCTGCTCTGTTTTCTTTAGGGGTATTGGCCAGAGAATGTTCACAAAGAGCTCAAATTCCATCCTATTGGGCTGAGTTTCCCCTGCTGGCAAGAGATCCCACATACCCACAGCAATTCTGCCTGGCCTGATCCTCACTCTGGATCTTCACCCAAGTGACTGTGTAGGAAGGATCTTCCCCACCTAACACAATAATAAATCAAACTTTATCAGAGCAGAACTATAAATCTGTGAGGACTCCAATAATTTCTAGCCATGGGAATAACACCACAAAAGTAGTTTTTAAACTAATTACTCAGATTCTGAAGTGCTGCCCTAATGAGCCTTCCTTCTGCCCAGAACTTGCTAAGAGAAAAAAAAATCTACCTTCAGTACAGTAATTACTGCTTTCCCCTTCAAACTTCTAACTGGAGATCAATGCTGCATTTTAAGACTCATTGATTTACAATTAGCCTGGCTTTCCTGCTAAAGTGTTTTTAAAGCAGAGTTTACTTTTATTTTATTTTGAAATCTCAAAGATCTGGTTCTTAGATTTTACATCCTCATGAGAGGTGTGCTGGGAGCTCATAGGGAGGCAGGCACACATTGGAACAAGAGAAGAAAACAGGCTTTGTTAGGCTGAGATTAGAAATAAGAGAATGAAATATTTAAGGGATAAACATGAAAAAGAAGAAAGAGGAAAAGAAACAAAGTGAGAGGAAAGGAAGAAAAAAATGGAACAATAAGAAATGTAATTGCAAAGAGATGAAAAAATGAACTGCAGGCTAAGGAAGGAGAGTCACTGCTGGGTGGCTTGGAGCTCTCAGTGCTCTGCTGTTCATCAGCATCCTCAGGAAACTCAGCAGCAGCTTTGTGCATCTCTGCAAAACAAAGCCCTGGTTAAAAGCAGAGCGTGGCGGGGCGGCGCTTGCGCAGCCCTGGCTGCTGTGCAACCTGTCCCGTGAGGAGAGCACGAGGAAGTGGGGCCATTAAGAATTCCATGCTGATTGCTTCAAACATGTTTTCCCTATGCCATAAAGATAATAGCCTCACAGATACATCTGCCTGCTCTCTCCTGCCTCCTCCCAGCCCAACAGCATCTGCCTGGCATCCCCTGCCCGGGACTCCCAGCGCTGCTGCACACTGGCACCCAGAGAGGCTGGGGGGCCTCCACACCTTGGAGGTGCTTCAGACCCCAGCAGAGACAGCTCTGGCCAGCAGGGCCTGGGCTCAGAGGCCTCCAGAGGCTCTGCCAAGCCTAGGAGTTGCTCTAGCAGGCTACGGCCATTTCCAGAGCATGGCAGCACTGCCTGGTTCTGACTCATTTTTGTGTCATTTCTGCAGGAAATGAGCTACATTGGACAAGCAAGTTCAGCCTTTGCCTCCTACTTCTCCCTTCAAACCCAACATTAGGAAGGTTTTCCAGGATTAGCATGGGTAGAGACCCAACTGGAGACAGCCAGAGGAGCTGGGAGGCAAAGGGAACCACTGGCAAGGGTTTCCATTTGAGGGGCCATCACAGCAGTGCAGCCTGCTCTTCACTTGTGCTCTCACATATTTTATTCTTTACTACTGCGGGGTCCCAGGTGCCAGTGGCAGATGATGATCCTGGAGTGATGAAAGCAAAGCAAGAAAATAGGGAAGCATCTCTCCTTTTTGTGTTGCATTTTAGAGAAAGCTGCTTAGCCCCATTTCAAAGACTAATATGAAAAAAGTGCAATTAAATCCTCGAAAAACTGACAGATCAGCAAAACAAAACCACCCGGAGGAGAGCACGATTGAGCCTCATTAAGGAAGAGTTCAGTCTGTTTTTAAAACCTTTCTTAACATTTAGCTGGTACCGCTCAGCAGCCGCCACTCCCAACGCGCCTGGTGCAATTAGTGTCAGAACGGAAAGGAAAAAATCAGCCTCGGAAACAGGAATTAAAGCACCAGATCCAGGAGAGAGAAAAAGGTTTGGCTGTAGTGAAACCACCTAAATTCGGCCCCCTCCTCGGGGTGTGTGGCGGTGCTCAGCCCCGCTCCGTGTGCTCACACACACACACACACACACACACACACACACACACACACACACACACACACACGTGTGCTGTTACAGAGCACAGACCTGGGCTATACAATCCCTGTGCCCAGCCCCTCCCCGTCCCCAAACACTCTGCATGGCAGTCACATCCCTGGCGAGGGCAGGTTTATGACAGACGGACAGTAAATTACACTGACCTCAACAGCAATTACAGCCACTGCCTTGGACAATGAGGAAATGGAGACACAGGGACAAATCCTGCTCTGTCCTGGCCAGACCCCGGGCGGGCGGTGCTGACGAACCCCACACGCCGCCCCGCCGGCCCCAAGCAGGACCCAGCACAGGCCACATCCATTCTTCTGCAGTGGGGGTGGGGATGAAACGCATGGGAGATAGAAAAGATGGCAGAGAGATGAAGCCATTTTATTAAATCAGGCAAATTCTAATTTATTCTGGGGAGATGGAGGAGAGAAAATGGATTCATTCTCAGCATGCACACTCCGTATCATCTGATCCAATCCTCACTGCCTCGCCAGAGGGGGAGGGGGCCTCGGCCGGCTGCAGTGCTCCCACAATCGGAGAAAAAGGTTGGAAAATAGGATGATTCTCCTTTCGGATTGCACAGCAGTCACGGGGGAAAAGGCTTTTCCTGGGAGTGCCAGGTGCCAAGCCCTGCTGTCAGCCACGCCTGGGTTTGGGGGTTTGCCCCTTGGGGATGTGGAACGGGCAGCACAAAGTCCAGGGCCCACCACAGCACACAGACCACGCAGGCAAAGGAGGCAGGGACACGTGGGAGGAACATCCTGCAGGGATCCTGCACACTGAAATTTCTGGTGCTCACCCCGCATGCACCCTCGCAGCTGGCAGGGTAATCACCATCACTCTTCACCAGTAAGAGACACTGGGATAAAAGTGCCACGTTGGCAGCACTGAGGAGGTTGGTGGGACCTCAGGTACCCGTGGGCTCATGCACTGGTGCACAGCACCACCAGAACACCACCACTCAGCACCACTGGAACAGCACCACTGAGCTCCACTGGAACAGCACCACTGAGCACCAGAACAGCACCACTGAGCACCACCAGAACACCACTGGTGCATGGCACCACGGGCACTTCAGGCTGCTCTTGCTGCAGCTAGCACAACACTTCCACAGGTCCCAGCAGAACTTGGGAGCTGAGCTCCTCTGTGGCTCCAGCCAGTGCTTTGGGAGCCGCAGAGCCCACCAGATGCAGCCAGGCTGGAAGCCAAGAGTGAGGGCATCCCTTGTGGTGGGACAGCTCAGGTTATCTGAAATGACATGAAGAATCCAAGGGCTGCCACGGGCTCTTGTGCTGGGGATGGTGGGATGTGGGGACACCGTGTGCAGAGATGTTTGCAAGGGAAGTTGATTTCCAAGCTCTGTGTTTGCTGGGTAAGTGTGGTGGGCACAGCTGCCTGACACGCAGAGCGAAGCCAAAGAAATTCCTGCTCTAGAGAAGACATGTCACTGAACAGCACTGCACAGCTTTGGAACAGAGACTGAGTGGAAATGCAGAGTTTGGTTAAACAGCACAGAGGAAAAGCAACAGCTCGTGCTGCAGAGGACAGCCATCTCTGGGATTCATGGGCCAGCCATCCCACCACAGGAACAGACACCTGCGGCCCCTCACTGCCCGCACGGGGGACAGGGGCACTTTGGGAAGGACATGGACAATGCCAGTGCACCCAGAGAGAGGAAGGTGAGATGTTGCTGCACAAAGCTCCATGGGCACCAAGGTACCTCCCATTTCAGAATTAACTAGAGGAGAATGAGAACAACACATAATTCATTACCAGTGGCCAAATAAGTCCAGAAAAACAAATAAGACCTTAGGTGAATGAGAAGAATGCCAACCCTGGCCAGGGCAGAATGCCTTGGGCCTCACTGTCCTGTGCAGAAATCATTCTAGTTATGCTTGCAATGATTAAATGAACTTTTTATACAACATCCTTCTGAAAATACTCCCCTGCAGGAGCCCCCCTCCATAAAACCATCAACACTTGTCCCAGCTCAGACTGGGGCCTTGGGGAAACAGCTTTGCAGGAGGGAAAAGGCCGAGAGCCTGGGGAGAGGGGCCAAGGTGCAGCACCTGGAGCACAAATTCCAAACAGGAGAAATTCCTGTTTTGCATCCAACTCCAGCACGGGCAGTGAAGCTGATTTTATGACTTATTTATTTATTTCGTCTTTGATGAACAGAAGGTTAATATAAGAACAACTCCTTGGCAAACCTTTAAGGGTAATTCAAGCGACACTGATGTGAATCAATGTTCCCTTTGTGAACGCATTACTTGGCAGAAACTGGCTTTTTGTAACCCCCTTAAACCTAGCTGGCAAAACAAAAAGAGAAAAAAAAACGTCCTTCAAACAAAAGGATGAGGTGAAAATAAAGAGAGAGTCGACTGCACTTTATTCTCTTTCACAGAAGCAAATGGATTTGGTGCTTTTTATACATTAATCAATCAATATCACTGACTGTACATCAGCGGCGCAGCCAAGTTATGAATGACCTTTCTGGCAAAGAGGACACTTTTAATGCTCATAAGACTGCTCATAGCTTAGCAACTTTCCGAATTTATGCCTGCATGATTACCCCTCGGAGGCAGGCGCCCGTGAGCGCCGCACTAGATATGACAAGGTTAGTCCTTGCCAATTTGTGCAGAAGGAAGGAAGGGGCTGCTGCCCGCCTGGCAGTGGGTGCTCACCTGGCCTGGCACGTCCTGGGGAGCAGGAGGGGACCAGCAGGCCCCTGACCCTGCCAGACCAACACAAAACAAACCGTGAGTGACCCCCACGCCACACACACACAGAGAACAGGAGGAGCCAGCGTGGAGGTGCTGCGGAAGGGAGAGGTGGCTGCGTCAGTGAAGTGGAACGGCTGGCGCTGAGCACGGCTGGCAAAGGCCAAATTAATCCCATTGTTTGGCCACAAAGGAGGCAGCAAAGTAGCAGTGGAGGCCAAGGAACAATCCCAAACACTCAGCCCTAATTCAACCTTCATCACCATGAAAGGGGGATGGAAAAGGCCAGAATGCTTCAGCTGAACTGGTAACCAAACACAAGAGCCGCTCCCAGAGAAGGTGCAGCAGCGCCTGCACACGTGAACACAGAGATGGGAAATCACAGCAGGCTGTGCCCCTGGGGTGCCCTAACCCTGGGGAGTGATGGTGGGGGCCATGCAGGGCCCCACAGGCACCATCCCAGAGCAGCACTGAGATTTAGGGGTTTGGGGCCCCAGGCTGGGGCAGGGAGGGCACTGAGCAGGGATGTCCAGGGCACATCGTGTGGAGAGGCTAGCACATCCCTGCAGGCCACTGGAAACCTACACCTGACACACTGACAGGGGAGAAAGCACATGTATAGAACAGAACCAAAAAACCCAAACCACTGCTATTTATTTAATGAATGACCACACATGAATGAAAAGCCTGAAAAGGGATAGGAAGAAGTACAGAGAAGGAGAGGGCCCTTTGGGGCTCTTTGAGCTGAAGGTGGCCTTCACAGGAGCATCCAAGTGAAGGTTCAGTAGAGTCAGACCAACACTGCTTCTCTCACTCACCACTCTTGGAAGGACTGACAAGGAAAAGGGGAAAAAAAATGCAAATTGGAAGCAAATACAGATAATAATTTCTCATACAGCTCCCAATTAACCTTTGGAACTTGTGGCCTCAAGAAATCAAAATATGTGGCAAAGGCATCAAGATGTGCAACTTGGAAAAGCAAACTGAGTATTTGGAAGAAAGAGAAACCCTCTTGCTTAAGGGCACGAACTGAATTTTAGTAGGAACAAGGATGAGACCTCGATGTGGGTAGGTTATTATTTGTTTATGGGTCCCCAGATTTCCCTCTGAAGCAGTCAGAGCAGGCAGGACGCTGGTGCTGACAGGCACGTTATTAGCCAATCTCAGAGTTTTAGTGGAAAAATAAATGCATGTGGTAGCTCCTTCCCAGGCAGCTCTGAGGATGTTAATGTCATCACCAGAGGATCAATAGGCCTCGCAGAAGGGACAGGAAGCAAGAGCATTTCAGGAGTACAGGCAAACAGAGCACCAGGGCAGGGACACAGGAGAGCGGTCCAACATGCACACCACAGCACTGGGAATGCTGGAGCGGGCTAGGCCAGGGGTCACTGCCAGCCTGAGCCAGCTGCTGCACAACCTTGTTTCACACATCATCCCCCTGACACTGTATGGAATCTCATTTTGTCTATGGCTCGTACAGAAAAAAGGAATCTAATTCAGAACCCAAGCTGCGTATCTCTTGCAATTAAATCCACAACCTAGAGATTAAAGGTGGAGGAGAGCACTTCCAATTCTCACAACGTCTCTTCTGAACAAAGGTCTCAAAGCACTTTTTCATTTTGGGCAGTGCACTGGGGTGGCATGGCAAGGTTTGGGTAATGGGGGCTCCTCCTTCAGTCCTGCCAGTTAAAGACCATCAGACCTGTGCTCCTGCAGCAGAATGAACTGTGAGAGAACCACGGCAGGGACAAGGCAGGAACAACCAGGAAAGGAGCTGATGCCCTGCAAGGATATTCCCTGAAGAGGGGAAGGTGCAAGGACATTCTCTTACAGTGCTGAGCATGACCCTGCAGACTTGTATCAGCTTTTACAAACAAACAGATCTTTCACACAGGACAATGAAGCCTGTAACTCCAAATGGGCGTGTTCAGTGGCAGCAGGCTTCAAACTCACCTTCCAAACAGGAAGGCACACCAGTGTGCTGCTCCACTGCCTACTTACAAACCAAACATCCTTGCTGCCTCTGAACACAAAGCCTGTGCCCAGCTGACCTTTCCTTTCTGCCAGTGTCCCCAGAAGGTGTCACTGGGCATGTCTGCATGGAAGAAGGTACTGAGGTACCATCAGAACTCTGTCCAGAGCTTCAGACTCTGAGCTGAAGCTCCGGCCCCTCTCAGTTCAGGTCAACAGTGGAACAAGAGAAGAGGCTCCAAACTAATAAACCAAGAATAGCACAGCAGCCAGGCAACTCCTTCAACTCATGGGAATACAGGAATACAGGAGGAGGCATGTTCATTCCAAAGATATTTAATCTGAAGCCCAGAACCACAGCACAGGAGAAAACAGAAGTGCAGCAATGGCTACAAGAGTCAGACCTGTGGGAAAGTGCTGGATATGAGCTGCTGCAACACAGTCTGTGAGAGAAACATCATAAATCAGGGCTAGAAGTGGAGGAACAGTTGCTGGAGCTTGTGTCAGGTTTTGGAGGGTTTCATTTTCTTCCTGTCACCAGAAGATCAAAGCAGGGCCTTGGGTCACACTCAGCACCTGAGCAGGGGTGAGTCTGGGACAGAAGCAGCACGGCTACACTGATGGGACCCTCACCAAGAGGTCAGTCTGCTGTCAGTGTGAATCCCACGTCACCCACACGGACATCCAGCCTGTTCAACACACCCTGGGACCATGCTGCAGTACCTGCAATGGCTTCAAAGCTTTACTCATTTACCCCTCACAGGGAGAGACCTTCAGTCTTTAACCTGCACCACTGCAACAACCACCCCCAAGTCCTCAGGAGAAGAGCTCCCTATTCTAAATCTGTTTCAGGAGAAAGGGGAAAAGAGAAGCAGGGAAGAGGAGCAAAAAGGTGCAGTGGGCACCATGCACTGGGGACCGACAGCAGAGCTTCAGGGACGAGTACCAAGAGACAGGGATGCCAGTCTTAGGTCCCAAGGGAAATGGAGCTCAGGGAGACACTGAACTCTGACAGCTGGGCTTCAGTCTGGCTCTGGAGTTTGCTTGAATATGGAGAAAAAAGCAGAGAAGAAGAGGGACCGCGAGCCTCCCAGTGATGCACTGCAGCATCTGGTGATACTCCCTCCTCTACTTTTCCTAAGTGGAAAGGGCTTTAAGATGCAGTCGAACAAGAAAAACATTCTAGAACAAGTCAGCTGTCAGAGCTTCCTCTCTTTCTGCTTAATGAAAGCCATGAGCTCCCCGGGCCAGGCGGTGGCTGCAGTGGGACGGCGTGTCTGGGATTCCTGCCCCGGCTCCCCAGCCCGGCCGCTTCCTCCCGCTGCCCCTTCCCTCCCCACACGCTTCAGGCTTTGGGAGCTTCTGTCACCGCCCTTTACCAGGGGCACAGGAAAAAAGTCACAACCAACTTTAATAAAAACAAAATTAAAATGATTAAACCTTTCATATCCTTTTGAGATTATCTCTTTGCTGCTGGTTGGTCAAAGCAGAGCTAAGGCACAACTGCTCTTGACTTCAAAATCAGAACCAACCCCAAAAAATAAAAAAACCAAAGGAAATCTCCCTCTGCCAGATATTAAAGAGAACCAACTTTATCCCTGCATTCTGTGGAGCCAGACCTCAACAGCCCCATGGTGTCCCAGATGGAAAAGGACAGAGATGCTGCTGGAATGGGAATGGGGTTTTCCAAAATTTAGGTGAGAGAAAGGATGCAAGGAGGGAACAGACAGAAATCATGTTGCAGTGCAATACCAGGAAAGAAAAGACCCCTAAAAGTTTCTCCAACTGCTGGATTCTCCTCACGTCCTCAGGCTTTCTGAAGGAGCCAACTGAGTGCATCCACCCTGACCCACGGCTGCCAGAAACACCTTTGCTGGGTTTCAGTGACCATTAAAGCAGTGTGAAACCAAAGCAGAACCAAAAGCTTCCCCCTATCTCTCTGCCCAATGGAGGAGACTCTGTCACCTGCCCAGCCTTGGGATGGCCCCCAGTGGAGAGACTTTGCCAGAAATACTGCAACTCCGTTAGGAACTTCTGGAAAGGTAAAAGGTCCTGAAAAAATGAAAAAAAATCCAAGGTTCAGCAGAACAACAAAGGGGAAAGCAACAAACTGTCCTCTAAATGAACACATGTGACACAAGATCTTGGAAAACAAGAGATAATCCTGCATGTGGGGGTAGTTGGTGGGGTTGGCAGGGAGATCAGAACTGCTGCAGGAAAGGAAACTGCAAGTTCAATCAGCCCAACACACACATCGCCCAGGGCTGTTTGCCTCTGCTGCTAGGCCACATATGCTATGCACCACGGGTGAATGTTTTCTCTAAACAGGACAATCCCTCCTCTCACTCCCTGTGTCTGAGGAGATGACAGCACGGGATTTCCACCTGGGACAACAGAGCTGCCTCGCCCCCCCAGCTGCAGGACAGGGCCCCAGAAGCCCCCGGTGCCCCCCAAGCTCTGGCCACGCACACGCTGAGGCTCTGGCTGCATCTGCATGCAGCACTCTGGAAACAGAGCTGAGCAGGCTGCTGCACTCAGGGGTTACAGATCACATACTGGGAAAAGGCAGTCCCAAGGTTGGGAGAGTGAGAGGTAAAAAGCCCAAGAGATGGATGAAGCTGGGTAGCACTTGGTGTTTGCACACAGGAGCTCAAGCTGTAACCTGGGCTGGCTGATTATTAAATGTGTCAATCAAGGACAAGCCTGGAAATTACTTCCTCAGCCCTCTGCAAGGGCCACACATTTCAGACATGCAACTGTGGCATCATCAGCCCAGCCAGAGCTGCAGAGTGGTTTTGAGTGGCAGATGCTGCAGCACGGACTCCGTGTGCTCTTTTCCTGCAGGCACCAGAGGTGATCTGCTTTAGTAAGGTTTTAATTGCTGTGTGAAATCAAGTCCCATTGAAAACTGGAGAGAGGTTACAAAACAAACTGGTGGTTTCTTTCCAAAGCCCTCCATTACCTCCAGCAGAAGGTGGAGACCAACAGGCGTCACTAAGAACGACCACACTGTCTTTAATGGAGACCAAGTAGAGGACATCAGATCCCACTGAATTTATTTTATGTGGAGAAAAATGTAATTTGTCACTACCATCCTTCACTTCAAAAGTCTTAAAGTTCTGCAGGAAGCAGAGAGTCTGCTCTCATGAAAAATCCACTCCAAAGGCACATCTCACACCCGTGCTGTAACAAACTCCATGAATAATTACTCCATGCTTGATGATGGTGAAGGAAAAATGCCTTGCACGCTTGCCCACTCTTCAAGGTGGGAAAATAACCCAATGGTTCCCTCCAAGAGGTTTTTGTGGAAGATCCCCTCTCCTTTTCTTCACCATTTGCTTCCTTTTACAGATGGGCTGGTCACAATTCCCAGTCCAGGAAGTGGCCACTGAGGGAAGAGAAGAACTGTAGAGCCTGGACAGTAGAGGGGGGAAGCAGAGAGTAGTGCCTCAGTCTTGAGGAAGCAGGTGAGGTATCAGGGCACGCTGTGGGACTGCCAGTTTGGAACTGACCGGGCCGGCATCCAGCCTCCCTTCTGCTAGAGAGAAACTTTGCATTTGAGAGAAACCTCACACTGCAAACCACACCCTGACCAAACAGGCTCCCGGGCACAGGGGACCTGCTCCTGTCCCCCTGATGGTGATGCCTTCACACCCCTGGTCAGCCACACAACTGCTGGTGAGGGGAGGAGCACAGAGTTTGACATGACTCAGTGCACAGAGGTGCAGCAACCAAGTGAGCACCCTGCTGCCTGCAGGTGACACAGGCAGTCAGGCTGAGGTGTGAGTCTGTGATTCTGAGGTTGGGAACTACTGTTTTTAAACCACGTGGGGTTTTCTCATCTGAGCACTGCTTTGGCTATGCTGTAGCTCTGTTTACATACTTGGTTTCATTAAAGATTCACATCCCGATTTCAGTCTGCAGCTCCCAGCCCTTCAAAAGGTCAAACACTGAAGCACAAGGGAGATGTAGACAAGCAATGCACTGCTGCAGTGAGGCAGAGGAGGGGGGAAAGCAGGGGCTCCCATGCATGCCCCCCTTCCACGGAGCCAGCTTTCCAGGGGCTCTCAGAGCACAGTTTTGCAATGGTATTCCTCAAAGTAACTGAATCCACCTGTTTGGAGCAGGGAGCCTGGCTGGTCCCTTGCTGTGGGCTGGCTGAGCAAGGCTGGGCACAGGGCCAGAGGTGACCTGCCCAGCCCGCTGTCCTACCAGGACAAAGGGCTGTTCACAGCATTTGGTGTCCAGCAAGGGCTGCCAGAGCATCGGCCCTGCTCCTCCTGCAGGGCCCAGCAGGAACCCTGTGCTGGAAGGGGATGATTGCCAAGGGTTTGGCAGCAATGGGAAGGATTGCTGTGACAGCATGGCCACCACAGGGACTGTCCTCTGCGGTGAAGTGGGGAGATGTGGGTGCAGGCAAGGAGCATGGACAGCTCAGGGACACCTAAAGGATGTCTGTCCCACACAGTGGGAAGAGAGGGCAAAAGCCTTCTGCTCCTCCCACAGAAGACACTACGGAAAGGGAGAGCAGAGATGGAGAACAGGAGGAGCCAGGGGAAACAGGTAAAGGAGGAAACACACAAAGTGCGACCAGCACTCACCCAGGGGGACACAGGCTGGGCAGTGGGGCCAACAGCCCCACCTGTGTGGGTGGCACAAGGAGAGGAACACGATGGGGAGAGCAGGGGCACCCTGTGCTGCACACAGAGCAGAAATCCTGCCCTGACCAATGACCCTGTGCAGGGCTGCCCGAGCTATGGACAGGGTGTGGTGCTTGATGCCTTCTGGGATCAAAGAAACACTTCCAAAGTCAGAATGAAAATTCGATGCAGGTTGTTTCTCATTTGTTTCTGTCATTACCTAATGAGCTGTAAGTGCATTCATCCAACATCTTAAGAACGTTTTGGTTTTTATCATGGTCACTCTTTCTTCACTTTTTTCTTCTCTATACCCCCATCATTAAAAATCAATTAGCTTATGGGTAACATTACACAGATGCTGCTGCAGCAAGGGGCTGCCATCTGCAGTGGCTGCAGCCCAGATACCACAGCAAGAGATGTCCAAAAATACCCTGAGAGGACAATACCCCTTTCCCTGAAGCTGTGTTCTCTCTGATCAACAAACCAGCTGAACTTCCAGCTACCCCCATCTCCTGCGTAATGAGCACACTTCCCAAAGCAAGCAGGAAAGTTCAATTGTCTTTAATTATCCAGTTCAAGGAGGATTGGGTTTCCTGCCTGATGTCCATATAATTTCCCTGCCAACAACTTCATCATACCTTTACTGGAAGTGGAGGGCAGATCCTAAAGCTCTTTCCCAAAAGACACCCAGTTTTTGGGGAGAGCTGAGGGGCTGGCACAGGCAGGGACAAAGGTCCCTGTGTCCCTGGAGCGGCTGCTCAGGCTGCCTGTGCTTCTGCAGGGTGGGAGGGAGTGAGTTGCAACTAATGTGCAATCAAGAACCATCACAATTACAAATGTAAATGAACAGGCAATTGGCACTGACCTTTGCAGATTGTTAGAGGACTAATTAAGGTGTGATCAGAGCTCTCTTCCAACAGATTGAGATGCATCTACACAAGCAAATATCTACTCACCGTCTCCAGACAGCACTGCTTTCCCCTACAGGCCTGCACACAGCAGCGAGTAGGTACACACAGAGTAGGTACACACAGAGTAGGTACACACAGCATTCACCCCAGCAGCTGTGCTCCGTGCACAGCAATGGGATGGAGCAGGAGGGGAACGGGGCCACTCCACTGCATCACACGAGGCCACAGGACAGAACAGACCACTGCACTTGGACTGCAGCAAAGGAATCAAAAAGTCACTGTCCCTTTGTGCCCAGCAGAGACTGTCACAGACCAGAGGAGTGTCATGGACAAGTGTCTGTCAAGGTGTCTGAGCCTGATCTCTAATACCACGGAGATGCTTTATCAAAAGGCAGCAGGGAAAAGTCCACCCAGTGGTCAGAGAACAATAAAAACCTTGATGGGGACACAGGACAGACTCTGTTAGAGGGCAGGAGGAGAGGCAGGGCATGGACTCACACCATCCCTGTGCCCCACAGCTGAGCATCCCCACACTGGGGGGATGTACTGGGATCAGAATGAGTGGGAGATGGGAGCAGCCCTCTCCCCTTTGGGGTTACAGCAGCTTCTCATCCAAACCTGACTCCCATCCCTGATCCCAGCACGCCAGTGAGGTGTCCCACTTCCACCAGCTCAACAATGGGCTGGAGGAATGTTTGAAATTGAGTATCTCAGCTTAAAGTGACTTGCAAAACTGACCCAAGATACCCCTTTGCCTTCTGCAGCCTTATTCTTGCTTGTATTCATAACCTTTGAAATAAAATACGATCAAGAAATTGTGTCCTGTTTGCTGTCAGTTTTTGCTGAAGAACCAACAAGTTTGAAGGAAATTAAAATATTTGTAAATCAAGCTTTCCTTTCAGTGACTTGTCAAGACTCTTACTTCAAAAATATTACATTTTTTCAAATGGTCACCAAACCGTTTTCTCTCCCAGCCAGTCAGCTCCTGCCCTCCCAGTACCTGCCATGTCCTAATCTGGGCGGCCGGACGGAAAGATAAGGTTTGTACAGTAAAAGACAAGGCAAACAGAAATTTCCAGAGTAAACAAGGTTTTCAAGGTTGTTCTGTCTATCACAAAGGGCACGGATGGTTTCCCCTCTCTGCTCATTTTGCATTTCAGCAGCTCACAACCCAGAGCCCTGCCCAAAGAACCCTTCTGAATTTGGAATGTTTTCCTACGGCAGAGCAGCGTGCGCAGGGGCTGCCGGAGCCGCTGTCCCCCGGGGTGGTGTGGCTGTCATTGCGACCTTTGGGAAGCGTGCTCCACGCTCTCCACTCTGCCAGGCCACCAAGGTCACACACTGGGCACTTTTTTCCACAAGACTGAATTTAACTCTTAATGAAAAATCTCCTATCTCACTCTTGGGGTGTTCTGGGTTGATTTCAGAACCTCATTACTCACAGGCATAACAGACCCAGATGTGAATTCAAGGGACATTTCTGAAAACCCCACATGTCCTCTCTCAGCTGCTCCTGCTGTCCCTTCTCAACCCATTCAGCCAAGATCACTTCCTTGTCCCCATGTGCATTCACTGCAGAATGCCAGTTCCCCAGAGTGGCTATTTGTAGGATTTACCCATTTTCACAGCAGTCAGAGAGAAAACTTCTGCTTGAAGCTATGAGGATTGTGAAGGCTTTTGCTGGCACACCCCATCTCCAGCACCATTGTGCCTTGACAGCACACAAACCAGTTGACTCAGGATGATTCTCCTCCTCCCTCCAACGAGGGCTTCAGGAGACCGGGGTTTTTCAGAACATTAAAACATCTCAACCCTTTACATGACTAAACAAAGCACCATCTCTGCCCCATCCAGCCTAACTGCTCCTTTTAGGCACACTAACTCTTGCTGGATCCACAGCTGCAATGTCACACAGGACATTCCCTGTCCTATGATCTGTGTGAGCATGTTTCATATAAGCCCTTCACTTTATTTACCTTATCAAGAGCAGACATGGAAAACAGACATGGAACACTCGCATGTCCTTCCTGCCCACCCTTTTTGCCCAGCTCCTCCTCCCAACCCAGAGTGGCTGAAGCAGCAGAAATCAGTGCCAAGCTGGCACAGCTTATGCTGGTGCTCAGGGCATCTCTTGACTCATTGCAAAACACCTACTGGTGCACTGGTTTGTTGAGCTGTCCAGGTTCAACAGTATCTTTAGATGCTCATACAATATTCCAGGGTGGTTTAAGACACCAACCTGAACCAACACACACACTTCAACATCCCAAACCCCACCTCAGGCAGGTGGGATTCCTGCAATGCATTACTGATAATCTGTGTCAGCCCACAGCAGGGAAGAGAAGCAGGAACACACCAGATTGTCAGCAAGCAGCACAGAGGGTCTGACACCACTCGCCCGCCCCGCTCGCACCAAGGCAGCAGCACTCACCGGCCTCGGCAGCTGGACACTTGCGGATGGTGAAGATCTGCCCCAGGTCCTCCTCTTCCTCAGGAAGACCCTTCTGGAGGCGCTGCAGCTTCCGGAGGCTCTCGCTGCGCTGGTGCTTCATGGAGCGCACGTGCTGGATCAGGTTCAGCTTGGCCTTGGTGGAGTAGTTACACAGCACACAGTGGTAGTAGCAGCTTTCACCTTCCACCCCGCTCTCGTGGTGCTGCAGATGCTGTGGAGAACAAAGCAAAGGGATGTCAGTGTCCTTCATCACCCCCAGCCTCCTGGGTTAGTCCACTGTAACTTGCCAAAAGCCACCCAGTGAGACAAGGCCTGTTTGTTCCCAAGGGATTACAGGCTCTCCTGCTGAAGAGCATGAAAACCAAAACACACCGAAATGGGCACAAAGCACACATGGACACAGACAACATCATCTCCCTCAGCGAGGGAAAGCACCAGACCCAGCAGTAACACCTGCCCGTGACCCAGGGCTCATTCCTTTACACTCAAAGCTTGTCCTGGGAGGGGATCCAACTGCATAATAAAATTAGATCTGGTAAATCCTCATGGAAAACTAGGAAGAGTAAAACCAAAACAACCCTAGAACACAACAAACCCATTAGATAGAGGGGTCCTGGACACAGTCTATGGAAGCAGAGTGCAGAGCCATCCTGTCCATCATCCAGCTCTCCCCTCCCTGGCATCCAGGTTTTACTCCCTTGGATCAGGAAGGAAGCAGCAGCCTGGCCTGTAAGATGGCTGTGACACAGACCCTGGCTGAAATGCCAGTGGTGAGCATGTCACAGGTTCCACCGTGAGAGGCCAGCACCTGCAAAAACCCTGTCCCCTCCCGAGCTGTGTGGTCACAGCCAATACAGCTAATTCTGCATTATCACACCACAATTATTTGGCAAAACCTATCAATCCCCTGATACAGAGGTCTGTGCCTCTGGGGAAACAAGCAGCCATTTCCTGTCATGGATCCCACAGACATAGAAATTATTTCTTAGAAGCAGAGGGAAGAATTTACCCTGCACAGCCACGCTGGCTGCCACGGCACAGCTGCTGCCCCTTCCCCTTGGGCAGCAGGAGGTCACAGGAACTCTCCCAGTTCCACAGTACAGGTGTGTCACTAGTTGAGAAAAAATGAGTACCAAGGTGAAACAACACGAGATCCCCCAGTGAAGGCCTTTGGTGTTTCCACCCCACACCAAACAGTTCAGCTGTGCAATACTCCCTGCCAGCTCCTTCCATCCAACCCCAAGACCTCCTGGAGTCTTTGTGTCATCTCATGGAACTCTCTCCTCACCACACACTATGCCCAAGACACAAGCACAGTGATTTGGACATGATCTTGAGGTTTGTCAATCAAAAATATTGCCTACGTGCAGCCAGGACCTTCTAGTAAAAAATTCTGATGCTTATTATCTCAGTTACAGCTGAGATAAGATTAAAGACACATATTACCCAGCGCTGTGTGCCTTGCTCACACGGAGGAAGGAGAGCCCTCTGAGTCTAGGAATGATTAAAAATAGGATATGAGCTGATGCTGAGGCTTCTGATTGGAAGAGCGAGGAAAGAGAATAAATGTATTCTAGATCTGGCTAATTAGACTAGCCTCTTTTGGGATCACGATGTATTTAATTAAATTCACTGTAATATTTGAAGAATCCACGAGGGCACTAATCCCACTGGTGCCCTCAAAAGATTTTTGCTGTTTTCCCTTATAAGAACTTCTTCCTCATCTCATTTCTATTGTTTGCATGCGTTACCCTCTTCCTGAGCCAGAAGAAGACGAATGGCTCAAGGCGTGAAAGGTCAGCGGGCCCGTCACAGGAGCTGCGTGCCCATCTCAGCCTGGCTCTGCCCTGAGCCCTGCCACAACCCCCCTGCTCCCCTGGTGCTGCAGGAGCCCCACAGCCCCGTGGGGAGCCCCATCCCAAACCCCGTGACGAGCTCGGGAAGTGCCCACGGGCTCAGCGGCATCGCCGAGCCACAGAAACCCCCAGAGAGCAATTAGAGAGAAATCCGGTCACGGGTTCAAGGAAATATTAAGGACATGGTCTCTGTGGAACCAGAGACACAGTCTGCACTGCTCTCATTTATAAGGGGGTCTTAGGAAAACATTTGTTTTAAACAGTTTAATAAATGTGTCTTATTTTATGCTCTTGTTTCCTCTCAAACACCTCCTGTGCTGGGGTCAGCCTCACCTGCCTGTCATGCTGGAGGAGTCACAAGCTGAGGGTGCCACCAAGCCCAGCCCGGGCACAGCACCACATGCACCTGATTCAACCCATCCTCCAGCACAGGAAAGGAGCAGTCCAGAGAAAGAAGATGTGAGGGCCAAGCCAGTCCAAGCTGTGAGCTGCTGGAGGCAATGAAATGTTGTCCAAGTACGTGTAGTTATTGCCCATCACACTGTTAAACTTCCCCCTTGTGAGAATTTATCTGTATCACAGGAAACAAATTCAAAATACTAAACCAGAACCTTGTTAGAAGACAAATCAACTTGAAAATCAAAAGAATATATTGTTCCAAGGAAAACCAACCAACTTCTGTCAGAAAACATCGATTTCTCTGAGTCTGAGGGGGTGTTTGCCCCCTCCCTCTCCACAATAGGAAACTTCCAACATCTGGTTCTTCACGCATGGCATGCAAAATATTGATCAGGGTGAGTCAAAGCTCCACTTTAAATCAGGAACAGAGAGAGGAACGCTCTGATGGAAACCATACGGCTCACGAGTGCAGCTGCCCGGGCGACACGGGTGTTCCTGTACGTAACCAACCGCAGGCTCCCAGCACCTACTGCCACAGCACCACAACCACACCAAACCCAGCCTGTCCCCACAGCCACTGGCACAGCAGGGTGCTGCCCAGAGGCCTTGCCTCCCTCCCCTGCCCCAGCTCAGTGCCACCTGCCCCTCAGTGTCCCCCAGCTCTGCCCTGGCCCCGTGGTGTGGCTGGGGTCGCCGGGCTGGTCCCAGCACACTGCCAGACCCACTGCCCAGCCATCACCCCCAGCATCTGCCCCAGAGCTCTTTTCTTCTGCCAAGCAGTAAAAGCTCACAGGGTACGAACTATGGAAATGATTTTTAAACAAAGTAAGGAATGGCACTACAGTCAGTTCTTGTTTCTCTCCCTCCATCCCTCACATACTCCAAACTTTTGTTTATTTTACCATCTCTCCTTTCCCCAGCCTGTGCTGCCTCACCCACAGTACTTTACAATAATCACAGAATTGAACGTGACATTGTACCACCCTGCCCGACTGCACACAGCCCCCTCAGCCCGTGCCACATACCACACAATGTTCCTTGGAGCTCAGACTCTGGTACCCAGGACTGAGACTCAGAGCTGCCGCTCTTACACAAGTAACAAACTCTCCTCAACACCTCTGCAGCTGTTCCTGCAGCTCATATTCACCACCTGATTTCTAAGCTTTTCTACATATTTTAAACTTTGAAAAATCTTTTCAAGTTTAAAAGATGTTAAACCACTATCTGCTCAAAATCTCTTCTGCGCAAAGTTTATTCAGCCGTGGTGCAACGAGCCTGATTCCAATGGTGACAGCACAGAATCCCCCTTGAAGCACTGCCAGGGGCACCAGGGGCTTCTCCAATTCCTCTCTGCCATGTTAAACAGCTCAGCTGCTGTTCTGGGGGACATCTGACCTGTAACCTCAACCCACCAGGGAGATGCAACAACACTTTGAACTACCTCATGCTTTGGGTGTTTATTATTCAATAGAAAAAGGCCCAGTTCCTATACAGTCTTAACTGGCCCAAAGTTTACCCTTCAGAGGGCTCTGAATGCTGCTCAGGACAAGCCCACGCTCACTGGGAACCTCTCATGTCCTTGGTTTGCACCGTGAGGGGAACACCCCATCACCACCCCCAGGAGGTGTCCACGCTACAAAAGCAGCAGAACACCTGAGAAAACTCTCTCCAGACTCGAGGATGGCCCCTTCTCCTGCAGACTTTGACAGGACAACCAGCAGCAGAAACTCTGTCACTGCCCCAAGGAAGGCAGATGGCAGCCCCAGCTGCCCTGCGAGGTCCCCTGCATGTCTGGGTCTCTCTGGGCAGGAGAAGCAGATGAGGTAACAGGACTGGAGGCCAGAACCCAAAGCAGGAAAATAAGCTCATAAAGGCTACCCAGCAGCACAGCAGCACAGACAAAAGGAACGATGTTCCTCCCTCTGGCTGTGACAGGGCCGGCGGCTGCAGCCCTGCGGATCCTCAGCTGACAGCGCTCCAGGGCTGCGCAAAGCCTGCCGGGCACGGCCCCAGCCAGCTCCCCGCCCTCCTGCTTGCACAAACATCCTCTTCCTCACCGCTCTGACCACTCCGTACGGCCAGGTGCTGTGTGGGTCACTGACAAACAGTCTGCAGAAACCTCCTCCACATCACTTCCGAGCACTCTCACACCACAGGATACCCTGCCATGAAAACAACGGCCACTCCACTGCCCAGAGCTTCTTGAAAAAGAAGTTGTCAGACTTCAACATCTTTGGCAGAGCTTTTCTCCACATGTAACACTTTCCCTACCGCTGAACTCAGCACTCAGCTCCCTTAGGAAGGGTAAAGCTAGCAGTGATTTCAAAGAATTGACAGATGCAGCTGGGGAAGAAGGAGCCAAAAATCTGCTGGAAGGTCACAAAAGCCACGGAAAGCAGTGGCACCACAGAGGTGAACTGTGCTGGCTTTCCCCTACAAGCATCCATGTCTGAGCAGCCCCAGTGATCAGAACCAGCACACGGAACCAGGAGTGCCTCAGCACTTACTCAGAGAGGCTGACCCAGGCTCAGGAGCTACTGGAACCACTTCAGCCCTGCCAGCAGATCTGCAGCACAGGAGAATACCCAGGGACTGACTCTTCCTGGGGGTGAGGTCAGACAGGGGTAATTAGTCACAGGCCTGGTAGGAAACACTTCAGGTGCCAGTGAGGACTGCACACCCCTGGGGAGGGACAGGAGGTGACCCTTAGAGCCGAGCTGGAGGGGGGCTGTGGGTCGCCACAGAAAGGGACCCGACCCCGCTGCAGACCTCAGAGGCCTTGTGAGCATCTCCTGGCCCCCGTGTGCCTCTGATGTGCTGCACAAGATAAATCACACAGCCCTGCAAGAGAAGAATCTGAATTTTTAATGAAAGTCATGTGGATGCAGCTGTCTGATCCTGGTCTGTTCCAAGTACTCCATAAAAGTCAGGGCCGGCCAATCCATCTTGCTCTCCTTTCACACCTGCAGCCCCAGCTGGAATTTCCTGGAGCCGGGAGCGGCCGCAGCGCGCAGTGGGACACGCTGGCTGCGCGCTGGGGACAGCTGGAGTGCCAACAGTGTTCCCCCATCCTCCTGGAGGGGGGAAAATTGATTCTGCATCCAGCAGGTTCAAAAGCTGAACTTCTGCTCCTTCATATCCAACCAACCTCCTGGATTGTTTACTGCCTCCAAAGGAGCAGTGTTACAAACCCTCCCCTCCTCCAGCCTCCTGTCTCTGTGCATCAGAGCTCCGTGGTGCACTGCCAGTGCTGGGGTTCAGGCTCATTTGCCCCTGAGTTTCTGCAGCTCAGCTTGTGGTAACTGCTCTCTGATCCTGATCTTTCTTACCTAGAGGCTGGAAATGTAGCACTCCCTCCAACCACAGAGGCTGAGGTACCAATCCAAGCCCCCAAATCACATGGAAAGGCCTGAAGAACAGCCACAAGTGCCCCCATTAACAGCCCATCCCTACATCCCACCACATCTGTATTTTCTGAGCCCTCCAGCCCTGCCTGGCAATAAGTGAATGCAACAGATGTTCTCCTTGTTAGCCATGTGGCTGATGCTAGCCATGCTGCAAGGTTTTGGGTTCCCCCACAAACCCAAAAGCGACCCAGCAAATGGGGTTTGCTCCACCAGCCCTTGAAGTCTCATTAAAAGCCAAATATTGCTCAGCCTAAGGATGGAGAGCTCAGCATGGATTTTACTGAACGTTAAATCAACCAGCAAGCATAGCCAGCAAACTCTGTGGCACTTTAACTTTAAATAATGCAATAATTATTGAATTTCCTTTTTATAACTGAAGTGCTGGAATGTAAACAATGGGGCTGTAATTGCAGGAAGGGGGGATCAATAGAGGCAATCGTTTTCAGCCATGTTAATTGTAAATACAATTGCTCCAAGATGTCAGCCTCGTTCTTCTCGCTCCCAGAATCATCCTAACGGATGACAGAGTCCAACTTTCCCATTACAGCTGTTCGTTCCTTTAAGAGGTTCTCAATCAGGTCTGATCAATCTGTCAAGATAATGCATAGAGTAAGTAAGACTCTTCCAAACACAAGCTCCCAATCAATAGCCCGGACCTGCTTAATGAGGAGGGGCTAAAGCCCAGGGGGAGGCACAGTCCCAGCTACTGCTTGGTTCCAGCAGCCAACTTCTTCGCAGGGTCTTGGAGCAGCTCCTGACAAGGACATTGTTTATGTTGCCCGTGATGAGCAGCATCCCTGCACACCCACAGTCCCGTGGGGTCTGTGGCCAGAGAACAACAGAGGTTAACAGAAGACAAGTGCTGAGAAAGGTTGAACTCGTAATCTCATCCCTCAAACCTTTTTAATTGTGCAACAGACCTGCAAGCACTAATTAATCATTCCCTGCAGGAGATACCCGGAGATGCAAACCTGTATGGGGAGAGCTGACAGCCAAGAGCTTCACTAAGACCCTTCCTGGGGAAGATTTCCTTCCCATGTCCTGAGGAAGGACAAAGTCCATGGGGGAGCCAGCACTGGCCCAGTTATGCTGGCCAACCCCTGCCAGAGCAAGGAAAACAGAGAGGGATGCTGGCTGAAGACCTCTGAGGGAGGTGAGGGAACAGCCAGAGATGCTGTTCTCCAGCTGCAGTCCCTAACTCCAGTGGCACAGGTATCCCTGGCACACCTGTGTCACCGTACACCTGCTGAGCAGCCCAGGGGGGGAGGTGACAGGCCTGACTGGGCACTCTCCTACAGCACCCAGCCTTCTCTTCTCCCACAGCTGTGCTGCAAAGTCTTACCAGCACAGGAAATCTGCTCTTGGGCAACTGCAACTTCAACTGGAGAGAATCTTCCAGATCCCCAAAATCTCCCCCGGGAGACACAGCCCAAGTGCTGCTGCACATGGAGCTGCACACAGGAGCGTCAGCATCGATCCTACTAATTATAGTGCTAAAACCAAAGCACCATGAGAGCACATTTCCTATCAGCTGGCCTGTAAAGTGCTGCCCTCAACCCTGCACGCTCCTGCCTGGCTGTGGCTCCACCACAGCACCCACAGCAGCCCTTCAAGGGCACCTCTGGTGCTCACCTGTGCACCTGTGCCCAACAGGAACCAACAAACCTCACACAAAGTGACCTCTCCTATGATCAGTCAGGATGTGAGGGACATCACCCAGAGCCAGCCTCACCCAGCAGCTCCTGTGGAGCAGCACTGAGCTTGGGAATGGCTGAACTCCTCTCGCAACTGAACCAAAACCTGCACCAGGGACATTCTGATCCTCAGGAAAGCATACACGTTTGTCACTTCATATTTCCATGGATGCTGTCATCCCTGGAGAAACACGGTGCAAAAGCTGCATTTTTGCCTTCAATGCACTGTATGGACAGCAATAGGATGAAGTGATTGAAAGAAAAAAAAAAATTGTGCCAGAATGCAGCAACATCACCAAGGAAGAGGCTCAGGGCTTCCAGCCTACTCCTTTCTCAGTGCTGGGATAGGCAGGAGCTGAGGAATTCACAGAGCCTGATCTTTTCCAGGGTTAGGAAAACAAATGGGGAAAAAACAACTGAAGACAGTAACCATAAGCAGGCCTCATGAAGCCACTGCCCAGACCTTTATAACATATTCTGCACATCTACTTTAAAATAATCAGTTCAGTGTGAGTTGCTAAGCTGTGAACACTCAGGTGACTGGAGCAGCCTGGGAATATGGAAAAACACTGGATAAAAACTAAAGTATGTAATCAAAAGGTCTGGGGGAAACCTGGAAAGACAGCAGGATCTAAATCTGTTGTCCATATTGTAATTGTGCAGCTGCTGAGTGATTGAAGAGGGCTTTCTGTAACACAGAGCCAGGCTAGGGCTGCCCATAGCAGCGATGTTTTGTTTCCTCTGGCAGCCACGGGAATGACCCCTGTGTTACGCAGGGCTCTCTGACGAGGCTCTGACGCAACACACTCCTGGGCCTTGTGTTGGTAATGCAGCTCCAACTTAGCCACCCAAACAAACCCCTCTCTATGTGTGGAGCTTGCTTTAAGGATTAAATTAAAATGAATTTCCCCCCCACATGAAGTCTTTTGGAAAAGAACCACCGGTCTCTGAAGGGAAGGCTTGAGGACTGTGTGACACCCCTGTGCTCTGCCCCACATCCCCAAGTCACGGGGCACCCAGGTGTGCCAGGCCCTTCCTGTCCTGCCTTGGCTCCAGGTGCCCCAGGGACTGCAGTGCAGAGCCCCAGCAGCACCACAGAGGTGAGGTCTGGAGGGGGGGACAGGAGGGGCCCCCTGTGCAGCCAGGGACTGCTGTAATAATGCACCATGAAACCATGTGGGACACTGACGCAGCCACAGAAACCCAGCCTGAGCTCATGCTATTTAATAAAACACTACAGACACAGATTAACTCCCCTCGCCCGGGATTTATTGTTTCATCCATCTCCAGGGAAGTTGTGATGGACTGAAGCTTTCATTGTTCTCATCCTGCTTCTTTATAACTTCTTACAGCACTGTACCACCTCAACTCCCAGCAGATAACCAAAACAAGTAACAACAATGCACAAAACAATTTTTCAATCCTCTCCATAAATCGCAGAATATCAGTATCAAAGACATAGAGGACACAATCTCCCCACGCAGAAGCCAACAGAGGTCCATGGAAAAACAGAAGACCCAGCTCATCCTTTGCCCACAGTCCACAGCAAGGATTTCTCAAGATCAGGTGGTAAGGGAGGAAGCAAAACTAAAGGATGGTGTGATGGACTAGTATGACAGAATGGAAGCAGGAAGAGGAAATATATAACACTCCTCAAGTCTTGAAGGTGAGCTGCAGAGCAGCAGAGCCAGGGAAGCCCCCTGGCAGTGGAGCTGCCCCTCTGCAGTGGCACGGGCTGCAGGGCTGGGCAGCCAGAGCACCACCTGAGGCACATGCTGTGCATCAGCCTACCCTGACACGGGGACAGGAGCACCAGCTGATTTCAGACCGTGCTGCCAAGGTAAGTTCTTTAAGTGTCTGTGAAACACAAACACAACACAGAGCACCACGGAAATGCCCGTGAGAAAATAAATAATTCTTCATTCAGTGAAAGCTTTGCATTGTATTAGACAAAGCCTGGGGCAATGTAATGAAAGAGGAAGATAAAAAGAAATGGAATAATTACTCACAGAATGAGGCAAGGATCCTGCTGGAAAAATATGTATGGAACTACTTATAATTAAGAACCAAAATAATGTCTGCACACAAAGGGCTGAATTAAGGCAACCTGCTTCTTCCAATGTTCTAGAAGGTTGTGAGGGCTCCATGAACCCAATGGACACTAATGCATCCTAAGAACTGAGTACAGAAATTCATGCAATTTCTCCTTGCCACACACCCCTGAGCAACTCCTCTGCAAGGAAAGCCACCAAGCTCTTGGGGAGGAGAAGCCTTCCAAGCACAGCCTCCTCCAAATTTAACTGGGAGACCTCTCCAGTCCTTGGGCATGCCATGGTTCTCAGCCCACCTGGAAGGACTCATCAATGACCCACAGCAATGCACAGCAGCACAACTGTCTGCCTCATGGATTCTGTACACGGCCTCCAAGCAGTGTGCAGCCTATGAACACCTGGGATTGCTGCTCTGTATTTCCTGTGTATATCTAAAATCTAATTCCACTGTAGTATAACTCTGCAGAGGGATCTACAAGAGAATAGAATGGCTCTGAGCATTAGTTGCAGCTATTCCCTCCAAGACAGACTACAGCAAAGGAAAACAGGGACAGTGCAGAAGCACACCGACACAAACAGAGCACACCCGAGATGATAAATGTCTCTGCTCTTTGGTGCTCTCTTTGTTCACGTGCATCTGCATCCGCTGGCATTTGCCTTCACAGGTACAGAAACCCCTGGGAAAAGCTAGGCCCACTGTTTACTGGTTTTAGCCATTCTGGCTCTGCAATCCCAGCGGGCAGTCTGCAGAGACACACACGGGGTAAATGACAAACACGATGGAGGCAGCACTGATCAGCATTAGGAGGGTGTACTGACCACTGCAATTCAAAATAAAACAAAAGCAACAAAACCTTTTTTTGGGAGCAGCATCCACTCACAGCAGAAAGGTGCCCAGAGATAACAGATTTCCAAACCACGTTTATGAAATTGCACGTGTAACTCCAAAATTCTCATTTCTGTGACCACATGGGATTAACTTGTCTGCAAAAATACCTGCTCAGGGTGGGGTTACCATATGCTACCAGGAGGTCAGCCTGCAGGTTTCATGTCTGGATAATCCCCCTGCTCAGCCCAGAGTCAGACACTTTGATAGGCCTACCAGGGCACTGAAGTGCATGCACTGGAAAATCCAGGTAAGTCAGAGCCAAGGAGCTGTGAAAATGATAAAAGCGAGTTCCTGCTTTGTGGGACCATGAAAAACACTCACAGGCAGGCAGAGGTGTCTGTAACACAGACCCCATGACATGAAAACATCTGCAGGACTCCGAAGCCTTTAAACCTCTCCCACCTATGGTCACAGCATGCCTGAGAACCTGCTCTGGGACAGCAAGCTCCTTCTCTGAGGGACTTCCAGCATCCGGTCCCTTTCCAGCACGGCTGCTAGTGGTCAAAAGCCAAAGCTGGGCACTGGCCTTTTCTGTGCCTCCTGCCATGGGCAGGTCCAGGCTCAGCAGCAGCTACCACAGCACGTGCACCCTGCAGACACCCCCAGAGTACAACTGCGGCCCTAAGGTGACACACCTGCACGAAACCCCAGAGTTACAGAACAGCCCCACAAATGCTGTGGGCAAAGTGAAGGAAATAGGAATTCTCAAACTGGGACACCCTCTGGATTTGTGCTGGAGAAGAAGGGGGTGAGTCTCAGCTGAAGGCAGGGGGGGTCACCCCAGGAGAGCTCCTTGCTCTTCTGCTGATCCTGCCTAAAGACTCTCCTTCTTCTGGCACACATGTGAAGTCTACAACTCTCCGGGCCGGTTTGAAAAGAACATAAAGAAGGCTGACCCAAATGACCAGGACCTGCTGAGTTAGGAGTTTCTCTGCAGCACAGACTGGGGGCTGGATGGGGACAGGGACGTGAGGAGACCCAGCAGGAGCCAGACAAGGGGACAGACGGCTGGCTGGAGAGGCTGACCAGCAATGGGCAGAGGAGAAGCTCTCACCCCACGGAGGGCAGGGAGGCAGCCACTGACGGAGGGAGCCAGGGAATGCACACCCCGGGGCTGTGAGAGCCCCCGGCGTGGGCGCAGCCGTGGCTGCGGGTGCCGTGCCAGGCACCAGAGCTGCGCCAGACGCGCTGCTCTCCTTCCCCACCAAAACCCCCGAGGCCTCCCGCGTGTGCGTAACCACAGCCCTTTGAGAGGCTCGTGTATTTACAAACTACGGCATGTCGAAATCAAAGGGGATACCATATGACATAATTCACATTAAAATGTCAACAGGCTGACAATTTATAGAGTCAATCCACCGGAGGTGGGGAGAACTAAGACGCGGTAATTGTTTAATTCCCGCTTAAACCAACAGCAGCTTCACCTTCAAAGCAGCACCGCATGCACGGCCTCTGGCTGCTGTCAGCCCTGGTGCCAGCCTGGCCCTGGGCCAGCACGGAGGCAATGGCCTCAACCATTCACTGGCACCATGCACGGGCTGGGGACATGGGATGCCACTCTGAGGAGGGCAGCTCCAGCCCCCTCCATGGCAAATATTCACCGTCAGCACAAGGAGAACCCGTTTTTCAGGAAGGCAGAGTCCCTCTGGTCAGGGCACTGGTGTCCATTTCCACACCTCCTCTGGAGGGGACACAGCAGGGAAGCGCTCCGAGGGCACAGGTGAAGGAACCGACCCACCCAGTGCCTGGCACTGCATGGCCCTGACCCCACAGGGACCTGAAAATACCACAGCAGTGGAACAATGAAAGCATGGAGTGTCCCAGCCATAAAACCCCTTGGGGCACACTTGAACTTTTTACCCCAGGTAGATGGCAGCAGCTTTGCCCACATCAAATATGTTGCGTTGTTTTGTGATACTCCACACACAGACACCCTCAGCCCGCTGACATCCCCTGCCCACGGACAGGCTGCTGGCAGCGTGTCTTGTAGCTTGCAATAAAGCATGAGGTAGGCAGGAGAGGGAAACGTGCACCACTGGGAGAAATTTTACCTGGATAAACCGCAGCCAATAAATTTTCTATAAATGCCAGCTAATGCTGTCCCTTGGAGAGCACTGGGCAGGGACTGCCGGGCTCCAGAGCCCTCGGCACAGCCTCGCTGTCTGTACATAAACAGTAACACCTCATTCTCTCTTCTACCTCATTAACTGAAACGCATTAAAACAAGTGTGCACTGGGAGCAGCAAATGAGACTGTTAAACCAAGCTGATATAATCCTCATCAGCTGTGGGAAATGAGCACACATCCATTACACTGAACCAAGCCGCCAACTGCGACTCATCGAGGATGTTGAGACCCCAGGAAGATGCTCTTCCCCCGCAGCTGTACCAGGCAGCTCAACCACTGCCTCCAGCACTCTCTCATGGGGCACTTCCAGAGCGCTGGGGCTGCATTTCCATTCCAGCAGCTCCCCCTAAGCCCACAGCTGGGGGCCCTGGTCCCACACTGCAGCCAAGTGCTGCACGAGTCCACAACATCCAGAAGGAATCTGCTCAGTGAGACACAGGCAACCATCTGACTCCTCTAGTATCCAAGTAGAATAAAAGGCAGCAGAGCAGACACACAACATGGGACATTTCCCAAGCCCAGTCCTCCATGGGGACATGCCCACGCAGTGTGACAGTACCTGACCACAGCAGGGCTGGCCTCAGGTGGCGGACACGTGTTTGCACCCTGCCCCAAAAGGTACCAGCCTGCAGAAGTGCAGAGAGGGGGGAAGATAACACAACATCCCCTGATAAAGCCCCCAGCACTGGCACCACTGTGGTGCCACGGCTGTCCCCATGCCCCCAGCTGGCAGCCAGATGCTGAACGGGGTGGGCAGTCTCAGCAGAGGCTGACCAGAGCTGTCACACGGTGGCCACTGACTTTCAGCACACAAGACCAGCTCCACACATGGATATGGAACTGCTCCCTTCTGCAGGGCCATCACGTCATGGCTGTGCCCCCACGAGCGAAGACTCGCTTAAAATATTGAAGAAATGTTCATTTTGCCTCCTTCCTGAGGAGGGTGAGCAGGGAGCCCTCCCGATGCTGAAGGAACCAGACAGACCACACTTACCTCAGACAGACAGACAGACAGCACGTTGTGCTCTCCACTGCCTTGGGTCTGAACTGCTGACCTCACTAGAGCAGCTCAGGTTTCCAAACTCTTTTCCTCATACCAAGCAGAGCTGATGAGGCACGATGGGGTCCCCTCTGCCTCACCCCCAGCCCTGTGCTGAGAGGAGGCTCCCCCTGCCTCAGCCCTGTACTCGCAGCAAGAATGTAAACAACCCCTTCGATCCTCACAGCTGCTATTTCAGAGTTTTTAACTCAGAGCTATTCCATGGCATTTCCCCCATGTCTGTGCACAGAGCAGCCCAGCCCAGGCTGCCTGGGACTCGCTCCTCCCTGGGGAACAGGACACCCTGGGGTCTCCCTGGCAGCTCCCGGCAGCCTGCGCAGGCATTTTGAACGGGGTCCATGAAGTCTGTTTAACCAGCATGATGTGTGCAACAGAATCACAAAGAAACAGGCATTTAAAGTGACATCTGTTGGATTAATTAGCTGTGTAATTAGCCTCCCCTCTGTGGAGACAGGCTTTGTTACTGCTGCCTGAAACTTCCCCAGGTGATTCTCTTTGTATCCATCCTTCCCCGAGCACACGGAGGAGCAGAGTGGGTGAGATGGGGCTGTACTGCCTGAATGAGGGGCAGGAGACAGCCCAGAGGCCACGGGGCAGCTGAGGGGCAGTAACTGGGTCAGAGAACCCCAAATGCTACATCTGTGTTGTGGAACCCAAACAGGAGTGTCCATCAGCCTGAGCACATTCTGCAGGTCTGCTCGGAGATGAAAGGCAGGGATACAAGTCAGGCATTTATATCCTCCCCAATTAAATCAGAACATCTCTGTCTCCTGCAACCAGCTCCCCACCTCCCTGGCCTGTGAGCCCAGAGCTGACACGGGGGGTCACAGCAGGCTCAAACAGCTGTGGGACACAGCAGCCACTGCACTTCTACCCGAGCCACGGCCAGCTCAGCAGAACAGAAAAATCCTGAGGTAATCTCTAGGACAAAGAGGAAGCCTGGGATCCTGGGAACAGCTGCACTGCACTGATGGTTGGATGGCCAGATGCAGGTATGTCCCTGCTTTAAAGCACAACAAGAGGGATGCTGTGGGGGACAGCGTGCTGGGCTCTGCCCCACAGCCCCGGGCTGTAGGTGCACAGCCTTGCCTCTCTGCCAAAGCTACCTGGAGCCAAGGATCTCCCAACAGCTGCAGCCAGGCTTACCAGAGCCTGTCCAACCATACCCCAGGGCTCAACTTCCAGAGAACCTGTTGCACAAGTGCAACTTATTGCCTAATTTGACTTGCAGAACTTGGCTGCTCACGTCACGGTGCAGGAGCAGGATTTTTACGACTGGCACGAAGGAGAAAAAGCCCATTATGGTATTAAGTTATGTATCATGCATACATTATTTATTGTAATTTAATGAATTCCCTATGAGATAGCAAACACAGAACCTCCCCATGCTGCTTCCATAGCAGTTCTGGGGACTTTGTTACAACAGTTACTTTAGGAACAGTTCAATTAAAGCTGGAGAAGGACAACACAGTGTCCTGCAGCCCAGTGCACTGGCACAGCCAAACAGAAACCAGCAGCCCATGCCAGGTCACACAGAACAGGTTGGGGAAAGCACCTTGTGGGCCCCTTGTGGGCCCCCCCTTCAAGCCAGCCCTTGCCAGAGATGGATGCTAATGAATGCCCATCCATTATTTAATGAGGTCGTCGCCAGCGAGCCTACAGCTGCACTGCTGGTGCTTGGCCAGGGCTGGTACCCAAGGCACTGAAAACCTGACCCTGCCCAGCTAGGAAAGGAACTAAGAGCATTCTGAGGTCTTCGAGGCATATTCCTGTGTTGAGGAATCCATCCAGTCCAGGCAGCTGGACTCAAGACACAGACTGAGATAACAACTGAGCTCTGGGTTCCAGCCCAGGACCAGAGGCTGTGAGCTGCCAACCTCTGGGATAACAAAGGGCACAAATGTGGATAAAGCTTGACAAGGTGATTTTCTGTTCCATTTTTTCTCTTGTGTTTGGTTTGTTTAGTTGGGTTTTGTAGCCCATTCTCACAAATATTTTGAATTCTAAACCCTGTCTGACCAAGGGGTTTTAGCTCCATATTCTGGGGAGCTCCTGGTTCCTACTGTGTGACCAGGGCTCCTGTTCCAGCTGCACTCTCACTCCTTTGTTATTTACGTTGCTTTTACAGGCTGGTTTCTTTACTAAGCTGCTGGCTGCACATGGCTCAGCACTTACTGGAAAACTTGAAAGAAAAACCTAAGTGACAGAGGCCCATAAATAAAACATAGAGCAAGCAATGCTGTGTGCTCTCAGCAGTTCTGATTCCAACCCTTTCAAAAGCAGTGCAGAGAAAGGAAAAGTTCTGTGATCCTGCACTAACAGACTTTGGTATTCAATACCTAAAGGAAGGTAAAGATGCCTTTTAATGCCATAGTGACACCGTGGAGAAATCTGTCACTCAGAGGAATGTGCAAGCCCATGAGGGAGGTGTCTGAAAGGGTTAAACTGATACAGAGAGCTTTTTATACCAAAATACTTGTCAATCCCAACAGGACCAAAGGTACTGGATCATCAGGGTCCGTCCTTCACACACTGGCAGTTCATAAACTCCTTTCATTACGAGTTTATCCAAGACTAGAGGATGCAGATTTGAATTAAAGGTTTTGGAGACCATCTTTAAAAACAACTTTGTAGGGAGACTTAAATGAGTATTTATTTCCCTTGTGAAGCTGCCACTGGAATTTGTCTTAAACCTTGCAGGAAATCAGCTCAAAGTCCCTCATATGCTGTAATTTAAATGGGCTTCAGGCACAATTTGTGTTGCTCAAGAGTGTAATTCAGAGCTCTGATGCTGCATCTGTATTCCAAGAGATAAACTTGCAAAAATAAAGCCAAAACACACTGAAGGCAGACAGCGAGTAAATCAAAGGTTAATAGAGCTCTAAATCTCCTAATGAGCACGACAGACTTTCTGTGAGCAACTTTACCCCAAGAACCTTAAAAGGCAGAGATGGGAGGAAGTTTGTGATAAAAATCAAAACCCAAACACGTCTCCTTTTGCCCACGACATCATCTGGGTATTTCAGAACTGAATCAGCTCCTGGCAGCTCCAAACGGAGCTCTCCAGCAGGTCCCTGGGCTGGTCCCCAGAGCTTTCCCACACTCAACTCCTACAGGGAACATCTCCTCTCAGCCCAGGGATGGGATGAGAAGGCTCTCAGCCTGACCTTACTGCAGAATTATGGCAAGACTAACTCACATCAATCCAAATGCAGCAGTGTTTTATTAAACCAGCAATTTCCAGAGCACTGAAATTTATGAAATTCACAAGGCCTGAATTCCTGTGTCAAACCAACTCCAAAGTTAATGGTCTTTACCCAAGCCATTCCTGTCATCTGCCATTCCTGCAACTTTCTCTGGTATCTTCTAGGAGTTTTTTTAAGCCTTCCTAAAACAACCTAAATGGAACACAGTATTGAACCATCAGACAAAGCGAGGATTTACGCAGTTCACATATCATCCCCTTGCCCTTCTGCATCCCACTGATCATTGAGGCAATGCCTTCAAAAACACTGACAACAATCCCACATCTTGCTTACAGGAAGAACAACTTTAACCCTCTTTTCTCTTTTTTTTTTTTTTTTTTTTTCCATGTGGGGAAGCAGGAAGCCTAGACCCCCCTCCTCCAGTAGGGTTGTCTGCCCCCCATCCCTGTAACACCGTGACACCAAATTCCATCAATCATTTCCTGTGAAATCACTTTGTGCTGTAAAGTTCTTCTGCAACTGTCACAGCTTTACAGCTAAGTGGTCCACCCTTTTTACCTTACAGCTGTTTTTTAAATTTGCTTTTAACTCCATTTTTGGATCACTTACAAACACAGAAACCTCCTGTATCTTTCCAATCCTTTTTCTCCGTTGTGCAAAGTTAGTTTTTATTTTACCTTCTGTTTCTCATCCTTCACCTCCCTACCTCTGCCCAGACCTCTTCCCCCGTTTGTTCATGGAGAATCTTATCAAAGACCCTGGGAATCCCCTGTCCCTGCAGCCCAGCCCTGCCTGTAGCCGGGCTGGCTCCTTCAAACAGCTGACAGTGCTTCAGGAACCTCTCCTCCAAAAGTCTGCTCTTCCCCTTCCCAGTCCATGTGCCTCCTAGGACTTTTCTATTACAGTTTCTATCAATTTGCTGACTTAATGCTTTGCAGTTTCTGGCCCACACGACTGCCAGGAGCCTCTGCCCCCTCCTGTGGGGCTCCCCCAGAACTCCTCAGAGCAGGGTCCTGCTAAGTCAGTGACTTTTTCCTTCGTGGCTCCTCCACGTGAGACCACCCTTCAGGATTTACCCTCCATACAGAGGCACCTTTCAATTTTGCTCTTAAACACACGAGAAGAATTCTCTCCTCCTTCCCCTCCCTGTAACACAGGCCTTCCTCTCTTTCCCTACCTCCACATGTAATACTTTCCTATTTGATCACACTGGACTTTCTGTGGACTTTGGCCAGGCTCCCCCTGCTCTGTTTTCTCAGGGGTTGTTACCTTTAACACACCTAAGGTGCTTTTTGGTAACTCCTCTGTGACCCACACACATCATACTCTTTACTGTATCCAAGAGCAGCTCACCCATTTTCACATCATTTTAACTTCAAAGTTAGCTACTATTACAAAAGGTACTCTTTTTGCCTGGTTCTATTATGGAAGAACATCGAATTTGAATACATTATCATCATTCTGTAACTACACTCATACAATATTCCATGCATTCTCTGGGATTAAAACTTTTTGGGGATTTTCCAACAGGTTTTTTTGAGAATCCTGTGGCCAGCAAAGGAGACTCAAGCTCCTGTGGGAGAGGCATGATGGGGCAGTGCTGCTCCAGGGTGGAACTGAAGCCTTCTGCTGGGTGTGCAGCTGCACATCCTCCTTCCCTTCCCTTTCCTTCCCACAGGTCAGCTTTGCCTCTGTCCGAGTCAGTGCACATCCACAGTTTCATCACCATGAGCACAGATATTAGAGTCATTTTCCTGCTGCTCTGCATCTCCAGCTAACAAAGAGCCTCTATGCATGGCACCATGTAACCCAAACCCTCTCCTTCAGACTCCCTGCTCCCTAAAAAAGTGAACTCAGCACTTGGAAACACTGAAAAGGAAGACACTGAATGAACTCATTGAAGGCACTTGCTGGCAGTCTGGCCAGCAGTGTGTTCCTTCAGTAGTTCTTTGTTTAAACTTCTTCTGAGCTGCACATTCTGAACTAGAGATCGTCAGGAAGTTGTAGGAAATGTCCAAACCTGGCACTTTCTCAAGCAGATTAATTCCTTCTGCAAACTCCACCTGTGCACACTGGGAAGTTGTGCCCAACCTCTTCCAGATGTGTGGAACGCTGCTGCTCTGCCCAGTGCCGAGCTCTGCAGCCATGAGGAGATGAGCCTGGGCTGCTGCTCCTGGGAGCTGCACTTGTCTCTGCCTCTGCTCACAACCACCCCATCACCCAGCCCAGGCCACACCATGTCCCAGCTATGGGAGGAAGGGTCTTCAAACCCACCACCCCCCTCGAGCCAGAACATCCATCTCAAAAAGGTAATGCACTGACAATGGTGCTCTTGCTTTCCAGGGAGCTCTTCAGGACATAAAACCCCCTCAGTCACCCAAGGTGGTCAGCAGTCACAGGAGAGGCACAGGCACCACGTTCCCCCAGCAAGTGCCAGACAAACAGCAGGATTTCCTCTTTAGTCACAGGATTTTAGGGGGACAGCAAGGAACTGGGAGAACACAGCAATAAAGGAAAGGTTACCAGACCCCTCCAGTTTTTTGCCATTCCTCTCCCCTTACCCCTGATAGGGAAGAGGCCTGATAGAAGCTATTGCAATGAGCAGGACAAAGATGGCAGCAGAAGACCAGACCTTCTCCCCTGGCACTGGGAGTGTTGCAGGAGAAGACTGAAAGGTTCACCCAACTGCAGACTGACAGTGTCTCCAGATCACATCTTCTGGCAGCAAGTAACACTGACAGAAGTGGCACTTGGGCAATGCAAGCAGCCAATAACATGTGATTTAGGAAAAAAATGGCAAAAGCAGCAGAATAAGGAGGATTGTGTGTGATAAGCCCAGTGTGTGCTCTCACCCAGCAGCATCTGGAGAGGATTTTCTCCAGCAGGCAGGGAAGAACTCGATTACATCCAGTTAACTGTGCTCTAAACTGATTATGCATGTGCCAGGCTAATGGATTACATTAGCAAGAGGAAAAATAACATCCAATCAATCTCAATTTACTGCAGACCACACCAAGGCCTGAGAGAAGAGAAACCATTCTGTGAACTCCCCCCAGTGCCGCTGCATCCCTTCAGTTATCAGCACAGACATGGCGTTACAGCTGCACCAGGGACAGAGCCCTGCTGGACTGCTCTGATCCACGCCTCCTCCAGAGAGAGCCTCTTCCATTAAATCAATCCCTGACTCCAGCTATGCTGCAGCAGGACACCGTGAATCCAGCCATCCACCAACCTCTGCTCCAAGCTTTATCCAACCATACCTGAAGGCCAATATAGGGAGCATTCCAAAGGAATCCATTGCCCTGAAACATGTTATCCTTCAGCTGGTCTTTCACTGCTCTTGTGCCAGAGGTAACACAGGGCTGTAGCAGCACTGAGACTGCCCAGGCCTCTCACAAACCTGAAAACTGAGAATTCCTCTTTGCCTGCCCAAGGAAAACATCCTAGGAATCTTTATTACAAGAACCTATGCCTGTCCCCTGATGCTGGTGGGATTTTTTTTCCCATTCTTCTTTTTTTTCCCCTTTTGTTTCTTCTCAGTGAGAGAATTCTAGTGCCCCAATTATTTTTCCCCACTGGAACTCACTGTAGATGAAGGGCCTGGATAAAGAAAACTTTAAACCTTTGCAATGTATACTTAGAAGAACAATACTATGTGTAAAAAGCCCTAATACAGCTTTCAAATAACTCTCTTGTACCCCAAACTGACCTCCACAGAGGAGATTCAGTTCCATCAGCTGGATTCTTGAAATCCCATGGGGACTCTCCTGCCCCCAGTTTCCAAGCTGGGTAACCCTCTCAGGTCTCCAGCACAGCAGAGAGCAGGTGTATGAGCAGATCTTTCTCTGATCATTTCCAGAGCCAGATTCTGCTGGGTGAGGCTGGATCCCATCTCAAGATGGAGCAATTGCTGTCACAGTCCATCCTGGCCTCAACAGTGAGCTCAGAGAAACACAACGCTGCTCTGAGCAGCTCCCCGCCAGCTCCAGGAAGGTCCAACAATCACAGCTCAAGGTGGTAAATCTTTTATCATGCTCCTGGTTATTGCCTTCCTCCCTGAATTTGCAGGAACTGTTAATTCCTAGTCCCTCATATGCTTTCATATAATTGAAATGGGCTTCAGGCACAATTTTCCTAGGAAAAATCCCGGAGTTTTGAGTATGTGTCTACACTGTGTTGTGGGTGGGTACTATAGAGCTCAATGTCAGGCTTAAAATTCTGTTACATAAAGAAAAGTTTTCAAAAAATAATTGGAAAGTGCAAGGTACGCTCTGTGTGTATATAAAGAAACCTCAGCATATTTGGGGGAAAGCAGGAAGAAAAGGATGACGACAGAAAGAATATAAAAAAGGCTGTGAGGAATGAGCAGACAATGAGCAGGAGAACACGTGTGAATGGAGGGGATGCGGCTGCTGAGATTTATGGCAATTCGTACCTGATTGTTCATACTAAAGCTATTATGGGATGATTAGAGAAAAAGGTGAAGCTTTAAGTCCAGTGAAAATCAATAGAAACGTCTGGAGCAATTCTGCTGCACGAGTGAAAGGACTATTTACTGTATCCGGAGCTCCTCTTGGGTTACAGCCCACAGGGTTTGGGCCAGCAAGGGGAGGGGGCTGGGGATGAGACGAATGAGACAGGAAAGAGAAGATGGTTATAATGGTTATAAAGACAACACAGAACGAGGGGGGTGGGAGGAGAAGCAAAGACAACAAGATGGCAGTGACAGCCCGAAGAGCGCTGTGGATGGAAACACGCAATGCCTCCAAGTGCAGGGCCACGCTCACGGCTCCTGCAGCCTCCTCCCTTGCCCAGCACCAGCAGTGCTTTGCTTACAGACCCCAGCACTGACGTACACAGGGCACAACAGCACTGCAGCGCCAGCCCCTCTGCCCTCCCAGTGCCAGGGCCAGCACACGGACCACACTGAGAGCCTTCAAGTGACACAAAGTGACAAACTCGTACAGGAAAGAGCCAACAAACCACAGGCAAATGTCCCCTTGCACTTTTCTAACAGTGATTGCTCAGTTTCTGTGCAGAGTATCACAGCTGCAGTGCCCTAAGACACACAAGCCCCCTCTAAAGCACTGTGGCACGAACATCTGCTGGTCTGAAGCCTGGACAACCACAGCCACTAACAGAACACAGGCTGAAGAGCTGCAGCATGCAGTGAGATTGGGTGCCAACGGAGAGCTCTCAGCAGCTCATCTCCAAAGGTCACAATTCACTGTGGTTTAACATGGATTTTCCTTGGAAAATGAAAGAAGATGAAGCAAAGCCAACCCTTACCTTATAGAGCTTCAGGCTGGCCTCGTGCCTCGAGTTCACGGTGTGAAGACGTAGCTTCTCCAGGCTGTTGGTGTAGTAGTCACACGCGTTGCATTTCAGATGGACTGGGTTCCCAATGGCCACACACTTGAGCCTCCATTCGTTGGCTTTGCCCCCCTCCTTGATATGTGCCACCAGCTGGTATTTCTGCACGTGCTTGTCCGTCTTACAGTGGAGCTGGAAGTTGGCCTTGAGCTGCGTGTTGTAGCGGCACAGCTTGCACTGGTACGAGTCCCCCATCACCGCCTTCCACTCGTCCTCGGGGAGGCTTCGCTCCACGTTCATGTGGAGGCCCAGCATGTCCAGGTTATCTGTAGTGAACTTGTTGCACACAGCGCACTGGAAGAGCTTCAGCGACGGGTCATTGGTCTGCGTGAAACTTTCCCCCAAGTTCATGAGCTCCTCAGACACCAGCTGTCCACCGCCCAGCCGCATGTCCAGCGGGATCTCGCCACCCACTGCGCAAAGGAAAAAGGGGAAGAAGAGGTCAGAAAGGCTGAATTCTTGCCAGAAGACAAACACAGAGGAGAACATAAGCTGCTCCCAAGTGCCACCTGTGTACCCACAAACACACAGTAAGAACACACAAAGCTGTGTGTCTCCCTTTACCCACTCTTCTGTGTTGCTGGTCTGCACCAGAGCTGAAGAAAAAAGTTATTGCAGCCAGCATAGAAGGCTGGGAATGGACTATCACCCTTGCTACGCTCCTGCTGAAGGATCATCCAGCCCTCTGCCCGTCAAAGGGGGCAAGAAAGTCCCCACAGACTTTGACAGTATGAAGAATTCCACAGCCCCACATTGAAAGTTTCTGTGGCTATTTCAAGAGCAGCATTAACGCTTCATTCCGTTTTTTCTTGCCTCCCTGGAGAAGCAAATGCTATCTCATGCAGTAGCTAAGCAGAGTCCCTAGCACATAAAACAAAGGTCAACAGTCACGAGCCCAGGTGATGGCCGCATCACAGGGAGGTCACCGCACTGCTATCACAAGTTGGCAACAGTGTGGAACACAGCATGGACAGAAACAGCCTGACACGTGCCACTGTTGTATCTCATCTCTTGTCCCAGAGTTCAAAATGGTGAAGAACCTTCTAAAAACAGTTTTGACAAGGTAAAGACAACAACAAATAAGAGTGCGAGAGCATTTCAAGGAGAGCCAGGAGGACCCTGTGTTTGTCAGGCTGACTCTTCAAACCAGAGCTCAACTCTGCACACTCACAGCTACTGAGCACAACAGGCTCCTACTCACACCAGAGCACCTGAGAGATGCAGACAGAAAATCTGAACAACCACAGAGACAAACCAGGAGCCCTGTGCCACCATCTCTCCTTCTCCGTTTTTAAGACATTTATGCTCTTTCTACAGCTCCTTGGTATTTTACCTTGATTTGATAAACAGCCCAGCTTAACAATTCTATGAAAGGAACCAGGTCAGCAATTCCTCAGTTAATCAAAAAGAGATGTTATTTCCTTAACTTTTCATTTCCTATGTTGCAACTTATTTGCTGAGAAGCAAACGGTCTTTGAGACATTCTCTCCTGAACTCACCATGCAGGAAAAACCCAAAGCAGACTCTTCTGAATTATTAATGTTCTGCTCAGTTTTGGACCAAAGTGTAAGAATGGGAAAGATCTGCTTCACTTCTCACAAAGATCACGGCGTGTATATCCGAGTCAAAAGGGCCAACCTGGTGTCAAGTGCTTATTAACACAGGCAGGGCCTCCTTCTGCAACCCTCAGTGTGAGATTTGCAACCATCAGGTGCACAGTTCACAAACTGCTCTCCAGGCAGCTCTTGGACATCCAAGGCCCTGTCATTTACTTTAGGGGCCTCAGTTAAAATGCTCCCAACTCATTACAACTGCCCCGTGCTTCTGTAAGGAAGGGCTCTGAGTTTCAAAAACCTCCAATCCCATCTGTTCACTGGCAGCAGAGGAACACCATCCCTTCCACCCCTCTCAAACCTGCTTACCTTGTCTTCTCAAGGCAACACAGTGTAGAACAAACCAACCCTGAAGAAATACACCTGCCTTTGGGAGTGCCAGCAGGTGATTGCACCCTCTCTCAAAGCTATCCACCAAACCACTCCCACTCCTCACCAAACCCAGGAGAAGTTCTCAGGAAACACTGTAGTTAGGATGCTTTCCACAATGAGGAAGAATATTCAGCACCATTGCACCCAAAACTTGTGTCTGCTGTTCCATTAACTCCCTATTAAAACTCTTGGAAAATGTACTAGAAAAGCCACAAGGAAAAACTGCTCTGAGTGAGCACAGGTGAGAAATGTGCCGCCTCCATCCTCGACCACCAGCAGCTCATGGGGCCACAGTGCCAGACCCCTTTGCTGGCTCTCTCACACGAACACGGTGGAAACCCCTTCAGCCTCACCTAGAGATGGAGCCATCGTAGCCATGGGGTTGGTGGGATCGAGCTGGAACCCCCCCATCATGAACTGTGCATCTGAGGAAGTGCTGTCCATCTTCAAGTTGGGAAGGTTCATGTTCTGCGCCAGGTAATACTGGTAGAGCTCAGCCTCGGCGGGGGACGGCAGGCTGCCGAGGCCTAGGTGCCGGTTATGTTGGATTTGGGACATGTTTTGCTGAAGCAGCATCATATTGTGCATGTGCTTCTCACTGGTCATGTGAATCCGAAGGTTCCTAGCTACGTTGGTCTCGTAGTCGCACACCTCGCACCGCCACGTAGGTTTGGTTTTTGGTTTGGTGGGGGAGGGAGCCCCACAGGTGCTACCGATGTTGGCGGCGGCGGCCGCCGCGGCAGCAGCTGCCGCCGCCGCCGCCCCTGCGGTGTGGCTGAAGACTTGCTCTCCCCCTCCGTTCTGCAGGTTCTGCATGTTGTTGAGATGCTTGTCGGACTGCATATGAATACTGAGGTTGCCTTTGGTAGTTGTGGAGTAGTTACAGACCTCGCAGCGGAAGGGCTTGTAACCACAGGTGTAGCTCTCGCCCCGCGCCAGCCGCGGGTGCGGCTGCCCGCTCTTGCAGTAGACGCAGGAGCCGCCTGGCTCAGGATGTTTCTCCTTCATGTGCGCCTCAAGCGTCTGCTGGTACTTGTAGTGCCAATTGCACTTGGGACACTTGAGTGTCTTACATGAGTTGCGAGAATGCATCATAGTCATGTGGCCACCCAGCGACCGCGAGGAGCCCAGGACCGTGTCGCACTTTGGGCACTCCACGCCGCTCCCCGAGGGGCACTCCCCACCCCCAAGTTCACAGAGGGGGCCAGCATGCTGGTGATGGGAGATGTAGCTCCCGTCCTCGCCCTCTGCACTCTCATTTGGTTCTGGTGCTGTGGCATTGTCTTTATTGGCACTTTCATCGATGAAGTCCAGCCTCCTGCTGCCCTCGGCCACACTGGCTCCGCCGCCCTCATTGTTAAAGCTTAAGTGATTCCTCCTGTTTGCACCATCAAAGACAAAGGAAGAAGCAGAATTAGAACTAGTAGAAGCCGTGCCCCGTGACAGGGTCTGGAGCACGTTAGGCATTAAGGGAGAGTTAGAAATGCTTTGGTTTGAGAGAGCAAGGTCCTTTTTGCTGCTGCCACTGCCTGCCACAGCCCCAGCATCCTCCTGGGGCCGGTCCTCCAGTTCATCCTCCAACTCGTTTGGAAATAGTCCTTTGCAACCCTCATCATCCTCATCTTCTTCCTCTTCCTCCTCTTCCTCTTCCTCCTCCTCCTCTTCCACCTCCTCCTCCTCCTCCTCTTCCACCTCCTCGGCTGGCTCCACCTTTTCCGAGAGGCTGTCCTGGTCGTCCCCCTCTTGTTTCTCCCCCCCTGCCACCCCAGGGTCCTTCCCCTCCGAGGATTTGGTGGGACTGGAAGCCAGCGGGCCTAGGGGGACTGAGGTAATGGGAGTCTTCAGAGCTGAGCTGGTCAGCCCACCCAGGTTGAGGAGTGCGCTGGGGGCCAGGACACCCGCTGCCGGCGGCGGCTCAGCTCCACTGGCCGCCCCGGCCTGGAGGGCCTGCTCACCTTCCATGCAAATGCCACTGAATTTACCATAAAAACTGTGTCCAGGGCCTATGAGGTTAGCTGCGGAAACGAGAGGGTGCTGAAAGGTTTTGTTTTTTGGTTCCAGAAAGCTGACAAGGGGTTCCTTGTCTTTGCCTATCCCTTGGATGATAGCGGAGATGTTCTTATTGCTAAGAATTTTCCGCTCCTCCTCACTCAGAGTCATTCGGTGGTCGTGCACGGCATGGGTCACGAACGAGCGGACATACCCAAAGGAGAGCTTGCACAAGAAACACATCAGGATGGGCTTCCTCTTCCCATAGAGCACAAAGCCATCGAATTTGGACAGGTCCACATTGTTGGGAACATCTTTGGATACGCAGGAGCTTTTGGCAGAACCGTCGCTGTTCAGGTAATCCTTGTTGCTTTTGTGTCGCACATCGAAGACGCGGAAGCTGTGCAGGACGGGGCTGATGCCCGCCAGGGCTGAGGTATTCGGGAAGGCCTGGTCTGAGCCCTCAAACCACTTCCCGAAGGATGAGGCTATGTGGAAAGTGTTGATGATCTGTGGGTAGACGGGAGCGGCAGCAGAGGGCTCTCCCTGCTTGGGCAGAGAGTTCGGGAGCAGCGAGGGGAGAGTCCCGCTGCCGCCGGCACCCCCGCTTTGCACCAGCTGGCTGAGGCTCTCCACGATGTAGGCTGAGCCGTCGGGCTGGTAGACGATCTCGCCGGCCAGGTTCTCCACGTCGCTCTCCTCCTCGCCGTCCTCGCTGCTCTCGCTCCCGCTCTCCCCCCGCAGCGGCGGGGGCGGGCGGGCGCCGGCACAGCGGTGCTCCATGTAGCTCTGCAGGCCGGCAAAGGAGGCCGCGCACTGCCCGCAGCTCACCTCCTTGCCCACGGGCTCGGTGCCGGGACCCGCCGCGCTGCTCTCGGGGACGCGCTCGGTGAAGGGGACCCTCAGGCTGTCCAGGGGGCTGCAGCTCTCCGCCGCGGGCTGCTCCATGCTGCCGGCCGGGTCGGGGAGGTGGGCGCTGTTGAGATCAGTCCATTGCTGGTGCTGAGGAATGCCGCACCCATTGTCCTTCCCAGGGATGACGGGCGAGTCACAGCCTTCCATGGCAGGGCCGGCACGGAGCGCTCATCGCACCCGGTACGGCTCCGACCTGCGGATGGGACAGAGGAGAGAGGCGGGTGAGTCAGGGTGCTCCCATAAAGACCCCCACCACCAGGGCTGCTGACCCTGCTTCCCAGGACCAATGGGGTGCGCCAAGATGGGCTCCAGGATGGGCACCCCAGCCTTGGGGAAGGTACTGCTGGCAATGAGCAATGCAAACACATTGGAGCAGCAACACAAGAGGCAAGCTGAAGGGGCCTGGAAGGTGGCAAAAACCTCCTTAACATCTTTCCTAAAGGGAGCCAGCAAGAAGATTGTAGGACCTGCACTGTCACTCCCAAGGCCTTGGGTCTTCAGAAAACAAAACATCATGGGAAAGCTTGTGACAAAAACAAGAGATGACAACAAAACAGTTCTGTGGCTTTACAACTTGGTAAAACTCCTATTCTCTGGCTCCCCCTAAGGCAGATGCTGTTTTTCTGGGTGTTACCCTTCCACTAATGGCTTGGGAAGCCCTGACCCAGTGCTACCACACGTGCAGCTCAATGGGACACCACGTGATCCACAGAAACTCACAGTGATTTTGGAGTAACAGTGCTCAGCATGCACAGGAGACCTAATGCTCTGTTCTGGACAGAGTTTAAACAGAGAGATGTCAGGAGAGGAACCAAACAGGAAATTCCAGATCTGACAAGGGTGCATCCTGGGGACTGGAGAGCGGTCAGCCTGCCATGCTCCAGGAACCTCCCAGAGACCCTGCAGGGCACAGCCTCTGTGCACAGATTGCTTCCTCTCACCCCTGGAGACAAACGGTGCGTGCAGGTCCTGCAAGAGGAGCACACCCTTCCCACTGCTGCCATTTCACCACATCAACGTGACTGGAGGATTCCCACCAACTGCCAGGCAGTCTGCAGGCCTGGGCTGCTGACCATGGCCAACATCCAGGGCCCCCTGTCATCATGACCCTTCTTGCTGCATCTGGCCAATGACTCCAATACTGCAATCCTAATGGAGCCCTCTTCAGCTCATACAGAAACTGTGAAGAGAACTGGAAACCTGCCAAGGAAGGCATGACCAGTTGCAAAGCCAGTAATGTGTCACAGCAGCGCTGTGTGAACTACCTGAATTAGTTTCAAGCAAAAGAAAACTGAGTGACAATCGGCATCTTTTTCTGGTTTCACCAGCTCCCAGTTTATTTTCCTTTATTACACAGAGCCATCCACACTTCGGCTGATTTCTCTAATGTGTTTGTACTTTGTCTTTACATTTGACTTCTGGTGAAGCTCAAAGAAAAAGCATTTACAGCTAACACTGAAGGCAAAGTCATACTCTCAAAGCCCATGTGCAAGGATGCCTGCAGAAGGACACGCAGGTGCAACAGGGAGACACCACCCAATGTGATCACACACAATGTTACTCCACAGCACCTCCAGTCTCACGCTCCTGGATTCTATGCCATACACAGCTGCCTCTGCAGTTGCACTGGGAATGAACAGGGATTTGCTCTGCAGTAACAGTAATCTGGTGCACTAAACAGAACAAGAAGGAAAAGCAGAATCCCGCTGCCAAAAGGCGCTCGTTCTTAGTCAGCCAGTTTTGTTCCCCTAGCCTAAAATATGCTCCAGCCATGTAATGGCTCCTATTGCACCAGCTCCCTCCCTGGATCACCAACCTTCTGTGTTGAGGCTGCACATTCACCTTCTCACAACACACCTACTCTCTCCCTTTTCACTGCTACTTCTGCACTGGCAACCGCAATCCAAATTAAGCCAAAACAGATTCATTCGGAGGAAATAAGGAAAAAGAAACTCCATAAGCCTCCTACTTTTGCCAAGCGAAGTTTTAGGAATATCTATGCTGACTTCAAAGTGCAACATGGAATGGCAAGACCCTACCAATTCCTTCAGACATGGAGCACTGTGCGGGCCAGCACAGCCAGCTCCCGGGACACACGGCCAGGTGAGAACAGCCAGGGCCACAGCAGCTCTGCCATCAGGAGCTCCTGACTGGCAGGAGATGCCTGACTGACAGCCAGGCCGGAAGGGTTAGCAGGGCTGGAGGGGCGGGAGGGTTAACAGCCTGATTGGAAAATCAATGTAATAAATGCTTGGTAAGTTACAGGAACATGCGGGAAGAGGAGGCCGCGATTGATAAAGGACTGCAGCTTTGATGCTGCACTGGGGACTTGTTTATTGACAGGAAAGCCAATCTCTCTCCCGGCCTGGCCCGGCCAGGCAGACCCGCACGCTCCAATTAATTGGTGGGCTTTTCTGCCTTGGCTTGCTTTAACAGCTCTCTCCCACTCACTCCAAGTTAACCAGCTCAAGATGTGCTATGCCAAAGGAATCTGCTCTCCTCTCCCTTTTCTCAACACAGAGGAGCCCTTACGGGGCATGGGAAAAACCCAGAGCCAAAATGGCCAGCCCAAGTCCTGGACACAGGCTGAGCCCCTGCACAAGCCCAAGCACTTCTGATGGTTCAGTCACCATTGGAGCTGTTCCTGAAGGGAGCACGAGGCATGAAAATATTTGTTTCTACTCACACAGAAGCTGCAGGAATCATCTCTTTAAACTGAAAACAGCAACTTCCTTGCTAAAGCAAACCAGGCTCTAAGCAGGAACACAATGCAGTTATTAGTCCACTATTGGGCCCTGTGTCTTCCACCACCCTGGACCCCCCCTAGGCCACCTGTGTGGGGCAGACAGTGTGTGAGAGCTCAGATGGACAGACAGTGGTGTGCTCCACACCTCCCATTCGCCCCCCCCCGCCGCCCTCTCTGCTGTTTATCAGCCAGTCAATAAGAAAAGGTAGTTCTTACTTAAGGAGGCAGAAGTCAACTCGTCAGGTCGATCAGCACTCTGTCTGTAAACATGGTTTCCCGTAAAATCAATGAACTCCAGTTACAGAGAGAACAGCCTGAGTGCCAGAGACTCTGCGCTCTCACACTGCCCCAGTGGCAAAGAAGGGCTCTCCTGGTCCCTTCTGCAGCCTCACGTCCCACCACTGCCATGCCCACCTTGCCTCTGGCCACGGCCCGTCCCAGCCCCTGCCCGTTCCTCACAGCACCAGTGCACCTTACAGTCCCTTGGAGCCGGCGTGGCACCACGGCAGCCCAGAACAGAGCTGTGCCTGGATGGCAGGTGCAGGGGACAGCACAACACTGTGTGCCCCACGCTTCTGCCACGTTCCTGCCAAGCAGGCCTGGCAGCTGGCAGCCACGCTGTGCAGAACACGCGTGGAGTCAATCCCTGTGCCCCCGTCACCTCCTTCCAGCCTCAGCCCCATCCTCAAAGGGACAGACATTCCATCTTCCAGAAATGCTTCCACCACAGAGTGGCTGGTCCTAAAGCAACACCCTGCAATCCCTGGCAGGCTGGGGCTCCTGGGCACCCCCAGCCTGTGGCACCAGGCTGCTTCCTCCCCTGGGGATGCTGGCAGCGGCGCGGGCAGCAGGGATGGAGCGGGAGGGAGGAGGGGGCTCCTGCTGTTGCCCAGGCTTCCCGAGAATTAAATATGAACAGCCGTGCTGTGTAATTTTAAATTGTTAATTAGCACAGGGTTAATTAGGCGGCCCTTTCACAAGAGGCTGTTTGGCAGTAAACCAAGACTAGAAGCAATGAGGAAGGAGGAAAACAAAAGGAGAAAGCGACAGTGAGAAACTGTTCCCCCAGCTAATGACCCACATGGCACCATGGAAAAAAGGGCGCTGAGGACAGGGAGAAGATACAAGCAGATGCATTACACCCACAGCCATTACCTGGCCAATGGTCCCTGCAGGCTGCCCTCCCTCTGCCCAGCTGCATGGCACAGGGAAGCACTCAGGCCCTCAGTCAGCTCCAGGGTGCCAGTGGCCCAGGAAAGCCAAAAAGGACAGAGGCGGGGGAGGACAAGGACAGCACAGGACTAACAGTGGGCTCAGACACTGCCCACAGCCCTCCTCACATGCTCAGCCTGGTCTTCTGCAGCATCCTCAGGACAATGCCTGGCCAAAAAGCTCCTGTCTCAGCAATGGCACTTGTTCCTGCCTGAAAACCAGGGATGGACATACCAAAGGTGAGTGAGCAGCCAACTCAACTTCATGGTCATAGAAACACAGAACAGCTTGGGAAGGGCCCTTGGAGATCCCTGGGAACAGGTATGTTCAAAGCTCCCAGGAGCAGGAGCCCAGGCAAGGGGTGCAAGGCAGTCACCCTCTGCAGTGGCGACACAACGAATCAAAGCTTTCTGTCTTGCCTCCCCTACACAGCACTCAGATAACACTTAGGAAATTGCAAATGGAAAGTCATGATAAAAATAATTGCCTAGGATCAAGAATTCCAAAATTAAGGAAGAACAGTACGTATGTTGCCAAAGCAACTTTAATTGTGCTCCTTTATGCATATGAATGATGATACTTCCTGCAATTAGGTGAGCACACGCCGCCTTGCTTGGCAAGCGGGGCGGTCACAGAAGAGGGTAAAACAAGGTGGCAGGAGCATGTTGTCACTTTATGTGATTTCTACAGCAGCTGCTATCACACAAATATGTGAAGAGTTACTTCCTAGAATAGAAAGATCTTTTCAAATTTCCTCAGCAACACTGGCTGGAGATTCCTGTGGCAATACCAAGAGTTTCAATTCCCAGTTCTGTAAAACGCTTCTACCTTTTAAGCTCAACAGAAGACACAGAATCCAGCTCTCTCACATTCATTAAGGTGCCAGAAAGCAGCAAGATACCTGCCAGCCTAAGGGAAGTGCTGAAAACTCCGCAACAAGACTTGAAATATTAGGATAAAATGGTTCTTGTGTGCCAAAACCTGAGCATTACAGGGAACACGGATGCACAGTGTGAAGAATGATTTCTGGGGTTTTTCTGCCAGCGTTTTAATATATAGTGCCTAGGGATTCCTAACCAAAAAAAAAAAACCAACCTGAAAATACTGATATTTATTTGCCAAGTTCAACATTTTAATGAAGCAATTACAAACTAATTTTTCCTTTTTGCATAGCAAGTCATATTTTGCACCTCTCCAAGTGAGACCAAGGTGTGTTTTAGCACACACCCTGATCACAGTGGAGTTGTTTCACTGGCAAACATGGTCTGATGAGCAAGATACCAGTCTTGCCAAATCCTGAACACCTTACATCTCTCTTCCTCTTTTGCAGTGAGGCTTTACCAACTGAAAGCCCAAGTTCAGTTCTTCCAGCGTTCTGCTCTGTGCCAGACTGTTTCCATCTGGACACATTCAACGCCTCTGCAGTGGGAGCAGAATTAACAAGCCAGCCCTACCTGCTGGTGGAAGACACAGCCAAACAACACTGACCATGGGTTCCAAAGAGTCTTGGGGCTGCAAGTCCTCACAAACTGGTTGGTTATCCCAACAGAACCAAGAATTCATAGAATCACTGGGGTTGGAAAAGACCCTTAAGATCATCAAGTCTAACCATTAACCCAGCACCGCCAAGGCACTAGTAACCCATGGCCCCAAATACCACACCGACACACCTTTTAAATCCCTCCCTGGGATGGTGACTACACCACTGCCCTAGGCAGCCTGTGTTAGTGCCTGACCACCTTTCCCAGGGAAAAAATCTTTCCTCTGTGGAAGTCCCTATGAGCTTTCCCCTCTGAGGGATAATAGCCCATGGATTGTGAAGGGCCCAAAGTCCCAGAAGGGGATGATGTGGCCCACTGAAAGAGAAGATCCCTCAGGCACTACAGGGACAGGACAGCCCCCCTGCAGGAAGCCAGCCGTGTGGAGGGGTCACTGTGGGCAGCCAAGAGCTCGCTGCCAGCACGGCCGCGGTGCCAGGCTGACACGGGCTCACATCCACGGGCACAGCCGGCCCCTCAGATCTTCCCGGCAGCATTAGCATAAACAGCTTCTCAAGCAGCAGGAAGCAAAGGGAACGCTGAACAAAACAGGGCTGAAAGCTGCAGGGCTCAAGCACTTGGCATGAAACGGAGAGAAAGGGGCTCCTTGAAAAGGTGAAACTTCCGTATTATCCACGTCTTCCCTCTGCCCTTCACACCAGCTAAAACTGAGCCAATGGGAGTAACACAAGTCAGGCAGCTTTTCAGAAGGCATTTTGTTATGAACTATTATTCCAAGTTTGCTGATCCCTATGAGCCAGCTACTGCACTACACACAAAAATACTTATCTAATCTTCAGCCCGCTGCCATTGAGAGTGGAGTGATCCCAAGGAGGGCCAGCAGGCTTTCTGAGAGCAGCTGGGGACCAGAGCGCTGATTCCTTCAGGAGATTCTCAGCACTAAGAGTATTTTGCAGCAGAGGTAAACTGGCTTCAGCCACGCTTCTCTCTACACAGCAAACTGAAGCACTTGCTTAGCTCATATAAGACAAGGCATTCACACGCTCCCAGGGCACAGAGCTTGTGCTCAGTTTCTGCACGATCCTCTCCTCTTGAGTAGGACACCACAGAAGTTCCAGGTTTTCTTTCAAAATGTCACACATCCCACGATTCTGCTGTTGTGCAACTCACCCCTTTGCTCCAAACCAATCTTTCTTGTTAAATGGTATTCTCAGCCTATGCTGCTGCATAACTAGCTACATTTGCATCTGGTCTGTGTTTTCAGTGCACCGTTGTTGATCCAGCTCCAAAATTAATCAAAGAGCTGCTGAGAACAAACTGCCTCGCTCTGTCACAGACCCCTGGCTTCCCCCAAGCCCCAGTGCCTCAGGAAGTGGGCCATGCCTGTGCCCCCATTTTGCCATGCTGCAGCTGCTCCTGTCTCCCCAGTGCGTGTCCAGTGGCTCGCACCAGTTCCAGCCACCACAGCTTTGTCTGGGCCCCATGTCCCTCTGTGGAGGGAAAGAACATCCACAAGGCCTTGCACTGGGCATCCCTTACCCCCACCGAACCCCTGGTGATGCCTGTGAGCAGAGAAGCCCTGAAATGCTCTGGGTTTGCAGCCCTGCCACAGGGCTTTGGGATCAGACACAGGCTGCCCCAGCTGAAGAGCTGCTGCTCCGCTGCCAGGCTGTGCTCCGCACTCGCAGGGACTCACCCACAAACCCTGCCAAGGCTCCTTCCTCCCACGGGCTTACCCAAACAACATGTGCGCTCCAGACTAGTGTCAAGGGCCACGCCAAGGGTAAGAGTTAGACTCATAAGTCATGCAGATCCCCTCCGCCAGGGCTCGGATCCAGTCCTTGTTAGGAAGCAGACTCACTGCGACATTCTGGGCTCAGTTGCTCTTTCCCACCCTTTGGGAAAGCCGATGCTTTGGATCGGGAGAGCAAGCTTAGAGGTATTAGGTCATTCTGTAACCATTCCACTGGCTGCTCAGACAATCACCATGGCTGATACGTCAGCTCTGAACTGCACACGCTGGGGTTGCACAGTCCCACCATGAAGGTCACCAGGCCTGCTCACACCAGCCATCCATGTTTCAGTATAAACACCAGTTACAGCCAGATCACTGGAAAATAATCTAAAAAACCTCTAAAACAGGTGAAGAAACTTGCTGGTATAGCTGGGAAACCACCCTATTTAGAGCAACCTTTAGGCCAACTTCTAGCAGACGTAAGTGGTCTTGTACTCCTGTCAAGAGCATCCACATTTGTTGCTTCCAAAACTACACCCTGCTCCAGACTTCATATACAGCCTAAGCATGCTCCTTATCTGGCCAAAATAAACCCTCCTGATTGCAGCAACCATCAGGAGTCAACACCTACGGACCCCTGACAGCTCAAAGTCTCAAGTTCATGCTCTCCATGTGCACAGTGCACAGTCCCTCCATCAGCTGCCACATCCGTGGTGCACCTCAGAGCCACCACCTGTGAAATACTTAACTACCTCAGCTTGAGAGAGCTGACAGAGATCAGGATGTGCCCCATGCACGTGCAGGCACTCCCAAGCCCAGGGAGCAGCACACAGCAGCACACTGCGAGGGACGCAGGCACCTTCAGAGATGAGGAAGTTGCCAAACACACGTCTCCAGACCTCCAGGACTGAAAGTGTTACTCAGCTGCCTGGCCTCTTGCTAATTGTGGGTTTTATTTTTATTTCCTATTACCCTCTTGCACGCCTGATGAGATTATCTTACCGGAACTGACACAGCTGGAGGCTGCAGCCATACATGGAGCCTCTCAGGAGGCAATGCAATTTTATTTTCATTGATCAGGAATCAGCAGGGCAGTAAATGATGGGAAATTCCATTAGGAGAAATACTGGGCCACAAGACCCAACTATCTAGGTACAACCAAATCCCAGAAAGTCCCATCCCTCCTCAAAGCCCCATCGGGATGCGGGCAGCAAATCATCTTTCTTCCTCCCAAAATGGAGTCAGCTACTAACCTGATATTCCTAATTGCTGCCTGCACTGCCAGAAGCGGAGGCAATGCTGTCAGAGCACCCCCAAGGGCTCACTTAGCCCAGACAGTGCCTTTGGTAGAGCCAGCAGCACTCGACCGCCCCAGCTCAGCCCAGCAGCCGCTGCAGGGCCAAGGCTGTTTTCCAGCTCGTGCCCATCCCACAGTCTTTGTTCTCACAGGCCAGGCAGGTGTGAATGGTGCTGGCATGCCAGTGCCTCAGCCAGTCCCAGCAGAGCCAGGCAAAGCCAAGGGGATGTCCATGCATGATCCCATTTGGAGCCCGAGGCCCCAGTGAAGCATTACAGTGTCACTGCACAGAGCAGCCCTCCTTCTCCAAGGGCCACTGCCTTGGGACATAGAGCAGTGTGGGAGCACACAGGGACCTCAGGGAACCCCCCTTCTGACAGAGCACCACACACCACACACCACTGTTACAAGCCCAAACTCCTCTGAGCCTGAACTGGGAACCAGATGCCAAACCTTTTATTTTAAACCCCACAATACACAGATATGCACTCAATCCCTCGCTGATAAAAATCCCACCATCAGGCCTCTGACTGAAAGCTGGGTTTGCCCCATCTGCTGTCCCTGTGTCCCTGTCACACACACCTGGGTGACAGGTGGGCCCAAGGGCCCCGGCAGGACGGCCGGAGCTGCCGGCAGTGCAGGGGTTAACGGGAGCTGACCGTGGCACAGTTGTTAAGGTGATCAATACCAGCGAGATACTAAAGCAGCATAAGCCACATTATTGACTGCCAAGCAGATGATAAAACTGTTTATTATGGTAATTGCGGGGTGCCTCCAAGGTGTTCCTAGTGCTGTCTTGAGCTTTTTACCAAAATAAGAATTGCCAGAGCATCACCTGTCTGCAGCCCCCCACGTCCCAGTGAGACCCTTCACGTGCCACTGTGCCCACACACTGACCCCAAGCCACCTCCACAGCCCAGCCACCACTGGGATGGAGAGGGTCACATTCGCAGAGACAGTGCCTGAACTGTTTATCTTACACACACCCGTATCAGGGCTTACTCCTACGGCTGCTGTACACCTGCTGCAGCATCCATTCCTGGGAAAACAGTGCTCAAACACCAAACCCTGTAACTTCAGTTCTGGATCCTCCTCCTAATCAGCTGAAAATTAAACTCCATTTCCCACTCTGAAACATTTCCTTCAGTATTTCAATTCCTTTTACCTCCACTCTGGACTTTGTAGAGTTTCCTACATCCTTTTACCAAGATTTAACAGAATTTATCCCTTCAGGACCCAAACTTTTGTGCAATGCATGAGGAATTCTTTTTGAGAAGACTGAACTCTGGATACACTCAGTGTGGGAGACCCAGCAGGTGTATGTGGTGCAGGCCATACCTCAGAGCAGGTGACACACTGCAGCTTGTCACCTGCCACTGTGTGTCTGCAGGGCCAGCAGCCCATCTGCCAGCACACAGCAAGGCAACATTTTGATTCTGAAGTAGTTTCAAATATCAGAATAGTTTCTCTTGGATTAAACTCAGTAACGCGTACGCCCCAGCCTCCAGAAGTGATACCAAACTGCCCGATGGGATGTGCTCTGGCAAAAGCATCTACTGCTCCTCCATCCGCAGGAGCAGGAACAGAGGCTGTAACACACTTGGGGCTCCATTGCCACCACAGCCAAGTGACAGCTGAAAATGACTTTAACAAGGGCTGAAGCTCCAGGGTTCTGTCAGCAGCTCCATGGGCAGTAATTAAGGAGTATGGGTCCCATTACCTCCCAGTACAGACAAGGCTCTGACAGCTCCATCACAGTGTTAACCCCAAGGACCATTTGCTATGGGCTGCAGGCAGCACTCGGTGCCACCTCCACTGCCTTGGCTGGCTGCTCCTGTGCAGCTGAATCACCTTCTCTAACTGATCACTGGTGACATCTGCAAAATAAACTTCACACCAGCAGCCTCACTGTGGACCGGCCTCAACCTGGACAAGACCACAGAAAATGGTTCTGGCAAATGCTCCTTCCCCTAATGCCTTCTCTTGTCTGGACCAGAATAACCCACCCTGCTGTCTCCTCCTCATCCCCCTATTCCTTGGTGCCTCCCACCCCTCTAGAAGATGCCATTTCTCCCACAAGCACAGCCAGTCAAACACTCTCAAGCCAAGTTTTTCAGGGTGAAAGACAAAACACCTCCACAACTGCTTCATCCTTCCATGCTGAACCCAGCCCTTCTTTCTCAGCTGCTCTCTCCCATGCACATCTGTACTGCAGGACATGGTGAGGATGTGTCCTACCTGTCCAGCTCACTTGCAGAGAACGAGAAGGGCAGCGATGGAATTGACAGCACAGCTGAACCCAGCACTCCAAAGAGCAAGCACATCATGCCACACAGCCACTGCACTGCAGGCTGCAGAGCCCTATGAAACTCATTCCAGAGGTCTTGGAGAGCTGGGGGCTGATCTTTCAAATGTTCATCAGTGTATCAGTTATAAACAAGATTAAAACAATCCCCTCTTTTTAAAATCTAGACAAGGGAGAAGATCTCCCTCCCTGTCACCCTTCTCATGAGCGATCTTCCATCAGGGTTTTTCCCCTCCTGTTCTAGAACAACACTCTAGAAAACAATTCAGGGTCTTAAACAATTCTGTTCTACTCCTCCACACAAGTCCTGCCCCCACTCCTTCACCTCTGTGGGGGGAGGCAGCAGGTGCTCTGAGGCAGTGCCAGCTGCAGGGCTGGGTGCACCTCTGTGCTTTATCCAGAGCCATCCCTGGTGGTTAATGCAGCAGGAGTCACCTGGGATCTGGTCCCTTCCACAGCCCCCCTGGACCTGCAGCTCTGAAGACACAACTCACTTCTGCAGAGAAGGCAGGGACAGCAGATTGGGGCCCCAGTAGCACTTACTTTTCTTGAAAACATCTGTTTTCATTATCACTATTACTTTTAATTAGCACTTTACAGCAGCCATGAGCCCTCCCAGCTGGAGGAGAGCTCTGCTCCTAAATGAACAATTAGAAGGTGCACTAAGGGAATTTTTTTCTCATCTTCAGAACCCAGTTTTTCATCAGAGCTCAAAGACAAACCATCTGGTTAAAGGAGCTCCCTTGAAGAGGTCTCTTCAGGCACGGCTCAAAGCCTGCAGGTCACCTGGGGATCCCTACGGCCTGAACGGCCACTGAACTCAGGAACCTGAAACACTGAACTGATTACTGATGTCAGGGTCTGAACACCTCTACCCTCACCGCTCACTGAACGGCCTCCTCTTCCTCACCCGGCCACAGTAATTGCCCTGCAGAAAATCAAAGACTTTAATGCCCATCTCACTCGTGAAAGGCCCCTGCTCAAGAGTTCAGGCCAAGCACAAGCTGAAAGACAGAGCCCTATTAAATGCATAAGGAAATAGGTTCCTATGAAGCCTAATTACTAGAAACAGGGACTCCTGATCAAGTGCTTCTCCGAAACCCAACAATGAAAAACATGCACATAAAAGCCCCCAGAGACAGCCTCAGCCATTCCAAAGAAAGCAAAAGGACAGAGAGGTGAAGTGTCAGGATGAAAGGGCCGTCCCAGGGCCACCGCTGCCATCCCAGCAGCTCTGCGAGTACAGCACCCACAGACTCCAGCCTTTAATTAGGAACAAGCCATGAAGCTCCAAAACTCTTTAGTCAACACTGATGAAAACCTCATCTCCTGCACCCCTCTATTCCCTCAGCACTGCCACTGCACTGCTCCCGACACCACGAGGCTCAGCACCCACTCTGCCCCAGCAGGGCAGAACAAGGAAAGGTGACCAAGAAGCTTCCCCCTCAATATCCCCAAATCCTTGCATCCCACAGAGTCCCACTGTGGCTGCCCAGCAGTGCTGCATTTTCCACCTCCCAAGTCTGGACTTGGAACATGAGCCTTGTGTTCCAGAGAGCATTTCAGAACCATTCTAGAAATCCTAAGGTTGGATGAATGACACGGCTTCCAGTAACACCAACATTGTAATTTCCACTCCAGCTTGGAATCCTTTAAGTCACCCGGGTTCCCCTATGCCCCATCACATTTTCCTTCCTCCTCACCCTTTCACGCCAGCACTGAGTTAAATTCCATGGCAGTGAATTTCATATGAATGTCAAATAAATGTTACTTAATTATTTAACCTCTGATTACACCTCCTGCCATGGAAAGTTTACTTAAGCTACTCAGGGGGGACATGGCTTGCAGTGTGCAGCCCGTGGTAATGGACAGGAATACCAGCACCAGAGGATCCCATGGCTTGCCCTGGAGCCCAGAGAGCCTGGCCAGGGCAGCCGTGGCCAGGCTGGGACAGCCAAACCCGTGCCCAGCAGCACCGTGTCCTGTGCACACCCCGAGTGCTCCCCGTGCCCTCCCACACCCTGGGCATCCAGGCCTGCCAACTGCATTTCTTCTGTTCAGCACCTGCAATCCAGCAGGGACTGTGAGCTCAGCTCAGCTGTCTCTGTAGAAGGGGAAGCAAATGCCTCCAGTGCCCAATGGGCCCAGATACTGATCAGACCACAACACAACACAGGGGGAAAATGACACAAAACAATTAATTCTTGGCTCCTTGTTTTAGCTCTGGGCAAGGGAAGGTGCACAATAGAGCGAGAGGAGACTGGAACAGACAGAGGCTGGGATGTGCTCCAAGAGCCCCAGGGGCGACAGCGCTGGCTCCCAACCCCACAAACACAGGGCTGCTCTCCAACAGGTGAGGGCTCCTGCAGGCTCCTGGGCAGAGGGAACGGGGAAAGCCTCTACTGCAAGATTTAGTCTGACTTTTCCATGCCAAATTCCTCAGAGAGAGAACAGGGCTGAGCCATATCTGATAAATCCACCTTCTGTGACCAGGCCTGTATGTAGGTAGGGAAGGAAGAAACTGATTCAACAACCCAACTGAAGTGCACGCTGGAGTCGGCAAAGGAAGGCGCAAGAAGAGAGTGACATGAGAAACTGTCCACTTCTACATCACAGCCCATCTGAAAAGGAGGCTTGAAATCCAATCTTTGTTTCCAAAGGCAGCTTCTTTCTTCCTCTTCACCCAAGTTCCAAATAGAACAAGGGACACTCTTGCCTAAACCACGCTCAGCTGCTGGCCATGCCCGTGTGCTCCAGGGACAACACAACGTGACTGTGTACGTACGGTGACCATGGCCAACACTCCTGACAGTGGCAGGAGTCAGACGAGTCACCCTTACCAAAAGGGAAAAAATAAAAACCTCTCAGTCATAAAATAGTCTGGAACAATGTGAAGCTTTTCCAAGACTCACAACTTCATTATTGCAGGCCAATGAAGATGCATTTACTCTCCAACAGTTTCCTGAGGAAAACCAAGGACTCACTGGTCCAACTTAACCACGTCCTGCCCATGCTGAGAGCAGAATTAGTACTGTACCAGAATGTGCATGCTTGATTTTATTAAAAAAAAAATAATAAAAAGGGGCAATATACAGGGCAACAGGAACAGAGGTTTAAGAGAAAATTCAATATGGTAAATATCAAGTGACTTAAAAAGAGCTTGAACAGAAATTAAATGGGAAAATTGTTACTTATTTTTCTTTCGAATTCAAACCCCCAAATGCAAAGTGATTTTTCTTTCAAAAGCAAAACCCCAGTTGGGGGAAAAACTTAATTATGAAGGCCTTCTTCAAAGGTTTGTGGCAGAGGATACATGAAAAGATGGGGGAAAAGATAGAGTTTGAGCTGCAGAAAGATATTGCTCTGCATCATGACAACACACTTGCAGCCTGTGCCCACACAGGGCTGTGGGGCTGATGCTTCAGCCCACCACCTCAGAACAATGTCTGTCTGGGGCTCCCTCCCCTCCCCTGCTGCCCTGTGCCCAGCCACAAAGAATGAACTCATTTACACAGCAAGTGTCTAACAGACTCCTTCCCCCCACATCCCTCCCCCAGGGCCAGGAGCAGCAGCAGGCACCCTGCCACACCACGGCATGCGCTGACAAGGTTTTAATTACCTGGGTGAAGCAGGACAAGGAGATATCTCCAGGCCTAAAGGAATCATTACTCATCCAGCCCAGCCTCTAGAGCATCAAAAGCTGAGTGACTGACTCTCCATCAGCTGATCCAGGAGGATCAGTCTGGAAGGGAGGCTGAGAAGGAGCCCTGTATACTCAGTTTATCAATAAAAATACTAAGTACATGATTTTCAAGCCACAGGTTTCTACAGGCATGTCCCTGAGCTGTCTGTGCTCCAGGGTCCTCCTCAGTGTCCTTCCCCTCATCCTCAACTGAATTCAGGTCCTTCCTTCTCAGTGACACTGAGCCAAACCATAGCAGGAGGAGTTGGAGCCCAGCCAGCTGTCATGTGAGCTCCAGGCTCCACGGGGACATAAAATCAGCCATCAGACCTTTGAAAACCTGCCCAGCCCATGGCAGCAGTGTTTGGTGGACTACACAGCCACAAATGATACCACTTTTCTGGGCTCCCTAAAATCTGACCCGCTGTGTGCACCCTCAGAGCTCAGCCCAATCTGCTCCTTGTCCCCAGCTCTTCAAGGGAGGTGATAAGCTGAAGACGTTTTATAGAATAACATTTCCTTAACTCTGCTGCCTAACCCATTTCCTGATGTGAACCACCCACTGACACAGATGATGCTATGAATGACTCTCCATCCTACTTAAAACATCTCTTGGAGCCATGGTAAATGCCAGCATTAAAGGTACAGTTGTGAACAAGGTACTCAATTAAAATAAAATTTTAACACAGCACAGAAAACAGGAACAAGATGGAAGAGGAAAACTAACCCTATGTGACTACTTTTTTTCCAAGGGACACAGGTCTGGAAAACACATCAGCTTTTGTTTTGCACAGAGATGCACATTCTCTGTAAGATACACGGACACCTGGGACCTGTGAACAGCCAGGTACGGGGGTGAAGCATCAGCCCCTCTGCCCCGACATAGGGGCACCTGCCCTCAGGGACACCTGAGCTGCAGGAAGGTCCATGGGCCTGCAAGTGAGAACCAGGGAGCCCCACTGGCAGAGCTCTGGCAGGGAACGGCTGTCCCTGGCAGCGGTCATGTGAGACAGAGGTTCCCAAAGCAGAGTGGCAAACCAGTTCCCCTTTCTAAGGGAGGGAAGATGATCTCAACAGCAGCCACTGTCTGGCACAAGAACTGAAGGCTGAAGGCCACAGCAGGCAGCCCTACCCTGCCTGAAAGCCAACCTGAATATTCTGACTTCCCCAAGGACGTACGGGAATTTCCAGGGTGTGACCACACAGCAGCAGTTAGAGTCCAACCCTCTGCTCGGCTGAAGCCGCACATGGAGGAGGCCCTGAAGATCCAACCAAATGGATTGAGAAGATGAGAAATGGAATGAGAAGATCCCCTGGGTCTCCCAGCCGCATCTTCAGGCAGTGAAATGGTGCAGCTGGCTGTGCTAGTCATGAAATGAGATGAGCTTTCTGGTATCAGCCTGAGTCAGAGGACAACCCTTGGGGCAGTCCTGAGTCTAAGATCCTCTGATGAGGAAGAAGCTGATGCATCGTGGACTGTCAGATCACCGGTGCTGGGGTCCAAGATGACAGTGACTGATTTTCTTTTTAATCATAAGCTGCAGTTGCCAGAATGACCCGTCAGAGCCACGGCTCTGACTGCAGATCAAGCAGCGCTGGGAGCTGCTGCAGGAATGAGAGCCCGTGCCCGTCAGGAGCCCGCGCCCATCGGGGGCCGGTGCCCGCCAGGAGCCCGTGCCCGTGGGCACTGCCAGGCACGCAGGGAGCCAGCCAGCCCCACGGGCCAGGCACAGCCAAGCTGCTCAAGAACCACCTCAGAAGGGTGCAGAAGGCACCAGAACACACACTGGGACAAACGTCCCTGACCCTGCGCACAGGAAATCCCAGACCGTAAACTCAGCAAAGTTCTAGTCAAGCAGCAGTAAAATGAAACAAAGGTAAAAAGGAAGAGCAGGACAAGCTGTCAGGCAAAGCCAGCAGGGCTGGCTGTGCCAAGGAGCTCCCCACCCACCCCTAGTGCTCATGCTCTGCCCTGCACAACACAGCTGGTGCTGAACATGCCAAAACAAACCTGTGGTGTCATGTGGGGTCTCTGATCCTGACCTACTGCTGCCTCCCAGCACAGGACTGGGACAGCCCCGCAGAGGAATGCCTGCTTTGGGATCCTCTGCACTCTTTCAAAGGTTTCAGTAATAATCATCTATTTCAATTCAGTTTCCATCATTCTTTATATGAATTTACTTCTTGTTTAAAGACTCCAATTCAAGTACAGAGAAAAGGCAAATCATTGGTTTCCCTTTGGACCCTGAGGCACAGCAGCATGGCACTGTCGTCTTCCCACCTTACACCTGGCTGTCATTCCAGTGGCACCTGCGAGCACTGTGAAGCAGCCACAGATGACTTCAGGTTCAACTGCTTTCTCAGATCTATCACCCAAGAATGAGCCTTTTAAACTAGAACCCCCCAGGTCCAGAATGCCCCCACCTCTCTTGAGGGGACTGAACGGAAACTGGGAGCGCAGCAGCACAAGGACAGACCTGCTGCTGTTCCAAAGCAGAGAGGTGTGAAGGAGCCACCCCAAAAGCAGCAGCACCCAGAGCCAGGGAGATGAGCTCAGAGGACTGAAACCCACCAGCACACACAGAACGGCTCCACCCCCAGGGGACCATTCACCTCAGCCTTCAAGACACCTTCCCGCCTCTGCATTTTCTCTTAATGTTTCATGATTTGAGCTAAAAATAGCAGCTCTCATGGAATCACAGACTGGGTTGGAAGGGTCCTTAGAGCTTAGCTTGTTCCACCCTCTGCCATGGGCAGGGACACCTTCCACCAGCCCAGTTTGCTTCATGCCCTGTCCAACCCAGCCTTGGACACTTCCAGGGATGGGGCAGCCACAGATTCCCTGGGCAGCCTGTACCAGTCCCTCATACCTAATCTAAATCTACACCATCTAAAACAATTAAGAATACCCAAGTACATTTTTAACAGCAGATCTTCGTAACCATCCATCAGCTCAGAACTATGCTGGGTACAGACAGCAAATACGTGTGCTCAAACAGGGCTGGGGAGACACTGCTGTGGGGTTTATTTCTGTCCCAACAGAGAGAGCTGCAAGTACTGTGAAGGCAGGAAGAATAAAAGAGAGCAATAAATGAAGACCAGGATCAAACATAAAGTGCATTTATCAAACACACACTGTGAAAACTAACCCTGTGTCTCCCTTTACTGAAAGAACTATTGCCCCTTCTTCCACACTGCACCAGGGAGCTGTGCTGGAGAGGATGGGCAATAGCTGTGATCTAAAAAAGGCAGAAAACTAGGCCAAGTGCAGCTGACACCAAAAGATGGAAAGAAAATACTGCCCTGGATAAAGGTTTCCCCTCTTGAAAGGCCTTGGGAGCCTTTGCACTAACATGTCTGCTGGCCTTGCTGCAATCAGCAGAGACCACCGATCCTTGGTGAAATTAAATCGAGAAGCACATCCAACACACTGGAAGACCAGAATATTACACAGGAAAAAGCTAGGATATGAAGTCTAGAATAACAAGAAAGCAACTAAATCCAAGGTTATGACAGGAAAACTCTGAGTTTCTGCAGTAAATCCAGGGTTTACCAACTGGGAATTACACAGGAGGAGACAGACTAATGCACTGGTCAGGATGAACCAAAGGATGCAGCTGGACAAGTGGCAAACACAGTCTCCAGGATGTTGCTCAGATTGTTTGTGGAGACAAGGAAGCAATAAAGGGCACATTAACAGCACTGCAAGGTCTCAGCTGGAATGACATGTATGACTGTGACCACATTAGAGAGAACACCTGAGCTGGGAGCAGAGGGGGAGCCGCAGGTAGAGCAAGCGCTGGGGCAGAGGTTCTCCAGCACAAAACAAAGGCTCCAAGGCCCCAGCCCTGCAGTGCCAGGCAGCTGGCAGGGGCACACGTGTGCTACCCCACAGTGCCCACACACTCATCTGCCCTGCATGGGGAACACGGGAGCACTTTCCCATTTCCTCCAAGTGGAGCTTCTGGGACACAAACTCAGCAGCTCTCACACAAGCCTCAGGCCTCACTAATGCCAGTGCAGGAGAGGCTTATTGGCTTCTAAGTTAACTTTCCTACTTTTCCCTATTTATTTCTTATGGAGGAAGATAAGACCAGGCCACAGTGACTGTGCCATGTATTATGCAAGTGTTTGTCAGTTAATATTTGTGTTCCAGCAAGGCAAGGACCAGATAAGTGATGCCTTGGAGCTGCCCTCCCTTGCTGGAAATGTGCCAAGGAGTTGCTGGGGTTCTTGGAGCAGGTCATGACCCAGCTGTGACACCCCAAAACTCTGCTGGGCTGCCCCAGCTTCACCTACCTGCATACCTGCTCACTGCCCACACTGGTACCTGCCACCACATGCTCCTCTACAGCTGCAGAGCAGCATGTGTGAGCACAAGCTTTCTAAATTTAGCCCTGCTTCTTTCTGCTCCAACCTCTCCTTCCACAGTGCAGGAATAATGGTGGCAATCTCTTCTGGCAGCAAGCAGAACTAAAAGGATTAATCTGCTACATCTCTGTAAAAGTACTCCAATAATTAAGAGGAGCAACTGCTGAACAAGATTAGCAATAGACTAGAACAAAACAGAATAAGCAATAGGGACCTCTACAAAGGCACGTGCCGAGGTGTCACACCTGCCATCCCAGCCATCCAGCATCCCAACAGGAACGCCTGCTGCTCCAGCCACCAGGGAGGCTCCCCAGGCACTGGATGCAGACATGTCCTAGTCCTTCTGCTCCCCTCCATCAGGTGCCACTGCTGCCCTGGTTATACCCTCACCAAACCTATTTTTGTATTGTTTTCCGCCACAGATTTTTGACGTGTCTGAAGAAAGGCAGTACTGCCCCAACATGGAGTGATTGGGTCCAGGTCCAGACCATGTCCCAGCTCTGGTTACAGCCACCACACACAGCAGGAGTTCTGGGACAGGCACCTGCTGCTTGTTCTGGCTCTGCACTGCCAAGGGGAACACCTGGGCTGGGAGGAGAGCCTGGCACGGCAGGGGGACAGGCACAGCGTGCCCAGGGTGTCCTGGCAGGAAAGGCCCATTCCCAGCCTCGGCAGGCTGACACCTGCCTGGCTGCCAGCAAGGCCAGCAGATCCACCCCGTGCTGGGCCACAGGCACCTGAGCACAGCTTGCTCCAGTAGGACTCTGAGGACACTGTGACACGTCCCTGCTCTCCTCAGAGACTGCTTTAGGCTTGCTCCCTCCTCTCCCCACACTGCAGAGCCCTGACATTACACACTGGCTACAACCACCTGCCAGCATGGAGCAACACAGATACTTGAAACACGACCTAAATTCTAGTTCTGCAAAGAGAAGTCACTCCAAGCACCTCCCTCATGCAGCACACTTACTTTCTTTCCTTTTAGATTTAGGACACAGGTTTTCTAACCCTCCCAGGAGGTTCAGGCACACAGGGGAACTGCACAGGGAACGGTGACCAAAAAGCAACACCACAGCTAACAGAGAATGTGTAATATTGTTTGCCAGGCAATGCAGCAAAACAGGAAGAGCTGCACTTAAAAACCAGCAGGAGTTTTACTGCAATAGCACTGGGGCTGACAAGACCACCCACTTGGGGCTACAACTCCTCAGGCCTCCTGCAGTGCTCCAGCACCAGCACCTGATGCTCCTTGCTGAGCACATCACCAGGACACAGGTTCCCCATGTTCTGCTTCCCACCTGCAGCCATCTCCTTCCAGTCCTCCAGCTCTGTTCTCATCCTGTCCTCACTCCTTCATGGCTTAGTTCCCACTTTAGGGAGCTCAGCCTCAAAGAAATATCCTGGATAGTATTCCTCTTGAAAGTACTTGGCAGCAGATGATCTTAAGTTTTTCTTAAAAGGTGTGTGTGTATGCCAGAAAGGCCATCAGGCTCAGCTGTGCTTGTCCCAAGAAAACAGACAGGACAGAAGGAATGCAGCTGCTCCAGTCCACAGGCCCCGGGCACTTCGGGCACCCACATTTCCACTTCTTCACTGAATACAGGAATAAAGCAAACCCCACGTGAGACCAGCTCTCTAGAGCACAGGTTTCCCACCTCTCCACGGAGCTGGTCCCCACCTGCCTGTGCCATGGGAGCTGCAGGGGCGGGTGCCTTTGGAGCAGCCTCAGCACTGTCACACCTGCAGCTGCAGGGCCCAGCCAAGGCGCAGGTGTGAGGGCAAGCCCAGCAGTGCCTTAGCAGGAGCTGCACCTCTGGGAATGGATTCGGTGTCAAGTGTCAGCACGTAAATTGCTATTGGCTTCTCAATAAGCAGCAGCAGTGAGCTAAGTGTTTCCCTGTGTCGTGCAGGCTCTCTCTGACTCAATACAGCAGTATTGACAGCACAATCACAGGGTAATCCAGGCCCCACTAATATCTCAGCACCTCCTCATTGAAAATACACTTTCTACTTGGACACCAGCCCATTAGCAAGGGCTTCATCACCAGTGTCCCCCCAGCCCACAAGGACATGCAGCAGCACGGCCTCCTGACACTTCCTGGGGCACAGCCTAGGGCACCACAGAAAAGGGCTCTTTGCCATGAGAAATCACCAATGGAAAAAGGATAAAAGCTAATCAGAAAGTCTTTATGGCTCAAGTCTCTGTAGGTTCTGGAAAGAATTGGTATTTCCTTGCTAGACAAGAGAAGTTCATTCAGGGAATTAACTCTGTTCTTGCCCCTGACCCTCTGCCTGTCATCCGTCCTCACTATCTTATCTCTAAACCTTGACCACACGTTCCTCCAGGCAGCAGTTTATCCTTTCATTCATGGAAAACAAGAGACCTGCACAGCACAAAAACCTACACGTACTCCCTACTGCAGGGCATGGATGCTCTGGAAGATCCTTAATACTCCTTTGGCATTTGGAGAGGAGGGAGGATGGCTCATTTGCAGGTATCTCGCGTTACCAACCACTTGAAGACAAGATCAGAAAGTGAAAAATGTTAGAAAAGCTGTTGGGGACCGGTGGGTCCCTCGGGCTGGATTGCCTGGCGTGCTCCCTGTGGAACTGGGGTCACCCACAGCTCCCCACCTGCACTCACCCTGCCGAGCACACGGTCCCACACTCCCCACATTCACCAGCTGCACTCATGGGGAAAGCTGGAGCCTCACCTCACACAGCACACGGACTGCAGAACGGGCTGATCCACCCATCCAGCTTTCATCTATTTTGGTAACAATAACAGAGACCCACCAGGACAGACACCTCCAGGAGGGCAGCACACACAGCGCCCAAGGCCTCCTGCTGCCCACACGACTTTCTCAAGACCATCCACAATGATTGCACTGCCACTGCTGCCATAGGAAAATGGTGAATCTAAGGACCAAACCAGGAAACTAAGGGTGCCTTTTATAACCACATCCCAACATGCCTGGCACATTGCCAGATCCTTAACCAACTCTGTCATGTCCCAGCACTGACAGGTAGCAATCTTCCACCTCACCAGGGCCCTAACAGCATGAAGTTGCAGAACAGCAGATAAACTGAGACAGAAGCACTTCCAACAGCAGTGCATGCTGCGGCCCCATTCCCAGGCAGACCAGCACAGTGCTCTCCCACTGGACAAGCATGCTGCAGAGAGCTGAGCACAAATGTTTGAGAGAGAACCCCCCTGGCACAGCCATGCCAATGTGCCACTGTTGGAATTCCACAGGCAGGGTCAGGAGCCTTCTGGGGAGACAGGGAAGATGATCCAGTCTGGAGGCAGATGAGGAGCAGACCCCTAGTTAGGAAGAGGTTAACACAGCTCCTGCCTGCAATCTGATAAATGGTCTGCAGAAAGCAGGTTCTCTCACTTTGAGATATGATGTCACTAACCTTTATTGATCCACAATCAGAGAACTTTGCTTATCTCTCTCCTGTGATATGCCCTCCTGTACTCAACTAGTGTTTAATACACTGCTGGGCATCTGGCACTCGCTACAGCTCCCACCAGGGCTCTGCTGGCCCAGCAGGGACAATGTCTGACAGGCTGTGTCTAAGTTAGGGACCAGCCAGCTCCAGGGGTAAAGGCAGGCGTGCTGTACACTTGGAGCCTGTGCTCAGAGAGTATTACACACCTTTACACACCTGTACTGGAACATCTGGTGAGAGGAGGGGGCCAGCAGCAGACAGTGGCCCGACACAGTCTTACAGGCTGGTGTACAGTCACCACTTCGTACCCAACATGAGCACGTGTCCTCTGAAGTTACTCCTGTGGGAGTGTCTATCTTAACACAACTTTTACTATTTTACAGAAACAGCGCTTTACTTTTAGCCTCAACTTCCTTTCTAATATTTGAGGTGAAACGCAAAGTTAGGTGACTAATACAGGAACTATGAATGGGCCACGTGCTCTGACGTGGCAGCAAAGTGCCACAAACTGTGTGCCCCAAATGCAGCGGGGTTTGTTTCCAACACACTGGTGATGCCTGAAAACAGCTGAACAGCCAGGTAGCAAAATGTGTACCTTAAACAATCACATCAGTCACATGCAGAGATGACTGGAGAGGAGGCTCACGTGCTGTTTTTCTGCTAAATAACACAAAAAGGAGTTGCCTGTGAGCTCTCCTCACACTACCACAACCACAGCAATACTTGCTCACACCGCAGGGCAGCTCTCACTCAGCTCTGAAACCAGGAGCTCACAGGCTCAACCAAACCTGCAGGTACTGGAGAGGTGGAGCAAAACACCTCAAGGTTTGCTTTGAAGGTGGGAATTGGTCTTGTACAGCTTTGGAAAAGACAAAGTTTTCCAGCACACGTATAAAATAGCTGTGACCTATTTTACTCACTATCCACCAAAAACCCCACATTCTTGTATCACTGCAGGCCAAGGTTTAGGGTAGGAGTTAAATTTTTTCCCTGTGTTAACTACAGATGATGAAGCATGGGCACAGGGTCCCTAACCCCCAAAGCAAGATCCTAAGGAGAACCACCATGGTCTCAGCAACATCCCTCCTAGTACAGCAAGAGCCCCCTTTGAGTCCATGCTTCTGTGACTATAAACACACTGCTCTGCAGACAGGTCAGAGGAGAAAATTAAGAAAAATCTGTCCACTTTGCAAAGGTCAAATTACTACGTTACTGTTCTGATCCAGTCTAGTGATTCTTACAGTTTCAGACATGCACCGAACTTTCTTTTTTTAATTAAAGGCCTATTGAAACATGTGCTTCTTAAAATAGTAAATTACAGCCTTCTCCAATTTGTGGAAATAAATTAGGGAACACTGTCCAAATGCCAGCCTTGGCAGAGAGCACAAAAATCCCAAACTTAGACTTCCTGCAAGTCCAGAGACATTTGAATTAGAGGTTTTAAGACTGTAAGCCATTAATACTCCTGCTCAGCCATTAAGTTCACATACAGAACACTAAATATTTCAGGGTGCAAAGGAGAAACACACGGGCCAGTGGCCAAGTCACCTCTGTCTCTGACAGCTGGAGAGAAATCATCACTGACCCACCAGAAAGAGCTTCAGCTGATCCCAATCCAAAAGGCAAACCTGGGTAGGCATGGAGACGCTGCTAATGAATGGGTTTCACCCTGATGCTGTCATCCCCTGTTGAGTGCAGTGCAGTATTTATGACAGAAGTCACCCCAGGCAACACCCTGCTCCACAGAGAGCAGCTCCAGCCCTGGACAACAGAAATGGGTGAAAAAATAAGTTGAACCCCTGATCCCTTACATTCTCCAGCTAAAAGGAGTGAGGAATTATCTGCCATCCACAAAGTTTCACAAACCCTTTATCCAGCCTTGGACTGTGGGACTCTCAGCTGTGGCCAGGAGGGAGCAAAAAGCCCCAAGGAAACCCTGCAAACTTTATCTGGAAACAGTAGAAAAGCCTTGTTCCAACCTGCCTTTGCCTTGGGCATCAGCATCACCAGGCGTGAACAGGAGTCAAGTACCTCAACACAGTAAGGACTGAGTCACTTTTTAACAGCATCTTTCCTGAGGATCTGGTCCACACAGGGTTTCCCTCAGCTCTCCCAACCAGGGGAGGCAACCTGCACAGGCGCTCCCCTTTATCTGCCCATGGCTGCCAGCACTGCACCAGGAGCTACCAGAAATCCAGAGACATCATTTGGGTGGTTGGGCCGCTGAGATGTTTCCTCCATGAAAAAGCTTTCAGTGTAAATATATCCTGCTGCAGCTCAGCATCTCCACTCCATTACAGATCACGAGACTCAGTGATTCCCTGCCAAAACAGCAGACTTGGAATAGTTACAATTTTTAATGCACAGTCTATACGATAACTTCACAACATCAGGGAAAATGCAGCTCAGTGCAGAGAGCAAGGAAGTGGCCAGATAAAGAACTTCATTGCTGGAGGATGCAGCTTTTAGACATAAGCATGTTCCAGGGCAGTCTGGAAGAGCTGCCTCAGACCAGTCCCCGCTATGAATCCCTACAAGGTATTTCTGGAAAGTGAATCTGCCTCAGAGCAGGCACTGCTGGATGTCAGGCAGGAGAGACATCACTGCTCAGTGCGCTCTGCACAAGCTTAGGATAAAAAATATTATAACACTATAGGCCCATCTTCTACCTGGCAGCAGTTTTATATGACAAGAACCTTCATTTCACTGGATTTAATGAAAGGAATGGTTTTTTAAATCCCTTCACAGATTGCTGTCACCACCTCCAAGACCTTGCTCCTCTGCTCCAGCTACAGACCATTCTGGATGAGAATTCCCAGAAACATCCCTACGCCACTGTAAATCCAGACAGGTGCACAGTTTTCTCCCAGTAAAAGCCCAAGCTGGACCCAAGGGGCCAACAGAAACCCCCCAGCTGAGCACCCCTCTCCTCACAGGGACCCCAAACCTTGCATCGCACTACACTCAGGAGGCCTGGGCTAGGACCCAAGGGGCAGAGTAGAAAGGGGAGGGTGGCTGCTGCTTCTCTTTATTTAAAAGGTGCTGCTGGAGGTAGAAACACATGAAAGTCCATGTAGGACAAGGGAAGGAATTATCCCTCCCATTGATTTTCGCTCTGGGGTATTAGAAAGAACACAGCATTTATCTGGAGATTTCTTCCCAAAGCTAGCTATGGACTTTCAAACGTAAATGAGACTTGAAAGGGGCTTATCTGGCAAGAATCCACTGAAACTTCACAGGGAGGGGGTGTGTGGGGGGAATGGCGGGGGGGGCTCTCTGATCCATGGCCTCTGGGACAGCTGAAAGGCCCCAGCCCTGCAGCCAAGGGGCAGAGCCCCGGGCAGGCAGCAGGGAAGGAGCCGCAGGGCAGCGGGGCTCCCTGCATCCTTGTCTTGCAGCGAGCATCCCTTCCTCAGAGTCCCTCCTGCAGGACCACCATCCCTGTGGCATGGCAGGGCAGGCAGAGCGCTGGGGCAGCTCCCTGGCCGGACACGGACACAGCCGGGGGACACAGGCTGGCTGCCCCTCCCGGCTGTCTCCATCCTGCAGCAGCCAGGGCTGAGCCCAGGAGCTGCGGGAGGCTCAGCCCTGACCTGAGGAATCCCTCCTGCAGCATTCCCAACAGGAATCACCTGAGTGCCGCCCCACTGGGTGCCACCCCCAGCCCCACAGCCCCTGCCCCACTCCGGCACTGCCTGCCACGCTGGCAGGGAAAAGCCTCGGCAGCCTCGTCCCCGTCGCTGTCTTTCCCAGGTAGCTGGGAGGGTGTAATTGGTGAGGCAGGAGATTAGAAATATCGGCAGCCTCTAAGTAAGACTTTAATTTACTGGCAGATCAATAGCGCTAGGGTTATATTGGCAAAGTGTCTACAACTCTATTGACTCACGCAATTCCTCTTATCAATTTATCAGAAATCTGGAAGCCAGAAGATATTGTTTGAAGAAAAAAGGCAGCAGGAGTTTGAACACTTAGCATGGGCTGCCCAATCAGGCACTCAGCACTAAGCGTTTTACAGCAGATGTATCAGCCGCAAAGGAGGCCAATATGATATGATTAAGAGCTAACTTGCTTCCTCACATGCCACACTGCCTTTTTAAGCTGCTTCTCACCTCAGACCTTTGCACTGAGACAGTCACTGTAACAGACAGAATCCCACCAGCCCAAATGGAACTAGAAAAATTCCTATTTCACTCTGCAAGATCCTAAACTCAACCCCTCCCACCTGGACCCTGCCCAGGCTCACCTGGGCTTCCTGTAAAGTCTCAGCTTTATGGAGTTAAAAGCCCACTACAGCATCGGGAATCCGTTCAGAAGGATGGCAGAAAAATCGCTGTTTCTGAACTTCTTCAGAAAAATCCAGCATGGCTGCAGGACAAGCCTGCAGTGCCACATCCCTTTGCCTTGCAGGGTGTGAAATGGAAAAGCAAGAGTAGGGAAAAAACAAATCTCCCAGGTCTAAAAATCCAACGATGACAAACACTGCCGGGTATGAGAAGTGTTTCTTCACCTCAGAGGGGCGTTGGAACAGGAAACCAAAATAAAATATTCCAAACCTCCCCTCTTTCATTAGTCCTCAGGTGACCAGAAAACATGCAGGACTTTGGGCTCCGGGACCAGGAAATGTCTCTTGACCAGTGAGCTGCCACTCCTGGGAACGTCCCTTGACAGGATGGGGGGGTCCACACTAACGGGGACATCCCCTCTTCCAGCTGCATGCAAAGCTGCACAAGTTATCACCCATCTCAGCTTCACCCTCACAGAAGCACCAAGGCTCCAAATATGAGTAAGGTGGTGACAAGTACCAACCCAGGGGGCAAAGGGGCTCTGGTTTCCAGGTGGGACTTGCCAGTCCCTGGCCTCAGGCTGGAGGCTACTTTTGCTACTGCAAAGCCACAGCCCTGCCTTCCAGGGGAAAACAAAGGCTTTAAAACAAAACAGAAGTGCTGACTACATAACTGTGAAAAAGCCTTGGCTGGAGGGCAGAAAGAGGCAGGGTGGGACAAGTACAAGTGCCTGGGCTCCTGACAAGGATGGGATGGGATGGCCGGGAGCCACAGCCTGGGCACCACCACAGCCCCCCGGACCAGCTCCTGCCCAGGGTCTCCTGGCTGCCCACCCCACCTGGCCCGGAGCACAGCAGGTGACCCCTCCAACCTGCGGCTTGGGCAGCTCTGGCAGACACAAAAACCTGCAGGGCCCACAGAAAATCAGATGGAATGAAAAGATTATAATGAGTGAAATCCTTGAGCCCAAACAAGGACACAAAGATACCATTCTTGGGAGGGGAAGAAATGCCTGCCTTCCCCTCTGTCAAAGCAAAAAACCAACACCCAGCTGGTGTTGAAGGCCAGCAATTCCCACTCCATCTCTGCCATGTCCAGGTCACCAGAGCCACCCTTGGAGCCTCTCACCTGGTGAGAATCATCCACATCCATCCCACGGCATTTAAGGTGCTCAATCCCAACACTAGAAAGCAAACACTTGGCATCTCCAGGACACGTGGAGCTGGCTTGGTTCTGCTCCTCCACAAAGCAACTACCAACACTCATATGGACACCCAGAACATCCAGCTACAGCGCCCACCTCACCCCTCGACAGACACCTTTGTCCTGAGGTCCACGAGGGTCTGCAGGGAATTCACTCCCCTGAGGACACCTGGCACCCCTGGCACAGGCAGCAGGGGTGGAGCAGCTCAGACCACCGAAATGGGGAGAATAAAGACCTTCTGCTTAAGCTCCAGGAAGCAAAGAGAAAAAACACTAATTAACTCAGCAGCAAGTTGTTAGTATTTGCATACAAATGCAGCCACAAATCACGACAAACAAGGCAGGACAAGGCAGGCCCATTAGTACACAGGGATCCAGCCCGGCTCCTGTGGGCCATGGCAGGCAGGCTGCCAGCTGCTCCCGGGGGGCACAGGCACTGGGCCCTTATCTCCACCAACACTCCTACAACCAGCAGCCACAGAAGCCACAGGGATAAGGTTTCCTTCCACGTAAAACAAAGGAATGGGATGAATTCTTCAATCCCAGTCAAGAGTAAAGTAAGAGCTGCCAGAGAAAAGCTGAACTGGAAGCTCCTCACTCTGGCAGCTGTGCTGCTGCTCACCCGGGATGAGGGCAGAGCAGGCTTCTCACACGGTGGCTGTGAAGGGACAGACAGACCCACATCACCAAGAACAAACCACACCTGATGTAGCAAAAGAATGTGCCCAAAAGCCTGAAACAAACGACCTGAGCAGAACAAAACCCAGCTACTGCAGCAGTTCAAGTTCAGCCTTCCAAAAGCCAGTACAGCAGCAGGCTTCATCACACACGTCACCTGAGGGTGCCTCCTTGCTCTGGAGATTTCTCCTCCTTGCCCGGCAGAGGCTGCAGGTGTGCTTGGCAGCAAGCCTCCCAGCTCGGGCCCTCCCTGCACTCACCCTGATGGACTCAGAGCTCCTGCCTTTACACTCTCTGCAGTTGCCCAATGAGTCACTTATGACTGCTCAGGGCTCAGGATTACACAAAATTTATTATTTTTCCTCTTGCAAAAAGACAAAACACACAATTCCACTGTTTGGGGTTTTGCTTAATTGTGTGTTCCTCCCCACCAGTCCCCTGAGCTGGGATCTCAGGATTAAAAGAAAACTCCAGCAACTACCAGTCCACATCAAGGCTTAACAAAAAGAAAAAGTGATTTCTGGTTTTAAATAGGAAACTCTCACTGGCAAGATCCCAGGAACACTTCCACGGCGACTTTTATTAAATGCAAGTTTCTCATCACTGCAGCTCGGAGCACAGAGCATCAGCTGAGGCAGAGGGCAGAGCAGCACAGCGTGGCCCTGCCAGGGGGCACAGGGGGAAGGCGCAGCTCAGGCTGGAAAGCAGCAGCCCTGTCTCTGCAGGCAGCCAGCAGCCGGCCCGGCGCGGCCGCAGCATGACACATCCAAACAGGAGCCAAGCTCCAGCGGAGGAGCTGCCCACCACAACACACAGCTGAGCCTGGGCTGAACTCAGGGAGCGCTACAGGAGAAATGTTCTGGTCTGGATTTTTTTACTGCTAAATGCAAAGTTTCAGAACAGAGATTACTGGAGAAATCACAGCGGCTCTAAGAGCTATTCCCACGCTCGGGTCCTGCAGCATCTGATTCAGAAACCATCCTTCTGGCTTTTGAGTGTGTGTTTGCAGGAGAAATCACTTCTGCTTGTCCTCACCTGGGAGCCAGTTAAGATCACATTTGCACTCTGGGGTATGGTATTTTGCTTTACTAATGACTTTATAGAGAATAAACCATTAAGAAATCATCAGTCTATGGAAACAATCAGAATCTGGAGGTTTTGCACAGGAATCACTCTGTAACAACCAGGAAAAGGGGCCTCTATACAAAGATGTTCCCAACAGAGCCCCCACGGCGCTGGTGCTTGGATGTGGATGGCAGACAGACCTCAGAGCAGAGTCTAAACACACCTGACATACAAGCACACAGAGAACACCACACACACAGAGCTGAGACCCAGGAGCACACCCAGACCCAGCACAAGCTGCACCAGGGCAGGGCACAGCGTGTGCCCAGCCACCCTCCCCTCCCCTCTGCCAGTAGCTGTGCAGCCTCTGCCACCAGTTACATCCCAGAACTCTGCAAAGACAGAAAGACACAAAAGAGACTCCTTGGACATGAGATTAGGCAACCACTTAAATAAAATCAAAATCAATTTCAAAAACTGCAGCAAGTATTTGGTTTGGAACTGCAGAGTGCCAGACAGTGGAGGAGGGAGCTACCCTGGGAGCAGAAAGAGCTGCCTGAGGCAGGTGTGGACCCCTCTGAGAAGAGGATCCAGATCCTCCAGAAAAACACTGGGCAGTGCTGCCGCAGAGGAACAGGGGGTGGAAGGGGAGCAAACAGATTGTTTGTTTATTTAAGCAGGTGAAACTACAAACAGAAGCCATGCAGGCTGCCAGCTCCAGGTGCTGGCTTTGCAGGAGCACAGGGAAGGCACCGGGGCATGAAGCCCGCGGCAGCCCTGGAGCAGTGCCAGAGCAGCAGGGCCAGGGACGAGGCCCTGGCTGCCAGCAGCCCCAGCTGCTCACCCACAGCACAGCCCAGCCCAGCCATTCCCACCCACCTCCCCACGAGCTCCCAGGAGGACAAGGATGCTCAGAAGGAGCCAGGGCACTGTGGGAACCAGCTTGTCCCTCCAGGGCAGAAGGAGCTGATCCTTCAGCTAAGCCTAAGCCTCAGCCACAGCTCAGTTTCCTTAGGTGAAAGGGCTGCAAAGGGATCCTCTAAGTTTAACCATACTGTACTGCTGAAAGGACTAAACAGTAATAAAATAAAGATGATTAAAAGCAGTGCCTTGCTCCCAAGCACCCTACACCAAATGCACACTTAGGTCCCAGCCCCACACCGGGACCAAGCTTTTGGCTGGGGCAGCAGCAGAGCGAGTGCTCCTCTGGGAACAGTCCTTGGTCCTGCCTGCCTGTTCCCCTCTGCTCCAGCAAAGCCATTCCAACCTGTATTGCAGCATTATTTCAAATTAAAGGGAAGCTAGCAAAAACCCAACCAAAAATAAGAATATTTTGAGGAAGCTTTTTCTCCCCCCATCCTTTAGCAGTTTTTCTAACCCAGGTCCCTTCCCTAAACTACTTCCCTGTGCCACTGCGCCAAAGCTCTGTGTCAGCAAAAGGAAAAAGCATCCAGGGCAAGGCTGGCCTTGGCAGCAGCATCAGCATCAGGCACAGACAGGACACCAGCCCCTGCAGCCTCTCCAGGTCCTGCCTCAGCACCACGGAGCCCTCACTGTGATTTACTTGCCAGGAGTCCCCACACACAGGTAAACAAGAGGAATTTAGCGCAGGCATGTGAACACAGCAGTGTGAACCTGCTCGTGTGAACAGGACATTCCTGTTTTGGTTTGAAATCAAGTTGCTTTGGTACAGCTCATAACTGTTTCCAATTCAATTAAGCCAAACTAAAATAAACCCTCCTTGAACTGAAAATAATGTCCACGGGGCATTCTAACGTGCAAGTAAATCCTTTGAAAAAATAATAATAAATCAATGCAAACTTTTCTAAGCAGGAAGAGTGCTGGTAAGCAGAGGGTATTTGTTCTGAAAACCACTGAAACAGTCAGAATGAGGAGCCAAGCACAGTTTTCACCAGACACTTCTCAGAGCCCAACTGCACTGTTTACCTAAGACAGTTAAAAGGGTATCAGCAGCGTGAAATGCAGCCAGCTTCAAAGTCACAGTCTCGAGTCCTAAACATGCCACAGCAACCTCATTTTAGGCAAACACAGGCTCTATTTTTGTTAAGTGTTTCTCTTCCTCTGCTGTGCAAGAGGCTCACACAAGGAAGAAGGAACTTTAAAATATAAAACCAACCAAACAAAAAAACTTTCACACTCAAAGACACCGTGAGAACATTAAAGAACAACATCTCTGTCCTTTCTCCCACAGTACTCACTGTAGCTATTTCTACCAAAAGCTTTATTTTACCATTTTCTTCCCCTTTTGTAAACGATCTGCACCCTAAGGCTCTCAGTCCTTTTATTTCCAGTCACCAGGGAGCCAGGAGCCATCTCTGGGGCTCAGAACTGCCCTAGCCTCCTCACAGTGACCTGGGCCATGGGGCTGACTTCATGTCCCCAGCCCCTCTGTGCTGGTCACGCACAGCCAAGGGCATCACTTGGAACTGTTCAACATCCAGGTAATGCCATTAATGGAGACAGCTGAACGTTAACAAAAGTAAATTCAAGCAGCAGTTGAGAAATCACCCAGTCCTGCTCCATAGTCCAGCAAGGCCTTCAATGAGACACAGCACACAGCTTTTAAAATCCCAAATATTTGCATAGGGGAAAACTGTGACCAAAATACTCCTCCCCTCCACCCCCTGGCACGCTATGCTTCAATGGCAGCTGGAGCTTTTTTTTTTGTTTTGTTTTAAAATGCAGAAGACCAACGGAGCAGCACCAACAGTTACATACCCACGCCTGTGCCCAACACCTCTCCACTCATTTCTCCAGTGGCAGAGAACTTCAGATCTCCAGAGGACAGCCAGTGCTTCCTGAGGAATCTCATCAAATGCATCTCACTGACCATTGCTACTTCATGGGCTTTGTACCCAGAAACAAAGAGGGGCTAAGAAAAAGATTGCTGGGGGGGATAAAAGCCAGACTCCTGACATTCAGTTCCTGCCTAAAGTAAGCAGACATCCACACAGCCAGTAGCTCCTTGGACTCAAGGAAGGAAACATCCAGTCCCAAGAGAGCATCCCATCACTCCAGAGACACAGAGGGATGCTTAGACGAGGAACACAGCTAGAGAAGTGGCTGGCTGGACACTTCCAGTTGCACTGCCAAGAGCCAGAGGACCTTGCAGGGGGTCTCTGGCAACCAGGTCTGCAGCCCTAGGCACAGCTGGGAGGTTTCAAGAGAAGAGAAGTCAGTCATGCTGCTCCTTCTGTGAGGCTGACCCCGGCCACTGCTGTGCAGAGCAGAGCTCAACCCTCCTCCTCCTCTTGCATGGGCTCCAAGCAATTCCCCAGGCACTTCCAGAGCCTGGCTCTGCTGTTCACACATCTGCAGTTCCAGGTGAAACCGCTGCAAGCCTGCCATGAAGGCAGCTTTTCATGCAGGGCTGCGCTGGCACCAGACCCACCACCTGGGTCATTTCCAGGATCTCATGCAAACCTCCGGGACTTCCACGTCGCCCAAAATAAAGAGGAAACAGTGGAGAGGCTGGTTAAAATAAAGCAAGCAAGGCAAAAAAAAAAATCTGTGGCAGCTCCTTCAGACAGGCACTGCTATTTGCCAAGTAACTGGTTTCTGAAATAGCAGAGGGGCACGTGGTGCTGACCACCAGGGCTGGGCATCCCAGGCCAGCACGCAGCTCACGATGCACTGCATGGCCAGCGAAGGGCACGGCTGGCAGCAAAGTCCAGCTCACCCCCTGCTCTCCCCTCTGCCAGCCGTGAGGTACTGCCACAAACCCACCCTGCCTGCCCTCCTCCTGCACCAGCTTGCTGTGGGGCAGTGTGTGTTCCTTGTCCACCATCCTGGGCCAAAAGCCCCACCGGTCCACCATGCTGCCACCCCCTCCAGCCGTGCCACAGGCCCACAGAGCCCAGAACATGCACCTGCCTACACCTGCACATGTGTCCTTACTTAGACTTGGACTCTCCAGGACTACAAACCCTTGCCAGCAGTCCTCCACACCAGTGCTCTGTGCCCCAGAAAGCAACAACAGCAGGAGGGATGAAATGGTGTCACAAAACAAGGACCAACAGGCTCCATTTCTGCAGTACCACAGCACAGGTCTCCAACACAACGCCCTGCTGGAGGTGCTGAGGTGCTCTGGACAATCCCTCTGCTCCACAGCTGCCCCCAGCACAGCAGCTACTCCCATTTAAAATTTAAGGACGTAACAATGCTCTGAGGATTTAAAACATGTTATGATTTTTCACAATTAACCCCCACTTACGGTCCCTGCCTGTGAAGTACGCATCATCCCATTTCATCCTCCAGCTGAGGCAAACACTTGGTGTCTTGCCCAAAGTCAGCGTCAGAGCTGAAACGGATCTTTTGACTTCCAAACAAGCTCACGGTGTTAAGCTGCTTTTAACTGTCTCTATGGAAGATGAAAAACAGCAAGAAGAAAGGAACGGGGGAAGGAAGTATGTAAGACTAAAAGAGACAAAATTAACAGGAGAAAATTAAAGAGGAGAAATTTAGGCTCTGACACCTGAAGTAGCTGTAGGAGCACACGTCTGGGGGCTGCAGACCCAGCTTCCAGAATGAAAGGCCAGAGCACCCATTCCTCAAAGCCAGGTGCGAAGGTGCTGACTGCAGCACCTTGGGGACACGGTGAGCCCTGCCAGCCCCTGAGTCCCACCGGCGCCTTCATCTCCCCTGCCTGGGCACCTGCTGTCCCCCGCCCCCAGCAGCAGCGGGGAGGGATGCCCCACTCCCGGCCCTGCTCCTGCACGTAGCTGAGCATGAATGACAGTGGGCCTGCACTGTGCTGGCGGCCGGGGCGCCTCGCTCCGACACCAACAAAGCAGAAGGTTAATTTGAACCTCACAGCCCTGCTGCTGCGCGCTTGTGCCTCCTCCTCGCCCTCCCTCCCCGCTCTCCTTTCTGTGCAAAGCCTGACATCTACAGTTCTGTCTGGCACAGTCAGGGGCTGCGGTGGGAACCGCGCAAGGACACGGGGACGTGGTGGCCGGCTGCCCTCCGCTCCCGGCCTTGGCTCACCCTCATGGCACGGCACAAAGCAACCTCGGCCCCATCAGGGGACATAAACCAGGAGCAAAGACCACCCGGCGGCACCACTCCAGCGGCCACCAGCACTCTGCTGCAGCTCGCCTGAGCCCAGCTCCTGCGCTGGCACTGACACCCAGCACTGCCCAACACGGCACAGCCCAGGAGCCACAGCCCGGCAGCATCGCCTCCGCAGCCATGGCGCAGGAACCTCCCGCACCCCAGCACGGCACAGCCCCTGCTCTGCTTTCGAGGTATCCAACGGGCTGGGCACCAGCCTCTGCAACACCAGAGGTACAGCTGAAATGCACAAGCTGCTGTGCACGGCCTGAATCCAGAATACCTTCACACTGCAGGAGCAGGGCTGGTTTGCAGACTCTGCAGCTCTCAAACCTGTGCCTCAGACACCAAGCAGCTCCCTGCACTTCCCCTGCTCAGTCTCCTGAACCAACCTTCAGGCCTGCTGACATGCTTTCTCACCACATGGTACCTCAGCAAACACACCTTGGGGAAGGAGCGGCAGATTCGGCATCATCTCAAACAACCTGCATCTGATGGCGGCTCAGCCAGCTGTGCCTCTGCACCCTCCTCTTTCTTCACTCAATTCCATTATAGCAAGAAGACCAAAACCCTCTGAGCCCACCACCAGACGTCAGTCACTCAGGAAACCCAGCGCCTGACCCAGCAGGACCAAGCACACCATTGCCATGTTACCACCAGCAATTCCATTTGCGCGCTGCATTCCGCGCCGAGTGCCGGTCTGTTTGCACAAGGCAGCTGGTGGCAGCGTGGAAGGAGGGTTAAACCTCCTGCTACCCAACTAAGCCAACCAGCCATTTTGGAGCCAGGCTGCACCCAGCCAGGAAAGCGCGGCTGGAAGCCCGAGGTGAGCCCAAGGCAGGACACAGGGTACGCTGCAGCCGGGACCTGAGGGTTTGGGAGTAACAACTCCCACCTTCCCGGGGCAGGGACCTGATGCTTCAGCAGGCACGCTTGGGCCATGAAAATAAACACTAAGAGCTAACATGCTACAGGCCCTGCAGGCTCTGCTTTTCCCAGATACTGAGGCAGGTGGAGGACAGGAGAACCTTATACCAGAGCTGCCAGGCACACTGTCTGCTCCAGCACTACTGCCAAGCCAAGGAACCCGCACAGCTCAGCCCTTACCAGATCTAATACCTGAAGGCCTGGTTACCACAGGGCCAGCATCCTCATGTTCAGCAGTAACATGCACCACACAGCTCAGGACACGGTGAAATGTTTGTTTTCCGGGGGAAGAAAAGAAAAATACTGCAGGTCCTCTTTGCCTTTTCATAGCGAGAGGCATGTTTGGCACTTGTGACATAATGAAATTACAATCAACAGCCAAGTGTCTCTCCCAGCAGCAAACTCAAGGGCAAAGCCGGGTGGCCGCAGCCTGCCAGCAGCACCCGCTATCGTGGCACTGTCCCTCCACCTCAGCAGCGCCTGGAACATGGTGGCAGCCACCACCGGCTGCGGCCTGTGTTGTCAGGCCTCCCTTCCTGACATCCCCAACTAAAAAATAATTTGTGCGGGGACAAACCTGGGCTGCGCTGGCAGCCACCTCTGACACACACACAATACACACCTGGGCTCGTACCGCGCACAGCCGGCGTTGCTGTGGCGACGAGCACCCACCTCCCGCACCGACAGATGGACACGGCTGTCCGGCACGGCCAGCAAGGGAGCGCTGGAAGCTCTGGCTTCTTGCCGGCACGAGACCTCAGCAAGGCCCGCAGCATCTCCGAGGGGAACGAGGAACGCAGGGGTGGCCAGGGCTGGTGGGATCCCCAACCCAGCAGCAGGACCGCTGCCGGCAACAAGGGAAACCCGACTCATCCACCCTGTTTTGTCGTTTGGTTTTTGTTTGGTGTTTTTTTTTTTTTTTTTAAACTAGCTGGAATTTATCTGTTTCTCCAATCCCTGCCTACACACAAACCCAACCTCGGGAGCAAACAAAAATGCCTGAATCGCAGATCAGAGACAAAGCAGAAGGCGAGCGGGCGGCCTGCTCCCGCTGCCCTCACCTCACCCCTCGGCGCGAGGCGGTTATATTTAGGTACCGCCACGGTCTGCGGTGCCGCGGCCCCCTCGGGCACGGCGCAGAATGCAGATTTTCCAGACAACAGACCACAACAGCTCCGTCAAAACCATTAGAGGCTGCGGCGCCCAGGCCTGCGCACAGATGTTTTGATTCCCACTCTCCTGCCACGACAGCCCTCGACAGCCCCATCGCTGCCGCCATGCGCCGGACACCCAGCCTGGATTTTGGCTGTCGAGGAGGGAGGGAGGAGAGAAGGGCAGCCCTGCTCCCCAGAGAGGAGGTCCTCTCTCTACTCTCCCTCTGCATCTCCCCAGGGACGGACAGCCTCCCCCAGGGCTCCCAGACGGCGTGGAGGATGACCCACCCTTAGGGAAGAGGAGCAGCGCAGCGGGGACAGCCCCCATAGGCACCTGCTGTGGCCCCGGGGGCCTCTCCCAGGCCGAAGCCCCCACATCATCAGTTGCAGGGGCCTGCAAGCGGCACAGGGGTCCGGCACGTGCTGGGCTGGAGGGACCCGTCATGACCTGGCTTTGTTCACAGCCCACTTCTCCTGCCAGCCGGACGCACCCACTGGTACACGGCTCCCAAAGCCACACAAAGGCCAAACCTTGGCCGCGCTCTGATGAAGGGATGCAGGAGCAGTGAAACACTCAGCCTCTCCCGAGCCTGTCCCTCCGGGATCGATCTCCGCAGCGCAAACACACCTCCAGCCCGGCAGGGCCGGCGCACGCCGCCGCCAGCACCCACAGAAGATGGTTGCCGAAAACTCTCCCAGCGCAGACGAGAAAGCAACACTGGCAGGGAAACGCTCCCACGAGGGACCGAGCCCCCGCAGAACAAAACACAGCACGTGAATAAAGTTGATGTAAAAGCCCACTAGTCCTTTTTCTGCTTCTCCGTGCAACGTTTTTTTTATCATTATTCCTGCTATTACTGTTATTTTGGAGAGCGGAAGGAGGTGTTAACAGGGAAGCTGACGCAGCCAGCTGTGCGTCCATCAGTTTGGGATTCAGCGATTCCTGCTGAAGCCGTTCAACCACTGGCCAGGCCCAAAGCAAATCTGCCGCTCCTGGCCTCTGGCACGACACCGACAGCAACCGGGGCGGGGGTCAAGGCAGGGAGATGAAAGAGGGACACACGCCTCCGCTTTTGTCAGAGCAGCCACCGCTGGGCCCCGGTGTGACAGCGACCACGACAAGGCCAGGCGATGGTGCCAGGCACGCGGGGCCGCCCGCACCGCCCTGGCCTGCCAAGCAGCACCCTGGCTCGGTCCTGTGGGAACAAAAGCCAGCGGCAGGGTGGGAGGGAGGGTCCGGAGGCTCTGCAGCAAAGGACCAGTGCTGCTGCGGCCGGCACCGCTGCGCGGGAGAGGGGCTGGAGCCAACTTCCTGCTGCCCTCTGTTCCCAGAATGACCGCGTTAAAAAAGAAAAGAGGAGGAGAAAAAAAATACAAATACAGCAAAGCAACTTCTGGGGCCATATGCAGAATTTCACTCCCCTCTAACGTGCCTTTTCTTTGCTTTTGTTCCAGTCGAAGGCGGCCTGCGGAGCGGGACCGGGCAGGAGGCAGCTCAGGCAGCCGCAAGGGGAAAGCCCTCGGCCGGCGGCAGAGCACAAGCCTGGCGAGCCCTGGGCCTGGCCGCAGGGCCGGCGCTTCACGGCGGTGGGGAGCCCAGCGTGATCCTGCTGTCGGGGGCCTGGGACACCCCCCCGGCCCCCTCCCGGCTGCTCCTCGGCCCCCGCTGCTGCGGCAGCCGAAAAGCCACGCTCCGTCTCCGCTCAGTGCCGGACCAGACAGTGCTCCCTAATGAGGGAGCATTACAATCAGCTTGTAATGCTGAATTTTTAATGCTGCCGAGGGCTCTGTTACATAATAAAGGGGGAAACGGGAGCAGAGGGCGGCCGGTGGGGCAGCCCGATCTCCCCGGCCACGCAGGTGGTGGCCCCGGCCCACTGGGCACCCCTCGCACCCCCTGACCCGCCGCTTACCGCCAGCGCCGCAGGACAGGGCGCGCACGACGCCCATCGGAGCTCCTGCCCTGCCGGGAGGGTTGCACAAACTTTCCTCAAGTGCGTGGAGGGGTGATGCCAAAACGCTGGCTCCGCACTCTGCCGCGGCTCGGCCGGGAAATGATTTAAAAGCAAAGTTCACGAGCATGTTAACGGCATGCTCTCGTATGTCCCCGCACACACGGGCTGCGCTGCGCCGCTCAGTAATACCCTAAGACTGTAAATCTATAACCACTGCAATGATTTAGTGATTAAAAACATGATAACATATTGTGTAACTGCAAACCACAGAATCCCTGCCAACTCTCCTCCGAGATACAGGAACAAAAATACAGAAAATGTGTTGCTCGCAGCGGTCTTCCTAAACTCGATGGAAAGATTTTAATAATAATAATGCAAAAAACCCCAAAAAAACAAACCCCAAAAACAAAAACCCAACCCAGACATCAGAAAAGGCTGGATATAAAGCGAGGCTAGAAAAAAAAATATTTAAAAGATGGAATTTTAAATACGGATCTTGCTCTAACAAATTACAATCTAAACATGCCTCGCTTTTTTCTCTTTTTAAGTTTGTCGTAACTGGAATAACTGGTCTTGTGTGATGTCTTGCATATTCAAAGTGCTTTGTAATAGGATACGGAGACCAAACCTTATTTGCCTAAACTCAATGGGTTTTATTTTTTCCCCTCTCACCCCCCCATTTCTTTTCCTTTTATTTTCCCTCCTCCCCCCCCTTTCTCCCCTAACAGGGGGAGGGTGTGGGGGGAGGCAAAAGGAAGCGAGGGCTTTAAGCTGTAAGGAAAATACCTGAAAGGGGAAGCTGCAATCCGTAATACAGCGAGGAAAGCCAAATATTATACATATATTTTTAAAGGCAGCTATGGGAGTTTTGGCCTCTAAGCAGCCAACTTGACCCCATTTTCTCTATTCTCTTATTTCCTCCGTTGCAGGATTCCTGCACCTTCAGTCGTATTCGAACTCAATGTGACCCTAAGGAGGGAGTCACCGAGTCTCCAGAAAATTGCTCCATATTAAACAGGAGCAAGAAGAGGAGAAAGGCAGACAGCCGGCGCAGAGGGGACACGGCTGCGCGAGAGTCCAGGACATACCGAGAGCAGCCCCAAGCACAGCGGGAGAAAGAAACAGACCTTGCTCGGAACCAATTTTTGTTTGTTTGTTTTTAAAAAAAAAGAAGGGGGGGGGGCGCGAGAGAAACTGGAAAAAAAAAAAAAAGACAAAGACACAAACGCAACCCGAATTATAAATAATTCACAGTCCGAATCCCGCGTGTGCGTGGCACCCACGCACGCCGTGCACAGCCAGGGCACATCCACGCACACACACACACACACGCTCCCCTCGGAGGGTGCGTGCGGCAGCGGGAACCCGAGCGCGGCGGGTCCCGGCGGGGACCGACAGGGACCCGCGTTTCACGTAGCGCGATAAGCGCCGGGCGATGCAGCCCCGAGTCATTAACCCCGGCCCCGAGCGGGCTCGGCCTGCGGTGCCGCCCGCCCCCGCCGCGCTCCCGCACCGAGCCGCCCGCGGGGAACAAGAATCGCCGTTACTGTGCGTGGCCAGGCCGTGCGGGCCGCGGGGTGCGGGGCTCCGCGGGGCCGGGCCCGCCGCCGCCGGGGCAGTTTTCGGCACTTTCTTCGCCCCCTTTGTTTTCCGGCGCGTCCCCGGCGCGGAGCGGCGGCGGCCCGGCGGGGTCCCGGGGGGCGCGGGCTCCGCGCGAGGCCGGGCCCCCGCCGCCGGCCCCGCCGCGCACAAAGCGGCCGGGCGGGCGCCGCGCTCGCTGCGCGCCCCGCGGCCATGGCCGGCGGGCGGGGCGGGGGGGGTCCGCGGGCGCGTAGCGGCCCCCGCGGCGCCGGCACCTGCGCGTCCCCGGCGGCGGCGGCGGGGCTCCGGGACGGCGAGCGGCACAAAGTTTGCTGGGGGATCCGGGGCGGTGGGTGGGAGCGGACGGGAGGGGGGGCCGGACCAGCCCCATGCAAAGCAGCCCGGGCGCCCCGAGCAGGAGGAGCCCGAGCGGGGGACAGGGCAGAAAAGTTGCCACTTACGCGGTCGCTGCTCCGGCGGCGGCGGCGCTTTTAATCCCGGGCGGCGGCGCGGGGGCTACAGATCCCATGCAGGCTGCGGCGGCTGCGGCGGCAGGAGCGCGGGGCTCCGCGGAGGGGCCCGGGGCAGCAGCAGCGGGAGCCGGGGGCAGCAGCCGGAGCCGAGCGGGAGCCGCCGCCGCCGCCGCCGCTGCCCAGCAGCAGCATCGTTGTCGGGGAGTTTGCAGCCCCCCGGAGAGAGGGGGCCGCGGGCGGCGGCAGCAGCAGCGGCGGCGGCGGGTCGGGGCGGAGCGGCGGGCGCGGAGCGGAGCGGGCGGCGGGCGCGGAGCGGGCGGCGGGGCTGGCGGTCGCCGGAGCAGGAAGCGCCCGGACTCAGATCTGATGATTGGGAAGAAAAAAAACTCTTTGGATCTTTATTCTGCTAATTAGTTTCCTGCAAAAAATGGCTGATTAGTGCAGTGCGCATGTGCCTCATTACCCAGGCACGACGGGAAGGGCTAATTAGCCACCTTCTGGATCAATAAGATTCAGCCCAGGCGGCGGGGGAGGGAGCGAGCGCGCAGGAGCGGGCGGGGGGAGCGCGGCGGCGGCGGCGCCGCACCGAAACTTGGGGCAAGCGGCCGGCCCCCAGCCCGCGGCGGGGGGGCCCGGCCCGGCCCGGCCCGGCCCCGCTCCGCGCCCCGCCGCGCTGCCCCGCTCCGCTCCGCGCCCTGCCCGCGCGGCGCCGTGCCGGGCCGGGCAGGGGGCGCGGGGCCGGCCGGCGGCTCCGCTCCGCACCGCTCCGCGCCGGCGGGACCTCCGCGGGGCCACCTGCCCCCGCGCCCCGGGCGGGGCCGCGCCGCCCCGCGCAGGGCAGAGCCGGGGCGGGCCGACCCCCGCCGCCGCCGCCGAAGTTTTCCCCGGGAGCCGCCGGGAAAGTTGCGTCCGGCAGCGAGCGCAACTTTGCGCGCCGGCCCCGCCGCCGCCGCCCGCGGCATCCCCGCGGCATCCCCGCGGCGCGGCCCGGCCCCGTTCAAACTTGGCGGCCGCCGCTCCGAGCGGGCCGGCGGATCAATGCGGCCGCGGCCAGCCGCGCTGGGAGCCGGGCTACAGGTTTCACCAGCCATCGCTGGCAACAGCTTTGTCATTTTCTAAAAATAAGAAGCTAAAAGTTATTGTAGAAGAAGGGGCTTTTTTTGTCCCCCGCACAATGTGCCTTTTGTGAGTTTAATGCCATTCTGGGGCTCTCTATAGCCCCGGACAATGGGGAACTCCAGGAGGCGGCTGTGCCTCTGCCTTTTTTCTTTCTTGCTTTCTCTTTTCTTCCCCCCACCCCCTCCTCTTTTTTCCCCCTTTTTTCTTTTTCTTTTTTTTTTTTTTTTTTTTTTAGGAGAGGATGCAACATTCCTCCAGTCCCACCAGAACCTCTGCTTTGATTAAATAAATATTTCTCTAGCCTAACGGTAACGTTTTTCACTTTCTGCTCGGGTCCATGTCCGATTATTATTTAAAATTTTTATTTCCAGGAGCTTGTCCCTCCCCATTCCAGCCCTAGTGAGAAATGTAGATGATCGCTGGGAACATGGGATTTGAATTTTAGGAGGAGGTGAACCAGTAAAGAACCTCTATCCAGGCTTCAGGAATATGGGTTTTTTTCATCTTTCTAAAAGAGGCTATTTTTATTATTAGCACAAATGCATTTAAATTAAATCATGTCTTGAAAATCTAAAGAAGCTCCTTTTTTGCCTTTTTTTTTTTTGCCTTTTTAAACCTTTTTTTCTTTCTTTTGTGTTGGTTTTTTTTATTATTATTTTTCATAATAACTCCAATAATTATCTTCCTGGTTTGTTTCATAGCTCTGAACAAGGAATGCAGTTGCGGTCAGTTTTTCCATTTGGGAGAACCTTAATGTACATGTATTTTATACTGCAAGGTAATAAACTGCATGTTTGTTAGTACCTATTATAATGAAATGTCTTGAGCTTTCCCTATTTCTTATCGTGGGGGTTGACATTTGGGATTTTGACAAGTCCCTTTAAGTGGGATGGGGTGAAGGAAGGGGACGGGTGATCAGGAATTTGACTGTACTGTTGATGCATTGCTGCAAGTGCCTTGCGTTTGGGAGAAAGTCGCAGGTTTTCAGACTCAGGGTTCGATAGGTGCCACGGTTCTGTGGATGTTGTACCTGAGCCCTGGTGTGCCCAGTGACCCAGGCGTGCTTGATACAAGTCCTGGAGGTCGGATTGACTCCAGAGGGGGATCAGTTTGCCTTTAAAAGCTGCCCTTAAAAATCTGTCAGTCTCTGCCTGATGTCTGTCTGGTTTTATGGAATAATTGTTAATGTACTCATCTTTAAAAAAAAAAAAAAACAAACCCAAAAAAACAAACAAAAGAAAATCAAAAAAAACCCACCAAAACAAAAACAAAACCACCCCCTAACCCTAAAAAAAAAAAAAAAAAAAAAAAAAAAAAAAAAAGGCAAAGAAAAAAAAGGGAAAAACAAAAGAAGAAAACAAACCAAAAAAAAATCACCCCAAAACCAGTCAAGCCCCAAACCAAGCAGCCCTGTGGGAATCAGAATTTTTCGGGGCTGCTTGGTGCGCTGCCTGGGAAGGTGCATGTAATTTGTAGCTGTTGTTCTTGCTGAACGTGAACCAAACGTGGGCTGAGGAAGAAGTTGAGGCGAGAATAAAGTAACCCTTGTCTTTAGCACTTGGGATAACTTGGAAAAGTGCCTCTTTTCCCCCGAGGCTGTGGATCTGGTGGCCCAGGCTGCGGGTGCCGCCTGTGGCCACGCTTTTTGCAGAGCAAAGCAAAAGGAAACGCGTGGGGAAGTTGGGGAGCAAACGAGGGACTGTGGATGCTCCAGAAATAGGCACCTCCACAGGGACGTGTGCGGGCGCGGGCTGGAGCCATGGATGTTGTCTCTGCGCTTGCATCGTGAATTCGAGCTGTGTGCCGCTGTCCTCTAATTTCCCATGACAACATATGGATCCCATAAAGGCAAACATGCCGAAGTGCATCTGTCTGGGTAGTTAACACAAACCAAACATCCCCTGCTCGGAGATCCCGCTGCTCCTCTGGCCGTGCTGCGCGGAGCCCTCCTGCGACAGCCCCTCGGTGCTCCGTCTTTCTTCTCCGTCACGCTCCCGGGACGAGCCCGAGTGCCCCGAGAGGGAGGAGGGCAGCAGGCGCCGGGTCAGAGGAGCGGAGGGGTTAAGCGGGGAGAGGGGCGTGCGCCCTGCGGCCCCCCACCCTCCTGGGAGCCGGTCCAGCCCGAGCAGGCTCTGCCCCGGGGTCAAGTCCTAGGACATCTTTCCCTCCCCTCCTGGCAAGGCAGGAGCTCAGGCTGGGAAGGGAAACAGCAGATGAGCAGAGGGCAGAGGTTTGCCCCTCATCCTGGACACAGACGTCTGGAGGCTGGGGAATGAGAGAGTTCCCAGTTTTCCAGGTTGCAAAAAGAGGTGATGAGGGGAGGCTGTGTGTGAAAAGAAGGGAAGGAACAAGTGACGGCTGCAGGACCAGCGGATAAACCACTACGCAAACACCGAAACACAGCCAAGGAATTAAGGGATAATTCGTACAGAAATCGTTAGGTATGATTACATGTATGTGCACGTGTGTGTCCTCTAAAAAATTTACTTCCCGTAAGATTTCTTTGTTCTAGGCAAAAAGACAATCTGGTTGCTAAAATATAAAAAGGGGCTTCCCTTACTTTAATTAGAAATTTTGATACAGCCTCATCTGCAATTGTGTGGGTGCCTCTTGTTTCTATATGTGTATCTCTGCATACGCATAGATGGGATTTTGGGTTCAAATAGCTTTTAATGTGCTTAGCAGAAAGAAGCTCTTAGTATCAGATCTGCAGGGAAAATAAGACTGATTTTTCCCATAGGAAACTTGCTAAAGACACAGCTGAATTATTAGATTAACCCATTTTTTTGTCTCATGGCATATCTGATGTATTTGCGGAAAGATTTGTATCGTTTCATTTCTATGTTATTTTGAACAGACGGAACAAATAGCGGCGCTTTAAAGGGAAGTTATTATTTGTAGAAATGTATACAAATTAAGAGGAACAACTTTGAAGCAAAATGTTTTTCCAAGGCAGTGAATATGGCTTTCTGGACAGGACTCTTGGCAAGAATGGTTATTATCTTTAACATGTAAAATGGGGGTGAGCAGCTCCGGTTCCCTGGGATCTGCAGGGAGATCAGGTCCTCCCCTGGAGACGTGACCTGGCTGCCAGGGGCTCGGGAGGCAGGGGTGGGCCAGATTTGCATAGGGCTGTGGTGACAGCGCTGGGCTCGGATGGATTTTTAGGGATCCATGAACATATCCCACTGCTCACCGCCCAGCACGGGGGGACTGGGCCAAGGCTCTGCGGTGCCGGAGGCTGACGGGGCACGAGGGGCTAATGTATGGGGAGAGCTAAAAAAAAGTTCCAGGCTATCTTTTAAAATCCAGGCTTTAAAAATTATTGTTGGGAGGGGGGAGATCCAGCTTAGAAAAAGACTCCATAATATCATCCACTTTCATAGCTGCGTGCTTCTTGGAAATGTGTCTGAAGAATCAGAACAAAGCATGGAAGGCCAGAGTCCTTGAAGGAGCTCCAAATGATAAAGTCTGCCATTCATTTTAAACACTGCGTGCATTGTGGAAACACAGGTCAATTTGAAGGCATTTGTCAGATTTCCAGTTCCCTCTGCTCCTTTGCAATGGAAATTTGCAATCAAATCCCCGTGCTGGAGTTAGGATGCCTGCCCTGATCAGTTTGTATGACTCTATGCCCAAAGCATGGCCAGGTAAGCTAGCTTTTCTTTGGAAAGTTTGTCTGTGCGGAGTTGAGCAGGAGAAGGGGGAAGGTTGAGGGGAATCCAGCTGGAGCAGATGCGTTTGTTCTGGCTTTGGAAGGGGGAAAGGGCAGGCAGTCGGCAGCGATGGATTGCACGGGGCTTGCTGAGCCGCAGAACTGAGTTGATACCATTTAGAGACGCCCAGCAAGAAGCATGGAAAGGGATATTCCAGCAGCAGCACAGTCATTGTTGGGATGCAAAAATGCAGCACGGCTGGAGAGCCACACTGCTGAGCAATTTCAGCCAGAGAGCAGGGATTTCTTCTGGAGTCATGTTTGACTCCTCAGTTACTGGGGGGGGCTGCTGCCCTTATTCCTGAGACACGGGGATGCTGGAGGGGAGAGACTACTGCTCTAGAAGAAATGCTGTAGGATTTGGGGAGGTTTGGGCTGGAGGGGATGTTCAAAGGAACATTTATTCTTTTGTCTCCAATATATTTCAGGGTTTTACCCGATTATTAAAAGACACTGTGCTCTAGGCAGTGGGAGTGACAGGACCTCTGTGGGCTATTCCAGCTGTCCCCAAACCTGGCAAGGCTGCTGCAGTCAGGCTGAGTAAACAGCCCTCAGTCAGACAGAAGGTTTGTAACATGCATTTGCTTGTTTTGCAGGCCATAACACGAGTGGATGTGTTTGCCATGGAAATAAACACTTGGAATACATCTATATGTTTCTTGGCTTTTTGAGAGAAATGAAGAAAAAAAGTCTTGGCATTTAATTATGAGGCACTAACCTGATAAATATTGAACATCATTTCTTTGTGAGCAGCTCCATGTGCTCAGAGTACTCTATGGATGTATTCCACAATTGCACTTATTTAATGCCTGCATCACCTCGTGCCTATTGTATTTATGTTGTCATCAATGTCAGATTTTAATTAAACAATTAAATCACTGTCACAGTAATTTCCCTAGAAAACTATTTTAAATGAAAAATCCCACAATAAATGTTTGGGAACCATCTTAAAGGGAAAAAGGATGGAAATAAGTTACAAAATAAAATTACAGTTCCCCCAGAATTAGGGAAAAAACCCACGTTTTTCAGCCTTGAGAAGAATTCTGGACTACAGGGTGGTTTCCACAGAATTCAGAATGTGTCAGCAAGGAGACCAAAACACCTTGGCTTGTCTGGGGGCTGGTCTGGGTCTGTCAGCGCAGCGGCTGCGTGGGGACCCCGGCCCAGGGCTGGCACTTCCTGTGCTCACCCCCCTGCTGGGGCCAGGAGCAGTGACAGCAACGCAACCCTCTCACCTCTGTGCCAGCCAGGTACCAAATGCTCCCTAGAAAACAGTCCAGCAGCCTTCTTTCCCTCCGACTTATTTCAGAATTAAGCTGGAGGTTTGCAGGAAAGTCTGCATTGAATTATTCACCAAGTTAAGCACCAGCACCAGCTGCACTTACTATATAGTAACCACGTCCTCCACCCCTGTGTTGTAAGCAGACCTGACATAGCATCTCTGCTGCAGTTAATCAAACAGTTCATCGTTATCTCTTTGTAAATATCTGCTCTTATTCCTCTAAAACCTGTACTTTGCACAGAAAAATCACAAACACGAGATGCAAAATTCATCAGACAAGGTATCTGCAGGAATCACGCTCCCAGCCGCACGCCACGATATTACCTGTATTTAACATAAGCACATCTGACATTTGCGGCGACGCGAGCGGCGCATACTGAGACCGGGGGCCCGGGCCGCGATCGCGGCCGTCCCCCGCAGCCATCCCCGGCCAGCAGAGCTCTCGCTGCTGCCCCGGGAGGGCCGTGCCGAGCCAGCGCCGGGCAGCAGCGCGGGGGCTGGGGCCTCGCCGTGCCCCCAGCCCGCGGGGATCACCCCCGCCCCGGCACCCATCCTGCCGCGGGAATCCTGGACAGTGTTTCTTTTAGGTCCGTGCTACGCTTTTATTGGAATGCGGCTCTGCAGATTGGGTTATGGCTGGGCTGCGTGTGGTTTCTGTCAGCCCTGAAGTGTTTTACAGCTGGAGATGATTTGGGGGGGGGAGGGGGCACATGCAGCCTGTCCACAGCCAGGTCTGATGTTCATCTGCTGCTGTCTCTCTAATTTTTTTCCCTGTCTCTCCACCAAAAGGTAAGATTTGACACTGGAGGGGGTGATGACGACAATGGCAATGCCAGGTCCATCCCTTCCTGCTCCTTGTTTGGGTTTGGCTCTCCCCAAAGCAATTTTCCACCATTTCCCTTTTCCTGCTGTGGCCACAACAAATTCAGGTACCCGGTGTGCCAGTACCCAGTGTGCAGGTACCCGGTGTGCAGGTACCCGGTGTGCAGGTACACCGTGTGCAGGTACACCATGTGCAGGTACACCGTGTGCAGGTACACCGTGTGCAGGTACACCATGTGCAGGTACCAGCTGTGCAGGTACACCGTGTGCAGGTACACCATGTGCAGGTACACAGTGTGCAGGTACCAGCTGTACAGGTACCCGGTGTGCAGGTACACCGTGTGCCAGTACACCATGTACAGATACACCGTGTACAGATACACCATGTACAGGTACACCATGTGCAGGTACACCGTGTGCCGGTACCAGCTGTGCAGGTACCCGGTGTGCCAGTACACCGTGTACAGATACATCGTGTGCCGGTACACCATGTACAGATACACCGTGTGCAGGTACACCGTGTGCAGGTACACCGTGTGCAGGTACACTGTGTGCCAGTACCGGGTGTGCAGGTACCAGCTGTGCAGGTACACCGTGTGCAGGTACACCATGTGCAGGTACACCGTGTGCAGGTACCAGCTGTGCAGGTACCAGCTGTGCAGGTACACCGTGTGCAGGTACACCATGTACAGGTACACCGTGTGCAGGTACCAGCTGTGCAGGTACCAGCTGTGCAGGTACCAGCTGTGCAGGTACCCCATGTGCTTGTGCAGGGCAGGGCAGCTCGAGGCCCGGGCACACGCTGGCTGCAGCCCTGCCCCAGGAGAATCCTGCCCCAGCCAGCTCCACCTGCCAGTTCAGGGCACAAAACCTCTAAGCTAAATTCAACCAGCAAACCCCAAAGCACCCACTCCATCAGTCCTGAGCCGCGGCAGAGTCTCCACAGCCCCCCTGGCCAGGCACACCTTGCCTGGACCCCTCCAGGGCCACCCACGCTGTGCCCAGAGGCTCTGCCACCACAAGGGCCTCGGCAGAGCATGTGCCACCAGAAACACGAATTTTTATGTATGGGAAAGGGGAAAATGGAAGAGGTTGCACAGAACCCTCCTCCAAGCAGGAGAGGCTGTGCTGGAGGAAAGTATTGCTCATAATGACACTTAAGCCCAGACACTTGAATGCTAAAGGTTAAACTTACATTCTTCAAGAAAGGGCTCCTTGCCAGCTTGAACTGTGTTGTGTGTTCACTATTGCCTCCTCCTCCTCTTCATCCACTGTCAATCCACTTTTGGTATGTGTTGAAATAACTGAGGTTTTGGGGTGGATATTTTTCCTCCCCTAATGTCTGTTCTCTGGACCAGTTCTCGGCCCTATGTCTGTCACAGAGTTAAAAAAAAAATTAAAAGTCAGTTTAATGCCTGTACAAAAGTGAAGTGTTTTTTTCTTAGCTGCAAACTACTGTAGCTTCAATTCATCAGACCAGCCTCAGCATATGTTCTGTCCTCCAGTGACACACAGTTCACAGAACACCATCCTCCACCTCCTGTCCTCAGCTGAATAACCAGAACCTACATTCTGACAATCAGACTAAAATTGGAATTAAAATACACATTGAAAGACTGATATATACAGTAACAATAGGGTGGCAAAATCATTTTGGGGACAATCCCCACCAGGGCTGGAGACGAAACTGATGGCAATGCTTCCAAATGCTCAAGCCAAGGAAGAAGAAACAGGAAAATGCCCACCCAGGAGTAGCACTTTAAGATGAATTTCAGCATAATATGAAGAAGCAGACATGCAGTTTGGATGCTGCATTTAGACCTTACTGATCAAAGAGCACCTTCTCCGTATACTTTCATGCTTCTCCCCAGAGATATTTCCCATAAAAAAAGAATGGAAATAATATTACATTGTGCATGCCTTCTAAAGCAGCCTCTTTACACAGCCTCATGCAGGCTTTTCGTAGAGAATCAGTCAGGTGGAAGCACAGAACACAGATCCCTACATCTCAGCAGCAGCAGCAGGTACAGGAGACCCAGACAGAAGGCTGGATCAAAGGCTTTGAGGAGGAGCATGGAAAAGAGCCAGAGTGAGCTTCAGAAGTCAAATGCAATTTTTATTTGGGTTCAGAGATGATAAAAGGCCAGCGATGTTCATTTTCCTACTTCCTGCAGCAAGGGAACGGGGGGCTGCAGGGCTCCGCAGCTCGCTGCAGTGTATTTCTTGGCACAGCCCTAATTGTATCTCCTGGTCCCAGTGGAAGTTCACGCTTTTTAATATCTCTTATTGCTTCTGCAATTGCTGCCACCAGTCAGCAATCACAAACAGGAAGCCGTGAGTCAGCAGAGCCATAACCCGTGGGCTGACAGCGGCCGGAGGAGAGGGACGCTCCTGGAAAACACGGCAAGGCCAAGCCGGCCAGGCCCCGGGGAATGGTGCCCAGACAGCCCCGGGGAGCCCTGCAGAGCCTTGGTTCCTAATTCAGCCCTTCAGCTTACCCCAAAACCCGGCATCAAGGCCATGTGGCCCTGGGCCTGAGCGCCTCAGGAGAGGTTTCCCAAAGCTGGTCCCCAGAGCTCAGGGCAGTCATGGCAGGGTGAGAGCAGACAGGGACACTGGGTCCAGCTGCCTCTCTGTGCTCCAAAAAGCAGATTTTTTTACCCCGTTAGGGGAGGCACGGCAGAGGAGGCAGCAGTGACCCCTCAGCTGGGATACGTCAGCATGACCCCGTTTTCACACCAGCGGCACCCGGGGCTTGGCCACACCATGGCTCACGTAGCGGGGGAAGCAGATGATCTATTCCCAGCCTGGTTTCGTCTGTTTTCTAACTGTATTTAGCAGCGGGTTTACTCCAGACTGAGCCTGCGTGAGTAAGTGTGTATGTAAGGGTTGAGGATTGGCTGCAGCAGGCAGAGGGTTTGCTGAAAGGCTTGTTAAGGAAGCACTACTGACCATGCAATCCAATTACATAATGCTTCAAAAAATAACCGTGCTGGGAGTTGGGTCTGGGCAGCGCATTTTGGCAGCAGAAAGAGGTATCAAATGTCCATCTTCCAAACCAAAGGCTGACAGTGTGTTTGTGCCACAATGTGACACTGCACCTCGGCCGTAAACTGCTCTAAAGAGGAAACTTGCTTCCAGGGGAAATGCCTGCTGTTCCCTTTCAAGGCAGTGCTGCACCCTGCAGACCGACGTTATTTGAGTCCTTGTAAAATTACCACTAATCTCTGCACTCAGGATGCCTCGTGTTTTATGGGCACTCGTATGACGGCAGCTTTGTTTTCTGGGGGGAAAGCAGAGCGCTGAGCAGGGAGAAGCAGGCACCTGGCCGTCAGCAGTGGCTCTGGGGGTTTTCCTCAGGTCCCTATCGTGCAGTTCCTCTCTCGCCACTCTGGACAGGACAGACACGCAGATGATGCACCGTATTTACTGGACAATGTCTGGAACAAATACCCTGTCCTGCCTGAGAATGATCCAGATCCAGGTCAGATCCGGTCCCACTCCAGGCAGAGCCTGCATGGAGCTGTGCATCCCTTCTGCCGAGATGGATGCTGGCAGAGGGGACTGAAGGCTCAAGCTCCAGGATGGCTCCATCCACACGTTGTTCGGGATGACAGGGATTTAGAAACCCTGTCTCCAAACAGCACTGCTAGCTTTTATCGTAGTTACTAATTTAACTGCTGGGCTGCTCCGAAGGCGTCGCAGAGAAGGCACATTTCTGGTGAATGAGGCACCAGCAAACTAAGGATATTCTCAGGCGCTGCGCAGCTGCCTGTACCTGAGCTCTGGGGCTCGGCTGCCGGGGATGCCGCATGAGCCGCGCCGGCCACCAGCGCCGGGCTCTGGCCCCTGTCCCCGCCGGGACAGGGGGTGATCCCCGGGCCGGATCACAGCCCCGGCCCCCCCGGGCGCTGCCCACGCCGGGAGCCCCGCGGTGGTCCCGGGGCAGCCCCGCTCCGCCGCCGGGCCCGGGGCAGCGGCGCGGGCGCGAAGGGGTTACGGGCGGCTCGTCCGGCCCGGCCCGCCCCGCCGCCTTCCCCGGCGGTTCCCGGCTGTTCGCGGCTGTTCCCGGCTGTTTACCTGGCAGCGCCGGCCGGAGGCCGCGCTGACATCACCGCCGCGCCCCCTCCCTCCGCCCGTGCCGCCCTCCCCGCCCGCCGCCGGGGCCGCGCTCCGGCCGGGCCCGCGGGGCCGCCCCCGCCCTCCGCCGTGCCCCGGCACACGTGGTGCCCGGCGCTGCCCACCCACCTGGCTGCCACGTCGCAGCCGCGGGCTGGCCCGGGGCCCCCATGCCGCCGCCGCTCCCCGCCGGCACGGCTCCGCTCCGCCGCGGGGCTGCCCCGGGCCCGTCGCACCGGCCGCCCCGGCGGGCCCGGGGGACACCGTGGGCCGCGGCCGGCGCCGCAGGTGCTCGCCCCTCCGGGGGCCGCTCGCTCCAGCCCGCGGCGGAGCTGCTCTGTGGATGCTTTCTTGGTGCATTTGGGCAGGGAGCCAAAGTATGCAGCTTAAAGGAAATGTTTAATAAAGACACAGGAGCCTCAAACTGTTTATTTTTCCTTGCAGAAAGGTGGAGAGACGATGTCCCTGGAAACGCCGCCGGGCCAGGCGCGGGCCGGGGGCCGAGCCGGGGCTGACACTGCCTCTCACCTCTCCCTCCCCTGACAGCCCCGGCCGCGGGGTCATAAACCGTGGGGGGAAAAGGCAGCCTATTAGTAACTCTATTAAGTCTCCATTAGTTAGGTGTGAACTCATTACTCTAATATACCTGGAGGTGGGATCCCACTTGCAGGACATTAGCGCTGCAATAAGCACGTTTACCACCCGAGCTGGACCGAGCCAGGGAGAGGACGGAGCAAAGGCGAGGAGCCTCTCGACACCTGGCGCAGCACCCGCTGCAGCAGCACGGCCAGAGAGCCCTTCCTGCCACGCCTGCCCTGTCCCACACTGGCGTCCTCCCTGTCCCCGCGGTCCCTGTGACCAGTCCGTAAAGCCCCCTCGAGACCTTCCCCTCCTGCAGCAGTGACAGGGCAGCCACGGAAACACTCTGCTCATCTGCCCACCTGATGCATGGCCGCACCAGGGGAAGCTGCTCTCCGGCCCTGCTGTGGAATCAGTCATTTGGGATGGAAAAGTTCCCCCAGCACTGCCAAGGACACCGGTAACCCACGCTCCCAGTATGCACAGAGCTTTTAAATCCCCTCCAGGGGTGATGACTGCACCGCTGACCTGGGCAGCCTGAGCAAGGGCCGGACAGCACTTTGAGGGAAGAAATTTCTCCTACTCGCTAAATCACAGAATATCCTGAGCTGGAAGGAACCTACAAGGAATATCGAGTGCAATTACAGGCCCTGCACAGGACAGACCACGAATCCCACCACACGCCCCAGAGCTTTGTCCAGCACTTCCAGTGTCCAGTGTCACCCTCCCCTTTGGCCTGTTCCCTGTATTGGCACTCTGTGACAGGAGCTGTTCGCTTCTGCAGCTGAGCTGTTCCCTGTGAGGAACAGGCTAAACAACGAGCTTATAGGAAATCAATTAATTAATAATAGATAGGACGCAGGAGCAGGGCTTAAAGGGGTTTGCTGAGTTAGCATAATGAAAGATATGATTGTGTGTAGAAATCTGTAGACGTAGAACTTTTTCTCCACCTTTTCAGGCAGCTTGAACATGAGCTGCCCAAGCCCTGCTGCCCTCTGCCAAAGCGCCTCGCAGACAGGCTCTGTTTGCCCTGCAGAACACAAAGGCTCTGCACCATCTCCTCCCCATCCTCACTCACACTTCAAGGCTGCACAAAAGCACAGTCCATGCACAACTCTTCCCAAAACTAATTTTTAAGCCCATTTGTTCCTAAATAGTGCCAAACTGTACACGATCCCTGAAAAAAGGTTGTCCAAGAGCACACAAGCAGGATTTTAAAAATTATTTCAGGAGGAAGCATGATCTTGTTTCTAAGATCCTTGGCCAAAAAGAGTATAAAATTAATGGTATTAAGTGCCTAAAAATACTCTTGAGGATCTGGGAGTTGGAACAAGGGCTTGGATTCTATTCCTAGCTCTGCCACAGACTCACTGTCTGCAATGAAGGACCAGCTCAGACGGGACACGGGGTGTGCTGGAAGTGCCCAGAAATGCACTTCAGAGCTCACTCCCCCCACTTTTTGCCCTATTTTCCCAGCCTGGACAATGGGTACAAAAGTGACTCTGATGGAGCAGAGCACATGGGATGGGTTGTTGGTGTTTCCAGAGCACCATGAAACCACATCCCTTCACAGTGCCCCACTGGTCAAGCTCATCTGCCCTCTTCTTCCTTCCCTGTTTCTCTGGAATTAACTCTTAAAATTCAAAACATCAGCAGGTACAAACAATTGGGATTAAAAAAGGAACTACCTCCCAGAAAACTGCTTTCTCCCTCCCAGCAAACACAGCACTTCTGTCTTCCTGGCCAGTGGCAATTTGTCTACTGTAAGGATGCTCAAGTCCAATGCCCTGCAAAATTCAATATTAAATCTGTCTCTTCATTGCCCTGAACAGGAGAGGCAGGCATCCTTAAAATGCAACACTTGTTTTAGCCCTGGAAAATCCTGAAATATTCACCTTTTAATATGTTATATCTAAGAAAATTGTTTCATCCTGTAAGAATGATTTTACATATATTTTTCACCCTGTTTTACTGTTACCCTGTTAACTAAGGTACCTGTTTCTACATGGAATTCTATACAAAAATGGATTAAAATTATTGCTAAAGTTTCTAAAATTTGAACAAGTTACTAGTGGCAGGATGCCCAATGAAAAAACAACAGTCCATCAGCAAAGCCCGAGCTGAACTCACTGGTGGCTTCTCCAATTACAAAAAAGGAACAAAAAAGGAACGAAAAAAGAATGCTACTTTGACAGAATCTCAAATCCCCGCAATTCCCTGTGTGTCTTAGCTATGAAACCACTTTCAGCACAGTAAACTGCTGATTTAAACTGCTAGATAGAAGATTCAAAATAGCACATTTCAGTGACAAATGGTAAAGTTTATGCCCCCAAGTTGCTTTTACACCAGCATGGGGCACTGAGATGAGACAGAATCCTCCAAACTGAATCCTGTATGGATCCCAGACCCTGCCAGGTTCTGCCATCAGTGAAAGCATTCCAAGAGAAATGAAAACCCAGGCAGTGAAAACCTCTGCTCACCCCACAAAAGGGAGAAAAAGAGACTGACATTTCCATGGGTGATTGTGTCTGATGAAATCAAGTATTTAAATGACTTCTATTTACACAGGATTTTGAGAAATAATGCTAATTTGCAGAATTGGCATCTGGGGTATGAGTACACATACCCTGGGAGAGCACTTAGGGAGCCTTTGTGAAGCTAAGTAATAAACGCTTTGTCTTCACCACACTATTTATGGGTTGCTTGGGGGCATCCTGCTCTCCTCCTGCCCCTACCTGGGCATAAAATTATTGCCCAACTAGGTTTTAATCAGAGCAACAGTAAATCTGAATGACCACACATGCACAGCCATTCCTGCTCCCTGATCTCCAGCATTAATTATAAAGTGAGACTGTTTACACAGTACATACCACTTTCCTGACTTCTTTCTTGTTTATGTCTAAACCTTTATGGACATAAAACTTTGGAATTTGCTTTTGGAATAAAACTGCAATTTGAGTGGCAATAACTGCGTTGCAAAACAACCCAGCTATTGCTCCCCGGTGCCGCGGTCACGGCAGCTCTGCCCTGCAGCCTCTCCCACCAGAGCCTGCTGGTTCAGGTCATCTCCTCGCTGTCCCAGCTGGATGGCTCCTTAGAACCTGTGAGATGGCTCACAGCAAACACTCCAGCCTTCCCTCCGAGTCCCTTCCTTCACCTTTCCCCACGTCAGGCTGCCCTGGCATGCCCCGCACACCCGGGCTGGGGGTTGTGGTGCTCCCTCCGTGCCAGGCTGGGCTCAGGTCCTCACCCCTCCACTGGGTGAGCCTCCTTGCCCCTCCACACAGACCCCTGTCCCATGCCCTAGGACACCCCCCAGTCAGATTTCCCCTGAAAGGAAAACTTTTCTTTCACAGTAAATCCCCGCAAACAGAAGAGATGTCCATCGGATGCCATACACAAGCGAGGATACCAATAGTAAAGTTACTCATGCTCCACAAGCACTAAATTATTCCTTGTCACACTGGCCTGGCTGCTCTTTTTGTCAGGCTGTCACACAATAAATTAATATGTTGGCTGTTGGGGCTGAGAACTCTTCTATTTGTTCAGTAAAACAGGTACTGCACACCCCGGGCACCATATAAAAATAATAAATTACCATAGCACACAGGCAAGGTATTACTTGTCTCTCTCCCTGCCTTTACTTTATCCCCTCCATCCTCTGCCTTTCCTCTGATCAATTCATCTTCCATTTACTTTCTATTTCTGTCTGTAGGTTTCACTCTAATACATACTGCTCCGATATTCCAACCATGCCACCTGCTACAGAAGTACAACTACAGAGGCTCCACCGACGTGGAGAAGAGGAAATCAACACAAGTTCAAGGGGAGGAGAAGAAATAATGTATAAACTGCATCCTGCAAGAATATTAGGAGAAAGGAATCAAGCCTCTACCTGGTGCTGTCTCTTATGCTGACTTGGATGCCTCCTGACTCCTGCCAGACTCCCTTTACTCTTCACATCCAACACAGAAATGTGGAGACTTGGTAGCCAGAGGAATTCAACAGCCTTCTCTGTGCAGACAGGTTGGGAAGTGTTTGGCCCAATCTCCCTTGTAGGTTGAAATGTCTTTTAATTCTGGTGGGCTGTATTGAGATGGGAATGAATAAACTCTCTCTTCATTTTAGCATCCAGTTCATGGAAGCTGCATAGGCTGGATATTAAGTCTTTCCAAATTCCTTTCCTCTTTGGCAAGGTTATCCTACCTACAAAAATAAGAATTAAAATTAAGGTTTTGTTTGGCTTCTTACGAGTTCAGCTCCTGCCCCACGTTTTCCAGGACACAGTTCCAACCCAAGTTTTAGCCCACAGGCTCCCCAAGAGCACCCGCAAAGTCATGGGAAGTCATCAAGTTACTGCAATACTAAGTGCATCATGTTTCCAAAGCATCACATAATCTTAACTAATAAAAAACCCAACAGAATTTACTGTTTGTTCTTTTAAAAAAATAAATAAGCAGAGAAGCAAAATTTAAATATTTATTGAAAAGCTAAATATTGTAGCCTTGCGCAGTTATTGGCAGGAGATGCTGTGCAAATAAAACCCCGGCAGGCTGTTGCTTCCCACATCCCTGGGCGCCGGCCCGCGGCCGCCGCTGGCCCCGCACGGCCCGGGGGGTGCCGCTGGCGGGGCACACCTGGGTTCAGGTACGTGCGGGGCCCGCAGCTCTCACGGAGCTCGGGCTGTGAGCAGGACACAGCCCGTGGGCAGAGCAGCACCAGGGGAACGCCCGGCAGGTGATGGTGCCGGGCTGGGACAGCCGGGGGTGCTCGGGCTGTGAGCAGGACACAGCCCGTGGGCAGAGCAGCGCCAGGGGAACGCCCGGCAGGTGACGGTCCCCGGGCTGGGACAGCCGGGGGTGCTCGGGCTGTGAGTAGGACACAGCCCATGGGCAGGGGCAGCACCAGGGGAACACCTGGCAGGTGACGGTCCCCGGGGTTGGGACAGCCGGGGGTGCTCGGGCTGTGAGCAGGACACAGCCCGTGGGCAGAGCAGCGCCAGGGGAACGCCCGGCAGGTGACGGTGCCCGGCAGGTGACGGTGCCCGGCAGGTGACGGTGCCGGGCAGCTCCGGGTGTGCCAGGGACAGCCCGGCCCAGCCCCGCTGACCCCGCAGGTGAGCCGTGCTGGCCAAGGGAAATGTCTGCTGCTTCTGGCATCTTATCCCCACCCCTCCTATCCCACGCGGCCGTGCATTAGTGATGGGCACTGCTGGCAGATGGCAAAGTTCGAGCCGGGCTAATTAAACATACCGAGCTAATAACCTTCCATTTTGGGACTGGTATAATTCATAATTTAATGTATTGCTGCTGAGACATTAACCTTTCAATGACTGGCACAGTGCCCACAGCAGCCTGAGTGCTGACCATCTTTCAGGAAAATGAGTATTATTGTTAAAACAGGTATAAATCATTCATGGCTTCAGCTTTTGTGTCAAGCTGCACATGAAAATAGGTAGTAGCCTGGGTAATTTATTTACCTTTTGGTGGTTATTCTTATGATTTCATGATCATATTCTCTGATTCATAAACACTGGCCAACTGCCACTCTGTTCTCATTTTACCATTTCAATATTGCAGTGATTATTCTGATTTCCATCTTTAACAAGTTCAAGACTGGTGCAGAGCTGCTTGATCCAGGCACAAACATAATCTCATTTCAAGGAGGAAAAACTTATTTTAAGCTAATTCCACAGTACTCAATGCAATTATTAAAGCTATCAACTTGTTACAGTTTATCATTTTGCTAAAAGAAGTGTTTCTTTGGAAACTGGTGCATAAACACACAGATTGAAAAACTTTTCAAAATTCTCTTTTAGAGGCAGCTGGGAGGAAGCTCACACGTTACTAAAGAGTTTAGCAAAGATCATGTTCTATCTCTTCCAATCAAATGGTGAACAAAGATCGCCAATGCTCAGTCAAAAGGGGAAACTGTCTCTGTCTCTGAAGGCGCATTAAAGATGAGTCTAAAAAAATCCCAAGTGGATGATGAAGAACTAATCCATTTGCAAAATTGCTATTTTTGAAGAAAGAAGTTAACTAAGAAATCATCAAGAAGCTGTTTGTGAACATGTCTGTCGCATTTAGTGCTTAGGATAATGCCCAGACCAGGACATTTTGGAGGCATAAGAGAACAAGGAGCAGTATCAGCATTGCTGGTTTTATATGGTCACTCTCAGGACTTTATATGGTCACTCTCAGGACTATATGGACAGTGCCAGAAGATAAAGCATTTGAACCTGTTCATGGGGACAACACTCAGACCCCCTTGGAACAGGAATTATTTGAGAGGTTGAGGTTCCTCTGGGTACCTTCTTCATCCTGGCAACATACAGTGTTAGCCCCAAGAACATCCATTTTTTCCTTTGACAATGAAGCAGGAGACAACCCCTGACTCCTACAAGTGATTGCCTGCCTCTGTTAATCCATATCTGTGGCACCCGTGGCCCAGGCCGAGCTGGTACAGCCTCCCTCTGGGTTCTGAGATGTGTCATTGAAGCAGATGCACCTGGATCAAAGCCTGGCAGCTCCTTTTTGCATGGACACTGCCATGTCCCTGCATTTCACTCCCTCTGCTGGCTCCAGTTATACATCAAATGAAGCTTTTGAGACCTGAAATTTCTTTAAGGTTGGGACATCTAAAATTAACCTGGATCTTCAGGGCCTGCCCTGCTGTCCTTAGAGGCAGCTGGCAGGGATGCAGTCCTTCCTCCTCCCAGCCACAGCCTCCCGGGCCTGGGACAGGCCCTTGGCACTGCCAGCCCTCCCCTGGTAAGTCCGGGTGGGAACTGTGTGGCTCCATTCCACCTTGGGTGCTCCCACCCCTGGAGGAGGGCAGTAGCTGAGCTCACCAGGCTGTACCTGCTGGGGACAAGAGCCGTGTGTACCTGCAGGTAATCCAGGCACTGCCCCGTGCCACCCTGAGCCTCCTGCACTGCCACTGCCTGCTGGCTTGGGTGCCTTCCTGAGAGAACTCAAGCCTGGCCTTCAAACATTTGGCATCTCAGCAGGAAAAATCAGGACAGTAACACTTCTGAGGGACGCCCCTCCTAAGGCTGAAGGACCAGCTGTGTCCCAGCTGTGGAGGTGTGCTGGTGCTGGCACAGCTCCCTGGGAAGCCCCTGGCTCTGGTGGGCTGGTGCAGCATGAGGCCTCTTGGCCAGCACTCCCCGACTCAGCTGTGCTACGCAGATGGGCTCTTGTGCAATTTTTGCTTTCCAGTAGCCACGTGACTTTCTATGGCAGGAATTACTCAATGTGCAGTTCCTGTCTGAAGTGGCCCATCCAAAGTATTCAAAACAAGTTCTGAGCAAACCCGCATCTCGGGGGTTGGTGTTGCCTTTAGGCAGATATTGTTGTTATTTCACAAGAGGGAAAACTGAGGTAATTTTTTTTCTTTAAAGGGGGGCAGATACTGCACATGTACAGGCACTGAACACCCTTGGTGCTTGTCTAAAGCTGAGAAGAAGCATTGAAAACACCTAGATGTGATAGGGAGGCTGCAAATTTGGGCATGAATCCCCCTAAACCATTGTGCTTTTTGCCACACACACATTTACTTGCCATGGAAATGGACCTTGTACCTCATTGTTCAAATACTTGCCTGCAGTTATTCTGTATTTCAGGTTTTTGGTATTTCAGGTTTTTGGTATTTCCCCCTCGCTCACATGCCAGGTGGCAAACCCCAAATTGGAGCAGAAGTCACTTCCTACACTGTGGTTACATGAGAGTTAAAGTTCAGATTTCTAATTGCTCTCTCGAGGCCTTATTACTTGTTGATTAGGGTCTTTTGGGAACTGCATCAAACCTATAAAAATAAACACTCATTTCACTGGAAGTTTGTAGCTGCCGTGGCAGCCCTGCAGCCCTTCTGTAATGGCACACGTACAAACCAACCAGGAAAGGCCTCTCCAACTTCTTCAGAGGCTTTCCAGGCTGGACAGGTCTGAGCCATGGGCATTTCCCTGCCAGACTGGAGCTGGGGCTGCATCCCTGGCAGCACCCGTGTCTGTGTGCACCCCTCTGCCCTCTCCCAGCCCACAGAGCAGAGCTCTGAGTGGTGTCTGGGCAGGAGCCTGGCAGGAGCACATCTGTGCAGGGACAGCTGTTAGGGCTCCGTAAAACAGTGACTAGTTCCCTAAATGCTGGTAGATTTGGGGACAGCAGTAAGAAAGAAGTGGCACTGCCAGCACGCTGCTGCTGGCCGGTCAATGTTCATAGTCCATTATCTCTGTTCTGTTATGGCAGCTGACCAGAGGGGATGGCCTGAAGGTGCCATCCTGAAAGCCAGGTGCTGTATGCTTCAGCAAAAGCCTCTGCTGTGTGAGGTGCTGCTGGAGGAGGACACGTTTGCTGTATGAGCAGTTTCTCTGTGGTACCCTGGCACCATAAACCTCCTCCTCCCACAGGTGCCCCTGACCCGGCCAGCCCCATGGGATCTGCAGCCCAGGTCGGGGATGCTGCATCCTGCTGGAGCACACGGGGCACATGGGGACACAGCCCCCAGATCCCCAGCTGGGACACAAGAGGGTCCCCCCGCAAGGAGCAGTGGTGGGACACTGCAGATGCTCTGTGCCTCATCAATGTACATGTTCCTAGCTGCAAAACCTGAGTTCTCCTGACTCGAGCAGCCCAGGGTGCCATTCCCAGACTGGGGCCTTGGGAAGTGTGTGTATGGCACCGTTTGACAGGCTGGATGTCCCAAGGGATGGGACAGGGAGCACAGTGTGCTCATGGACTGTCCGGGCAGGACAGAAGCTGCTGCAGGTCTGCTCTTGGTGAGTCTCCAGAGAAGGGCCACGGGTCTCCTTGAAGCCCGGGATGAATGAGCCTGCAGCAAAGGCAGGTGTTGCTCTCAGGCAGCAGCCTCAGGGGCGGTACCTGTCGGAGGGGGCGGCTCGATGGAGCCGGGGCAGCCGTGCATGAGCTGTGACACAGCGCTGCATTGATCAGGGCAACGCTGCCCATGCAGCGCCGGGGCACTGACAGGCCCACAACAGCCAGGGAGGAAACAGCCTGCGCCGCTGGCAGATGTACACAAGAACGCCGATAAAAAGTCAATTCCACTTAACTGAATGGCTGCTAACTAAATATTTTTGGGGCCAGAGCCTTCCCAGATAGCAGCTGGAATGTCTCTGCTCCAGAACTGAGACATCAAGTGAGCGTGGCATCGAAGGCTGAGATAAGAGACTGTGATGGCCGGCGGAGCAGGAGAGCCTGATGAGCCAGCCCCGCCTGCCTGCCCTGCACAGCCAACACCCGAGGGGAACACACACACCCAGAACGGCTTTTCCCAGACCCAATACTCACATTGTGGACAGTGTCTCAGGCCAACTTTTAGTGGACTGGATCGGTGCTTAAGGCACCGAATATAAAGTAATTCTCCAGCAGTTTGATTAATAGTGTCATAGTCATAGCTTCAGTTCAGGTTCAACCTTTTTAACGTTTTATTATTTTACAGCGTAATAAATCAGGGCAGCAGGAAAAGACAGATGCAGGAATGTCCCTGTCTCCCGTCTGCTTGTGCAGACAATGGGTCACGGGATAACGGCTTCCAGGGCTGAGGCAGCTGATAGAAAATCTCCGAGAGAGGAGTCTGTGCCAGAGCCAGCGGTGCTCTGAGGAAGGAAGAGGCAGCTGGAAGCCAGTCAGCATGTCCTGTGGAGCTGGAGCACCGACCAAGGAAGGAGCAGGCCGGGGCTCCCAGGGGCTGGCTGGGATGAGATGTCTCCTTGCTGACTGCAAGAGGAAAGGCAGCTGTGCCACAGCACCAATGGGCCCTGGGCAAAGTGGGATGCAGCCCTTCCTCACGGAGCAAACCTGCCCCTTCCTGCCCTGCCAGCACCAGCAGTGACCCAACCAAGCTCACCATACTGGTCCTTACTGGGCTTGCTGGTGCAGGGATGGACAGAGCTCAAGGGCTGTCGTGGGAGGCTACAGCTGAGGCAAAGGAACGCTGAGCCCTGTAGGGCCACTGCAGGCTGCAGAGAGGAGAAAGCAGAAGCTCTGCAGCTCAGCTGGTGGACAACAATGTAGATAATACAGATGAAAGAAGGAATGGAGATGTTTTTATGAGATCAAAAGAATACAAGAAGTACATGAAGAGGTTCATCTCTGATGGAGCTGATGGAGAGACTGTGGGAACATGAACCTAAAACACACAGGGGAAGGGCTGGAGGTGGTGAACAAACTGGACTTGCTAGGAAGGAGGGATGGAGGAAGAACAAGGGATCTGAAGGGATAAAAAAGACAAATCAAATACTAAGAAAACTCCTAAGGTGTCTTTTTTATGGACTGAAATGCGTGTGTAGCAGCAAAGAGAAGTGGCTGTGGCAATCAAAGGAAGCAATGACAGAGCCTCAAAAAAGAGGTTTTGTCATTAGAATGGAGTGGAGAATGATCCAATCATTCAGAAATTGTGAAGGTTAAGGGAAAAACTGGGTCACAGTAAGAAAAACTTCACGGAAAAGTAACAAAAATCTAATAAATGTACTTTGCTTCTCATATCACCTTGTTTGTTTTGTTCAATGTGAACCTCAGGACAGCACAAAGAGATGCAAATAAATTCATGCACAATGTGGCGAGAACAAGTGAGACTAATGCTTGAAATTTCTGCCCTGTATTTATAGGCTGCTGCTTATACTGCAGAGCAAAGCAAGTTGTATATTGAACAAACATTGCACTGTTTTCCATCTTCCTTTAACAGGAGTTAATTTTACTTTTAGATTTTAATTAGTTTCATGCAGGGGCCTGGCAGTCCTAAGGCAGAGGCACCACAGCTTACAGGTTATTTGTCTTCACAACTTGAGGACTGTTAAAAGAGGCGTGAGTTACAACCCAGGGATGACTAAGATATTGCCAGCAGCTGGGCTCGGCACACAGTTATTTGTGTTTGCATGTGCTGATGTTCAGGTGTCCATGAAACAAGGCCCTCAGTGCAGTCAGTGCCTGCTGACCCTCATACCCAGGTTTGTTGTCATGTAGGTGTTGCTGCACTGCCCGGGCACTGACACGGACAGACACACTGACATCCACAAATCCTACAGCTGTTATGTACGTGCTTTTAAAGAGAATGCTCTGAAACCTTATGTTTACTTCTAGACTAATTTCAATAAAGGTTAACTGTGAGATTTCAGCCACTTTCTGACAGTGAACCTTTAACTACAGAGTGAAGGCATTGGCACAGCTAGAAAACTCCTTCAGCCCATGTGTACCATTGCTGGACAGTCAGTGGGATGGTTAAGGGAAGAAATCAGTTCAATATTCCAGTATCTTTTCTGCTAAATTCTGTGCAATTCCAAACTAGACTGAAATCCAGCCTGTTTCACTCTGCTTTCCTACCAGGCTACCTCCCTGCATTCTGGAATGTTTTAAAGCTGACACGGTACAGGAAAAACTAATGAAATCTATTAGACTTTCAATACAAAAGAGAAGAGATTTCTAAGAAATACTGCACAAAAAAAGTGCAGATTAAAAAAAATGGAAGCAGCAAAGAACAGCAACTATGTGCCACAAAAAGATAAACACAAAAAGCTCTGCTCTCTTATAAGACACCCACAGTCTCCATCTGTCATCCCAACCCTTCCTCTCCCAACTGTTCTTAAATTAAATGAATGCTTCTAATGGGCGATTTTCTCATGAAGGCATATGAGAATTCATCCAAAGACAAATTAAAACAATGCTGTGGAATCAAGCAATTCACCTCTCTCACAGGCTGCCTGGCTTCAATGGTTGCATTTACAATAGAAAAAAACAACAATAAAACACCCAAAGACAAACTGGCAAAAGAACAAACCTGGCATTGACCATAGGCAATGCAAACACAGGTCACTCTCTGCAATCGTTCTCAGTCCTACAGCTGAGACTAAAGGTTATTTTCTCTGTATAAGAGACTCCTGTACACATCAGATTTACTGGTTCTGTCCTTTGTGGGCCCTGCAGTCCAAATACCTCCTTGGTGTTTGGATCAGCATTGTTAAAACTATATATTATGTTTTTCTTCATGTAAATAAGCCTAGCTTGGGCTACTGTGTCTTAAGTGGCTTTAAGATGTATTTTCCTACTCATCACGTACCATTTGAGTTGCTTTCAGCATCCTACACAGCATCCTATCCATGCTGGACATGAATAACATGTTCAGATTTTCCATTCTCACTTTGCCTTCTGGTCACCTGAATTTTGAGGTTACTGCTTAGTAATAGAATTCTTCTGTATTTGGGGTGAATACATTTAATTTCTGTCACTTGAAGCCTCGATGGACGTATTAGCAAAATCGCAATGGAACGTTTCTATTACACTCAGGTCTGAAGGAGGACACTTGAAAAGGAACCAGATGTTAAATTCAGACCCCATCAGCTGCCAGTGCCTCCTTCATGACAGTCTCGGCTGCCTCTATTTCACTGTTTGCTCTTTGCATTCACCCCAGGCAGTCTGATACCAAATGGTTTGGGTATTTTAGTTTTCTTAGCTGAGACTCCCACTAAATTTAGATCTAGCAGCAGAAAGGAACTAAAAGGAGACGAGCCACCCCTGCGGCCCCGAAGAAGTTCCCAGGGCCAGAATAGGCTCAGGCTGGAAGCGCCTGGGATGGGGACATGTGGCTGGGCACTGCTCCCCCATGGCTGTGGCACCCGTGGCTGACAGTGTGAGCAGGTCCTGGGCCAGGGCCACGCTCAGGAGTGTCCCTGCTGCCAGGACAGGGACACTGGAACGCTGGCTGGACAAACCAGGGGCTCCATCATCGGCCCCCTCTGCTCTAGACTGTTCTGCTGCTGCAGGTGCTTCATTCCTCTCTCTGGGTCTCGGCACCAGATCACACACTGCCAGTCCCCTTGGATGTCCTTCTCTCTTTGCTTTAATCTTTTGTGCTCCCTCGCTGTCTTTGCATGATTCCTGCCCTCACCCTCTTCATTACCAAAGTCACTGGGACTGCTGGAGCTCGCAGCAGAAGGCAGCTGACCCTCCCCAGACCCGCCGCTCTCTGTGATTCCTGCGTGTGCTCTTTCACAGTTTCTCTTACTGAAGTCCCTCACTGTTGTACTTAACCACCGTGAGTGACAGAAATCCAATGCTGACCACTTCATTATGTACCGACCTTGTCCCCTGGCCTCCTGCCCCTCCATCTCTCTTGGGCAGTTTGCCCTGTGTCGTGAGTCCTTGTTAAAGGTCAGGACCCCAAACCATCAGCACTGGTCGTGTTGTTTTACTGTATCACCAGAGAAATCAGGGCTGTCGGATCTCATTAGGGCCCTATTTACGGGCGGAGCGCCGCTGCTGGCGCGGGATGAGCCGCTACCTTTGAAACGCAATCTTCCCCAGATCAAACCAGCAGCACACAGGGATTATATTCCAGCAGTCAATCTCTCATAATCGCTCCCACCCTTATTGGCATGGCTACTGCAGGCCCTGCATGAGAAAGGAAATCCTCTTAAACAAATACTCTGCAGGAGTAAGGCTCTGCTCTGCAGCGAAGGGGCGCAGGCCGTGGCCACGGGCAGGGCAGGGCAGGGCAGTGGGCAGCGAACCCGCCGGGCTGCCTGGCTCTTCCCGTGGCAGCAAACCAGAGACACACCAGAGCTGAGGAGAAGTGTGAACTGATCCTCTCAACGTGCCCGCAGCCGAGCTGGGAGCTGTCAGCACCGCGGCAGCGGGGAAGTGACGCCGCTTCCTGCGTGTGACACCGCAAATCGGCAGCAGCGCTGAAGGTTAATTATTCACAGCCTTAGAAAAACGTCTTTAAATTGTAACTCTTATCAGCTTCTTCTCTGACATGAGTATTGAGACAGAGAGACCCTTTCCCTCGGATTACACCACAGTTTTCAGTCACATTCATGGCAGTGCACTAAGGGATTTCCAGAGGATGCTGTCAGGTGGGTTGGGAGGTAAATAACATCATGCTCCACATGTGAACTGAGCTTTTAAAAGAAAAGTTTCAGTGTGGCTGTGTGCTGAATTGATAATTTCCCCAGTGCACAATGCAGAAAATGATGCAAACCTATTACATGAATTCTGAAGACAAAGAGAAATCTCAGCTGCCTAAATGAGAATAAATCAAAAAGTAAACACAGAGGCTAACAAGAACCATCGGAATAACCTTGAGAACCAAATCCCATCTAGGACAAATCCCTGTACAACATGGCAGGACAGAGGAGGCAGCACGTTAAACTCACAAAATACAGATACTTCACTTAAATGAGAGTTTTGTAACAATTGCCTTTTGAGCCACATGAGCCCTGAGTTGTGCAAGGTGACACCTCATGATTTTTCTAGAAGCATTTATAGTATTTCAGCATTCCTTGCCTGAAAAATTCCACCTTATCAGACGATGATGTTCCTCCTCCTCAGGACAAGTCGAGCTGATGTGCACAGGGAGGTGCTGCTGAAACCAGCAGCCCATGGATGGAAAGGGAGCAACTGCATGAGGAAAGAGGGGCTAAAGGAACCATAAGGGCAACCAAGCCTGGAGGCAAGGTTTGGATGAGTTTTTATACCACCTTCTTGGGGGTTTTGTTATTAAATTTAATGCCTAGAAAGAGGATAAAGTTAGATGTTGTACAGTGAGAGGATTATCTTTGTATGGCAGTCTGGGAAAGGCACAGCTCACATGCAGTCCACAGCAGAATTTTGAAAAATCCTTCTTCAAAAAAGTATAAAAAGAGGAAAAACTATGAAATCCTCAACTAGACGGAAAAAAGAGAAGATCTTAGCAAGTCTAACAGACAGCCCTAAAACCAAAGCACGTAGACTTGATATAACTTATTAGAGTGGCAGGAGAAGGCAGCATCTGCACAGGAACAGCGAAGTTATACAAGAGGAGGATTTACCAGGAGCTCAAAAACCTGAGAATGTGGTCCAGATTAAAGGGAACTCGACACCTGCTTTGCCCAGTTCTGCGCCAGGCAGGTGCAGCTGCATTTTTAAGAGTGTGTAAAAGAGGACTCTGACACACATGAGAGGTGTGATAGGGAAGAGCCTTAACCAAAACCAGCGACATTTTACTCCAGATTCTCAGGCGACTGGGAATGAGAGGATAAGGTTACCACACGTGTTAAAAAGCCAGATCTGCTTTCTTCTAGGTCACTAATTCTGATATTTTTGCATCCATTTGGGTCAGCAGGGTCATAAAATATGACCTTTCCATTTTGCAAAGTTTCTTCTAAATCATTCTCTAAGCGTTCCTTTAATGTGTTCTTACCCAGAGCAGTGGGGCTGGCTCAGCTGGGCTCCTTTTCCACAGTTACAGACATTTACTGCAAGGGCCTGTGATGTTCAGTAGAGGAAGAAGGGCTAAATTAGGCTAAAGTGTATTTTAATTTAATACAACTTTTGCTAATACTGAAGATAGACATATATGTGACATTGTTTAACATTTCAGCATTTGCTTAATTAGCAGTTCCCTTTGAGAACCAGTGACTCTTGGTGAGGTGAGTGGTTCCCTGGGGGGCTCCAGAAGGGGTGTCTGCCCAATGTGAGTGGTTCCCAAAGCTCCTTCTCTGTGTGGCCACACTGAATTTGCTGCTTGGCTTCAGCACTAGAACTATCTGTCAAGCCCAAAGCAGAAACAGAGTTTGAAAGGCAAACATGATCTGTGATCAATATCCTAACAAATCCAATGGAAGCCCCAGCTCCCAAAGGGTTAATCCAGAGAAGAAAAGGCATCCGCATGTTTAGTGAGCTAATGTGTTTATTGACTGGGAGGCCTTCAAGTCTTCAGCAGGGAAAAGCTCTGATAAGTGACTGGAAGTTCAAGTTAGACAACCCGGTTTGGGTGGAACTTGGGTGGAACAGGGTCACCTTTTCCAGCTGATTGGCTTTTTAGACTTTGGGGGGTCACCCCTGGGGTGTCCCTTGGCAGGGGGTCTGCACCTGCCCGGAGTGAAGCCCTCTGTGGAGCAGGGATGTTCCCACAACAGGGAGTGTCCTGGCTGGCTGGGGTGGGCACAGCACAGGTGCCCTGTCCCAGAGAAAAGCAACGGGCCAGCGTCTCACAGCGCTGTTCTGCATGGACTGAGTGTGCTGTAACCCTCTGCCCAAATCCTGCACCCTGCTCCTGGAGGGACACTCCTGATTACACTGGGGTATTCTGAAATGTGCATCAACTCCCTGCTGAGAGCCCGACCCTGCTCAGTGCCTGACCTGCAGCTGACTCCTCACTTCCACAAGTCCAGCAGAGAGCTGCCCACCCCCAGCTGGGGGACAGCCCTGCCCAGTCCTGTGCTGGGAACTGCACTGGCCCACCTGAACCCCTCGTGTCCCCCCAGGGTCAGGGTCTGTGTCACCCTGCTAACGGGGTGTGACCCAACACTGTCCTCAAACTGCTGGAGGGAAGAGACCATGGCCCCCTCCCGCTGCCAGCCGTACCCTGGGGCCGGGGATATTGGCTCTGTTGGAAAACTGACGGCCCAGGAGGTGATGGAAGTGGCTGACTGCAGCTGGAGAGCTGGCTCGAGGGCCCCACGGAGCTGGGCTTTCCCCAGGGATGAATCCCCAGTGTGCAGCTCAGCCCCCTGTTCCAGTACTGGGACCAGCTCTGGGCTGCCCTTCCCAGCCTGAGCAGAAACCCCTGGTGACCCCACAGTGGCCTGGTTCAGGTACCGTGGTGGTGACTACAACGCTGTAATTGGGGGATGTTCCTTATGAATTTCTGTTGTATTGGAAAAAGATTGTAACCAAACCATACACATCCCATTTCCACATTAGTTAAGAGATTATAAGAAGATAAATTAAATTAAAGGTCCATCTAGCCGATGTCCTGTCATCAACAGGGACCAGTAACAGTCCTGCAGGCAGCAGTACGGAATCAGAGGGCAGACAGTGCTGCTATCACCAACAACTTCAGATTAGAGGACTTTCTGAACCACAAGGATGTCCCACATTTCAGCAGTCCTCAGTGGATTTTTCTCCCAGGAAGTGTTCAGTTGTTCCTGCACACAGAGATCATCAAGAGATGCCAGTGTCCCAAGTGCCTACTCAGGAAACAAATACCCTGGAATATTGTTCCCTCTAGGTCTGGCAGTCTGGTTGGGAATATCTGTAGGGGTGGGTGAGGAGCAGCACCACTGTGGCCTCAGAGAGAATGGGCAAAATGAATTCTGGCACCGCTCCCAGCAAAAGGCCCGAATTAGAAATCTCGGGTGGGTGCTGCCCGTGACACAGATCCCGCAGGAATATCCTCCGGCAGAACCCCAGCCTGGGGGCAGGGAGGAGACACGGGCCGGGCAGGGAGATCCGCGGACTGAGCAGGGGAGCGGGCGAGGCCGGAGCCGCTGGCCCGGGACCCGCAGCGTTCCCGGCTCGGGGTGTTGGACTGACCGGGCCATCAAAAGATGCAGGCGGCTCCTGCTCTCAGGCTTCTCCTCGCCTTCATTTGCATATTCAAGGCTCGCCGATGTCTGGCTGTCAGAGATGGTGACAGTTGGGGGGGTTTTTTAGCTTTATCAAGGGGGATTATTTTTAACCCAAATTATTTTGCATTGTAAATGTTTAAATCCACATCAAATCCAGATTAATGCATAAAATAGTCCAAGAGGGTATTTACTGGGGGGAAGAAAAATAACAATAAACCAAATTATTATGGCTAGCTTCCATCTGAAGTGCTTTAAAAAGAGGAAAGTCTGAAATTTTGGCTAAAATATCACTTCGAGGAGAAGATTGAAATAAACCTCTCTGCAAAACGGCACAAGTTTACATACAAACTGGAACCCTCGGTACTTTTTCACAACATGACTGGAATTAATAATGCAGATAAATCCTAAATAAATCAGGATTAGTGTTAACTACGTCTTGAGGTTTAATACGCTGTAGGAAAATGAAAGGGGGCCGGCGGGGGAGGAAGGAGCTTTGCCTTAAAGCTGCGCGGAGCAGAGCCCGGAGGAGGCCGGCAGCCCCCGGCCCGCCGAGCTGGGCAATCAAAGCGCCTCTAATCGGCGCTCCGGGATGTGTTCAAAGGATCCGGGCCGGCCACGGGCTGCCTCGGGTCACCGGGGAAATGCGGGCCTGGCCCAGGGGGAGGGGTGTCTCGGATTTTTGGACAGCCCGCCTCTTTGGATCTGGTTTCAGGAGGTCAGCCGGATTGCAGTATTTTACCGTCTTATCAGCAAAAAGATTAAATTTCCCTTCGTGGTTAAAGAGCTCAGCTCCGCTCTGAAGGAAAATATAAATAAAACTGCCAACACGATCGCCCGAGAAAAAACCTGTGGCAGCGCGTCGGGGCTGGGGAGCAGCTTCCCCGAGGGCAGGGTGTCCCCAGCCCTGTCCCCAACCCTGTCCCCAGCCGTGTCCCCAGCCCTGTCCATAGCCCTGTCCATAGTTGTGTCCCCAGCCCTGTCCCCAGCCGTGTCCATAGCCGTGTCCCCAGCCCTGTCCCCAGCCGTGTCCATAGCCGTGTCCCCAGCCCTGTCCCCAGCCGTGTCCATAGCCATGTCCCCAGCCCTGTCCCCAGCCGTGTCCCCAGCCGTGTCCCCAGCCCTGTCCCCAGCCATGTCCCCAGCCCTGTCCCCAGCCGTGTCCCCAGCCGTGTCCCCAGCCCTGTCCCCGCTGCTCCCAGGGCTATGGCCCGGCCAGCACGGACCATCTCATCCTCTCCTCTCCTCCCCATGCTGCACAGACCCCGGGCTGATGAACCCCTCGCTCTCTGATACTAAAGAAGAGGGTTAAAATTTTACATTTGTTTTCAAAACCCCAGAGCGGTAGGAAAATGCTTCTTGTGTTCACTTTGTTAGCTGGGGGCTCACAGTCTCTGTTGTGGCTGTCCTTGCACGCCTGTGTAAGGACACCAGCTCAGGGCTGCCCTGCCTCTCCCAGGTGTGGGACCGGGCTGGAAACTCAGAAATTTGCAGCATTCTAAGAAATCGCATCTCCCATCTGTTTCCTGTTCCCCTTTCAGCACTTCCCCAGTGCTCACCCCAGCTCTGGGCTCAGCTCAGGGCCAGGTTCTCACCCGCCTTGTGCCACAGCTCATCACTGACACCTGTGCCAAGGGCAATAAATCCATCACAACAATCCCTCAAGACACGTGCCACTTCTGCCACCTCTGCCACTCGGCTCCCCTTGCCCATATGTGTGTGTCACAAACCTGAGCACAGCCCCGCCTCTGCCTAAAGCAGCCAGTTTGCCAGACTTTAATGATAACCTGTTGTTTTTATGTGGAATATTTACCTATGATTAAACATTGACCAGTAAGCAAACAGAAGAGGTTTTCAATAATTTTTCAATATTTAAGAGCTGGAAATGACCCTGTTTTCTATCACACAAAGCAAAGTGCCAGCAGTCAGTAGTGCTGGAGCTGATGTTAGTTATTGGGGTTCTGAAACAACACCTCCTGTGAGTCTGTGTCCCTGGTCTTTACAAGAACAGCCCTGTAGGTCTGTGTCCTAGGTGAGAGACCTGAAGTGATCCTGGTGACACCCCCTGGAACCCCTCTGCACGAGTCAGCACATTCCCCTCAGTGCCACTGGAAACTTCAAAATAAAATTAGAAAGAAAATAAACCCCCAGCCTGCCTTTTTTTAAGGGAATGTCAGCATAGGTCTGAGGAGATAAAGATGAGATGCACAAGTGTGAGAAGTCCTGAGATAGCTCTGATTGCTCCAGCTCTCACAGAGATGGCTCTGGCATCACACAGGAAATCAGAGCACAGTGCCCACCCAGGGGTTCTGCTCTCCCACAACAGCCACAGTGGGCACGAGCCACCCTCAGACTCAGGTGACCTTCAGGTGGGTTCAGATGGACCAGACCCCAAGGATGCTGTCCAGCAGCTGCAGCCCCTGCGTGGCCCCAGGGCAGGATGAGCCCTGGGCTGGGCTCACAGGGCTCAGGCTGCTCATCAGTGGGGGCACTTATATCAACCATGTAATGCTGAGACCCTGCAGTCCCACTCTGCACCAACCCATCCACGCAGCCAAAATCCCTTCTCTGGGCTGACACCAACATTCCAGCCAACACCCGCAGGCACGGGGCAGTGCTGGAGCAACAAGCCAACCCTCCTTATCCAGTTCCAACAAACACGTGTCAGAGCAGTAGGCCCGGGGCAGGCCCTGGCTCTGCTGGCTCTGAGCCAGGCACGTGGGTCCTGTCCACCCTGCCCTGTGCCCTCCCAGCTGCTGTGTCCAACCTGGGCCACCAGCCCTGGGCTCAGCTGCCACCAGCAAATCCTCCACAGGCTCAGCCTGCCTGCTGCAGAGAAGTGTTTCTGGAGGTTTGACCAGGATTCTCAATGTACATGGCCAGAAACCATTGGGTATTCACAGAGCACAGGAGCTGGCTTTATACTCTCATGTTTAAATGTTTGGGTTTTGCTTTCAGCCATTTCCAGTAGAAGAAAAAGGAAAAAAAAAAGTCCCAAAGGGAGAGGGTGGAAGGTCACTGAGAAATGGATGTGACTTGTGCCCACTGCCATAATGGGGCCATGTAGCATTGCCCCTCATCCTACTGAGCAAACCCTGAGTGGATAAATGCACAAAGAGACAAGACTGGTTACATCCCTTAAAAAACCCACGTAGTTCTACTCCCATGTGTTTGAAAGGAGTAAATCTCCCAACCCTGAAGACACCTGTGTGGAACAGAACAAATAACCTGAAAACTCCCTGTGAAAACCAGCCAAAATCGCAGGACGATTCATTTGGTGCCCCAAAAGCTGCAAATTTCTCTTCACAAGGAAGTTTATACATCTCTTCTAAAAGAGGATATGAAAGCAGCTATAAAAAAACAGGAATCAAAGTACAACAAATTAAACAAGGAAACATCTGTGACGATCAGTATGAGCCAAAGCTGATGGGTGTGAACAACTTATAAGAAGAGCCAGCTGTGTCAAGCACTACCCACAGAACCCTCACAAACAATAAACCTGAGAGTTCTGAAGTTCACCTTTGATACGATAAATTCAAATAATTGATTATTATGTGCAATAATTAACCGTTACTAAACAGAGAAGGGAAAAATGTCAATAACTGTGGAGTAAAACATTCCTGGTGCACATTTGTAATCAAAGTAGTTGATGTAAATATATAATCAAGGTCATGTAACAGTAAAGGTGTAGGTTAAGTAGCATCTGTTAAATATAAAGATTTTTAAATCACCAACTCTGAACACTTGTATCTAATAACTTTAAAAGAATCGTTTGGAAACTCTTCAAAAGCTTCTGGCTAATCCTTAATATGTCTTTGAGAAATGGGAAAGTCTCTGCAAGGCTTGGGAGGAGCTTTGGTTGCAGGTCTTTCAGAAGTACACAGGATTAACCTGAGTGTGCAGTAGAAGGTAACGCTGGCCACGTGCCAGCAAAGAGATGAAGGATGGAGACACGGTGATGGTATTGCACCAAAAGTAACTACTGCTTTTAATTTTCTCAGCAACTTCCATTGTGGCCTCTTAGATCACCAAATCTCACTTTTGGCAATGTTGTAAATGTGTGACAAACCCCAGCTTCCCAAAGGAGAGCTATGAGTAAAACTTCCAGCCCTCCATTCAGAACTGGAAAACCAAACACTTCATGGGATGGTGTTTGCCTACAACACACAAAGCAAGTGGAGGTCTGACAGAAAATGTCCAGGAAGGCCAGGCAAGGAGGAATGACTCACTGGGATCTCACCATCACTGAGAGCTGCAGCCCTGCCAGGGGCCTTGTGAGGGGCCCATGCACTCAGAGATGCCCATTTGGTGCATGGCCAAGAACCTCGTTCTCTGTCACACGTGAAGGGCTGCAGGGCTCCCCTGTGGGTGTCCAGCATCTCCCTGGGCCCTTGTCTAAGGCACAAAAGTTGGAGCCACCAGGTAACACCAACTGCCTGAAAATCAGGTCCCTTTGCAGCATTTAATGCTGGACACACAAAATTGTGAATAGCTTTGGTCTGCTGACCAAAAAAAGGTCAGTTTCTAAACAAAGAGGTACAAGATGTTATGTCAGAGGGCAGAATTCAGGAACTGAAATGACAGCAAAGCTGCCGACATACAGAGAATTGGGAAAATAAATAAGTATTCAATAAATTCATATACAAATAACAACTGACTCTACAGCCATCTTTCATAGGAGAGGAGGGACATGTAAAGGACCATGGAAAGTTTGTTTTCCTATGGCATTTACAATGCAGTATTTAATTTGAAATGATCCTTTCCGTGCACACTGGTCATGAGGATGTGATCTTCCTCTTCCTCATCTCCTTACCTCTGTGTTTTTTCTATCATCAGTTTTATTTGGCCTTAAACTGGACAGTATTATTTATGGAATAAATGTCAAGTTTTCTCATGAGCTTAGTGGCAAGCACCATGACAACCATGTCCTGGTGTAGATGCTATTGACATTAAAGTAGGATGTAGCAGTAGTAATCATAATAATAATAATGATGATGAGGTCAAGGCCCTCAAGTGAGGTCTCTGTCATTGCAAACCATAACTTACAAGTGCACACCAATGTTACACCACTGCAAGGCACAGTGCTCATCCTGGGTTGGACAATCAAAACCAATCATGTGGTCAGTCCCAGGAACAAATACACTGACAATCACAAACAATCTATTATTATCCAATATATCCCTAACATGTCTCTGTATGCAGACATGTATATATCCTTGTATTTCATAGGGAGGGCATGGAGAAAGCCAGGGCAACACTCAGTGCTCCCTTCTTCCTAAAGTGGTTAAACCAACGCTGATGTTCTTGGTACTGGCTGATTAATCTGAGCAATTTTAATAAAAGAAACATCACCAAATAAAATAAAGAGTAAAGAATCCTTTCCCTCTGCCTCACATCGTGTGGCTGCATCCTCCATATGGCCAGAAGGAAAAGCCATCTCCCATTTGCCCACCAAACCACATATTTAATCCATGTGCTTATGTCAAACTTAATTACAGCACATTTGGCATAAAATAACAATCCACATCCTTGGAGAGGGGAACTTAAGTAGTTAATATGTGTGATTGAATGAAAGTGCTTTGCTGAATGTTTATGAGAAACCCAAGACAGCCAAATGTGGTGATGGTTTAACCATTTAAACACCGGCTCTCCCGCCCTGCCCTGGAGCCCCTGGTGCCCGTGTGGCACCTGCCCAGCCAGGAGAAGTGCCCTGCACACACCTGGCCAAGCCTTGCCAGAAAACTCTCTGGCCCCTAATAACCCATGTGTTGCTCTGAGAGACAGTTTTCCTGCCAATCCTCCTGCCCTTTCCTCTCTCATTATGTGCCCTAAAAAGATGTTGGTGCTTCTTTCTTATTTTCATGCCAGCTTGTAGAACTCACAGGTCTCTGAAATGCAAATTTTCTCTCTCTGTACCCTCTGGAATCTCTAAAGAAGCAGCCCTAGAACCTGGTGAGCGGTTCTGGATTTAGGCTCAGTCAGAGATTTACTGGGGAGATAAGGACAGAACAGAGAAGGGAGAATGCAGAGGTGCTTCAGGTCCCACAGGTGAATCAGCTGGCACGGCTGTCCAGGAAAGCTGGCTGTGGGATCACTCCGAGACAGAGCCAGAGAAGTCCTGGCCCTTGGGCTGTGTGACACCCTAGGGCCTCGGGAATGCTGCTCACAGGGACCCGTGGGGCACAGCACAAGGTGCCTGCTGGCTCAGGCTGGCTCCCTGGCCCACGATGCTGGGAGAGGGAGCCCACGGAGACTCAGAGCAGCTCCAGGAGCACTGGGCAGGTGGGAGGGGATCAGAGGGACTGCCTGGCAAACAGGCTGTGAAGCAATGGCATGAGGAGATGGAGGCAGCTCCTGGTGGGGTGTGCAGTCAGGGGTGACACACAAACAAATCTGCAATGAAATCAGTCAAAAAGCAGCACAGGGGCCCGGAGAGGCTGCTGAGGTTTTAATGCCCGGCTGGAGAGGGCCCTCAGCAGCTTCATTTCTGCTGGCCTTGCTTTCAGCAGGGGTTTGGACGAGGTGACCTCCAAAGGTCCCTTCTCACTCAAATTACACCCCAATAACCAGGAAGGACAGAAATAGGGGGTCACTGCCCGAGATCACAGGGCGCCAGTGAAGTTCCCGCGTGAGAAGCGGTGTCTGTGCACAGAGCAGGGGAAGAATGAAAAGTGTTCAGCAGTGACCTTGCTACAAGGAGCAGGAACAAAGAGGAAACAGCTGAATGTGGTGCGGGGGTGACGAGCCCTGGTAATGGCCTGCTCCTGCTCCCAGACAATGCGCATGGAAAATCTCCCATTAACTTCGGTGACACGGCACCAGGCTCTAAAAGAGCAGGCACTAAAGTGGATGACAGTGTCAGAAAAGAGAGGAGGAAAGAAGGAAAAATTTAAGTTTCACTTTCATCATGCTGAGTATGAGTTCACTGCTGAAATTCTGCTATTCCCTCTTTCAAAAATGAACATAAATATTTTGCACCAAACACAGAGGAGTGGCTGGAACTGACTCGGTGTCTTGAAAACAATGACATGGCTTTCTTCTTGCCAGAGACTAATTCTTAATGATTTATCAGTGTGAGTCCTTCACCCTGCCTGGATATATAAAACAGTGGTAATAGCCTAAAAACCATCCCATTATGTGCAAAATTCTACAGAAGGCCTGCTGTACACTGATGTAACTGAGTGTGTAAACACACTGACTTTTACATCACCACCACCAGCCTGCCTCTGCTAGCACAAAATGAAGTTAGTTTGCACACTGTATGAGAATATTTATATGTAGAAGATACACACACAGAGACAAACAGGTGATGGAGCCTTTGATAAGTAAATGTATATAATACAACCATATTGTGTACTCTGTCTAGAAAAAATCACACGTTCAAGAAACTGCAGTTTCTAAAAACCTGTGCTTTTAGTCAGGGTGGCCAAAACACTGCCTGGACTAACATATAAATTGTATTTTCTGGTATGGGGAAGGTTATGAGAAGATATTAGTGAGATTCATCAAACACCTTTGGGGCAGAGCTGCTGTGTAGCTTGGAGCTGCTGCTCACTGCTGCCACTGGTTCTGTTTGCCGTGGCATTTTGGGTGGTTTGCGCCTCATGAAGAAGTGGTGGCCTTTTGTTTGGATCCAGGGCACAGAGTCCCTCCTGCCACCACAAATCAAATATCCAGGAGCTGGGATCCAGCAGTGCCTGAGCCCTCTGAAGCGAGAGCAGCCCTTGCCCCCAGCGCCATCCCATGCCCCTGAACCAGCAGTGCTCCGAGGCACAGGATCCAGGCACGACCAAACTCGCTGCCAGGTGTGGTCCCCAGCCCACAGAAGCCCGTGGCCGCCCTGGGCCCCTGCAGAAGGTTGTTCTGTCCACATCCACCACCACTGTTGATTGCAGACAGCAGACGAGCCCTCCCAGCAGCACCACCCCGGTCAGTGCCGTCGGCTCTGCCAAGCGCGGTGCCCTCTGCCCCTGGGGCTGGGCCCAGCTCCCCTTCCCACGTCTGCCTGACAGCCCTGTCTGCTCGGAGGGACCCAGGATTCCAGGCAGAGCTTTCCCATGCCATCGTCCCTCAGAATAGCTCTGCTCCCTGTATTTTTAGCAAGGCTCAAATGGGCCGATATGTTTGATTTTCCACTGTTTCCACCCAGCCCGAGTCCTGCCCGTGGCAGTCTCCCTGTGCTTCTGCCGGCGTGTCTGGCGCTGGTGCAGGGCTGGGGACACGGGCAGAGGAGCTGGGAGATGGTAGCTCGGGCAGCAAGAGCTGCTTTGCATACTTGGAGTTGTACAAAGCTGATTTTCTGAGAGAGAGAGAAAGACGGAGAAAGGGGTTTCTGTAAGTAGCGGAGACAATGAGAACAAGGCAGGCACTATGCCAAGCACGGGAGGACTGCCAAAACACATATCATTAGCTTGGGCCAGCTATAAGCAAGGAAATGAGAAACATATGTTGGAGAGCAAGGTTAGGAGCGAGGGACTATGGGTCAGTGACAGTCGTCCGAAAACTTTTCCCTTGTTCTTCAGCTGTGGCCCGCCGGTGTCAGATGTCACTCTGACAGCCTTCATTTCTCATGACGGCCAGGCTTATTTTGGCCTGCTTGTTTTTTGTTGTGTTTCTTTCTTTCCCTCCCCTAATGGGAGTTATTGAGAGGAAGAAGAGAACAGACAAGAAAGACTTTGCCATTTTTTTTCCCACAGTTATGGGAAAATAACCTTGTTTTCTGTGATGTTCTCTGAAATCCTCACCCTTTATAAAATAACGGTGTCTCAGGATTGGGATTCTGCCTAGCCCTGGTGAAAAGAAAAGGGTGGGTAGTGTATTCTTAAGCAGTTCTTGATGTTCTTTCTTAAATATAATTAGATGCACCTCATTACCTCAAACTAAAGGCCTTTTGTACTTCTTCAGGGCTGTGCTTCCTGAAAGCCAAAGCATGCCACGGCTTGCAGCACCCACTCTTCTTTTATAACATGAAGCGTATTTTTAACATTTTTACCCTTTATCCAGGCTGTTTGCAGATTATTTCATTTTTCCACATGGGCTACACCCAGATGATACGTTCCTCACTGACATTTAAGGACGAGTTTGAAGTTCCCGTTCCCTGTCCCAGCATCGTTATGTCTGTTTTCCCTTTGATGGAGCTTACACTAGAGAGTGTCTCAAAGAGCATTGCTGCTTCCCTCTCTAGGCTGAAATACTCCCAGACAGAGACGATCCTAACAGGAATCTCAGACACGATCCCAAGAGGCTTCTGTTTGACTCCTGTTCCAGCAGGCTGACCCCGATGGGCCCCTCGGCTCCAGCAGTGCCACGCTGGGGCTGAGCACCTTGTAAAACCTCAGGGGGCCTCGGGTTGGAAATGTACAGGAGGTTCATTTGCTTTGGGGCTTGGAACTGTGTACAGAGCGGAAAGAAAGGCAAGGATGCAAGCAGAAATTCATCCACCAAAAGCCAAATGCCATTCCTCATGGATGGATGACCCTTGCCCTGACGGGAGATGCAGGATCATGGGTGGACACGACAGGGTTGGGTCCCCACTGCACAATGGCATCTTTTATGCCTAAACGCTTGCAAGAAATAATTTAATTCTAATGTCCTTAATTGCTTTCCATGCACTAAATTCTGCCCTGGGAGCCAGGCGGCCTGGCAAAGTCACTGGGGGAAGCTGGAGTGTCAGGTTTGGAGGGAAGCAGGTGAGGTCCGAGGTGAGGCTGGAAAGGAAAAGGGAGATGGAGCAAAGGTCGCCCAGGGACTCACTGCAGGCACAGACCAAGGAGGGATGAGCAGTGGTGGGGACAGGCCCGGGCTGGGGGTGGCACTGAACTGCTCCAGCCAGGGCTGCAGACTGACAGACCTCTCATTTCCAAGCACTTTAATGCCCCAGCTTTGAGGAAGGGCTGGCACAGCACACAGCCACTGACACTTGTTTTCTCTCAGGCAGTAAGTTAAAATGCTTGGAAATTTTCTCCCTGCCAGTTTCTGGAGCCTGGGCTGGGCAGCAACAACAGCAACAATCCTTACAGAGTCCTTCCTGCCCACCTCTGCTCTGAAACACACCTGCAGCAGAATGCTGAAGAATTTGCTGTATTAACATACTCTGTAAATTTGATATCTTGAATTTTTAATATGCCATTAAAAAGATTTTCTGGCAAATTTATATTCTTTTTATAACTAAAGGGAGGAAGCCGTGCTGGCTGTCACCTTTCAAACACCTCTGTTTTTCACATGGCCCTGACTTGTAATACAGGATGATCCAAGATGAAATGCAAGGTTCAAACCGAAATTGATAACCCAGGGTGCTTCAACTCAAAGTGCCCGACCACCTTCACCAGCACAGACCCTGGTCACTCCCAATCATCACGGCCCAGAGGAAATCACTCTTTTATAATTGCATGTAATGTCCATGTGGCCTAAAAGCAGTGCAGACCATAACTGTGACACCCAAGATTACTGTGAAGATGTGTATCCTCGTGTGGCTGTGGGCACCCAGACATGCCTTGAGGGCCCCTGTGCTCTGAAAAAGCCTCCTCAGGGATCCAGGTGCTCCTGAGGCGTTGGCTGCCGGCCCCTGGGTCCAAGGTCAGTGGGAATGCTGCTTGTCCCACGCTGTAGAGATGCAGCCCCTTGCCCATGGGAGCTCACTGACCTGTCACCCTGCCTGCCCAAAGGGCCACCAAGGGCTGGAGGATGACCCCGGCTGGGAAAACCAGCCAGGAACCGGCCAGGGAAGGGAGGCACAAACCAGAGAACTCTGGTCTGTCTTCAAGTGCCCGAATTACAATGATGTCAGTGCACGACAATACCCCAAAAAAGATACAGCTTGATTAAAATATAGACTCCAGGTAGAAAACATCTGAGCAGAACCAGGAATGTGGACTAAGGAGACCAAGAGAAAGTGTGTGGCACTAATTACAGTTAATTTCTGTTTTTATTCTGCAGAATTCCAGCAGCCTCAGGAATTGCAGATGGATGCACAAGGACTTTCCTGTTTCTTTGGACTTGTCCACAGAGCTGGAACCATCCAAAGAAGATAATTTCTTTTGACTTGCATTTTTTAGGTTCTTTTTACAGTCACATGCAGTTATTTCTGTAATTAATATGGGGGGGTGGTAATATTTAATATATATTTTTGGTATTTTTATCTATTTAATTACTTTCCCCAGGCAAACTTGAGGTGACAGTAAAGATGTTTTACTTGGTGCTTCCCATCAGCAGAAAAGGTTTCTTACTATTGTCCATCTCAGACAACACAGAAGCAGAGAGAGACAGGAGGGGGTTTGTGCTAAGTCTGTTTGCACCGAGCAGAAACTCGACTGGACAAGTCCTTGAGCAACTCGATCTATTTGTAATTGCCTTGAGCAGGGGCCTGGCCCAGATGATCCCCAGAGGGCTCTTCCAGCCTAAATTATTCTATGATTCCCTGGTTTTTATTTTCTGCCTGTATAGCACATGTTCCCTCGTGCTCAGGGATGTGCATCACTGCAGAGCTGGGGCTGCACAGACCTCAGTGCCTGCTTGGATGGCAGCTTTGGAGCACACACCAAACCCACTGTGAATAATATTGTAAGGTTTTTTTCTCCAAATTTATCAAATTTATAATAAGGGCATGGAAACTCGAAAAAACCCAAATCATTCCTAGCACAGTGATTTTTTTATTTGTGTTCAGAGGTCATCACACTTCAAAAATATTTTCATCTAAACACTTTGTTTCCCCCCTGTCCTAAGCCTGAGAATTCGGACCAAGCTGGTAACTCCAAGGACATATGGATACTTTTGAAAGTGGAAACTATTTTGGTGCCTATAAGTAATTCTGTGGGAGTGAATGTATTTGCAGCTTCCAGGCCAGGCAGGATGACCTTTACAGAACTTGTAAAATCCAATCAAATAAAAATAGATTCAGACTTCCTTAAAATGAAACTGCTCAAAAAGGAAGCCCATGGGCTGAAACGCTGGAAGAAAACGGAATGCACACTCACAAATATACTCAAAAATGAAATTTAAAACTTAGAATGACAGTGTTTGTACCTCTGCCCCTCTCTGTTTCTTCACTCCCTGCCATTTCTATCTCGTTCTTATCAGAGCTCTGTCAGCCCCTAAACTGACATTTTCCCATCCTGATCATTCCCAGGATAGAGGAGACGGAGTTTTTTCAGCAGGCTGATGCAAACAGCAGATCATCCTACAGAGAAACGTCAAGGACAGTTCGGAGCCCTAATCCCTGACCCGCCTGCCCTCTCCTAACGCGCTATTGACATTGAACTTAGAAAGCTGCAATGCTGAGATGAGATAATGAATTCTGTTTGCTCCCAGTGTGCAAGAGGAACAGGGGAGATAGGGAGGAGGAAGGGCTGGCTGGGAGGGCTCTGCTGTGGTTCCAGTCCAGCTCCAATCTCCTCCTGCCTGAAACCTGGGTAAGCAAAATAACTGCACAGATAACCACTGACTTCCCCTTGTGCACTTACTGCTCCAGGGGCACATCCAGGGAAGGTGGGAATTACTCAGCAACCACCACTCCAAAGTCTTCTCTGCTTTTTCCTAGGATCAAGTGTAAGGTGCTGCAGCTCAAAATGATGTGCTTTATGCTTCTGAACAATTACTTGTTGGTTTGGGACATTTTAGGAGACACTACTTACTGTACTTATGATTCCAAGAGTGGCTGGTCTCCACAGACACTGCTGCCCCAGCATCACTCACACCAAACTCTGTTACTCTAAAGTGGGAATTGATTAAGTTTTGCCATCGTGATCCCAGGAACACTTGACTTTGAACACTGCCATGCACAGATTTAGCAGGGTGAGTCAGAAAATATATAAATCTTAATGGAAGTCACAAGGCTTATAATTTTTAAATAGCATTTGCTGCTTGCTCTTATACTGTATATTGATATTTTTACGAAGTTTTCGATTAAGGACTCATTAATCACAACCTGAGGATAATGAGTCTGGCTTCTGGAAGCTTATCTGGTTTGTTACTTTAGCACTGAATGTTCACCCATACCATAGTTATTCTAAGATGCTGAGAGAAAACAACACAATTACTGCTCCTGAAATACGAAAAAAATCGTATTTCTAAATCAGTGCTTAAATTCTGAGAATGCTGTGAAGACAGAGCTCTTCCTGAGGAAAATAATGCCCATTGTGGAATGACTCATTAAGAAGAGCGAACAGTGGCACCAAATGATGTCACCTTGTGTGAATTTGTCTACTTTCTTCCAAAGCACACAGGCTCTTGAGCAGAAAAATACCACACTGAAGGCACCAGTTCTTCCTGCATATTTAAGCCCTTCTGATGAGCAGGTATTACAGGGATGGAAAAGGAAATCAGAAAAAAAAAAGGGTTGGAGAAACCAAATTACTTTTGGCTGTACTTCTAGAAAGATTACTTCACCAGTTTTTAAAAATTATTACCACTGTTAAGTATCAAGAGTGAGAATTTTTAGCTACTTCTACTAATTTGCACTGTAGGAAGCCAGGCATCATCTCACCTTGCTCTGAGCCTCATTAATACAGAGTCAGCAACTGGGTATGACATGGCAGTTCTTACAAAGTCAACAGGACTTGGCTACAAGTTAAAATTAATCCTAAAAGTTTAAATTCTTGCTTCTACTAACTCTGCCTCTGTCGGAATCCAGATCAGGTAAGCATCAACTTCCTGTACAGAGGGATTGATATAGTTATCTGTAAGTCTACAAATGCACAAACCATCTGAAAACTTGACACAAATTTTGAGATGCAGCATTTTATCTGTTCTGCAGCCAACCCTGCAGAATGAGGAAAACTCAAAGTTAGGCTGACAAGTGGTTTGAAATGACTATTTGTCCACTTTTGTCACTGGTGGCTTTGGCTGTCTATTCTTGGCAAAACAGAGCAAATGAAACCAAACTCCAGCTGCTGGAACAGAGCTTTCCCTCTCATCTCTTCCCAGCCACGCTAATCAACATAATTCATGGTAAGAAGGAAGGAAAATGAGCATCCTCACATGGATATTTCATCAAGATTCTGGAGGGCTTCATAAAGCAGCCTCTTTAAGAAACCATAAAATGAAACAAGACATATTTCCAGGGTTGTCAGCAGGTAGATCCACTGGTTTTGTGGTAAGTAATCTCTTTGGGAGGAAGTCTTTGCTCTGATGTCTGCGTTGGATGTTGTGTGGCTCCCCGCAGCCGCCCCAGCGCAGGTCTGTTCACTGGAAGAGGAGGCGGTGATGATATTGCTTCTAACAACCAGACTGAAGTATAGCCCCAGGCCATCTTCCAAAGCCCCCTCCAAACAGCCTCTAATTAATTTTAATCCTGCCACTCCAATGAGTCCCAAGAGTGTAGCAACCAAAACAAAAAAATCCTTCATCAAGTCATTCAGAGGAGCTCTGACGGCATCACGTCACGATTTTAGGGCTTCAAGCAGAAAGCACTACAGAAATCTTTTAAACGCCATTTTCCTTTGGTTTCTTTATTTTCTGTCCTCAAAACCATAAAGAGCCCGTTTCTGATGAAAATGTAGTTCTCATGTCTCTCCAGGCCCCTCCAGTTCACTGCAGGTGGGTGGCAGGGCTCAGGGAGACCCACCACCATCTCCAGGGGAACGGCTCTCCCAGCCTGGGCTGGGCTGTGCCCAGAGCTGCTCTGCAGCCCTCAGCCTCCCCAGAACGGCTCTCTGCAATCCTGGGAGCCAGGCCAGCACGCCCAACCAGCACCACTGGACACCCAACACTGGAACCAGGACCTCTGCAGCCGCCGTTGGCTTCTGCACCCACGAACCAGCTGCCTGGAGCAGGAGGAGCAGCAGGCTCCCATAGCTGCTAATTTTGTCATATCATTTGGTTTGAAAATAGAAACGCTCCCTCTATTTTTGTCTAGCTGATCTATTGCTCAAACAGCCTCGTGAATATGAAATTTTGGGGATGCTCTCAAATTGAGCAGTGAAAGTGCTTTGCAAGGTACGATTCTCTGCGTTTAACTTTCCACCAAGTTTTATTATTATTACTAGATTTCACTAGAAGAAACACTCAGAGAAAACAAGTTTTTGGATTGCTACAGAAGACTTCCCAAAAAGAATTTTATATTTGTGCAAGAATATTAGTGATGGTAGATGTGTATAAATAGAACAGAGGTGCTCATGGAGAGGGAAGCTCAGGAAGACAAAATGAGCAATTACACTGTAATGCAAATGGGTGGTGAATATTTCCTTATGAATCACCATGGCAAAGAATGTTGTTTATCCTTTTGGTTTATTCGTTTTAAAATGTGCATGAAGGAATTAAGTTTTAAGAGTTTTTTGGGAAAAGGACTCTAGTTGGAGATGCTGTATGAGGAGACAGAGACACTTTAAAAGGGCTGTTAATGACAGATCAGAGAACAACACATGAAAAGAACAGATTAGAAATGCAGACACCCCCTTCCTCATGATATAGGTTATAAATTGGGGGCCACACGATTTTTCCCCACATTTCCACAGTTCTGATGCATTATATAGAGCAGACACACATATTTTCCCCCCATTGCTCAATGCATGGCTCCCTTTATTTACTTTATACAACTCAAATGCTGCTCTGATGTCCAAGTTATTAAATTCCTTGTAAGCTTTTCCTCAAATCCCTTGTGATCCAAGGTGCTATTATTACCTCTATTGCACCGACTGCGGAGCTGAGATCTATAGTGATTAAAGGAAATGTATCTTCTAACTGTGGATGTCTAATTAAGAGAGGTCTACAAACTGTTTTCTCAGATCACTCCTTATGTGTCCAAAATGGTCTTCAGCAGCAGTTGAGTACAAATTCAGAGCCCTGCATCTCAAATGAACCATGAAGAAACTGAAGAATACCCAATTAGTAACAGTCTGTGAAAAGTTAGGTTGAAGTGAATTAACCAGCATCACAAAGGAGAAAAGGTGGCAAAGGAAGGGAAAACAATCAGTTTTCCAAGGCAGCATTCAATCATCTTAACCATTAAATAATCCTTTCTTCTCCTTTTCTTAGGCTGATTTGCTACTTCCAACTTCTGAAGCAGACAAAAGGGGGGTCCTGCAGCCAGCAGAGTCCTGCACCTCCACCCCTGGTCCTTCCTCCTCCTCCCTCGAGCTGGCCCCAGCAGGGGTCACTCAGAGCCCAGGAACCACCGACTGCCCAGCGCCACTCGGGCTTGGATGGGCAACCTCTGGATCCCGTAATAGCACCATGGTGTGCCACCAGCCCTGGCTGTCCCGCTCGTCCCTGCGTGTCCCATGCCACCGTTGTGCCCAGCACACCCCTGGCCGTGCACGGAGCCTGGCTGGGTCACAGCAGCTCCCTCCTCCTCCTCCTCCCCTGGAGGCAGATGGTCCGACCCAGGCTCCTCCTGCTCCCCTCAGCTCTGCTCCTGGGGAAAGGCAGTGCTGCCACATGGTCCAGCTCTTTCAATGCACAATCAGACATGGATGATCTTACCTTGTCCCCCCCTCTGCTGGTGACAAGCCTGTCTGTCCCCAGCCAAGTGCCAGATGAGAACAGACCCTGTGTGCTGCCATGGAGCCCGTGTTACATGGACACTGGAGGCTCTTCCTTCCCACGGGAAGTGCCAAACCCAACGTTATTCTATAGCTTCCACCATGGAACAGAGATACAAACAGGAACCACCAAACCCACAGAAATTTCCAAGAGCACTGCACACCCTTCCACAAGCACCTCAGTGTGGTACAGCAGGCACCAGCTCTGACCTGAAACCCAGGGACAACCTCAACATCTGGCTGAAGTGTGCCCACCATGCATGGAGTCTCCTGGACACGTGTTTGATCTAATTCCATCCTCCCACACACCTGAGAAATGCAGGACTTGGAACATTCTCTAAAGGTTACAGTGTGGGTAAACCAAAGATAAATCCCTAATGCAAAATCCATCCTCTGCCAAATGTCACAGCTGAAATCTGGGCTGGAGATTTCTGGGAAAAAATTTGGTAGAATTCATTAATATAAAAAAACTATTGTATCTCTAACTCTTTTTTTTTTTTTTTTCTTTAAAGTAATCAACAATTTGATTGGTGGGGGAAAAAAAAGACACAGACCATCAAAATGGCACTTAGAGCAAAGATGGAGAATTTCCAGTTGAAGTGGTTTATGGCAGACAAAGGTAAAAGCAGCATTTCAGAATGGGAAGTGTAACTCCCAGGTGTTGGTGCTGTGGAACACCAGCATGGAATGTCTCAGGTTATGTTGCCAGGACAGGAATACTGGTCAGACTTCACTGGAGCTCACAGTGGCAGCAGAAGGCTTGTCAGGGTGATGGGAAAAGGCAGGGAAGATCTGCATCCCACCTGGAGTCCCCAGCCCCAGGGCAGGAAAGGCTCCTCAGGGAGTGTCCTGGAAACACGGGGGTGTCAGCACCCCTCCTTGGCTTATAAACGTCTCCTCCGAGCTTCTGTAGTGAATGCACTGTGGAACGTTCTAGATTTACACCAACAGGATGCTCACGTGTAAAGAAACACTTCTGCTTCCAAGGGCTACCTACTCTGCTCCATTAGATTCCTGGAGATCTCCTGACTATTTCCATGCTCTCCCTCCTTGCACAGAGTCCTGCAGTATGTGCAATGCTCCCAGTGTCCATGCTAAACACAGCATTCATTGCACTGTGTTAATAATGGACAAGAAAAGAGGCTTTTGAGTTCTGTAACCCATAACAACTTGCAAAGGAACAAAGGGCCCTCTCCAGAGTCACTGGAGTTAATGGGCTCTTTTCACTCCAACCCAACCTGGGTTTGCCGAATATCTAAACTGGGAGCTGCTGCCATCCCACTCGAGACAACTCTGGCTGCGGCGAGAGCAGCTGTTCATTTCCTGTTACCTCCTAATGAAACAAAATCACGGAAGGTTAAAGAAAGGCACAGATGGTCTGTGGAGGTGATTGGAAGCAATGACTTGGAACCAGCGCCCTGCCAACCATCCGCACTGCCCAGCACAGCCAGCGGCACGCCCGGACTCCCCGCAGGAGTTTTCAATCCCGTGCCTGCTTACCCAGCAAGCATTAATCCTTATCAAGGAGATCATTTGTGCACATTAAGGGAACCATTTTCTCTCCTCCTTTCCCAAGGACTACATTTCTCTGGCTGCCTCCGGCACAGGCTCCTCCAGAAGCCAACACAGAACCCACTCTTCCAGGCAGCAGGCAGAAAGCATAGGCAAAAACATCCAGAGAAAATCCGTGCAGGACCATTATCCAACCTGGCTTTTTGGTCCCCTGGGATCAAAGAGCAATTCAGTGTCTCTTAAACCTCATTCCTTTCACAGATCTACAGAGAGGATAATAGGCTGATTAGCCAGAAAGGCTGCAGTGGGGGGACTTTCCCTTCACACAAAATGCTGGTTTATCTTTTAGAAGATATATTTAATTTAGTGGTATTTCAGTCATTCATTTTGTTTAAATACATTTTAACTATCTTACATATCCAAGTGGGAAAAAACTCATCAACTTTAAGAATTCATTTGAGAAAAGTTCATAGTTTATGGATTCAAGCAAAAAACTCTCTTGACAACACCCAGCTTGGGAAAATTTGTTTTCAGTTCAATATTTTTCTTCTTCTTTTGGAGCCAACTATTCTTTTTTAACCTGATCTTCTAAGGACTTAGTCAGGAAGCAAGATTGCCTGTCTGGCCTTTCCCACCTCATGCCCAGCTTGGCTGATTCCAGCCAGAGTGGCAGAAGAGGAAAGGCCTTAGAGACACTCTGTGTGACTGTGGATGTTGCTGCTTGGAGGACGCCGTGTGGGCGCCGTGATCCCGCAGAGGAGGGCTGGAGTTGGGGGGAGCAGTGCTCCAAAGGGAGAGGAGCCCATGTCAGAGGAGGGCTGGAGTTGGAGGGAGCAGTGCTCCAAAGGGAGAGGAGCCCATGTGGCCAGCACAGCTCTTGGCTGCACCAGCCCCAGCACAAGGTCCCAACATTCCAGAGAGATGGAAGGAGCTGGGGGTATTGCCATGGAACGGACAGAGCGAGCCGAGGGCACGGCCTTCATGGGAAACCAAGCCTTGGGGATTCACCTGCCTACAGAGCAATTCATATCCCTGCAGAAAATTGTATTCCAGAAATGCGCTGTCTCCAGCTAAGAAGGACCTTCCCAGATAAAATTCAAGGCTGACAAACACCCATGCTCAGTCCCCTTGAGCACCCTGGGAAGGCACCATGGTGTGCTGGTTTTCCAGGAAGATGTTCTGCAGGTGTTTCCCAGCTTGCCCATACAAGATAACTGGATGGGTAGATGCGAGGATTACTGGGAATTAGAAAGAGGCTTAAGAACACCTGGCATGAGCTGACATGAGTGCATAGCCCACGAAGGCAGAGGAGCCACGTGCAGCTGCATGGGAGGAGTGAGAGCCTGCCCCGATCCCTGCCAGCACGGGGAGGGGGACGCAGATCCGGGAGGAAGCGCACCCGCACCTCCGCGCTGCTCCTTTGTATTTCAATTTTCTTTGGCCAGTGGGGATGATTTTATAGCATCACAGCAGAACATTATCTTTTATACTTTGACAAAATGAAACTGAGTCCTTGGGATTTTTTCACCCACTGCTCTCTTGGCTACTTCACTGCAGTACTATTTCATTACTTATTGATTTTTCAACGTGCTGTCTGCATCGCTGTAATTTACACAAGTTCTGATAGCCCTCAGCGATTCTTAACACCTCAGGGTGAGATCATGGAGTTCACTTGAGATACCAAAGGTAGGCAACAAGTTCGTCAGAAAAGATGACAAATTGACAAACTTGATAGTCAAGGAGGAAATTTGAGCAGCTGCAGGCGTATCATATCAAGATGTTTTTCTTAGCCAAATTGAATTAGAGCAAATTTGTACCCCCAAAATTAGTCTCACATACAGCTAATAAGGGACTGTGAAGCGTATGGCTAAACCCCAAGAAATTAATAATGCATGTCCCTCACAGGGCAGCTGAACTAATGCTATTTTGGTTGTAACTGGAGATAGCCACTGGTCTGCGGACCGGCAGGTGGTAAGAGAAGGCAGCCACGTCGTGAGCAAGGACAGGGAACTACGAAGAGCTTCTCTTACACTGGGGCAAGTAAATGCTGCTTCTTCAAGGCCCTCTCCACAGCCCTGCCACTCTGAGCAGCTCAGAGCAGTCGCAGATGGCAGGGCCGTGTTCACTGTGACCAGAGCAGCCTGATGGCCCTGACACGACGTCACATCCTAAGGAGCTCCCACACAGGGATGCCTCCTGCAGTGTCTCAGCAGCTCCCACCCCACAGCAATGTCCTACACCCTGTATGGACAACACATGTCTCAGGTACTGACATTGAGAGAGTCCATCAATTCAGTTCATTATGAAGGGAAAGACAAATGCATCCAAAATTGATGCAATATTCCAGACAATAAAATTTTTAGAAGTACTGTGTGTTCATTTTAATAGTTTATGAATTTGAAGTGGCTGATCTCTCTCTATTTTTACACCATTCAGACAACAACTGTTACATGTATTTTCTTAACACTGTTGTAACTTCAGCTCATTTCACAGTTTTATTTCATATTCCTCAACTATCACATTTCAAAATTTACAGTCTTGCACCGAAGGTCACATATGGCCACGTCTAAGTCCTCTAAGATCTGTGATTCCGAAACGCTAAGCTGATGTTGGTTTAATTGATTCTGTGGAAGCAGCAATGCCTGTAACTCCAGAGAATTAGGGCTTTCCACAAACTGGCAAACTTTCAGTGGGTAAAATAAATATCCTCATATCCATGTGATAGAGGGTATATGCACAGCACACAGTTATATCAACACACCTCTCTAATGATGCACTTTAGATTAAATACTGTGTCCAAAAGAGCCAAAGGATCAGAGTTTGTGGAGCACAAACCCAAACAAACGCCAGGAACACGTCCCAGCCGTTCCCTTTCTTGGGTGCAGCTGCACCAAAGTCTGAAGATTCCAACAGGAGGGTTAAAGGAGCTGGGTGACCCCCGCTGCACCAACAAGCACCCAAAGAAGCCCATCTGCCAGCACAGGGTCCCTGGGGTGCCCCCAGCCTCCCCCATCCCAGGCCATGCCCTTACATGATCCCACAGAGCACTGGACACACCTGCTATGCGATATCTGAGCCTGGCCTGTACGCTTCTCAGGACAGATGTAATAAAACTAATTTATTGCCCCTTTCCCCCAACAGGATTATAGAAACATAAACAAAGAAATGTTGAGTTCTTCAAGGAAAGGCCCCTTGAACTCATGGATGTGACTGGGAGATTTAAGACCACTCTTCTCAAAGTAAGGCTCGGAGTATGACTTTCCTCATCCTATTTCTTCAGAGTTCTGGAGGAAGTACAGCAGGTTTGAGGACTGTTTCCCTTTGAGACACCAAAGTTGCAGCTGCAGGACTGGGGTCCCCTGGCAGCATCCCCCAGGGCTGTAGGAAGCTCAGGGGCTGCCCAAGAACACAGGCTTGGAAAGCTCAGCCCATGGTGCAGATGGAGATGAAACCATTGACAGGAACCTCAGAAAGTGCTACAGAGCAAATCAGCAGCACCGGCTGATGACAGCACGCACGTGATGGAGGAAGATCAGCACTGTCAGAACCTCTGCACACCCATCTCCCCTCAGCCCCATTCCCTGTGCTCGCTCTGCAGGACGGGGCCGTGCTCCCACCTCCCCCTAGCCCACTCCTTCCCTGTCTCTCAGGATGGGATGCTGCTCCCTCTTCCCAGCCAAGGCCCAGAGCTGCACCGCAGACAATCCCTGGGCTGGCAGCGCGGCCGTGCCGGGGGCTGGCACGGGGATGCTCCCAGCACCTTCCCCGTGCCCAGAGCACCCAGAGCGCTGCCCTCCCGGGAGCTCAGCTCTGGGTTTTGCTGATAATAACGTTACGCTTTTCCCTGCGCTGGCAGTCGGATGAGAGGAGCCTGCAGCCTTTGGAGGGATCGATCCGATCGATCCCAGAGGCTCCGTGTCATTTCCAGGGGATTTGCTAAAGAAGCTACTTATGTCCCTTTTTCATTTTCACCAACTCATTACCAGCTGCTGCTGCTCCCTGCACTTCAGCAGCACCTGCAGGAACGAATCCCAGCGCTGGCAGCCCGGTGCTGCTGCAGAGGCCTCTCCCAGCACGGCTGCGGGGATGGAGCTGAGGGCGGGTGACGCACCAGGGTCGCTCCCACTGCTCCCTCTGTGCAGGCACGCACAGACACTCTCCTTTCTCTTTCCCTTTTTTAAAGGGCAGCCCAGCAGCAGACTAAGCAACTGATCCCCCGGCTTAACTTTTAAATTAAGACCATTGTAAATTTGGGAACTTGAGAAGAGATGGAGAGGACACCCATAATCCTTTGCAAATGTCAAGTGGCTCTCGATATTGGTTACTTTTCAAAGGTAGCTAGGCTACAGCGTGCGCAGTAATGAAAAACCCTGCCAGGCCCACTCCATAGGGCTTCAGTCAATATACATAATATTATTGGGCTTTGAAAGGATTAAAGATTGTTTCTTTTGCTTCCTTCTAATATGGAGATCTATGGCGCTTAAAACTCCGCGCGCCTTCTCCCGCGGGGAGGAGGCTGCAGGCCCTGGGATGCTCCAGCGCTGCTCCCGGGCCCCTCCTGGCACCCGACTGATTCACCCACTCCCGTCAGCCACTCCTGACACGGGCACCTCATCGCCCTCCCACGGGGAGGAGGAATCAACAAATCTTTAAAAGAGAAGTTAAACAACACTGAAAGTCTTCAGTTACCAACAGGGCCAGAGGGCAGACTTGAAGGGATTGAAACATCTGGAAAAATACCATTTTTCACTACATCCTACTCAAAAAAGTTCATAGATCTGTGTTTTGACTGCGAGAACTCAGTTCCTCACAAACACCCATTAAGTACAAGAAATCTGAACAATTAGCACTGATTTGAAGCTCCCAGGGCTCCTCAGAGCCGTCACGGCAGCTCTGGCAGAGGAGGATGAGGCCCCAAAGCAACCCAACTCCTGATCCGGGTCCCCTCACTGAGCCTGGGGTTTCTGAAGCACCACATGCAAAAGGCACAGGCAAACTGTCATTTGAGGGGTCTCAGACAGAGCACCTTAGGGCTGAAATACCGTCAAACTCATATATTTTATCTTTTCACATCTGTGTTTCCTTGTCCTGATGTTTAATTAACATTACTTCATTGAATATGGAGAATTTTTCTTCTCACCAACCTAGTAAATATGATTATGGCCGGATTCCCTCCAACTCTCCTTTTGTGAAACCAAGTGTGCAATGTTGGCAGGGCTCTGCTCTCAGTTATACTGAAGAGAAAGGCAGCATTTGAGATTCCTGGGTAGGAGAGAGCAGGATTTAGCATCCTGGATGCCAGCAGGGCCCTGCAGTCCCTCAGCTCCCTCTGCTCTGGAGTGAAGCTCCTGTGATTTAATGGCAAAGAGCCAGTGCATTGATCCCTCCCCACTGGATCTTTGCTGAAGTCATTAATTTTGAAAAAACTAGATGAAAAATGTAGTTTTTCCCTTATTATCCATATGATATCGTGATCTTCAACAGGTGAGATGGAGACCAGAACCTGCAAAGTTCCCACTTCAGCAGAAGACAGGAAACAGGAGAAGAGGAATTAAAGGAAATGTTGAAAGATTTTTAACAATATCTTAAAAACCTCAATCAGGAAGATTTTCAACTGAAACTTTAACAAAAGTGCTGCTGCAGGTTTCAGGCTTCCCTGCTTTAGGGCTGATTTAGCTTTGGTTGAATTCAAGAGAAATGGTGTTGCTCTGCCACAGAATAAAGCCTTTGATTTCAGATTGATTTAGAAAAGAAAAATATTCCACATTAAAGCAGCAATAAATAACAGGGAATGTTTACGGACTGCATGACACATTAGTCTGGGTGCTGAAAATAGTTTTCCTGAGGTGAGGTGGCTGCCCCAGCTGCACAGCCTGGCCAGCTGGCTCCACAGGCTGCTCAGGAGTCCTGAGTCCTGCCACTGGCCACTTGTTTACAGTGACCATACAGCTCCATTTGAAGAAGGATTTTGGTAATTCTGTGTCACCAGAATTCACCTTACAAAAATGGGTAGGTTTGCTTTATTACAATGTAAATTTCTTTTGGAAATTCTAGATGAAATAATTAGTAAGATATAAGGATCCAAATGAGCTCCCAATCTTTTACCTTAACTTTCCAGAGCAACACATGCCCAAAATGGAGTAACCAAAGATTCCAGTGTCTCTGGTTTGTCTGATTCTTGTGGGGACAAGCACAAAGACAGCGATGACAGAACACTTCAGCTGCTGATATCCTTCATGAGATACTGAGAGATTCCAGAAACTCTCCTAACATCTTGTAAGTATTTTCTAAATGTCAAAACATTTCCCCTCTGTTTTCAAAGGGTCTGTAAAATTCCACAGAGATCTGCAGGTGAGGAATCCCACGTGAATTGAGGGAGAAAGGAGAACCAAGAGAGCAGAAAAGGCCCAATGCAGAGGCTAGAAACACAGATATTACACCAAGATAATGGGGGAAAGGGAGTAAGAACTGAAAAGGAATCTCTGAAATGACCAGATGATCCTTGCTCAAATAAACTCTCTTTATAGGCATCACACTGTCACTTTCATCTTCTGTGATCACAGAAATCTCAGACTTGTGTGGTGCCTCTTGTCTGGTGAGGGAGAGAAATGAGACCCACCCCTGCACTGCCTGCAGGTGTTGTACCCACCTCTGCCAGCAAAAGGGTCTCCAACCTGTTTTTAAAGACTGCAGCACAAATAGCCCAAGTCCATTAAAACAAGGGAATTTTAAAAAAATAACATCAAAAGATTCTAGCCTGGCAGGGTGATGAATCAGAGGTTAAATACCCAACACTTGTTCAGGTATCACTTGGGGGATTCAGTTTTCCTTTTCATGGTAATTTTAAGTTGAATTTTTAGGCCAACAGTTGTATTTCTTGAGAAATCTATACCATTCTCCTAGCAGTTTCCTTGAAATAACTCATGGATCTTCACCAACTAAATTCCAATTTAAAAGATTTGTCAGTAAGAAAATCCCAATCTCAATAAAAGGTAAATGCAGCCGGAGCTCTCCGAGCCAGGCTGGTGGCAATAAAGGAGCAGGGAGTTTCTATTAGCTGGAATAAGTTAACAGAGTCCAGGTAATCCTTTCTATTACCACCAAACACCTGCATACAGATGCCACATTGTAAGTGAGGATGGATTTTTAATTTCTGGAAATGTAAAATCCTGGGCACACCTTGTGCTGGGAAGGCAATGGAGGAGGGAGGGATGGGGCAAGACCTTTGCTGAGGAGAGGCTTCCCACTGCAAAAGTCCACGGGATGCTGTGGAATGTAAAGTCATTCATCACATGTATTTAAAGTTGAATTTGCTGATATTTTATGGTATTGGATTTTATTTCTATTAACATTTTATGCTGAAATTACAGAATGATTCGTGAGTACTGAATTTTTGATTGCTTTTATACTTGCTGGGACACTATTAACGTTGATTTACGTTAATAGCACTGTAAGAAGATATTAACAATGAAATTTCCAAAAGCACTTAGCATCCCATAATTGGAGTTAAATGACAAAAAAAATGAGGGGATAATAAAGTAGAGAGAGAGACAGAATTTTTGACAATACTCCCTCTAAACTGTATTTTTCAGGAAGAATTGGAGCAGGACAATTTTATAAAAGAATAAAGTCACCCATCAGGAAGAGAACACTTGTACTGACCCAGAAGGTGAGGGTGAATGGAGCTGCAGGTGCAGCACAACTTCCCATGGAGGGATCCCAGGGAAAACCCAGAGCCCCACCTGCACAGCCAGGGCTGGCAGCACCTGTGTCTGAAATCCTGGAAATGGCAGAGGGTACAGAGGGGCCTCCAAGGGGGCAGGAATGAGCCAGGTTTCATCTGCTGAGGATGAGGATGAGGTTTCCCAAGGCAAGGACAGAAATGGGACCCCAGTGAAGGTGCACAGGATCAGCCAGGATCCCAGAGCTGCCTGCACACCTTCCTACGGCTTCTCTGATCACAAATCCGCTAAACCAAACTTCATTTACTTCCTTAAAGCAGAATTTCCACAAATTCTACTTTGACATCACTCGGATACTGTTTTAAAAATTCTCTTTCCACTAAAAAACCATCAAAGTGCTTTTTTGTTAAAAAGTGCTTCACTGATCTCATCACCTGAAGTTAAACAGCTCAGTGAGGGAACATACAGGGCAACGTGACAAATTGTATGAAAACTTGGAACAAAAGAGTAAACTTGAAACAAAAATGTTAAACCAGACAACATAAAGGAACAAAACACCTTGATTGGCTTTGCGTAGCTCAGGAAAAAATGCCAAAAATGTTTGTGTGGAGGTGTTTTATCAGTTTTGTTTAAATGACATTTTTGTGAGGGTCAGAAGGGAGATTTGACAAAACATTTTCAAGCAGTTTTAATCAAGAAAATAACTACAAAAATATTATGTTGCAAGAAGATTGTTCTGTCATTTCACTCAGACCAGGAGGGAAGCTCATGTCAGACTTTTGTTAAAAACAAATAATTTCAGTGGCATTTTATGGCCCACTAGAACGTGGAAGAAAGTCATTGTAGAAGTCAAACTACAGAGTAACGAATGAAAACTCCTGGTTATACTCAGGAAAACAAATGTGTAACAACAACAAATCTCACCAAAGCAATGACACATCAGGTGTGGGATGCAAAAATGAACAACGCAAAGGAAATCTTAGACAGGACCAAACCCTCAGCTCTGTCTGAGATCCACAGACTTGACTGATCAGAGGAGATGCTGGGATCTCACAGCCTGGTGACCCCATCCCCAAATTCAGACATGAAGCTGCTGCTTCAGCTTTTAAAGTATAAATATATATAAAAGGATATAAATATAAAATAATAAATGAGCAACCTGGTCTAGTGGAAAGTGTTCTTGCCCAAGGCAGGGGTTGGAACTGGATGAACATTTAAGATCCCTTCCAACCCAGACCATGCTGGTGCTGCATGATAAATAGTAATGCACAAACCTCAGCTGAGCAGGGATCTGTGAGATGGGTAAGTGGTTCATGACCCATCTCCTCCCACATCAACCCACCTCAGGTCTGGAGTTGTCCTGCTGCAGGTTGTGGCAGAGATCAGTCTGGGGAATGAGTTCTTTTGTGTGACCACAAACAATGATTGTGCTGGTCAGGAAACACAGGATTTGTTGTTATACAAAAGCAAAAAGATTTCTTGTTTTGAAAGATCAGCCAATATTTCCTTTTGATGGGAGAATGACTGTTCCACGTGCAGGGCTCTATTTTGGACACTGCCACCTTCACTGAGTTAAAAACAAACAAACAAACCCCAACCCAACCCTTTTTATCAGCAGGAACCACATTTGCTTACACAGAAGATGTCAGCAGCCCAGAGTAAATAGATCAAATGGAGCTGACATGCTACTAAATTTAATATGCATCCTCCTGTCTTTAGAATTCCCATCTACCCACGCATTTCAAAGGTAAGTTTGTGGATTTCTTAAGTAATTATATTTCAATAACAGGCGAGAGAGAAATGCCTGGAAACTTAACAAAACCACTGACTGCTACATAAATTAAAAACTGATTGATGGATGGAGAACTCAGATGAATCGTTAAATTGGCACATGATTGGGAAAACAGATCCAAGGCCTGTGTAGGGCCCAGCTCAGCAGACTGTGACAGACATGTACCCAAGGAACAGCAGAGGAACAAGGGCTAAGCTTAGCTCACTGGGGGAGTGAGTGCTTGGTACCCAAAGGCAGAGTCAGGTGCTGGACGGGCACCAGCGTGGAGCACAAACACAGAGCTGCAGAGCCAGGTACTGGCACGCAGGGCTATGAGGACACAACCGTCCCCAGCCCTGTCACCCTCCTGGCTGTTCTCCCACAACCTGTTTCAACCTGCAGCAAATCCCACCTCTGTGGGGCTGGCACCACAGCCAGAGGGCCCGAGGGAGCAGGGCTGACACGAGGGAGCCAGGAAATGGCTATTTCTGGAGCAGAAGTATCAGAGAAAAGCGGATTGTACGAAGAGGAGAGAAGGTGGCCGTGCCCCCGAGAGCAGCACTGATCCCTGCAACGCCAAATCCTCCCAGGGGCCCGGCGCCGCGCTCGCCTCTCCGAGCTGCGCCGCTAGCCAGCGCCTGCAACATCTCAAGTGGGAAAATGTAATTTTATTAAGGCTCTTGGAGCTTCACTCTCAGCATCTGCACTGCAGCAGAGCATACAAAGGGAGGTTATGAAGAATTTCTCATTATGGCCACAGGCACAGACTCATAACATCCCCTGGCCAATGTTGGTTAATAAAGCTCCTGCTCTGCCCACCTGCCCCCAGCCCCTCGCCCACAGGTGCCCCCGCCCTGGGCCGCCCTGCGCATCGCCCCCTCAGCCCTCACGGACAGGAAACTCCTGCTTTGTCTTCCCTAACTCTTATTGCACGGGCACCTTCATTTGCAAACCTGCTCTTGGAGGCCCAGAGCTGTAATTAATCCATGTCACAGGAAAGCTGTAGTGTCGAGAGAATTTATGACTGGCTCTGAGCTGCCGTGATGAGCAGGGGCACCTCAGCCCCTTGTGATATAAATGCCTCTGCTAATTGGATTGCAGGAGCTAATCAGGAGCTGGAGAGAGAATGAAGGCGCTCAGCCTTCTCGCTGCTGGCGTGGGCTGATAAAGCTGGCAGCCACGGGAATTGCATCTGCGGGAATTGCATCCTGGCCCGAGATGGCTATCGAGGGGTGCCCAGGGCCACCGGCGTGGGGCGGCCGCGCAGAGAGCAGGGAGGGCGGCTGTGCACGAGGGCTGTGCACACCCACAGGGCTGGGCACACTCACAGGGCAGTGCACACCCACAGGGCAGTGCACACCCACAGGGCTGTGCATACTCACAGGGCAGTGCACACACCCACAGGGCAGTGCATACACCCAGGGCTGTGTGCACACCCACAGGGCAGTGCACACCCACAGGGCTGTGTGCACACTCACAGGGCAGTGCACACACTCACAGGGCAGTGCACACCCACAGGGCAGTGCACACCCACAGGGCAGTGCACACTCACAGGGCAGTGCACACACTCACAGGGCAGTGAGCACACTCACAGGGCAGTGCACACTCACAGGGCTGTGCACACACTCACAGGGCAGTGTGCACACTCACAGGGCAGTACACACACTCACAGGGCAGTGTGCACACTCACAGGGCAGTGCGCACACTCACAGGGCTGTGCACACTCACAGGGCTGTGCACACTCACAGGGCTGTGTGCACACCCAAGGGCTGTGCAGGTGGGCCCATGAGCACAGGCAGGAACTGGCTGCACACGGCCAGGAGCTGTCCCCACAAGGCCCCGCTGGCTGCTCTGGCCAGCAGCACCTCGGGCAGCCCTGGGCCGAGGTATGACCATGGCACTGCAGGCTGCCTGGTCTGGCTGGTGTTGCACACACCCCATGGCCCCCTCCGCAGTCCTGGGGGTCTCCGTTGCTGACCTCAAGCATTAGAAAGGGGCTGAATACTCAATGATCCCAATATCGCGTCTATTGAGACCTTCAGCATGTATGTGCCTTTCCCCAGAAAGACAGAAAACCAGAGAGATGAGGTGGAAGAGACACAACAAGGACACTCCTGCAGTAGGAGTGAGGTTGGCCATGTCAAGAATGACCTGGGCGAATGTCACCGGCTACACATGAGCTCCACACACCACACGGGCAGGGGGGACGTGGCTCCTGAGGATGGGCTCAGGACGCTCTTAGGATGGTCCGACTCCAGCCTTGACAGAATCTTAAAGCTCCATGATCATCCCCAGCTCCTGACCAGGCAGACTGGTCCACAGGGACATGGGAAGAGTCCTGGATGGAGCGGTCTGGCCTGGCTTTCCACCCGCACAAACCAAACACACGCAGATCCCCACTAGAGAACAGGGGTTTTTTGAATCCAAGGCTCTTCTACATTCAAACAGCTTTTCTGTCTTCTCCATGTCCTTCGTATTGCCCTTTATTTTCATCTCTTCTTCCCTTTCTTACGAATACATGGATTAGAAAGGAAATCCTGAAAATGATGACTAAACCAAGCCATCTCTCCTTACGGAAACACTTTCCCACCTTCTTAAACCTTTTTGGAGGCACGAGGGAAAATAACCCTTGTATTTATGCAAATTTCAAAGTGGCGTGTGATGATGGAAACAAAACAGTGCTGGAGCGCAGCCAAGGCATGGCACCGACGGGGCCTCTCAGCTGCTCGCCTCCCGATTCTTCGGGGGAAGCAGCTGTAGAGAAATGAAAATACAGAAGCCCCCGCACACACCCGCCGCCGCCCGCGCGCATTCCAGCACCCGTCACCTCGGAGGCGGCAGGATGCGGGCTCTGGCCAGGCACTGCCTGCAGCCCGGAGCACCCTGTCGTCCCCCACAAGCCTCCCTGTCCCGCTGTTCCCGATTCCCCTTTCAGGAATTTACAAACATTTTCCGCAGATCAATATCTGTATTGATTATTCATTGTGAGCGAGTCCTGTGTCTTTGGTGATCCAACCTGGCAGAGTGAGCAGCCAAAGGCTGCGGCAGATACGGGGGGGAAAGAAAAGGAGAAAAAAGCCCTACAGAAGGCGAGAGAGACCCAGATCTGGCTGGGTTTGCTGCTGCCAGCAACGGAGACGGATGGAGAGGAAGGAAGGAAGAAAATGGGAATGGCATGAAAAGGAATGAAGAGACGAGAGAGCCGAGGAGAGAAGCGAGAGCAGGAAAAACAAAGTCACCGCTGGAGAACTGGTGCCGGGGCACGCCGGCAGCCTGGAGAGATTCCAGCCTTGTGCTCGCCCTTCTGCACAGGGATGCGATGGACTTATTGCTTCGGGAGTGAAAAGTGACTCACGGTTTTGGTATCTGCTACGTAAGAGCTTTGGGGGGATTCCTTGGCTGGCTGACAGAAAGGGAAGAAAGCAGCAGCAGTGAGGTAAAACGCGATCCCTTCCTCCTGCCTTCCTGGGAATACGCGTCGCCCGGGCTGGCTGGAGCAGCTCGCTGCTCGCTTATGATATGCAAAAGGAGAATAATTAAAAGCGCCAGCATCACTTGCAAAGTGAGTAAACACAAAGCCTTTCAAAACATGCTCTTCAGCTAATGAGAAGCTGTAATTTCTTATACTTAAAGGCAAAAAAGACCCTGATGAGGCTCGGTGGAGTGTGCGCGCGCGCCTGCGTGTGTGTGCATGTGTTTGTAGATATGAGAGAATCAGTTAATTGTTGATGATGTTTAGAAAAGGGATTATGAGAAAAGACACTGAAATGATGACAGGGAACATCTTGGATCAGAGCCAGAGAAATAAAATAATCAAGGACAATCAAGCCTGCAGCTCCGGAGAAAGCGCCGACTGTTCTGCCAGGGACTTGGAAGGAATTTCCCCGCGCTGCCGAGCTGCAGCTGGAATACGTGCTTGGCACCAGGAGAGAGAACTGCAAGGAGCAGCTTGCTTGGAGCATGAGACAACAGAAGAGAGAACTATGGAGCTCTGCTATAATTCAGAGGTTAAACAGCTTTGTCTGCTTATGTGTCAGGTGGAGACTTGGTTTTGTCCACATCTGACCTGCCCTGAAAATGCAACTTCTGAAATCCCCTGACTGAAGCCAGAGCTTAGGATTCTCCAGACACCTCTCCAGAACTACTGTGACGTTATGAAAACAAAGGAAAGGGAGCTCGAGGAATTAAGTTCTCCTGTGGCTGCAGGACCTGATGGACCTGACCATGGAAACTGTTCTCTGGAATTGATTCCTTCCTTAATTCTGGAAATCTGAACCCCCTTGCTCCAGCTGGGGATTGTGGCTCACAAGCACACAGGAGAGGTGCCGGTCACCAGGAATACCAGGAGCAAGCTTTCCTTCCAACCTGGGCATCTAGCTGCTGTCCTGAACGGATGGATTTTAATAAATGTTGGCTTTCTCTTGGGCTGAGGTTGGGTGGGGAGAGAGAATAAAGGGAAATTTAAACCATCCTGTGACTGCTGTGTTGTCAGTGAGCTACAGAAATGCCGTCCCTTTGTTTTGGATGCTAAACTCCGTCTGACTTCATTGTTGCTGGATTTTGGCACGTTACACTCTGGGCTTCTCCAGCAGCAGAAACACATGGTCTATTAAAGTGGGAATCTTTGGGGACGCGGAGGCAGAGGAACGAGCCAATCATACGTGGCTGTTGCACATTGCCTGTTTTCCAGCTTTGCGGCGAGCGTTCCGGATGGTGTGGATGGCAGGTACGCGTGTGCCCAGGAGGGCGGAGGGCAGCGGGGGCGCGGAGGGGCCGCGGGCGCGTGGCGGAGCCGGGATGCGCCACGGCCGCGGGGCCGCCAGGCAGACACCGCTTCCCTTCCCCGCGCCCGGCTGCCGAGCTGCTCGGACCTGAGCGGAATGTTAAACGGGAGCGGCAGATTAGCATATTAACCAGCGCTGCCCGGGCGGTGTCAGCCCGGCAGCCGCGGCCATGCGGGGCACAGCCTGTCAGGCGCTCAACCGGCTCCTTTGTCAGAGCCCTTTTTATATTTGTGTTTGGCTTTTGTTTCCCAATCAGACCCTAGAAATTCATTAACAGCAATGAAAGGCGGGGATGCAAAAACCCATAATGAAAACAAATGATCTATTTAAGCGGCGCTGGGGCTGAAAAGGAGGGGGTTCGTGGCGCCGGGACTAGAGGAGAAGGAAATCCTGCCACCTGGAAAATGCCTGGACATGCGTGTCCTTCCCCGTGCCAAGGCTCCAAGGAGACACTTACTACAAAGCCGGTGGTGTGTGTAAAGATGTTGTAGCATTGTCTTTCCAGAGCCTCAAACAAATACCAGCGACTGGTCCGGAGGAGAGCTCGGTGCTCATTGTCCCCGCTCCGGCCGCCGGTAATGCCGGAACTGCTCCCTGGTACCCGATGGGCTTTTGTTAGAAACAACTTTCAGTGCCCGTAAAGGTTTTAAATCACTCGACTTTTTAAATCACTCGAGTTCATTCGCACGGGCCCTCTGCTCTGGCCCAGCAGCCCTGACGGGAAGGTGTGGTGGCCACAGGGGACAGCATGGACCGGGCACTGCCACTGCCCTGGACCTGGCCCCAGGATGCTGGACCTGACACCAGGCTCTTCAGGTGTCTTCCTCTCCTGTGTTATTTCTTAGACAGATTATTTCACTAATGTTACTGTCCCCTAAGGTGTCACATGGTTGTGAGAATAAAAAGATTTAATCCAAGAATGGCCTTTTTATCAGAATTGATCAAATAAGAGAAAAACTGAAATAATCTATGTTGTATGATTTTTGTTTGTAAATGGTGTGGGCTTTAAATATCACAAGGGTACAACTTACATATTTGTCAACAGGATTTTTAGGCAAATCTGAATGTCCTCAGCCCCAGAGCTCTGTGCCCAGTCTGAGTGTGCCCATCTGTGGGGACAGACACACAGCCGGGACACCCTTCCCTGCCCCCGACACAGCATCCTGAAATGTGTCACTGGCACAGTCCTCTGAGCTCCAGGAGTCTGTAATTTGTACCTCTGGGGAGCAGCAATGTTAGCAGGGGAAAGGGAAATGGCTTCAGCCCCTTTGTCCCTCTGTACCCAGCTCTTGCACTGGCTGGGCCCATGGGCAAAGGCCCCAGGGCTCTGTCTGTGCCCAGGGAGGTGTCCCACTAATTCCAGCTGATTTCACCAGCTACGAACCCCAGACAGACAATACAAATACTTTATCTGTTGGAGAAATTGGAAGAAAATCTCACAACATGCCACATGTCCACATTTTTCAGTGAGGAAAACAACAACAAACTGTTGTCAGGAGAAACCTCTCCAATTTGTACCTGGTAAAGATATGACGGATAATCTTACTCTAATTGACTTTAATCTAGCTCCACAATTAGTTAAACAAAATAAATCCCTTATGAATCTTCAAAATTTATCCTAAACTACCACCAGTTCTTATCATTAAACTTTTAATTGTAAACACAGCAAATAATGGTGACATCACAGAATCCTAGAATGGTTTGGGTTGGAAGGGACCTCAAGGCCCATCCAGTGCCACCCCTTGCCATGGCAGGGACATCTTCCACTGTCCCAGGGAGCTCCAAGCCCTGTCCAGCCTGGCCTGGGGCACTGCCAGGGATGCAGGGGCAGCCACAGCTGCTCTGGGCACCCTGGGCCAGGGCCAAATGTTTGCTGTTTGCTCAGGTTCCTACTGACCGTGGCTGGACTGTTGATGGGTTTTGGAGCCACTGAGATAAAACCAAATTTTCAAAGCAGCTTCTGAAAGAGCCTTGTGCTAGTTAAAAAGTGTTTTGGAAAATCACATGAGAGCTGTCTCTCATATGCCAGCATATCACCCAGGTGATGAGCTGCAAACACATTCCCAGGTGTTTTTCTTGATACTGAAATAAAATAGGGGAAAGTTACTAAAAATACATTATATTCTTATAACAGAAGTTCAAGATGTGCATTAAGACAGTAACAAATACCCTCTTACCCTGAAATACAGCCTTGTCCCATGTTCTCCCCTTCGTCTGCACTTATGGAAGAGAAATTAGCCACCAAACAGGTAATTACACTAATACTCCATAATTGAATCTATGACACAGAGTATGAGCAAGGGCCTTTCCCTCACCAGGTTGAAATCAAAGCCTTCAGTTTAATGACCAAGTCTATTCTATGTCCAAAAGAACCATTGACTAGCATGGAGAGGAAAGTTCCTTTTTACAGGGGAAGTGAACAGAGTGTGTTGTACTGACACAGAACCAAAATTGCTGATTTTTCTCCCCCAGCTGGTGAAGGCCTGGGGTCTCTTCTGAAAGCACATGAGCCTCTCAATATCCTGCCCTTTGGCAAAATAACACGGTACCTGCTTCTACCAGCTGTACAAATTTAAAAGTTACAATTCTGCTAAACAAAAGCCAATTTTCCCGTGGACATTAGAAGAATAATTCTCCTCTAGAGGCTTTCTCCTTGTCTTCTTTCCATGCACCTCACACTTGCTTTTCATCACCTGTGTTTGTCTCTTCAACGCAATTTAACCTGCAGTTGTAATTAACTAAGATGCTCAAACCAATCACCCAAAAGCTCCCCGAGGTGTTCACTGCCCATCTCTTCTCTGTCACCCCCGTACCAGGGGTTTTTGAATTTGTGTCACCTTTTCCATCACCCCACTCAGTTGGATGAAGCTCTGAGGTTGGGCAGGAATCCCACAGCATAATCCCACTTTTTCCACCGCTGTCATTAATGGAAGCAGCACACAGATTGGTCCCAAAATGGAGTTCTTCTGCAGGTGCTACACGTTTTTAAAGAAAACTTGCAATCTCCAATACTGCAAAATCAGTCAAGGCATCATAGTGTGAGAATGTCACAACTGACCCTATGTGCTGTCCTTCCAAAATCTTTCCAATTGTCCCCATGTCAACCCCCTTCCACTTCCTCCTGTCCCTCCTTCTCAGGGCTTTTCTGTGCTCCATCCATTGTTTTCCCCTCTCATCCTCACATCAAAGTCAAGAACACTGACCCGAGGTAAGGTGGGATTTCAGCACTGCCATTCCTCCACAGAATCTCTGGATTTGGTTTATAGCACCTGAAGAACACCATTCACCCCCTCAAAGAACACCAAGGCCTGGAACATTTCCTAACTAAATGGGGAAAAGGTGATGCTTTCCTCAGGATCCTCTGAGATACTGAGAGCACAGAGCAAATGAGAGTTTTCCCATCACACCATTTCCCAAGGTTTCCATTACATTTATAAGTCTGACGGTTCTCAAGAACGTGAAGTGTGCACTCGTGTTGTAAACAAAATACTTCAGATAAAAATGGAGGAAGAGGAAAGAAACCATCTTTAAAAGATAAAAATCCCCCAAGAACTAAATACACAGGAAAAAAATCCAATTCCAAATTTACATTTCTCTGTTTTCCATCAGGATAGAGAACTCTGATGAGTATTTTTTGAAACCTGTCATTAGTCCTTCCATTGCTATCAGTACCACACAAGGTTAGTTTGGTAGTATCAGCTATCCCAGAGATTATGGATGACCTTACAATGACTAAGTATATATAAATATATTAAAAGTAGATACTTCACAGTGACTTACTGAAGTCTTTTTACACAAAAAAAAAAAAAAAAATTATTACACTTGGACCACAGGTATTTTTCTATTTTTCCAGTGCCAAATCTCATGGTGGGGATACTGGCAGGAAGGAAAGGATGTTTGTGCCATGTTCAGGAAGATGTGATTTCTGCCAGCACATCATTTACCATCGTTTTGGGAAACTCATATTTAGGAATTGTAGCAGACCATCCAAACATGATTTACTTTCACCAATTCACATGGACAATGAACCAGATCAGGAGTCTTGGCCTTTCCTCATCCTTCCTTATGGCTGTTTGATTAGGACAGACGTTCAAAGGACAGTTTTCCTGCTAAGAAGATTAAGCCAAGGGCACTAATCACTTGGCCTGTTCTCTAATGACAGAAACTAACAGTTAAGGTCAACATAAATAATTAAATAACAGAGCCCTGATGGTTCTTCACCAGCCCAGACAGAGCTGCAGCCCAGCAAGGCTTTGCAGACATGTAGGAAAAACACAATCTATGGATGGCCTTGTTCAAAAAACACATTTTCATTGAAAGTAAGAGGAGCCAGCACTGCTGGCCAGCGAGTGAGGTGCTCAGAAACACTTCAGGCAGGTGGCATTTAAACAAAGCCCCAGTGCCATGAGAAGGAGGAGTGAGCAAACCCTGCAGCTCAGGGAGCACAAAGAACCTCAACTCTGCCTGAGAACAGCAGCTCTGTTACATGTAATCACATCTCTCCTAATCCAGGTGATTTACATTACACATCCCAGGAGGGCGACCAACACAAAAATCACTTCTACAAGGCTTATGAAAATCAGGTCTTCCTACCTCACTGTGGAAACGTGGAGATGTCACAGGGTCTGGTGCTGATGAATGGAGCAGGGGAGATGGTTCCTATTCAGACCAGAAAAAAGTCAGTACAAACTCTCCAGATCAAAGCCTGCAAATAAAAGAATGGGAAGTATATAAAATATTTTGAAGGATTTGGAATAATGCATCAAAAGAAACAGAAGTTTGGGTACAGCATGGAGAATATTTTTTGTGTTCAGTTCCAACTCAGTCAACATTCCCAGCCATTCCATTTCCTCTGTCCCTGAGGGCTGACCTGTAGCACCTTTGTGACAGACAGACCTTGCCTCCTACAAACCACACAGCTGCACCTCCCAGCCTCCTGCCTCCCCAGGGAAAAGACTCTACCAGCTACACTTGGGTGATTTTGCCCACAGAAACCCCCATGGTCTCTGCAGCACAGACTGACCCAGCCATCAGCAACGCCAGAAGCTCTGGGGTCTCTTCTTCTCTAAGCAGCACAGCCCGGTGTGGCTGCAGGGAGCAGAGACATCAGAAAGGAAAACAGACACAGTCAAGAGTCAGGGAAACAGCCTGACTCATGGGAAGTCCTCTGCTCCCCAAGGAAAAGCCTCCTTTTGGGTGCACAGCGTGGCACCTGGGTGGGCAGCTGACCAGCAGGTGTCACACAGTTGATGCCAGGTTTTTGGGACAGCAACTTTCCCCTTCCAGTGGTGGTTCTGGCTGCATCACACATCTGTGGCTGTCAGGAATTTATAACCAGAAATTACACAACTCTCATGAAATGCTGTTGGCTGTTGCCCAGTTTGTTGCTCCTCTGTCTGTGCTCTACACCTGCCCCATCCCTGGCAGTGTCCAGGGCCAGGCTGGAGGGGCTTGGAGCAGCCTGGGGCAGTGGAAGGTGTCCCTGCCCACGGCAGGGGTGGGATGTGGTGAACGTTCAGGCCCTTCCAACCCAAACCATCCTGGGATTCCAACAACACTGGGACACAAGCGTGTGGGAGACACACCAGGGGAAAGGCTAAACCACCACACGTTCAAAGCTTGGTTTAAACCAACGGAAAAAGGAAGTTATCTGAAATAAAAGGAGTACTTTCAGGAAAATGGAAGTTGTTTCCAAACAATAAAAATAGAAAAGGATATAAACCCAGCACACTAAGTGCAAACCCACGATAAGGCAAGGCAAAACAGGGTCTGGAGAACAATCATCAGAGTTCGTAGAGCTAATAAAAGCTTCTCCAACACAAAAGCAGGAAGCCTGTCTGTCACCCAGAGCTGCTGATAGATGGGCAAGGAGTAAAGGAGGGAATTAAGAAAGATAAGGGCACAGCAGCAAAATTAAATTAATTCCTTGCACTGCCGTTCACTATGCAGGGGTCAGCAGGGTTCATATGCCACAGCAACAAATCACCAGAGGCCGACAGTGCTTCCTCAAGGAGCCCAAATATGAAAGTGCTGGACTTTCTTCCTTTGCATCTGGATTGGAAGGGGAGAAATTTTTACAAAAGGCTTTAGGAGTGACCCTGGGAATGACAGATGGCAAAGTCTGATTTCCAGAGCAGGCAAAAGGGTAGAAAACTCTGGGACTGATCAGAATTAGCAGCAATGAATGAACACATCTGGGGCAGAGCCTGAAAGACAAGAGCAGAGTTTATATGGACAGATCCAAGTCATCTGATGAGGAACCAGCCCTGCTAATACAGGAGATTTGGGCTGATACAGTGGAATCTGATTTTCTAAAAGCTTTTCTAGAACATCCCTCACTAAAGGTTCTTAAAGAAACTAAACTGTCATGGAGTAAGAGGGATTATTCTTCCTGTGAATTCCTGATAAAAAGACAGGAAAAAAGGGGCACAAACACATTAGCAAGGGATGGAGCAGAAATTCTGCACTGCTTCAGCTTCGTCATGAATAACTTGCAAGAGGAGAAGGCAAAGTGAATGCAGGTAATGAGGGTAACATACAGAGTTCTTCAGAAAAGTCAAGTTTAAGAGAGAAGAGTTCCTGCCAAACCACCCAGAGTTCAGACTGGAGCCCCAGTGCCAGTGCACATCTGTGTAATGGGCCACATCATGGGATCCCTTACTTGGACTGTGGCAGGTGCTGTGAGCCTGGGTTCCCCCAGGCTCTGAGGTGGCACTGGAGATGTGACAACCATCCTTTGGCTACCACCAGGCTGTTCCTGGTGAGCACCTGACTCCATCCTGACTGACTGATGAACAAGGAAAGCTTTGCCACGGCTGTGAGAAATCTCCCTGCAAACACCTCCCACCTCGGAGGATCATCCTCCAAATCCACCTGCAAACGGGATGAAATCCCTTTCATTGTTCTGGGATGGATGCAGGTGGGCAGGGGCTGCCGAAGCTGCCCTCACCCCCAGGAATGTGCCTGTGAATGGCTCAGTGCCCTGCTCCCGGTGTCACCCTGGGGCACAGGACACGTCCCCTGGGTGGGGCGGGGGAGAGAAATGGCTCTGAAGCTGTCACAAAAGGATTGCTTTCTGCAAAGGGAACTCTGCTGGAAGGAAGCTTGTCCCTCTGCCTGGCCTTGCCAGCTCCTCTCCTGGACTCCGGAATAACAGGGAAATCCCTCCTGCCTGGCTGAGGCTGGCAGGGAGCTGTGCCCGCCTGGCAGGGAGCTCTCCCAGCATGGCAGGGAGCTGTGCCCGCCTGGCAGGGAGCTGTGCCAGCATGGCAGGGAGCTGTGCCCGCCTGGCAGGGAGCTCTCCCAGCATGGCAGGGAGCTGTGCCCGCCTGGCAGGGAGCTGTGCCAGCATGGCAGGGAGCTCTGCCAGCATGGCAGGGAGCTCTCCCGGCATGGCAGGCAGCTCTCCCAGCATGGCAGGGAGCTGTGCCAGCATGGCAGGGAGCTGTGCCAGCATGGCAGGCAGCTCTCCCAGCCTGGCAGGGATCTCTCCCGGCATGGCAGGGAGCTCTCCCAGCATGGCAGGCAGCTCTCCCGGCAGCAGCTGCCTTGGTTCTGCAGCAGCTGAGTTCCTGTACGGCAAAGAAAGAGCACCCGACAAAGCGCACACTAAATTAAACGCCAGTCCCTCGGCAGCACGGAGACAAGGGGGGGTCCCGACGCCTGCCCAGGGCGGGCAGCACCTGCCCCTCGCGGGGCCAGGGGCTCGGGGCTCCTTTGTCCCACCACGTGCCCACATACTGAGGCCACTTGTTCCCGTCTGATCGCAATTAGCACCGTGCCAAATTCCTCGTGCCCCGCGCTAATTCGAGAGGATGGGCATGTCACACCCTGCCAAGAATTACAGCCACTGCCAGCCGGGGCAGCCCGACCCTTTCATTAGGCCTTTGTTTCACAAGTGAGGGCTCACGGGCTCCCTTTCTTTGTCAGAAATACCCGTGGAGGCGCCGGAGGAGGCACAAGGCCCGGCCCAAGGATGCCGTGTGCATGACTGAGCCGGGCGAGGGGCTCTGCCGCTCCCCGCTCCGTCACACTACCCAAGTTTAGAAAAATAACTGTGTGCAGGAGCCGAAAGCCGCAGGCTGCATCCCTGCTGCAGGGCTGTGGAATGCAGCACCGGGCACGTCCCTGCCAGCCCAGAGCAGCCACCGGCAGGGACACAGCCCCGCTGCCCTCCCGAGCCGGCCCGGGACACTGCCAAAGGCAGGGCTGCAGCCCAGGGCCCTGCCCCGGCCACACAAACGCCCTTCCCCGTGCCCGGATGGATCCGAGCCGGCCCCGGGGCAGAGCCCAGCGCGGGGCCAGCGGGGAGGCTCCCCCGCCCAGGGGCACACACAGCCACGGTGAAAACGCTCTCTGCTGCTCCTCTCATTGGAACAGCGCTCCTGACATGACCTGGGGACACCGCGGGGAAGGCAAAAACATCCACAGATTCTGCCTGCTGAGCCGGTGATGTTCCTAACATCTCTGGGTGGTGATTCCCCCCTGCCTGGTGTCACCCAGAACAGAACCACAGAATCCTTTGGGATGGCTCAGCTCACTGAGTCCAGCCATTGCCCAGCACTGCCACGGCCACCACTGCCCTATGTCCCCAGGTGCCACATCCTCGTGGTTTTTAAATCCCTCCAGGGATGGGGACTCCCCCACTGCCCTGGGCAGCTGTGCCAGGGCTGGGCAGCCCTTTCCAGGAAGGAATTTCTCCCAGGAAGGAATTTCTCCCACGACCCAACCTTTCACAGACTCAGCAGTTCGGCTCTCCTGAACCCGGCCTGTCTGCAGCACCCACAGCTGCTGTAACCTGTACGTACAGGCTGTTGTAAAACCTCAGTAATTCCAACTGATTCCAAGGAGGATGTTGTGAATTACCGAATTTGTCAGGTTAGCAGCACGAGTTCAGACAGAACAATGCTTCGCAAAATGCAATTTAACTTATTTTCTTAATTGTGGGCTGATTCTGATTTATGCTAATTCATAACAGATTATGAACTCTATTATGTAATTGGAAAAATGACCATAAAACTTTCACAATGCTAGCGAGGTTTTTGGTTATTTGGTTTTTTACACTCCATTGCTTACGAGGGCTGGCACGCACATGGCTGGGCTGTGTCCCCTTGTCCCCGTGTCCCCCCCTGACACAGAGCTGCCATCGATTGCAGAGCACAGCCCGGCTCCATGCAGCTCATGAAGCCATTTGCTGAGCACTGGGGTTGCTCTGTGAGGGACTGAGAAAGGGACACACATCCACCACGGAGAGGCTGAGGCACATCAGGATGTGGCCAGGTATTCCCCAACCCTGGAACTGTTCAAGGGCAGGGTGGACAGGGCTTAGAGCACCCTGGGACAGTGGAAGGTCCTGGCCTGTGGCCAGGATGAGCTCTGAGGTCCCTTCCAGCCCAGACCACTGTGGGATTGTACGAGGAGCTGCTCTGTCTGGGGCTGCCTGGGGCCTCTGTGGGTCACATCCTGCTCGGCCTCCTGGCCTGGGACAGGATGGACCAACAGCGCCTGCGGCCGGAGGGGAAAGCCACACCACCAGTATCTCAGGGAGGAAATCCCCCAGCAGAGCACTGCAGCAGGACATGGAATTGTTACATCTTAAACCCTGGCTCTAAGGTTTTTTACCCCGAGTGTGCATCTGAGGGGCCTGAGCCTGAGCACGGAACTGGCTGTTGGAGCTGTAATTGGTTTTCAATGATTGTATCTTTTCCTGTGTTACCGCTGTACATGGCTGGGTTTTGTACGATACTGAAAATCAATAAAAATGCATGAAAAAATGTTCTCCCACCCCCTTAAAAGTTAAATAATCTTGTTAGGATCCTGGCACTGCTATTTTAAATCAGTCAGTCTTTGTTTTCCACCCCAAGCCTGAGACTGGCTGTTGTTTCCCCAGGACCCCGTGAGGAGCCAGCCCCGTGCTCCGGCCAGGAGCGCCCTGGACACACCCGGGGATGTGGCACAGGACACAGGGTGTGTCACCTCTGTCACCACAGACATGGCTTACATGGAGGAGTTGGAGCCAGGAGGGAGATTAATTCTCCCCCCAGTTATGGGGAAGCCTGTGGCAGGAGGGGCCAGTGCTCCTCACACTCTCTGATGTCCCTCTGCACAGCTCCTCAGGACCAACATAAGCCAATGTGCTCCCAAACTCACTAAAATCACTGGGGGTTTGTTTCCTGACACACACAATAAACCATAAAAACATGGAACTTTCTGGCTGGGAAGGGACCTCACAGCCCATCTCATTCCACCCCCTGCCATGGGCAGGGACACCTCCCAATGTCCCAGGCTGCTCCAAGCTCCAATGCCCAACCTGGCCCTGGACACTGCCAGGGATGCAGGGGCAGCCACAGCTGCTCTGGGCACCTGTGCCAGGGCCTGCCCACCCTGCCAGGGAACAATTCCTTCCCAATATCCCATCCATCCCTGCCCTGGGGCAGTGGGCAGCCATTCCCTGTGTCCTGGCACTCCAAGCCCTTGTCCCAAGTCCCTTTCCAGACCTCTTAAGCTCCTTCAGACACTGGAAGGGGCTCTAATGTCTCTCCAGAGCCTTCTTTTCTCCAGCTGAACCTAAAGAGAATAAAAGTAGAAAAAAACCCACAAGAACCCATTTACTCTGCACTGCAGGTTAGGACTGGGATGGAGATGCTCCAGGAGGTAAGGATGTGATGAGAGCAGGGAGCTCCTGGAAGGGATGAAGGGATTTGGGGCAGTGTGACTGACAGAGCCATTCACAGCACCAGGAGCCCCACCTGCTGCTGCCACACCAGGTGTCCAGGGAATGGCACAGCTGGACAAGGGGCAGGACACTCACAGACACCCCAGCACGGGGTCATTCTGACCCCAGGGGGCCCTGGTACAGCCTCATCCTTTTTGGATATAGGGATGAGCATCCACTGCTTTGCTCCAGCTCAGTGCCTGACCACCAAACCCAGACCCTGAAAGGAGTGCTTCATGTGAAATGGAAACATTTAAATATCTGAAGAAAAACCAAAAATATTTTGAGTTTGATAAGAATATTTTGTTTTACACATGCAAAACTTTTCATTTGGACTCTGGGTTTTTTAAAAAGTTCTGTTTCAAAAGAAAACCTTGCTAATAAAACATAGTGATTTTAGTTTGTTCTGATTTTTCTAAAATATCTTCACTTTTGTTTAATCTCTTCCATTTAACATAGCTTTGCAAACATTAAAGCCTGTTTTTCTGAAAATAAATGATTTTCCTCTATGTTTGGGTCCTCGCAGGAGCCTTTGCTCCTCAATGAACACACACACATCTCTGAGTTCAGTATTTTGTCACATCAGCCTGGCCCCACAGTCTGGAATTCCTCAGGAATTAAAGCCTTACATAAACACAGCATTTAACTCCATTACAATATAATAATGATTTTTAAACAACGTTGTAATAGGTTCTATAATTTTTTTTTTAGAGTGCATATTATTGTACTGTCACGGCTTCCTTCGCTCCCTAACAGCCCAGTCAAAGCAACAGATACAAAGGTAAACACAACTGGGAAGGTACTGAGCACTGTGTGGCCCCTTTCCCAGGTTTAGAACTTGCTTTTCTTAGCTGCCAGCTGCTCCACAGACAGCCCATACTAGATGTGGGACAATTTGTGTATTCTTAAACTAAAATATTTTTCAGTTAAAGCAAGCATAAATTATTTATTCATTTGTATTTGCATTTAAATACTTGAAAAATGTCCAAATTAACTGCTTTGAAAATTGTTCCAAAATTTCCCCCTAGGTTGCGACCTTGTGGCCAAGTCTAATCTCAAAGCAAATTGAAACACTGAACACATCCAGCAGCTCTGGACGTGCTTTGCCCAGAGAACCAATGCAGCCAAGTTCTGGATTTGGGGCCCACACCTGGGCTCCAGACAGGAGTGTTCCACCACGTTACCCAAGCCTAGAGCTGAGGACCCAAGATTTTGTTGGGAAGGTTTTATTCATCCAACTTGGTGGCCTCCTTGAAGCTCCTGTTTGCAGCCATATCCAGCTCAGCCGTCCACTAAAAATCCTCCCCAATGTTTGTGGTTGTGGTGGAAAGCCCTGAGTTTCAGAAACCAGAATCCCAAGGGAAATAGGAACTACATCAGTTTTAATACTCAATACATACTTGTGTCCAATCTGCACTTCAGGGAGCTCAGCTGACAGCCAGGACAGTGGTTTTATTTCCCATCCCCTCTGACCCCATACCCACACCCAGCTGTGCACCCACGGCCCGACTGGCACCCCACAGCCCTGGGCCCACATCCCAGCCTGGCCACGGAGCTCCAAAGCCAAACACCATCTGGGAGTGGTCCCCAGGGCAAGCCTAGCTGCAGGCTTGTCCTTCCCTTGTCATAAATCTGGTTTGTGCAAAGAGCAGAATTACAGCAGATTAATTCCTGACACCGTCCCTTGCAAGGAGAACTGCTGAGAGGGAAGGGAGGACGCCCAGGCACTGCTCTAAGATCTCAGCCAGCTGCAAAATGTCACGAATCAGCAAGAGAGGTGGTTTCCTGACAACATGTGTCCTGATTCCAGTTCCCCCAGATGAGGGGGAGCTCCTGTGCTCATGATTATTCTCCTTTTATGAACAGAATGAAGAATTCTTACATGTACAGAAGAGGACAATAGTCAAGAGTTTGTCAGTCAAACCTTTGGTGGATCAGACATGTTACTAAAGAAGTATTCAATAAGTATGTTTTATTTAATATTTAAAATTAGTAATAAAATTCATTCAAAATCAGGAGAGCAGGATGGACCTGAGTTTGGAGTTGCTAACCTAGAAACCAACTCAGCCCCTCACCTGAGTGCATCAGCTCTCCGAGGGGCTCTCAGAGTCTGCAGACTCCCAAGATGGGAGTATCTCAGGATTTCACAGTCTGACCTCTAGGTTTGGGTCATGTTTTGCTCTGAAAAACCCCACACGTCCTTGCTGGACCCTGGGCAGGGAGGTCACCCAGCGGGCCCCCAGCGTGTGGCTGTGCAGGCTCAGGGGATGGGGCTGTGGCTCTGGGGCTGTGCCAAGGACACAAACCACGTTACAGTGATCACCCAACGTGTTACTGAAACGGGTGGGAAGGAGCTGCCGTGCTGTGCATGCTGTAGCTGCTGTTTCTTTTAAGCCATTTCATAAGACTGTGGGATTCTTTAATAAAACCTTAAAGAAAACATCCCTAGTCTTCCCCCTCCCCAAACACTTGTGTGTCAATTTATATAAAACAAAACCATTTACTAAGAAAAGGAAAAATATTAAAACAGAGATATAAACAGCAAAGGAGGCACTTCAGCTCTCTGTAAATAAGTTTAAAACTTGAAGGTAGAAAAAATTATTAAATTGTAATTCCAAACAAATGGGTTGGCTGGTAATCTCTCTGGCACAGCTTGCTTGCTTCCCACCAGCCTTCTGAGGCACTGACAGTCCCAAAGGACATTTGCCCAGGGAGGCTGTGGCTGCCCCTGGATCCCTGGAAGTGTCCAAGGCTTGGAGCACCCCGGGACAGTGAAAGGTGTCCCTGCCCATGGCAGGGGATGGAACAAGAGGAGCCCTTCCCACCCAAACCCCTCTGGGATCCGGGGATTCCAGAATGAGCAGACTACCAAAGCTTCCACTGCTACTTCAGCTCCTTCTCACTGGGTTCTCTGGGTCAGAGCCCTCTGAGAGCCACAAGCTCAGTTCCAATTCCTTCTCCTGGCCTAGGGGCAGCCTGTGCTCAAACACAGAAAACGCAAACCTTTTGTCAGGGAGCGGCTCCATGCTGGGGTGCCCTGCAATGCACACATCAGTGATAAGTTCCCTGCCTCACTCCTTCCTAGAGCAGCCCTGAGCAGCCTGGGGGTCCCTGCCAGTCTCCCCTCCCCAGGTCATTTCTTGCTCTCTTTCTAACACTCTCTGGCTCCTGGTGCCTGATCCCAGCTCCCGCAGGCCGGCCCGGCCGTGCCCTCCCAGCAGGAGCAGCACGAGCGCTGTCCCAGCACCAACACGGGCGCCCAGAGCCAAGGCGACGCTCCGGCAGCACGGAGCTGTCTCCTGTAAATAACCCTGGGTTTGCACATGGATTATTTAGGCTTTCTGATGAAACTGCAGAAATGCCACTGCGGCGGCCGCGCGCCCAATCAGGCGGCGGCTCCGTGACCCCGGCCTCTCCCGGCTCCCAGCTTCAAGGGGAAAAACCCTCCTTGTCTCTCGTTAGCCCTTTTTTTATGATCTAGGATTCTGTTAATAATGACTCCGTGTTACATAAAACAGATACATTAATGTCACCAAGTCCCAAAAGTACTGAATCAAGCTGACTCCTTCAGAAAGGAAGAAAGTAATAGATATGAGCCTTAATAAGAGCACGGATCCGAAGGATGGGAAGGGCTCCACCAAATCGCTTTCTCCTTCCTATTTGAAATGGGGGATTTAAAGGGCCATGCAGCTGGAGAAGATCAGAGTCGTGGCAAGATAACTGTGAACACGCCATCAAAGGGAGCAAATCAAACGTGATTTTAGGTGGTGTTGCAAAGGCACGCTCAGCCTGCTCCACCTGCCCGCTCCGCTCCCAGTTGCTAATGGGGAAAGGAGATGGAGAGGCTCGGCAGCCCCACAACCTGGCACTCACCTTTCATCTCTGCCATGAAAGCGCTGCCTTAGACCAGCAGCCTTGGAGAAATAAGTTGCCTGGACTCAGTTTAGAGGAAAAAGTGGCCAAGGCTTTGACCTATGCACATGGCTGGGACTATTTCTACTCCTCTACAGCTGGAGCAGATGTTACAATTAAAAGCAACACCCAGCGACGATTAGTGCTTGAGAAATATTAAAACAGAACAAAACCTCTAATCAGAGGGATGAAAATACTTAAGTGGCAAAACTAGTCGTGTCTGAAAGCTACAGAAAAGAAAACACAGGACAGTCTGACCAAGTCATCTGCAATGGAACGTGACACAGAGGAGGTGTGATCTGAATCAAACATTGGTGGTCTCATATCACCCACAGATACTGGGTGGCAAAGTCCCTGGGAATTGTGCCCAGGGAACATGAAGAGTGATTAATAAATTTGTAAGCAGTTGCAAGCAGTTTAAGGAAAGAAATATGATATGAAAACCAAAGTTATGTTTGCTGAACCTTGCTTAGCTGGGCATCCACCAGCCAGAGACAGGGCAGGCGTCTGGATTCCCACCTTGGTGAATTTGTAAAAGGTGAAATCCGAAGGCCGAGATGAGGCTAAAACAGACACAGTGTGTTTTGTAGAGTGGCACCAACACATGAGGCTGGATTTGGCAAAATGAAAACACAAGGAGGGAACACGAGGCCTGATGGGGCCCTGGGGTGGTGCTCCAGAAAGATGGAATCAAAGCAGGAAGGTGCCACCAGCCACAGAGAAATGCAGTATCCAGAACAACTCAGGATTTACCTCACGTAGGAGGTAACAAACAGGATATGTAACAAACACGAAAAAATCAAATGAATGGTAAAGGCCTGAGTGACAGACTTCTGCATGCTCCTCTCTGGTGGCCTGCTGAGCCTGGAAGCCACAGGAGTGGAAGGATGTCCCTGGACAGTGGTTGTGTCCAAAGCAGTGAGTGACCACTGGGCAAGGCCTGCACCACACAAACCCTGCGAGTGGGGAGTATGAGACAGGGAAAGCAGGAAGCAGAAGGTTATTCCTTAGGAAACCTCCAGGCCCCACCAGCACATCTCCTGTTCCTGGTTTGCACCAGGACTGCCTCTCCCAGCAGGGCCTGGGAGCAGCCCTAGACCAGCACTCAAGTGCCATTCACACTCATCTGTACAAACAAATCCAAATTCAGCTCCCCTGACAGAGATCCTCCTGGGGATTAGGTCTATTAAAATTTGTATTTTGCAATTACTTCAGTTTGCTTTGCCTCTTTTCAAGGTTTTAGGCTAAATTACATGGATGGAGGGTCAAGCTTTGTTTAAAAGATCTGGTTTTTCTGGGTTGTGCCACTGTTGGAACAAATTTTAAATCATGTGATACAATCACCATTTTGATTGATAGGGTCACTTTTAACCAGTCTGTGTTTAATAGAGCAAAATCTAGCTTGATCTACTAATTTTTAATTTAACATAAATAAAGAACATGACAGATCAGCCACTTTTCCTAACGCCCTACTACAAAATGCTCAAACCGGAATGAGGTTTGTGTTTAGGCAGCTCACCATGGCAAACAGCAGGCACCACCACTTTTGGGGAGAAAAAGCTACATCTCTGCGTCCATTCCAAATTCACAGAGCAGCTGTACCAGTTCTGATCTCAGAGTGGCATGAGAATTAATTTGTGAACAACCAAAAGTATAATGTAAGTGCTAGGTGCAATTATTTCAAGCACTAACTATCTCACGACAATGGCAGATAGGAGTTAGACAGCAACGAGACTAAAACTGTGGTTATTTCATTATTGCATAGACAATGCCAGCCCTCAAAGCATGCCAGGCATTTTCCAGATCAGAGGAAAGTGTGATCCCTGCTCTGAGAGTGCCTAATCTAAAAAGTCAAAGATGAAAAGAGGGAAAGGAACTCTGGATACAAAGGAATCTATGTAGTGACAGGTCCCAGCTTGTTATTTTAATTAAAAATATGCTAAATCCTTCTTTTTGCCTCTTTCAGCCCTCTCATCCTGGCTCTAAGCTTCAATTCCAGTGTCCACATAACCTCCCTAATCACCCACTGCTCCCTCCACATAAAGGAGCTCTTTGGAGCCGTGTCAGTCTGGGAACAGGGTACGTGGCAGAGAGTGACACTGGGCACGATGACAGATCCCAAAGGCTGGAAATCCAACAGATCCAGCCCAAATGTGCTTCTGAAGAGCCATGCATGTCCTGCCAACAGAGGCCTGGAATTTGGAGGCTTCTTTTGACTTACAGAGAGTAAAATAAAGAGAAGTCCCCAGCAGTGGCTCCCTTGCAGCTGCATCTGGGCACACCTTGCAAAGGGCATGCACTGCCATAAACCTGCCTCAGAGGACCATCAAATCTCCTGAGGCCACCCCATAAAAACCTGCTTTATCAATGAGTACAGGGTGGGCCAGCAGTGTTGTGCTGGTTTGAATCTTGTCCAAGAGTTTTACCGGGGCTCAGAGGTCCCACTGCCACCTTCCTGTTGGCATGTCTCAAACCTGATGCAAACGTCCCCTGGCCCCGCTGCCTGTGCCCACTCCCTGGCTGTCCCTGGAGCCCACTGGATATTCCTTCAGATGTCTAACAAGCGTGGAACACAACTGAGGTTTAGAGAGAGGCAGAAATCAATACAGCAGCTTCCAGCAGGCACGCTGAGGGATTAGCTGTCCCATGGAACAGCACCGGCGGCTCAGGGGGAGAGTCATGACTCCGAATAGTGCACGAGGTTTATGAGGCTGGGGGCAGCCTCTGGCCCTGATAACCCCCAGCTGGCCGGGGAAACAGCCGGCTGTGGAACAAGCACCCTCAGCACCCCCAGGGTGACACCAGGGCAGGGCAGCAGCGGCCCCAGAGGTCACTGAGCACTGCCCGGGTTTCCCACACCTCCACCGCAGCCGAGGGACGAATTTCGGCTCTGGAGCTTGAAAGGGAACCAGCCAGAAAGGTTGTGGATTCCCCGTCCTGGAAGAGTGCAGTGTCCCTACACAGGGACAGGCAGCACTGGTGTCCCTACACAGGGACAGGCAGCACTGGTGTCCCTACACACGGACAGGCAGCACTGGTGTCCCTACACAGGGACAGGCAGCACTGGTGTCCCTACACAGACACAGGCAGCGCTGGTGTCCCCGCACAGGGACAGGCAGCACTGGTGTCCCCACACAGGGACAGGCAGCACTGGTGTCCCTACACACGGACAGGCAGCACTGGTGTCCCCGCACACGGACAGGCAGCACTGGTGTCCCCGCACAGGGACAGGCAGCACTGGCCGCAGTGTCCCCGCACACGGACAGGCAGCACTGGTGTCCCCGCACACGGACAGGCAGCACTGGCCGCAGTGTCCCCGCACACGGACAGGCAGCAGCTGGGCCCGCACACGGACAGGCAGCGCTGGTGTCCCCGCACACGGACGGGCAGCAGTGGCCGCAGTGTCCCCGCACACGGACGGGCAGCAGTGGCCGCAGTGTCCCCGCACACGGACAGGCAGCGCTGGCGGCCCCGCCCGGAGCGCCCCCGGCTCCCGCGCCGCGCTCTGACCCCGCCGCGCACAGCGCCGTAAATCTGCTGCACCTGATGGGAGATGGGCTTTTTAGGATCTCTCCGGGTGCTTTGAGGTAGCACTTCCATGAACTCCGTGCCACAATAAATAACGCTACCTGCAATATGTCTTAGGGAACGTGGCAGCAGCCGCTATCCTGCCATGAATTTTTATTCTTTTGCCGTCTGGAAGATAGATTCCAGATACAGCATTTCCCCGCACTTAGTGTCAAATCTCTTTACCCCTTTGCCCCGACAGAATGACAGGGACCACAAATAAAATAAAAGAATAAAAAAGAAGCTTAGGAAAAATGGCCTGAGAGCAGAGGGAAAGCACTAAACTCCCCTCCCTCTGCAGCTGAGCAGCTTCAGTTCTGACAGCAGTGACTAAGGCAGGGGCAGTTGGAATGGGAAAAGGCAATTTTTGTATGCTGCCAATGAGATTTCTGCAGGAGGATTCCACAGAAAGGAGCGCAGAGATTAAATTTCTCTGAAGAGTATAATGTATGCACCAGTGAAGAACACAGGAAAATGGGTTTGTGTGCCGGCCCAAACTGCTGTGCCAGGCATGGGGAAATGAAGTACTGACCCAATAAAGGGATTTTTAAAAGATAAAACCTTTTTCATTATAAAGAAAAGCGTCACATGCAAAACGGTCTAAATATTTGCAAACCTTGACCTGCAGATCTGATACCGAGGCTAGAGTGCAAAGCAGGAATGCTGTAACAATTACCAACAAGAACAGAGGGAAAAATGCATGGAACTGGCACGAGAACGGTACCGGGTTCACTGGGATTGCTGAGAGCCAGGGGGCAGGGCAGGGCTGCAGGGGCAGAGCCCCACGCAGCAGCCGGAGCTGTGCTGCCCGCACACCGGGGCTGTGCTGCCCGCACACCGGGGCTGTGCTGCCCGCACACCGGGGCCGTGCTGCAGGGACAGACACCGGGGCCGTGCTGCGGGGACAGACACCGGGCCGTGCTGCCCGCACACCGGGGCCGTGCTGCGGGGACACACACCGGGCCGTGCTGCCCGCACACCGGGGGCCGTGCTGCGGGGACACCGGGGCTGTGCTGCGGGGACACCGGGGCTGTGCTGCGGGGACACCGGGGCTGTGCTGCGGGGACAGACACCGGGGCTGTGTGCTGCGGGGACAGACACCGGGGCCGTGCTGCGGGGACACCGGGGCCGTGCTGCCCGCACACCGGGGCCGTGCTGCGGGGACAGACACCGGGGCCATGCTGCGGGGACACCGGAGCTGTGCTGCGGGGACAGACACCGGGCCGTGCTGCCCGCACACCGGGGCTGTGCTGCGGGGACAGACACCGAGCCGTGCTGCCCGCACACCGGGGCTGTGCTGCGGGGACACCGGGGCTGTGCTGCGGGGACACACACCGGGGCCGTGCTGCGGGGACACACACCGGGCCGTGCTGCCCGCACACCGGGGCCGTGCTGCCCGCACACCGGGGCTGTGCTGCGGGGACAGACACCGAGCCGTGCTGCCCGCACACCGGGGCCGTGCTGCCCGCACACCGGGGCCGTGCTGCCCGCACACCGGGGCTGTGCTGCCCGCACACCGGGGCCGTGCTGCCCGCACACCGGGGCTTTGTTGCGCCCTGCGCTGTGCGGGAGGGACACGGCCAGGGCTGGAGGGCGCTGATCCCTCGGGCTCAGCACTGCTCAGGCTGTGACTGGAGCACTGTGCCCAGGGCAGACACGGACATTCAGGCCGGACAGGACATCCAGAGGGACCTTCCAGCCTCAGCAAGCCCTAGCCCAGGACCAGGCTTTGCTTTCTGGTTGCCACATACAAGCAACTGAGCAAACCGCCCACAGGACTCACTAAAAAAAATCCCAAACACAGGCAGGTAAAATATTATTAGTTGTACAATTCCATTGGGACTATGAGAAATATCTGTTCAAACAACAGGATAACAGCTGGGAAAACCCTAGAAAAGGTAAACAGCTCCAAGTAGCCAGGAGTTAATAGTGCACAGAGCTTTTTTCCTTCAGTTTCCCTCTTCCAGTTCAGTGCCTTATAGAAAACCAACATCATGGCTCTTTTCCACTTTGAGTATCTGGGCTGCAGCACAGTCTTGTCTGAATTTGAGGACATTTTACTTTCTTCCTTTACTCTGATGGAATCACCAAGTTTCATGTCCCTGACATCTAGAAGATATTGGGGGCAGCACTCCAGTACCTCCCATGAATACACACACCCCGTTAGAACACACACTACAGCACAGACCTCAAGGTTCTGCCGTCACAGAAGACATCATCTGTCTTCAGCTGAAGCCAGAATCCATGGATACCCCCTATGAGATGCCCCCTTCAGCAGGTGTGAGCCCAGTTAACACCAACAACGATGACCCAGTGGCTGAGACGCAGCTGCACAGCTGCCTTAACATCTGTGCTCTTCCCATTCCACTTCTGAAACTGAACTTTAAACACTGGAACTAAGACTTTGCAAAACATATATTTTACTGAGCAACAGCTGCACAAAACCAGCCCCCTGAAGATGTCAAATGACACTTATGCCACACTGCAGAGTTAAAGTGAGGAGATTTACAAGGTCATTGACAAATGCAAGTATTGATTGAGTATTAAAGTGTCTTGTGATTAATACAGCCTTCGAAGTAATTAGTGCAGAAGATCTCTTATATCTCCCCATGTTTAAATAATGTATCTGTGAACATGCAGACCCCCTGTCAATCACTCTGGCTGAGGCCAAACATCATCTCACCTGATAACTCATTTGGAAACTGGGCTTCCTGCCTGTTCAATCTTTCAAAACCAGCAACTCTTCCCTAATTGCCTGGGGTGACCTATATTTAGAGCCTTGCAGAGCACTGGGGGGATAGAGAGGGAGGAGAGAGCAAGGAAAAATGCTAAAGCACCTTATTGCTACAATGGCACAAACCCCCAGGAGAAATGCAGAGGCACAGAATGGAAGTGACCTCACAGGAAAGGCTCTGATCTGTGAGGGGCTCCACACTGGATTTAAACAAACTCTCCCAGCCCCTCTTGGTTAATCCTGGCAGTCACTTCTGCAGAGGGAGAAACCCCAGCTGGTACTGAGGGCTCTCAAACTGCAGCTGCAGTCCTGGTGCCCCTGTCCCAGCCTTGATGCCCACCAGAACTGCCTAAATCCCACCTGAGCCGAGGCCACCACCCAGGAAGATCAGGCTGCCAGCAGCTCCTACAGCTGCGTCTGAGTTTCCCTAGAGCAAGCCAGCGCTTATCGCTCCCCTGGATGCAGGATGGAAACGTTCTGCTTGAAAGGACACTTTAGGAAAAGATCAGTTTGACACCTTGTGGGGTTTTTGGAGCCCACGAAGTACCAGGTACTTATCTAGTGTCTTCTTAATCCCTTTTCTACCAGCCTCTAAGCAGTTGCAAACACTTGGTTTCCCTGAAGCACACTTCGAGGTCGTTAAACATCTACTGCTTACTGGGGAAATAAGGCTGCAGGAAAGAGTTTCCTTCCAACTCACCCATTTCTGAGCTGCTGTTGGATTCCAGGCTGGAGAAAGCCAAGAGCTGAACTGTGACCCCACCAGCATCTCGCTCTCATTCTTTCTACTGACAGAGACCAGGGACAGGTGTAGAATATACAGAAATTCTGGAATTCTGCTAACACTGCACACTCATCCTTCCTGACCAGTGCCAGAGGGTGCAGAGCTGCAGCCATTCCTGGCTTTGAGGAGAGCTGGGAACCCAGCACGAGTGGATGTCTGGAGAAGACACAGCCCTCACCTTTCATGGCCCTTTCTGAGGTTAAAACATGCAACAAATGGGAACTAATCACCCTCAGACCTGAACAGATCAGAGCAACTCCTAAACTAATTCAGAGGGAGCAAAAAGAAGGAAAATAATCCTTCTTCTTTGGAACACAGTGAAAGAAATCCAAACCTGTGACTTCACAGAATCCCAGAGTTGTTTGGGTTGGAGGGACCTTCAAGCTCACCCAGTGCCACCCCTGCCATGGGCAGGGACCGCTCCCACTGTCGCAGGCTGCTCCCAGCCCCAGTGTCCAACCCAGCCTGGGACACTGCCAGGGATGCAGGGGCAGCCACAGCTGCTCTGGGCACCTGTGCCAGGGCCTGCCCACCCTGCCAGGGAACAATTCCTGCCCAATATCCCATCCATCCCTGCCCTCTGGCAGTGGGCAGCCATTAAAGCTGGCCCTTCTGGCCTTCTCTCTAGATGAAACAACAGAAATATTCTTCTGCCTTCAGTGTTAAATCTTTCTTTTTTCTCACACCTGCTACTGTCCCATAACTCATGAGCCCCTCTTCTCCTCTTTCAAGTTTATTTATTATGACTATTTAACCAGCTATTGGTTCAACACACTCCGCTCAAATGTTCATCATTTGGTTCTCTGGGTAAATCGTATTTAATCAGCACAGCACAGAAAACAGTGTAATTATAGATGCCGGATGCCATTACACTCTTAAGAAATTAAACCTCATCTTAAGCTGTCCAGTGGTGCCCCGAGGAAAACAGGCTGCATGGTGGGAAGGTGACCCAGAGGTTAGTGCCAGATGTGCTTTCAGGTCCTCCACACGCAGGAAATACAGAGGGTGGGGAGGCAGAGGGAGAAGGGGAGAAGCTTCTATGGACAAAAAACCAGAACTCCTCATGAGGAAGTCAGTAAATGCATCTCTGTTTTTTTGAGAATATGGCAGTGCCTGTTCCACTTTATGCCAATTACAGCACTTCTAACAAGGGGTTTTTTTTTCAGGTAAATAATTCTATTTTAGTAATACTAATGGAAAATGCCTTTACTGATCGATAAAGTCCAAAAAGTTATTACAGCAACAAGGATGCAAGAAGATGCTCAGAGGAAGCAGTGGGACAGACTCTTCCAGCTGGCACAGAACCACTCAGAACCGAACACTGCCCTCGGATAGGGCAGCACAGGGGGCCCGGGAAATGCCAGAGGAGACCCTTCCCCTGCAGACTCTGCATGTCCATCACCTGCCACCAGCACCCAGCAATGGCTCCACATCAGCCCAGCAGTGCCCAGAGAGCCCCAGAGGGGGAGGGGAGGTATTGTTTTCTTTTTTTTTTTTGCTAATAATACATCTGAGGTTCAGATAAGTAACTAAGAGGAAGGAGAGCTCCTTCTAGTCCATCCTGCTGCTGACAATTAAGAAACCTCAAAGTAATTTTTGAAAATGTCAGCGTCTCATTTAGCAAAGGGATAAATAATGAATGAAGCATAATCACTGTCCTGTGCTGGTGGTACAGCTTCGCGGTGTCATTAGTAAACTAACGGTATAATATCTTCGTGTCACAGTTTAATTATATCTTGTAATTAGTTTCAGCAATGGATTGCACAGAGTCAGGCCCCCTGAGCTAAACAAAAGGTAATAGAACTTTCAGAGTCCTTGCATAAATCAATTATGAAAGTGTCCTGTGTTATTTGAGGCTTGTTTGCTGTAATTTTATGCACAAAGAAGAGATGATCCCTGCTGCCTACGGAGGGCGATTCACCTCACCAATTGCCTGCCTAAATGAGTGTGAGTGCAGAGGGGCAGGGGCTGCTGCCAGAGCCAGCGGGGCCAGCTCTGTGTGCAAACGAGCCCGGCCTGCCTGTCAGCACCACAGGCACTGCAGCCCAGGCACAGGCATGGGAAAACGAAGGAATTCTTCACTGTGGGACGGTGAGGCCCTGGCACAGCGTGCCCAGAGGCTGCCCCGTCCCTGGAAGTGCCCAAGGGCAAGGTGGGCAAGGCTTGGAGCAACCTGGGATAGTGAAAGGTGGCCCTGCCCATGGCAGGGGGTGGAATGGGATGAAGTTTAGGGTCTCTTCCCACCCAAACCACTCTGGGATTCGATGACATGCCCACTCAGCAGGATGGCACCGTGATCCCCCTGCTGCTGGTGCTGACGTGTTCCAGGCCAGCACTGGTGATGGGCACAGCTGCCCCGTGTCCAAACCTGCACGTTGTTGCACTTTTGTTCACTATCCCCAGCACCTGCACCTGCCTCTCCCTGTTCCTCACCAGGAGCAAAGCTGCCCTGTGTGTTCTGATCTGACCTCCAGTTTGCATCAGCACATACAGATTAGATACCAACAAAACGTTTTTCCCTGAAAGAGTGCTCAGGCATTGGAATAAGCTGCCCAGGGAGGAGCTGGAGTCACCCTCTCCTGAAGGATTCAAGAGATGTCTGGATGTGGCACTTGGGATGTGGTTTAGGGGTGGTTGTGGTGGTGTTGGGGTGATGGTTGGACCTGATGATCTTAAAGATCCCTTCCACCTTGATGGTTTGGTGAAGACCAGCCACCAGCAGCAGCTCCTGGCCCAGTGACTGTCCTCAGCCATATCTGGGGTTTTGTTTCTCATTCCTGATCTTGCTCATCTGCTGCCACGGGAGAGAATCACACAGGGGGGCCGTGCTGGAAATGGACCCAGGCGGGCTGAAGGGTCCCTTGAGGTTGCCCACTTGTACTTGCAGTGGATCAGAATCTGCTGCCATGCCACATGCTGTACTGCTTGAGCTCTGGAAATTCTACAGGAAACACCCTTTTCCTAAGAGCCCTTCATGCCACACCAGGACTGTGGATAGAACAATCCATACCCGGGAAGGGGCTGGGAATGATCCCCACCAGCCCAGCCTCTACATCCTCATGTAATTTCAGAGGAAAAAAAAGTTGAATTTGTGGAATTTAATGTTTAAAATAATGTTTCACAGTTGATGCTTAATAGCTGTATTTTATATGCATATTTTTTCCTCAGTCTTCTGAAGAGTCCTACGTATTCTGTGACCACTCCTGTGCGTAGGGATGCACACACGAGGCTCTCACTGCTCTCATGTCTGAGTGCCTGAATCATTTATCTTTTCATGTTGCTCCTCTGCCCCCACTGCTTGGTGTTGGAAGCTGCCTATGTGACGTGGGATGGAGAAGGTGGAAAAAAACCCCTAAATAAAATGAAGCCTCTCAGTGTGTCTCATTCTGGCCTACTGATATCTCCAAAAGCAAAAAAGGCTCACAGCAGCAGCAAAGGGCTGTCCGGGGGTCACCCAATCCAGGGCTGAGCGTCTGGGACCCCACTGCGGGCAGCAGAGGGGAGTGTGGAGAGGAGTCTGAAAGGTGCCAAGACGTGTAATTGTCTCAGTGCTGATCAAGCTGCAGAACACACCGGGGTCCTGCTTCAAAGCCCTCCTCAAGTCTGCCTTGAAAGCGGATCCCGTGGCACGCTGGCCTTGCTGTTTATACAACAACTTCCAGGTTTAAATGAAAAGCTGCTTCCCAAAGCAGCCTGAATCCTCCCATTGTGAGCCCTTCAGCAGATTTAACAATAGGAAAAGCACCGAGCAGGGAAAAAAAAAGGGAAAAAAAAAAGGGGAAAAAAAAAAAAAGTCCAGTCCTCGGAGCGGTGCTGCAATCCAGCCGGTTGCCATGGTGACATGATGACTTGTTCACATGGCAACATACCTTCGGTCCACTATTAAAATGATGAGAGCAAACTGGGTTGCACCGAGCGCAGCATCCTGCGTGCTGGAGCAGCCGCGCGGCGCGAGGAGGGAGCCCAGAACAAAGGTGCAGAGGGCACCCCTGGGGGGCACGGGAAACCAAGGGGGACAAACTCAGCTCTGGAGGTGCATCAGAGATGAGTAACAGCTACAGACATGATAAACTAAATTTTGTTTGGATGTAAAATCCGCCGTTAGAAGGCAAAGGATGTTTTCCGTACGTGAGTGGCATCATCCAGAGGGCACTGAACTTCTTTAGGATGTCACCTCCAGGAGCCCTGGCAAAAAAATGCATTGGGAAAGGAAGGGAATCACTGGAGACCCCATCAACACAAAACCAATTGTGGTAAAGATAAAACTTCAGAAATAGCTGCTGCAGCAGTGAACTGCAATCGTGTAGTTTGTAATTTACATTAAAATCCCAAACAACTAGCAAGTGGGAAATTGTGCAACATCTATTTAGTCACAATGAATACCCCAGATTATCAAGAAGATATCCCTGTTGCCATGTTATTGGTGTGATTTCTGCAATTCTTTTAATTTTAACAGATTTGCACCTCTTCCTGATGGCACAGAAAATTGTGATACTGCTGGGGAGCTCATCATCCTCATTTAGATGAAGGACAGGATGAATCTCTTTGGTTTATGAAGCACGGGCATCATACAACAGACATGAGAAATGTCTTAAAATATAAAACATGGGGGAAAACACCCTTAATCCAGATTCTGTTTTAAATTAATTTGCAGAATGAGGATGCAGTGAGGCTCACTGTGGGTGAGGAGGTGGCTTTGGAGGCCATGCTGTGAGTCCCCAGCATGGAGGGCAGAGAGGGCCCAGATTTTGGCAGATGTGAGAGCAGAGGAGGATTCATTTCATCTCTGTCCCTGATGAAACAACAGCTTTGTCCCACTGCCCAAAACACAGTGATCAATAATCACTTGTAAGGATGGTAAACTGCATGTGGAAGGAAAGAAAAGCAACCTTCTGGTGTCCATCAAGCCATCACAGTGGCCACACTTCCCTCCTGAGGACCACAACAGCTACCAAGTGCCTGAAATCATAATGCAGATGGAAATGCCTGAGGTGGGCTTGGCCTAAACCTCACGAGCTACAAGGCAGAGACCAATGCCTCAGCATTTATTTGCTGCTCCTTTCTCTCTGCACACACCTGTACCCGTGCAGGTTGTCTGTGCTAGGGAAGCACAGAGCACCCTGCACCCTTCCCACAGGGGTTCCCTGTCCAGCCGTGGGCAGCCAGGCTCGAGGGAGGATGGCAGCAGTTGGCACAAAAAGCCTTTGCAGTGCAGCCACAGCTCCACGTTCAGGTCGTAGGAGCTTTTCAAACAACAAAGGGATTCTGTTGATTTAAGGTAAATATCATATTTTACATGAGTCAATGTGACAGTGCTGGCAGGAACACAGAGGGAAGGGGCTGCTCTGGAAGCAGTCGGGGAATATAACTTCATATACTGGAAGATCCCATTTTTATTGATAACATTTTAGTCGATAAACTCAACAGTTCAAATGAACTTGGAATCTTTCAGGGTGAGTCGATGCTTTAAAGTCCAATACAGGAAGTTGTAGAGCAGAAATTAAGACCAAACTGACCAGAAAAATCTAAAAGCAACGAACAGGCTTCACAGTTCCATTTTGTAAAGACTGATACCAAGCTGGAGGAAATATATGCTCAGTATTTATTTCAATTTGTCTAATTCACACGATTTTAAAGTGGGCACAGAAGTCTTTTGCAGTGCTTTTCTCTCTCATCTCTCACTGCTCCACCCTGCCATGTTCAGAAATGTTTTGCTACTTTTGACATCCCACTGGCACCACACACAGCTGCCCAATCCCTCCTTAAAACAGCTGCTTCTACAAATCGCAATAATCTTACTTCTAAAAAAGAATAACAATTCCTATAAAGAGCAGAGAAACGGAACCAAGCTCACCTATTCCTAAACTTTTGAGACTTAGCCTAATTTTAGAAATGAGATTTATCTGAGGAATAAATCAGGAAGAATTTTCAGCCACTTGCAGGAACTTCATTAAGGAAACAGGAACCCTCAGGTTCACCAGAGAGCCAACAGGTGTTTAAACAATTCCTACTACCTACGCTCTCACGTCGACTTTATTTTCAAGTTTCACTCAATGATGGAGTTGTTCCTCAGCTCCTTGTGTGCTTAGCCATTTAATTAAAGCAATCCATATTGAATTCATGTCCGGATGCCTTGACCAGCAGAGCCAGATCCTCATTGGCATGCCAGCTGCTCAAAGAAGAGCACAGCCCCTCGCATACTAATCAGAGGGGAAGGCAGTGATTCATCAGCCCGCGGTACTGCTTCAGCATCTACAAGCACTTATGACATGTAATTGCTGGTGCATAAGCAAGCCAGGCCACATTAAAAAGCCCACAGATAGTCAGAGATAAAAATTAATGACTTTTGCTTTGTGTAATCCTGCCTGTGTTGGGGGGAGGGGAGGGAGACTGGGATTAATGGACAAATGTAAGGAGGCACAAAGGAACAAAGAGTTTCTTGGCCTTGTTTACATATTGAACAATAATAATAAAAGAAAAGTGACAAGTTATGGGAAAGGCAAGTGTGAATTTTCGGCACGAGTGAGTTGGAAGACTGCTTGCAGTTCATTACAGATGCAGAATTTCCATAGTCATTATTCTGAAACAAACCTCCTCGGAAGGCCCTTCTGGGACCAATGGCAGCAGTTTTTATTATTCATCTTGGGCTGGTATTGAGGATGTCATTAGGGGAGCGGCACGGCACGCGGGCCGGCGCGATCGCTGTCTGGGGAGGAATAGCTTATCCTGGCCGGGCCGGGGTCACCGTGGGCCACGGCCGTAAAACCAGCCAAGGACAGGGAGGTAAATCAAGGACAGCACACAAAGACATGATGTCATGCACCCACAACTGAGGCTTCTGCGGATCAGGGGCTCATCAAAATATTCATGCATCAGCATTGCTTCAATCTCCCTCTCCCCTTTCTTCCCCAGTGATGGATACAACCTCTTTGGAACACCTTTGAAAGAAAATGATATTTTTCTGTCTTTCTTTAACATTTGCTTTCTGAAGCCTTGATGAGATGAATCTGAAGTTACCTGAGCTGGCTTCCCACTCGGAGGGAACAAAGATGATGTTGTGATCTCACACATAATCAGACTCAGTCTCACCAACCTCCAACATGAACTACCTCAGCAGCTCCAGGGCTCTAGTGAGCTCAGTAGAAACTTGCCCAGGTCCAGTAGCAGAGATCTGGGAGCAGAGTTTCCTGGCATGAAAACTTCCACTTACACGTGCAGCTGCACGCTCTCCAGGCCAATACCTCCAGTTCACTCCTAAATGCTGGCTCAAGTCTGGACTCTGATTTCCAGTCCACTTCAGCCATGACCCTCATCCAAGCAAGCCAATTTACTACCTGTTGAATGGGAGTTTCTTTTCTGTAGCTGGGAAGAGTTATTTTAGGAACTATGGAGTTATCCTAATTGCATTTATCTCAGCACTATGGAGAACTGCCATTGCCATGACAATAGTGGCAAAAAAAGGATGAAAAAAATATTCCCCAGTCAAGTACGTTGATCATTTTAAAATGCAAATAAACCTTTCCCACAGAGGTCAGGTGTGACCACTGCTCAACCTGGAGGTGACAACACAGGGGCCTGGCACCCAACGTGGGCACGGCAGGACGTTACACAAGGGCCAGGCTTTACACAGCACAAATTAATTCACCTTCCTTTTGACCCCCTCTCCCAGCTGGTAACATTTGTACAGCCAGTCTGGAGGACTCCTGTGCCTTCCCAATCTGGCAGAGCCCCGAGGAGCGGAGGGCAAAGCAGCAGGTCTCAGGAAAACAGAAAATCATTGCTATCGGCAGGCGGCTGAGCAGCCACTCAGAGCCATCACTTGTGTTTAAGCTCTGCTGCGTCCAGCCTTCCCCCCTGCACACCTCACTCCTTCAGTATCACGTTTACCACCTCACTTCATCTGTTTTGTAGAAATATTTACCGGGTGCAGGTGAGGAAGCAGAAGCTGCAGCTGCATCCACATCACCATAGGATTTATTTACAACTGGGGCTTTGTGGTGCAGCCAGATAAAAGAGGATTAAATTACGCTCTGTAGATTAAGAGTCTGAACACTATGAAACTCCTAAGCCTTTGTATGCTAAGCAAGAACTTTGACTCCCATGGGAGCCACAACAGAGATTCTGCATGCACAGAGAAGACTCAGTTTGTTGGGGGTTTCTGCTATCTCAGTGCATCTTTCCCAAATAGAGACATTATCAAACTGATTTGGAAACACTTTGTCAGCACCAAGAAAGTTCAACTGGATCATGATGTCCGGTGCATTTTCATCTCAGCTCCTCCACGTGTTTGTTCAAACAGGTTTTCCCATTGTAATGGTGCTCTCTCCAGTTACAGTGCCCCTATACCCACCCCATTGGTCCCTGCCCACTGAAGACCACTGCTAAGGATTTTTGCTTACTGACAGAATGTACTAACACAACACTCACCCCAACCCCTTTCCCTGCCCTTCTTTTCTCAGATATAACTTACAAAATGCACACAAAAAATTCTCTTTCAAACTAGTTATTTCTTCCTCAACCTTATTTTCTGTTTTTCCCTCCATACTTTTGGAGAAAAGCAAGAAAATATTTTTTCATGTCCTCATACAATATCTTCTGCACTAGAAGACAGAATAAGCTGATAACCTTCTCTAGCAGAAGATGTTTGAGTTTAATCACTGTAGGAGTTCACTAACAGCTGTTCCTGGGGTTAAAAACACAAAGTGGAAGTTACCCACGTAAAACTGTTCAGGACTGCTGGGATTTTCTGCGTACATTATGGGTTGAGCATTTTAAGGTGTTTTGTGTTATCACCCCTTATCTTCTTCACTCAGAGTCCTGAGGCCCTGGCACAGGTGCCCAGAGCAGCTGTGGCTGCCCCTGGATCCCTGGAAATGTCCAGGGCCAGGCTGGACAGGCTTGGAGTGAGCTGGGACAGTGAAGGTGTCCCTGCCCATGGCAGGGGTGGCACTGGGTGGGATTTCAGGTCCCTTTGAACCAGACCAGAGTGGATGCAGTGAAGAGCCTGTTGTTGCTGGAGAAGGGCTGGAAGAAGCGACTCCCTGAGGCAGGCCAGCCCACAGGGCACTATGAGACAGAAACGGCCTGGCAGGAGCTGAGGAGGGGATGTTAACAGTAATCACAGGTAACTGGCTCAGACAGACAGGAAGAGAGGGGTAGAAAACCTGAAGCGGCTATCTTTAAAGAGAACAAGCAGATCTGAGTAATCCAATTTAGGGGAGATAAGAGTCTGCTGGTAGCAGTGTCCTTTAGCTGGACAAACGCCTTCGCTCAAGTGTCAACCCCAATCCTGGGGAGGTCAGCGCGGGCCCCGCAGCCTAATGGACTCCTCGATTGCCTGAGTGGATTTCCCAACAAACGCTGGCCCAACAGAATTGATTTTCAGGCAGTGCACGGGTCCCTAACGCAATTACCCTGCAGCCAGGCCGCCCGGGCCGCCGGGCAGCGCCGGGAGGTGCCGCGCTCGGCACAGCTCCGCTCCTAATTGTTTAAACAGCTCTGGAATTCCTTTTGCTCTTTCTCAACAGAGAATAATTATACCCCTGCTTAAAGAGGTCTGGAGGGACCTCAGAAGAAACTTTCCCTTCCAGCTTTGTGTGTTAATGAAAAAAAATCAAGTCTTAGCTCTCTAATAGGCGAATTCAATTTATGACAAGCAAATACAATCATCTCGACACCAGCGCTGCAACAACGCCCGCCCAGCTGCTGCTGCACATGGGTTCCTACGGATCCTCCGACTCACGAGAGCCAAATTTCTCCCTGATACAGTAACATCAGATTTGTGCACCGACTGCATGGAGCAAGATCAGATTTACAATGCTTCCTCTAATTTGTTTTTTTCTCAGGGAAGGTTTGGACTCGCTCTGAGAGCCAGGAGGTGACCCTGGAATGTCTCGGGTTCTGAGAGCTGTACAAAAAGCCCCAAAACCCATAAGTTGTGTGCCCAGGACTTCCCAGTGCTGCTGTCTCCTGCCCCAACAATGCAGGGCTCCATACACCACTGGAGGGGGACTGAGAACCACCACGCTGGGTCCAGCTGACAGCCAGGGTCCTGTCTCCAGCCACGGCCAGAGAACGTGGGCACGTGGACAATTGCTCAGGGACCCCCAGCTGGCATTTCATCCTGCTCCAGTGTTCAGTACCCACCAATGAACCTCTTCTCCACAAATCTCATCTATCTTGAACTCATTTATTCTTCTGTCCTCCACAATATCCTGTGCAATAAATTCCATGAGTCAATTCTGTGCTCTAACAAAAGGCACCAACTTGTCTTTGGTTTAACTTTCTCTGTTTGGTGAATACTCCACTTGCTGCTTCTAATTGCTCCCCAACAATTTCCTGTGCCACTCACAGTTTACAAGCTGCTACTGCATTTCTCCATCCCATTTACTATCATGGATTGTGAATTCCAAACTTTTTAGTTCCTCTGCTGGTAGAAGATGCCCTATATCCATGAACAGTCTGATACCCCAGCTGCCCATTTGGGCACCCTCAGGTAAGGCCCAGTGTCCTGATCATCCTTCCGAGGCTGGAGCACTCATGAACACAGAGCACGCCCCAAACCTCCACTCTGCAGTGCCAAAGGATGTTCTACCCCTCAGCTTTTCAAACAGCCATGATTTAATCCAAGGTGCTAAAACTTCTTGGCAAACAAAAGCTGCAGCCATACGAAGCTGCCTGACTGATTTTGTACTGAGGGAAGTAGTGCAGGTGCGAGCAGCCCAAAGCTGTGCCTGAGCAGCCTGAATCATTCCTCGACAGAACTTCCACCTGGCTGATGGATTCACTGCAGCCCAGTCCTGTGCTGGCTCCATCCAAGGTTCCTCCAGCCAGCGGGACGCTGCTGCAGCCACACTGAGCTTCCCTGCTGCTGTTGCACAGAGCCATCTGTCAGGTTCTCGGCCTGATTTCCCTTTTCCTGTCTTCCACCAAAGTAGGAGCAAACGGGGCCAGATTCCAGCTGTATTTTTCATCCTCCAATTAGCAGGCTCCAATTCATCACTCTGAGTATCTCCTGGCATCAGTGCTGAGATTCCCTCCTCACGCCTGGTAAATCGGTCTTCATTTAAAACCCTCTCTCTTAGCCCTAAATGGAAATCAATTCTGCAAGTTTAGCAAATAGTTAATTACTCCACAAAGAGGATTGATTGGCCTTTGATCACCAGAAAGCTCTGTAGTGCTATTAGTCTCTTTCATCTGTGATTAAACCACAGAGAAAAAGAAACAAAAACTAAATTAGGCTTCTCCTGTTATCCTACAAATATTTAATGACGGGATAATCTCCTAAAGGTGTGATCAGGGGATATACGTTCTGCCAGGGAACGTCTCCAGCTCAACCTTGAACCCAAAATCTCTCCCTGCAAAGAGCCTGGCAATGAACTTTACAGAGGCGTGGAGCTGAGCTCAAAGGGATGCTTTGTAGTACACCCTCTTCTTGGCCTTTTCTTCTTTCCTCTTCTTATGTACGTTTTAATGCAGATAAAGATTTTCCCAATGGAGCCCCGACATGAATAATAATAATAATAACAACAATAATAAAGGCTTCCTTTTAATTCAGTTTTGGCTCTGCTGACTTTCTCAGCAGGACAAGCCTGTGTCCCGTTGATCTGCAGCATTGTACAGAGCTGTTTCCCCAAATGATGGGATCCTCCCACTTCAGACAAATTTCAAGTATTGCAGTCCCCCACTGCTAACCCATTCTAGAATTCAGTCCCAGGGAAGCACAAAGCCACCGAGCTGCACTGTGATGGGAAGGTCATAGGATGGAGAATAAGATCCAGCTGCATTTCTCACGTTCCAGGCAAACTTGAGGACTGGGAATCTTCCTCTCTAATGCAAAGTCCATTAGGGGTGGCTGGCACAGGCTGTGTCCCTCACGGGCTGTGCCCCTCACAGCCACAGGCACATCAGACGCTGCCAAGCCTCTGCAGAGCCCTGGGCAGCCAGGCCAGGGCTGTGCTCTGTCAACACGTACCCGGGAATTGCTTCCTCCCCACCACCTCCAGAATTTTAGGAGAACCATAGAAACACCCCTGCTCTTCTCCAGCAAATTTTTGCCAGCTGTAAATGGTGCTGCTCCCAGCACACATTCCCAGATGCACCAATGAGGGCTGAACTCAGCACCTCAGGCATGGAGAGTGCCCCAGATTTCTGCAGCCTTTGTCTCCCTGGCTGGAGAAGGCAACACCTATGGCACTTGGCCACTGGTCCTCTGGGGAAGCCAGTCCCAAAAGTCAATGATGCTTCCACAGCCAATGGTACCAACTGCAAATTTGAAAGGATCATTTCTACCACTGACATGGAAGGCAAAGACCCTGCTCTGCAGGCCAGCAGGGAAGCACAGGACACAGCCACGTACCCAGGAGAAGGCTGGATTTCAGGAGGTGCATCTTGCCAGGTGACCTGCTGAAGACATGAGATGGGAAGGGATGGAGCTGCTAATGCTGAACTTGAAGAACTTTCACAACTTGCTGTGAAAACTCAGAAAGTTACCACAACTTTTTTTTAGCACTAAAATGTCATAATATTCTCCATGCAAGAGAAAAGAGCCTCCTGACATGTTTTCAACTCTCGAATGGCAAAGAGTCCTTGAGGGGCCGTGCCACGCATCAGGCAACAGCAGGCGTTAATTAGCCCAGATTTCCTGCGGAATTGTTGTGTGCGGGTGTGCGGGTGCGCGTGTGTTTTCCCTTCCCTGGGTGTCTCATTTGCAGAATGTTCAATCATCCCTCTCTCCTGACTCGCAGCCGTGTGTGCTCCTGTGCGACTGCCGAGTGCTGACACCTGTCACACAGTGCCACCGCAAATTGGACCTGTCAGCCCCGGCGTGCTGGTGCCAAGGTGTGAATTAGATGGAGGCTCTCACCGCCACTCTCCTGACCCCTCCACTCCATTACCAGGACATCCCAAGCCTCAGGGTATCAAAAACCAAAACACAAGGAAAAGACCCCTACACGCCCATTGCAACCATCGGTGACACTTTCCTCTCCAAATGAGGGGAAGATTTAAATAACCAGAATTTGTAAACACACTGATTTCATTTGCAGAGCGGCAAGAAATGGGCTTTGCTTTTTTGTTTGCGCCATACCAGGAGGCTCTAGAGGACAGAAAGAAAAGGGAAAGTGAATAGTTGGTGGAGCTTTCGGATGAAAAGGCTCCCAAGTCACCCCGCACAAAGGAAAACAAGCGTTTCTGCCGTGCCTGTCGATGTGGCTGTGGTCACCGGCAGACTGCGCCAACAGCCCCCAAACAAAGCTCCTGGCTGAGATCACCCCAACTCCCAGCCCTTACCTTGCGTGGAGCTTGGGGGGGGTGGTGAGTGGTGTTCTGTTTTTTAAAACAATGGCTCCCAGAACAAAAGGCTGATTTGTGCAGCAGGCAGAGCTGGGGACCACCTAGAGCACGGGGCTGCAGCCCCATATGGTGCCACACAATAACAAATAAGAACAACAATAAGGAAAGCTGCACCCACTTTGCTCGGTACGGTGTTCTCAAAGTTACACAGTACGAAGCAATTATCCCAAAGTGGCAATTTTATTTGAAAATAACATTTAAATTAAAATGGGCATTTCAGGGCCTCCTGCTGAAGAGTGACATGGGCTGTTCAGGGGCCCACTGTCACTTTGTCAGCTGTCACATGCTGCCTCCTGCTAAATGGGCGCAGTTTGCCTTTACCCTTTATCCAGACTCTTAAAAATGCTGCACGCATTTTATGAAGACCAACTAAGTGGGATTGCATCTCTGACAGCTGTTCCAGCTTGGCCGCAGTGAAAGCGCTTTGCATACATCTATCTTTGCTGCTAACAATTTGGATAGATAACAAAGCCCAGGCAGAGGGGTGTGCCAGGGGAGAGCACTGCAACAAAGAGCTGCCACGCCCCGGTCACCTGCCAACGCCAGCCCAGGGTAACCAACCAAGGGGATGTTTCATGAGAACTCAGCTTTGCTTCAATAACTTTTAGGCCTCTACCTCCTCGCAGCAGGTAGCTGTACGTCCTGCAAACCAGCCAAGTGTCCCTGTGGAGCTGGGCAAGGAGGCAATCTTGTCCTGGGCTGGGTCACCAAGAACTGTGGACAGCAGTGCAAAGCTGACAGCACAGGAGGGACTCAGGATTCTCTGGATTCCTTTACACTTGGTAAATTCTGAACTGCTCCTTAAAATCTGGCAATTTTCCTTGTTCTCTCTCCTCCTCTTTTTACCACCACATTTGACTATTAAAACTTGCCATGTCACAAACACTGTCCTACCAGTACATTGCCAGGCTGAACCTTTATGATGAGAGTTACCACCTGCACACTCTCACCACAGCCTTCTCTTGAGGCCGGTGTTCCCAAACCTCAAGCACAGTTCAAGTCTCAGGTATCTCCAGTGCTGCTATGGACACAGGCACACACATCCAGCGGCAGCCCCAGATTGTCCCTCACATTCTCTGCACCTGTACCAGACTCCCAGAGTCACCGGGGCTGGAAAAGCCCTCCCAGAGCAGAGCCCAGCCTGTCACCCATCCACACCTTGTCACCAGACCAGAGCACACTGGGTATTATTTCTGCAATCCTGCTGGACCTCCTGCCTAGGAGGAGGCAAGCCCCAAAACTAAGCTAGCTCTGCTGAAAGCCTCTTGTCTCCAGGACCATGAGATAAAGAAAACTGTTCTGATCAAAGTGGCAGGTCCTATTGCCAAGGTGGAAGCAAGGCATCTACTCAAAATAAGGTCAATAGTGTCTGAATTGATTCTCTAGATTCACTAGATACTCATACGGAGGAATTTGTAATTATAAAGAGTTAAATGACTAAATATATGAATATAGAAATATTTTTGAAACAAAACCTTCATAAAGAAGCTCCTATACAATGCAGCTGAAGCAACTGGTTGTCATTGTGGCTCCTTTTGTTTCTGGGCTCAAGCAGAAAGTTTCCTACCAGGAAGGCCAGTGCCTTGGGTCAGTGTTTCCCCAGTAAATAAGGCCACACTTGGGTCAAAAATTTTCCAGTTCCATGAGACTCTCTGTGCCTCAATCCCCTTCCACAACAAGAGGATGTTTTCATGCTGGATTATGTTACGAAGATTTTCAGAGCTGAGATTTTTTGCATCTATGGTAATGAGGACCCCTTAGAGTAGGTGGAACACGTGCAAGAGATTCACTGATGGGAAGCAAATTCTAATTTCTTCCTGCTTTTATTGCTGATTAAAGTGAAGAAATGTCTGTACTTTGCTCCATTCTGTGTTATGAGATCTCACATAATCACTGACAATAGTTTAAGGTATTATCTGATCTATGGAAGTGCATGTATTTAAAAAGAGGTAAAAGTCTTAAACCCAACATATTAAACATGAAAGGGGTGTCTGGTTTACTTGTTCAAAGTAAGGGATTTGCTCCTAGGAGTGACACATCTATTACTAATTAAACAATTAATTTATTATGCAGCACTTGCAGAAAACAACACATTTGAAGTCTGAAAACATCTGCTAAAGAATGGAAAATAATTTGGATACAAATAATTATCTTCAGGATTTTTCTTTACACTGGAAGGTGCTAAACACAATTCAAGTGTTGTTTTCTCTGAGCTAAATAACATTCATGGTGTCACCAGCAATGCCGAGGCAAAGTGGAGCAGGAACAGGGAGGAATTTTCCTGCACATGCCCATTTCTGGGTCATTTTAGAGCATGTGCAGAGACAGACAGCTCCTCACAGCCTCAAAGTGTCAGTGTGCAGGATCATGTGAGGGATTCTCTGTCAGAGCCCTGCCAGGAGCTGCCCCTTGGCTCCCCTGGCAGCAGGGGAGCTTCTCCAGCCCTTTCCCAGTGACCAAACATCAACAGCAGTCAGTTTGTCTGCCCTCCACGACCTAAAATTCCTTGCAAAAAACCCCACAGCACATCCCCTATAGCTGTACATACACACACATTTATGTGTTATGGAGTGGGAGGAGATGGATGTTCTCAACCACAAACACAGGTGCAGCTGCCTTTTGGTAAAGACTCAAAGGTCTATCCCTTTATCTAAAGGTATAATTCAAAATCTCCATCACATCAAGAACCCCGTTCAGCTGGAGCAGAGGTGCTAATCTGCCCTGCAGAGCCTTTTTCCCTCCCAGCTTTCTCAAATACCTTCACACTGAAGGAACTATCTCAGCCATCAGCTTGCACTTCAGCTTTTCTCTGCCATCATTCTCAGATTTTTGTCTCCTGTTGATTTTCTTTCTCCCTAACAACACCCCCAAAAATCTTTTACTTAACATCTTTATTGCTTAAACACTTTCCTGGACACCCATTGTTACATACAGAATGGAAACATCCTTTCTCCCATCCTAACAGCCTCTTATGCCTCTGAGAGACAGGGCAAAAAAATGTTCCAACTTTAGCACAGTGGCATTGCAACCATCTACAGGTGCTTTGTTTTTAGTGCATATATATTATCTCCCTCCTTTATAGGCCCTTATGATCCATTCTTTACCACTTCCCCTTCGGTATCCAGGAGCTAATTCCATCCTTGTACTTTTCTTTCCATCAGCCTCCACCACAATTCTTTTCTGTATTCATGTTCTCTCCTGTGCTGCTCTTTTAACTGGGCCTTCTCTAAGATCCACAAACAAACCCAGTAATTTTGAATTGTTTATTAAAGCTCTCCTTGTCTGTGTTGGCTGCAGTTACGCCGACTGTGTCTGGAGCCCACAGCTGATCACACCATCCCATATCCCCACCGTTTTTGTGTCACCTCTTGATTTCAGCAACACTTGTCACTCAGACAAGAACACCCCTTAGGTTTACAAGAAAACCCCTTAGGCAGAGATTGGTTTTATCCCAACAAATTTATCGGAACTACTTTCCCTCTGAACCACAGCCTCTTCCTCCTACAGCACATCTGGAGTGAGAAAGAGCAAACCCACAAGGGCTGGATGGAGAGGCCACCAACAGGACACGGGGATGGCAGGACACACAGCTGGCCAGATGTGCAGAAACGCCCCAGAGCTGCCAGTGCTGGGGCCCCTGAGAAGGGTGGGGTGTGTGGGCACCCGCCTGGGCTCACACAGCTCCATCCACACTGCAGAGCTGCTTCAGTGCAGCTCTCACAGGAGGAGCTTCCACACTTGTGAATGTGATTAGAGAAAAGACTGGAAAATGGGATCCTCATGTTCATTATGAGAAAAGTAGTGCTTGAAATAAAGTCTCAAATATGTTTTGTAGTTGCCTTAGATATCACCATTATTAGTGGCCTTAAGAGGTGCGAGAAATTTCTATAACTAAAAACGTAACAAAGGACCGGAGTACTTGGGGAGAACAGTAGAAAAATCAGGCTTCCTTTTTTTTTTTTTTTAGTAGATTTTAAAGGTATACAGTTCTTGTGATTTAAATTTACCACCAAACCTCCCAGCTTCTCCCCCAGTGTACCAATTCAGGGCTACTTAGAAGGAAAAAAAGGAGAGAAAAAGGAAAATCATTAAACAACCCCCCAAAAAGAGGGCTCAATGAGGTCTCATTTCGTCGTAATGAGCTCCAATTTAACATGATCATTATTTCTGACATTAAAGGCCTGTGAATAGTGTCACATGCCCAGAAGCTATTTTTTTTTACCCTCTAATGCCAGAAATAACAAGCTGCAGTTAAGGGACAGTGAATCAGGGTCTGTAAAATTACATTAAAATAGGAATTTCACTACTGATAGAATGACTCTTATCTAGGCAGCCCATTCTGGAGGAGGTTTCTGGAGCGTGTGGCTACTGGAGATGGGGCTGGTGCCCGCCAGCCCTCGCACAGTGCCCGGGTCTGCACCGAGGAGAAGGAACCAGCACAAGGCAGAGGCAGACTGGGCTCATTGCAGCCAGGGACCAACTCCCCCTGCCAAGAGTCCTTCCAGCAGCACCAGCTCAGCCTTCCCAGGCAGGGGAGCTGTGGGTGGATGGAGAAAGCCCTTGCAGAGACACCCCGTGGTCAGAGACATCCCAGGGTCAGCAGTGGGAGCGAGGGATGAACCAGCAGGGCAGCCCAGAAGAGCCTTTCCTCAAAGAACAAACACTGGCCTGGGAACCAGGGCTTGCCTGAGCGCAGGAATAAATTCTTTCACACAGGGCACGAGGGGATGAGAGACACTGCTGGCACAGGAGCACTCAGAGCACGTGCCACGAGGCTGGAGGCACATTTCCCTCAAACATGTGATACCTTGGCAAAACCCTGCACAGCTCAGAGCCCCTTCCTTTAGCTCTTTGTTTTACTGGTTCACTGCAGATCACCTCCTGCTTTTGCCATCTAAAGCTGTCCAGGGTGATTCCTCAGCCTCACAAAGGCGCCAGGGGTTGATCAGGGCACTGAGGTGTGCAGAGAAGCTGGAATGCCAGAGGCAGCCAGTGCGAGGAAAGGGAAGCTCAGCTACAGATACACTTGGGGAAGATTTGATCAGTTTTGCTTCCTGATATTAAATATGCATGATGCCAAATTTCCACCCCCAAACTACAGACCCAACATCAGGGCATGGCTGCAGAACTGGACAAAGCCTCCAGGTGGTCCCAGCTGTCACCTCACACTCCATGTGAAATAGTGTTACAAGAAGACACAGACACATATGCACCCTCAGAAAACACACCTGCCTGCACACAGCACACGAACCAGCTGTGTCCAGTGGTGTTATTCCCATTTTATGGTACATGAAAGGCTCACTGAAGTAAACTGGGGATGATTTGGGGGGTATTTTTGTCTGAAACACATGCAGGTAAGGCCACTTTGTTTCCATCCAAAGGAAACAAAGAAATTCTCCAGTGAATGAATGACCCCAGCTCCCTTTCCTGGGCTTGTGCAAGAGCCCATGCACACAAGCACACACATGTGGATGCTGACTGGCTTTGCACAAGTCAAGAGCAGGTCTGGATCTCAAGTATGAACTGTGTGCAGTTGGGAACAGGCAATTCAGCACCTGCAAGGCAGAGACAGAGAGAAGGGACAGAAAGAAATGCAAGTTGATGTGTACCTGTGAAACGTGGGCAAGGGCAAGGCTGGAGGAGTTTTCAGGGAAAAAGGCCCCAGTTTGTGTCTTCATTGATAATTAGTTTGTTTGTGTGGAGCAGGCAGGCGGAAAAGGCATCGGAAAAAAGTGATGGAGTGAAACAGCATGGGCTGTGCTTCCCTGCCTGCCGAGGGGAGAGAAATTGTGAGCAACTGAGGGAGGTCCCCGAGGGGTTCATTAAGAGCCTGGCCCTTCACAGTCCCCTGCCAGAGCTGACCTGGAAACATTAACGTGAGGCCAGAGTTACAACACAGGGCAGGGAGGGCAGCGCGGTGCTGGACACGGCACGGGGCTGTGCTGGGACAGCACTGGGACACTGCAGCTGCACTGGGGCTGCCAAACCTGGCCCTGCTGCAGCTGCTGCAGCTGCCCCGCGAGAGCTGAGACGGGCACGGCACCAGGGGACAGCAGCGTCACAGCAGGGATGACACAACATCACCTGCTGGGACAGATGACAAATATTTACCAGGAAATGAGGCAGCTGCTGGGACCAAGATGAGCAGCTACAGGAGGAATAGGGAGAACCAAAAGAAAGCTTAGGCAATTATCCCATTTGTCATTTAAAATTTGAGGATTTAAAAAACATGGAGTTTAGAAATAGAGCTGAATGATGGGTGTCACATCAGCCATCTAACAGAGCTAACCCAAAACCCACATGCTGCAGCCTGCACCAAGGCTCCACGCTGGCAGAGATCAGCACTCGCACCGGCCAGTGGGAGAGCTGAGAGTGGGAAGCGAGCAGCAGGGGGATCCAACATACCTGCCTCAAACCCCAGTCACATTACACTTGAGAAGAGGGCACAGACATCCCCAGAGCACTCTGTTTAACCTGCACTAACAGAATAATTCTCACTTATGACCAAGTCACCTCTCCAAAATCATGTTCACTACCACCTCAGTCCTTCCAAAACATGAGTCTTCTCTCCTCCCTCCTGTGCTTCCACTGGAATATAATCACAGGATTTTAAGCCCTACCAAGCAATCAATAAGTATTTTAAAAGGCTTAACAGAAACTTAAAAGACAAAAGTAAAAATAAGCCAAAGCAACTGACCTAAGAGGGGAGGGAGACAATTATTTTCTTGTTACAAAACAGAACAGTCAACCACTTTTAAAAGTGAGCTAAGGCACAAAGATGGCATGAAGGAAATGTGTCTGTCCTTCTCCAAGAGCACTTCTCATCTGTTTGCTAACAACATCACAGTCACAGGGGGAGATTTTGACTGCAGCAGGGTCTTCCACACGTATTTAGGATTTCTGAGGGATGAAAACCCCAAAAAACCAAAGAAAACCTTCCCATGCATTAGGTTTGTCCACAAGGCCACGGATGCCCACAAGGCTGCCCAGCCTGGAACTCTGAGAGGTGACAATGACCCCGGAGCACAGGTGTGGCTGCAAATGCCAAGGGCCTGGCAACAAACGCCTGGGGACTCTGGGGGCAAAACTCTCCATGGGGCAGAACCATCTGCTCTGCTCCCACACAAGAGTCCTCTAAGGTCTAATATTCTTGTACTGCATTAACTTGCTTTTCCATTGCAGAACTCGAATCCCAGCAAACTCTGCTGCAGGAAAAGGCCCTGAACAAACAGCTTTTCCTGTTCCTGTGACCTGCCTCCCTCTCTAAGCTCTGTGAGCACCATCAGCAGCTGCTCCCACCAGCTGACAATGTACTGCAAGACGCAGATCAGGAGAAGTAGGACTTGGTAATCATATATTAGTGTTTTTTAAAATAAAAACTGACTCCAAGTTTTTTAGTCAATTAAACGCATCCGGCACATCATGTATGTGATGTAATGACAGCTTGAGACTCGAAATGCTTTTGATGCATTATTAACCATAAAAAAGGCATTAAATACCGAGCTTGAATGCCATAGGGATGCATATTTCAATAGAAATTATTTTTCAATATATGCTTAAAGTTTATTTTGGTAAACAGATGACTGGGGGCTGTCAGGACTACAGACAGATTTATGTTTAGTTGGAGTCTTTTGGAAATGAAGGGAAATAGCTGGACTTGTTGAGCACATGGCAGGGATATAATTCTTTCTGCCAGCTCAGAGGAGGGTGAGCAGTAGCTTGGAAGCTGCCCCAGTTGGGAATATTAATTTTAGAGTGACGGTTGGGAATTTTGCCAGGTAAATACAATCTTGGGGGAAAAAAAGGAAAGGAGAAACACGACATTTTACTACCTGATTGAGAGGTGTCACATTCATTTTCTACATCTGCATACAGAAGTCACAATTCAAAGTACCAAAAGGGAGACTAATCCTGGTGCTCCAACATCAAATAATCCCTGGCAGAAACTTGGGTTTTCATCCAGTGTTTTATTACCAACCATAAAGCCACTCTTGCCATGTATTAAAAACACAAACCCCAAAGCAAAGCATGCCTTGCCCCCCTCTCTCCCAGCAGGCTCCCTCAGGGGAAGCCTGGCAGCTCCCTTCTGCTCTGGCTCGTGCACACCCTCAACTCCAGCAAAGGAAAGCAGAACCCAGTGGAGGAGCCCATGCAGACCCTCCACTGCCAGGACCACTCTTCCCTCACTGCTGGGTGAGCTCTGCAGATTCCACGTCCAGGCTGAAGGATTTGCTACCTGCCATTTTAGGAGAAATCTAAAATTTCAGCATATTGGTGTTGCAAATTTCTTGTTGCTATTCACATTACTTCATCAGCTTCCCTATATAAATACATATATTATCATAACCAAGTTTGGTTTGGTTTGGGGCTCAGGCCTGCAAAAGTAACACCCAATGCCCACTGATTTTGCAGGGACATTATGGCAGTGAGGTCTGCAGGATCAGCCCCTCCACATTCAGATCTTCAGACATTTGTACACCGTTATCAAGCTGCCTTGTACTTCTCTCTCTGCCAGGCTACACATAGTCAGCTCCTTTAATCTTTCCTCAGAGATCAATCCCTCAGCCCCTTAATCCTTTTTGTTGCTCTTCTCTAATCTCCTCGTGCTTTGTCGATACCTCTCGGCCCCTGTGCCCGGACAGAACGCGACGCTCCACGCACGGGGAGCCCCCATCAACAGAGAAGCTTCCAGAACACATTCCTGCACTGGGAGTGATTTTCTCCATACACACTGACTTGGTGGCTTCGTCACCATGGTACAAATGAGGTATTTCTCACCACACCCCAGAAGGTGCCTCTGCTTTCATTTCTCAGCAGTGGAAGTGGCAGAATATGGGCAGCCCCTCCAAAGCAGTGATTTTTAAATGCAAGACCTGACAATTTGGTGTATTCAGGTGCAAAGGGTCTCTGAGGTGTCCTGTGATGGAGCCAGAGCTGCCTGGCCCTGCAGGACACCCAATCCCCTCATGCAAACCCCTGAGCACCCAAACCACTGCTGGAGCCATCAGAAAGGGAGCCCTGAGTAACTCCCAGCCCTTCCCTTGGGCCTGCAAGGCCTTTCCCCAGCGCACATGGTCAAACTGCAGCTCTGGGCTGGGAGGTGACAAACTGCTGGGGGTGTTCCCTGCTCACACCCACCCCCTGGTCCGATCTGGAACACAGCTCCACCATTTCACTGCCAAAGAACGCAAAAAAACCAAAAAGAAAAACACAGGCTAAGTTGCCTTTAATCTCTAATTCCTGTACAAGAAGGGATTGCACGTGGTAGAGGATAAAGGCAGCTCCGAAGTCAGCGGGTTATGCAGACCGCGCCAGACCTTCGCTTTCAGAGAGACACAGCCTGGGGAATTACACAAATGGCCTTCCATTGCCCTCTTCGGTTCTTTTTATGGCAAAATGCTTTGCTTTTATCAATTCCTCCCCCTTCTCCAAGTCCCAGAGGCTCAGGCCAAACAAAAGGCAGATGCGCAAAGTGCACCCTTCTCCCCTGAATGGAGCGGGAGCCGCGCTCCGCGGGGGAGCCACGGCCCGCTGCAAAACGCTCTCGGAAAGTAAAAGCCAGTAAGAGCGGCCCATCTTTCTGCCTGGGTGAAGGAATTTGGCCTCGGCCAAAAAAAAAAAGGGAGGAGGAAAGGGGGGCTGCTCTTTTCAAGCCCCCGTAGGCGCCGCAGCACTGAACTGTGTCAGGCTGCAACAGACAGGAGGAACACGAGTCTATTGTTGGAGATACCGTCAAAAATAGAAGCAGAGAGAAAATGATCCTGAGCAAGAACCTTGCAGGGAGAGGACCCTGAACAAGCCATGGAAACCCGAGGTTCGCAGGGGTTCAGAGCAGGACCCTGAAGGCCAGGGAGCACCCACAGTGTCCCAACAATGACAGCAGTGACCCCTCCACTCCCAGAGAAGGGACCAGAGCCCAGCCCAGCGACCCCAGGGCAGGGGCAGGAGCACCAGACCAGTCTCAGGTGAAGTTCTTCTAGAATCAAACAAAATCTAGCTGTTGTATATGAAATTAAGATTGATTTCAGGAGTGCCCACTTTAGACTGCTAATGCTCTTACTCATGTGATTTTTGATGGCAGACAATGAAGAATCTGTAATTGGCAGAGAAAGACATACAAACTGATGAGGAATCACCAACATTTTCCTGCCACGTTTCAATCTTAATATGTCACTGACTCACACTCAAAGACCTGAATAAAGATTAAATCTGTAATCATTTACTCAAAATCAGATGCTTGCACAGTAGGACTGAAGTACTACCTACATGCTGATTCAGCTCGAAACAACTAAACCCACAGCGCTGGCTCCTGGTAACAACTGATGAGTTGTGTTTGCTGCCACGAGGAATGTTTAGCCACTGGATTAAATCTGTACACAAACCCTGAAGCCTCACTGGTACAAGTTCATATTCAACACATCAATCTCTTGGGTAGACTCAGTCTGAATGGGAAATCTCCTCCACTGCCACTATCGTTGTGCTGGGCCATCACTCCTTGGAAGCACCAGAAGTGCTGCCTGCAATCCTCAGTAAGAGCCCTGGCTGCCATCTCCAAGGAGAAGCAAGGAGAAGCACTTGGCACCTCACTGAAGCACAGCCTACCTCACCTGAAGGAATTTGATAAACTCTGGGATATGTCTATTTTAAGTTTTGGCTTCCACACTTCACAAACATAACCCATGGTGACAGGTCAGCACATAACCTGCACAAGAACATCTGTGAATGGACCAAGGCCAGAGCACAACTCACAGAGGTGGGATGTCTGGTGCAAGGTGTCCTTGCCTAGGCTGGGGGTTGGGATTAGGTGAGCTTTAAGGTGCCTTCCAATACAAACCACTCGGAGTCTGCGATTTCTCATCCGAGTGCACCTTTGGCACAGCTCCACTGTCCTTCCTCATGGCCCATTTGCCTGTGAGCATCATCCTGACACACACTCTTCACAGCAAAGCCTTGAGAGCAAGCCAGCACACCTTCCCCCACTAACTGAGCTGAAGAAACAACAATAAACACACTTTTCATTGAAAAAAGGTAACTGTGGCACCAGTACAAGATGGAATGGGGCATGGAACAGATCCCACCCAGCATGCAGGGGCAGAGCACGGGTGGACTGGGAAGCATCCCTCTGGGAAGCATCCTTCTGGCACACCATGACCTGTTCCTGAAGTCAGCTTTGTAGAGAAAATCCGTATTTTTCTATGCTTTATCTTAAAAGAGATTCTAAACTGCTACTTGTATTTACAAACATGAGATATTGAAAGTTTGCCGATGTGTGTAGGATTAATAAAACATCAGGTGCTGCCTCCTGCTTTAAACGTTTGTCTGGAAGCTGGAGAGCAGCTCATTTAAACAATGTATGTATTCCAGATAACATTTCCCTACAAATGTTCCCTCTTTCACAATGATACCCTTTAAAAAGTGTAAAACATTCCATGCTAATAAGAATCAACAGGGGAAAAAAAAAATCTTAGCACAAGTGCTTAAATAAATTATCATCTTTGTAACTCTGCCATAAATCCCCTGGTTGGGATATGATGATTTAGCACTTGCTGCTCTGGCACAAATCCAAATCCTTGGGTTTCTTATTGGATAAAATACTGCCTTTTCACCTTTCTGACCTCACTTCAGCTTCAGTCTGAGGTGACACGAGTGTCCCGGTGTCCCCGCAGTCCTTGATGGGCCAGGCAGGCAGGACACCAGGGCTCTCCTGCAGGGCTGCAGGCAGGGGCTGCCCAGGCAGGGGGGCAGGTGCCTCCTGCCAGCCCCAGCCCCCCACAGCAAACACTTGCACTCATTTTCTCTTCTAGGAAGAAAGACTTTGGCTCTCAGAACAGATGCCAACAAATCCCCTGGAATACAGAAGGAGAAAACCCCAAATCCAGAGTGGAGAAAACCAGAAAATTCCCTCCCAGAAAACAACCACCAAATGCCTGAGCAGGAGGGGTCACACATGAGCCAGGGTTGTTCTTTCCTGTGGGAAAGAAGCGTTTGGTGCTTGCCCAGACAGAACGGTGCTCCCAGCCATGGTGAACATTACACAGGTTACTCTTATCCCAAATGCAATTATTGGCTTTACTCAGCCTGGGCTATCACCAGGGAAGAGGAGAAGCAGAGAGAGCAGCTCTGAGCCCAAACTTCTGTGCCTCAGCTGAGGAACGTGAGCAGCGTTGCCTCCTTGGTGGCACTTCTGAGGTGAAAAACCTCCAGCCCTGGCACTGGGTGCTGTTAGAGTCTCCTCACTCACATCATTAGACACAGACTGGTGCACTGATCAGGATCATGCCTCCCTGCAGGAGTTTCCCAAGCTGCTTTACAAGAATGCAGCTCCAGGTACATGAACACCTTGGCCACCCCACTCACTGCTTTCTCTTCACTGCTTGAATATCACCTGGCTTTTCAAAAGGTGATTCCAAGGCCATTTAATGAAGCCCTCAGCTAAACAATTTTTAGTAGAACATTTAAGGAGTGAATCCTGTAGCACGTGTGTTTATCTTGTTTATCAAGCTTCCAGGGACTCAGGAAAATCTCATGTTAGGGGTTTGGTTCACTTCTCACCCAGCTAAAATTACAAGTTTCAATGTCTTTACAAACGGCACAACTAACTCCAGAGCCTTTCACCAGGCAGCATCCAGGTTTTACTTCTCAACAAAACTGGAAACATTAAATTAAGGAACCCTGCTCCATTGCTCCTGGGCATAACATGAGGTATCCACATCACAGTGCCAAGCAAACATGCTATAAGCTTGTGGGTACATAACATGCCAAAAAAAAAAAAAAATCTGTTGAGGAACACATATTCTGAAGAACAGAGAATTAGCTCAGCACCTTCCAGCCCAGCACCACGACCCTGAGCAGACAAACTCCTCATCAATAGTGATGTGCAAGCCATTGGAGCAGCACCAAGGGGGACTCAAATGCAGAGATCCTGCTTTGTGTAATCACCTTCTGTCCATCACAACTCCACCCACAATAGGGGTCCTTGCTAAGGTCACCTCTCCCTTGCCTCAGACACCCTTAGCTCCACCTGAGTTACACTGAGCTACAGCTGAACAGTGCCTGAAAGCCTACAACCACACAGGAATCCATGGCAGAGGTCAGCATGACCACACAGATGCTTTGGGCAGGCTTGCCCTTGGTCCAGCTGCTGTTCCTGCATGGTGCCCTGCAGAGACACTGATCCTCCAGGTGGGAATACGGGAGCCCTGCTCTCCTCTGGTCTTGGCTTTGCTGACGTGGCCCGAGGGCACAGCTGACAGAGCAAGAGCCAACCCCCAGGCAGCGCTGAGAGGTGCAAAGAAGTTGTTCATTAGAACACAAACCAGTTAAACTGTGAGTGGGCAAGGCTGGTCAGGCTACAGCAGTGAAGGACCCCCACGTGTGGTGGTGCAGAGCTGGGCAGGGGTCCAGGGGACGTGGCCAGTGCTCCATCCATCCCACAGGGACAGGCTTCGTGTCCCACCGCCTGTGCCAGCACTGCCCCGGGGTCGGAGGCTCACACGCCAGCCTTGAACTCTCCTGTCTGTCTCTCTGCTGTCTCCCTGCTATATTAATTACCATTTCCCCTGCCAGGGCCAGAAAACAACCTTCACTGCATTAGTGCTAATTAAGAAGAGTGACTTTCCTATCCTGGCTGCTTAAATCACCCTCCTCTCCTCATCCAGAGCAGAAAGCAGAGCTGACAGTCTTACTAAAAACAGAAGGCAACACCTCAGTCACACTTTGAGCTGGCAATGGGACCAACCAGCTCTGTCCTGCTATGGGGACGGTGAGGCTGCATGGGGCAGGAGGGGAGGGAGAGAGAAATGACACATGCCCTGGCACTTGGAGATCTGTACCTCAGGGAGAGGAGGGGACAGCACCCTGCTTTGGAAACATCTCCTACTGAAAGCAGAACAGCCAAAATGAGCGTATTTACAACCCAGCCTGCTGGCAGAGTGGCAGTGTGCCTCTCCATCAGAACACAGATCCTGAGCAGCCTGGGAGGACAGTTTGGTGGAGCCACCAGTATTTGCAAAGTACCAGTTCTGAGTCTCTCAGTATTGGATCCTTGCTGCAGTTGCATTCAGATACTTATTTTATCTCCTGGTGTTACTCTCCCCTGGAGCTGCTGGCTGCACAGGACAGACCAGAGGGGTCCTGCTGGTGTCCCCTCACGCTGACTACAGCAGCAGCATGGCTGTGGCTGCAGCAGATCTGGAGAGCAGACTGAATCACAGAATCACTGGGTTGGAAGAGACCTTCAAGATCATCGAGTCCAACCCATGCCCTAACACCTCAACTAAACCACGGCACCCAGTGCCACATCCAGTTTTGTTTTAAACACATTTTAAAACAAAGGGATGGTGACTCCTCCACCACTGTGACACCTAAAATGGCTCCCACTTCACAGTGAACCACAGATCCTGCAAGACATGAGATGTCCCTACCTCAAGCACTTGTTACATGTGACTGGAAAAGCCACCAGGAGCTTCAGCAATATCTGAGCCTTTGGCTTTTGGTTTACAGTCCTCTGGGAATGGCAAATGTGAGCTGAGTGTGTGCTATTATTTTAGTTTTTGTTGCTGACCAACTTTCAGAATCAATAGAAGGCAAAAGTCCTGTTCCACATGGGAGGCAGGTTCAGAGGCTTTAAGTGGTGGGAAGCCCCCAGGGCCCAGAGCCAGTGCCCAGCACTGGATGAGGTGGATTTCTCCTAAATCACATTAAGTCATCCACAGAAACATTAAAGAGTTTCCTGACATTACAATTCTGTGTAAGCAGTTAGAGCTGTTGCCATAGGAACACTAACAAATATAGGGATGGGTATAATTGTGAATAAAAGGGATGGGGTGAAGGAAGAAAATTACCTATGCCAAGGACAAAGTTTGGGCTCTGTGCTGCTGGTCTGAGGGCCGGGAGCTGCACAGACACGGGCAGGCACCCTGTGGGGTGGGCTGGGGCCTCTCCCAGCCCTGCACCACCACTGCCCTGGGCAGGGGGTCTGGAGAGCAGCCCCAGGCCCCACCCCACCATCCCCAGCCTCTGCTGCGGGCTCTGCTCCCTCTGGGGAGAAGGAGGCAGTGGTTCTGTCCTGGCCCTCCTTCCCCCTGCTTTACAAAAATAGAAAGAACACATGTTCCCATTAGTCACTTGCTGGAGGGAAGCTGGGGGGTATGTGCTGACAGTCACAAAGCTGAGCTCTAATTTGAATGCTATTTGCATATTCCAGGTATGCAAAGCGCAGCCGTATTAAAAACGTGCGTGAGGACGCACAAAGGGAGGCAGCAGCGATGACATTTGTCAGGAGTGCAGCCCTTCCCCAGCACGTTCCCCAACACAGGTGCCAGGGCCCCTCTCGGCTCCTAACGCCCAGCCTGGCTGGTCTCAGGGAGGCTCTTAATTAAACTCAGCTTGCCAAGGACGCTTTGTATTCGCACGAGTGAGGACACAGCCACCCTCATGGGAACACCACACAGAGGGCTCTTCCCTTTGGATAATGCCATTTGCCAGCCCCAACAAGCAGAAGCCATCCCAAGGCAATCTGAACACAATAAGTGTCTTTCACTGCTGTTGACTAAGCTGAAATTCGTTATTTTCAGGCGTTCAGCGAGGACTAATGAGTGTCTGAGGCTCATCGCGCCGTCCCTCCTCACTGACATCCTCTTGATCTCTAAAAGCTCGGTGATCTTTGGCTTGAGCATAACCCCGGGGAGTTCAGAGGTTAACTTTTGGGGATGCAACCTGTGTCTGAGCCAGGCAGGATGGAGCTGCACCAAGGTCATGGCAAAACCCTTGTGGGAGAGGAAGAAAACCTCGACTCCTACAGGTGTCTGCTCTTTATTTACCCACCCATTCCCAGATGCTGCACCAGGGGCAGCAGGTCTCACCAGGGCCTCACAAAGCCTCTGCAACTCCAGCAAGACCAAAGGTCAACAGATGCCAACTCTCTTTATTCAGGGAAATATTGTAGATTTTTAATCAGCATTTCTGGTTACCTGTTGGTCCACTATGAATCTGCAACACAAGATACCAAAAAACAATCCTATCATCAACACCAGGGCATGCACGAGGGCATAAATAATGCACAAGGAGACACTTGCCTGACTGGAAAACCTCCTGACCTGGCAATATCTACTTGGAATTACCTTTCAACTGATGTTTTTAGCAGAATTTATTAAAAACCATGTCTCTGCAAGCCATGATGGCTTTGGCTCTACTTTTTATTTTATTATTATTATTAAGCAGTTTTCAACCATGACAAAGCCAGAAAAGGATGTAACCTCCAGCATACAAAAACCCAGTGGCAGGTAAGAAGCAGAACAGCTGGGAAGATCCTTCAAGAACTCAGACAAGTATATCTTTGTCACTCTAACAGACCTCAGTGCTCCAAGATAAAGCTATGAATTTCTGGTGTGGAATCACAGCATTGTCAGCCAGAAATCAATTCATCTCTGAGGAATAGGAAGGGGATATTTGTACAGGAAAAGCAGCTGATTAATTGTAACCCAGGTAAGGGGAATGGGCCAGAGGGACACAGGGCCCTGCAGGGCTGGAGCCTTCTCCTGTTCTCCCAGTAAGAAGGAGCTTGCTCTCTTTGTGGCTTTGTTCTACACCCATCAAAGATACTATTTGACATTTTCCCCTTGCTAAGGATTTTTCCTGCATGGGTTTCACTGAACACCACCCTTCCCCTCCTGCCCAGTGACTGACTGGGAGCTCTGAGCAGAGCCAGCATCGAGGTCTGGGCAGGCAGTGTTCCCAGTGTACTGATTACAACATATATAAAATAACACTTTGTACAAGTTCAGAGGGAATAATTAAACATTGCTCTCAGCTCTTGGCAGTGACTTTTACAACACTGGGTAATGAGTTATCACATTTTGACCTTTATGTCTAACTCACCTTGGCAACTTGCTGAAAAAACTTTGACCACTATATAATCAAAAATAAGAGAAAAAGGAAAAGGCAAGCACGGGTGCTGCTCCAGCAGATAAAGATCACAAACACCAGGTATCCATCCAGGAAGCCACTGAACTACTTCCTAGTGTTGGATTTAATAGCAAATTACCAAAGAGACACTCCACATTACTACAATCTGCACATCAAACCAGGCAGAAAGCAACCTGCAATTATACAATTAGATTGATACACAAGCTTCCCGCTCGTGTTTATTCCTGCTGCCAATCATGCTGCTTACTGGAAAACAAGGGCTTGGAGCTTCCAGCCTGCCTCACACTTCCCCTGTGCTTGTGCATTCTGAGGGGCTTAACCAGTCACATCTCGTTCCTTCAACACCCTGATGAACCCGTCCCTAAGATCACACCTAACCCAGGTACCTTTGGGCTGTACTGAGATCCATCTTTGTACATGGGGCACAACTTACCCCAGCAGCAACTCACTGTGTGGAACGAGAGAGTAGAAAAGAAGAGACAAATAAGTGTGTACTATTAGCTGATGAAGGCAGTTGATTGAAACCTAACAAAACCCTTGATTTCAAATGAAAATAATGAAAGGAAAACCATTTCACTATGCTGTGGCCTGATAGAAACCTTGAAAGGGGAATGCAGCCAGAAGAAGCCTTTGTATTTGAGCTTGGACTCCTCGTAATACAGTGCCTCTCAATGCCTGAACATTGAGAACATCTCAGGTACTTCAAAAACGTCTGCTTGGTCCAGTTCCAATGCACTGGTGACCCCTCGGGTCCCTGTGATAATTCATTTTTCCCACCCTGTTTTCAGCCACACCTGTTCCAACAGTCAGGCTTTGTGTCCCTGGAGCACCGTGCCCATTCCAGCCGGAACGCTGTTCCTTTGTGGGGCTGTCCTGAGGTGGTGTTTGCCCAGCACAGCCCACACAGACTGCCACACTGACCCTGTCCCCAGAGCTGTGGGACCACAGTGTGACTGTCCCAAGGGGGTGTTTGCCCAGCACAGCCCACACGGACTGCAACACTGACCCTGTCCCCAGAGCTGTGGGACCACACTGTGCTGGACAAGGTGGAAGGTTTCTCATCCAGCCAGCCTGTAGGAACAGGGGTGTGGGAGTAAATCAGGGCACCCAGGATGTCCCCCAGCCGTGCCAGCACAGCTTTGAGGGTAAAGGCAGAGGGTGCAGAACCTCCCAGCAGAGTGGATGGGCACAGCCTGTCTGGCAGGGACCAAGGGCGTGCTCACCAGCTGTGGCAGTTCTCAGTCCCACTGCTCTGACACGCACGCACCATAGAGACTGTTCTACATACTTTGTACATATACGCAAATAAACCATCTCACCATCATTATCTTTTCACAAATTCCCTTGTTTAGGTGTCTGAGTTTCGTTTTCCCGTCACACTTCCCACAAAAGAGACCTTTATTTCCCATTAAATGGTGAGAGATTGTCTCCAAGACCTCCGCAGCACTTCACAGCTCAGATCTCAGTGACTCACAGCGCTTTTCTGGAGCCCACATCTCACACTGCAGGAAATGATTCAGGTGTGGAGGCACAAGAGCTCAGGGACACCGAATGGCATCTGCAAGAACTCAGGCACTGACAGGACACACCAAAGCACGAGTACAAACCCTGTGACTCACCAACCTGCCGTGGCTGTGAGATCCAGCCTGCCCTGTCCCCTCCTTTCCACCCCACGGGATCAGTGCTCCAGCTGTTCCCTGTGGCACGCTCTACCCCGAGGGTTTTCTCACTGGATCACCAGCTCCTGCATCCACACGCACCTCCCATGAGCAAATCGGGAATTTCCTCTGCTCCCTTCCCTCCAAGGGAATTTCTGCGTCTCGGCAGAAATTCTTTTATAATGCCACAGCAACATTTGGATTTACAAAGGCAGTGACACTGCAGACCAGTCTGGGACTCCAAGGAAGCCTCTCCCCTCAGGGTCAGGAAGCCAGCAAGACCTCCAGCTACATTTCCAAAACTACACGGGGATTCACGTGCCTTTGGGTTGTCAAAACAAATAGGGGATTAAACCCAAAGGCAGGGTCCTGCAAGCACTCGTGGGGCTGTGATAACTCCAGCTCCAGGTCAGAGTGCTCAGGCTGCTGGAGCCAGCACCAGCTCCACCAGCCCCAGCTCCACCAGCCCCAGCTCCTGCCTTTCCAACCCTGCAGCTGCTACTGCACCTCCTCACTGGGCAAAGAGAATTTTCCGTATTTAAGAGGCGTTTAGTAGCTGCAAACAACTGGATCAAATTGTGCTCTTCCATTTTTAACACCATCTAAGGAGAAAGCACTTCCCGTCAGCACACAGAGTTCAGCCATGCTGGGGAGGAACAGCACAGCATTAAGAGCAAAGGTAGAAAATGGAGGATGCAGATTATAAAATTCAGTCACATTTTAAAATTTTCTGCTACAATAATTCACTTTATGTAGAATTAATGTGGCTGATTGAACGTTTGTGCTGTAATTTACTTATAATTAACATTTTATGGTGAACAGATTTCACCATCTCCTTCATGCTGTGAACTCCAAGCCATAGGTCAAAAATAGAGATGAAACAGATAAGCACAAAATATTCTCACTGAAATATTAATGAGATTTTAATTTACTACTTTAAAAATACATCTTTCATCAATGCCTGTATATCAAATCATTATTTTAATTTTTTTTCCACATTGTATTAAAAATATAATGAACTTTCCTAACTGGTTGAAAGACCCTGAAATATCTTTTGTGAAGAGACAGCTCAGGGGAACAAAAAGGTCCGAACACTCTCAGTTATCAGAAATCTCACACGCGGGTTGGGTGAGAGTCAACTCAAACTGAACACAACACCTTCACCCTCACCCAACTAAAACGGGGGCTCTCCACTCTCAAACCTGTGGTCAAGCACAGAGGTTCTGCTCTTCCCACCAAGATCTTCCTTAAAAGCGTAAGTTCAACCTGTAAAAATAATTCAGCCGACAGAAAGTGCTTCCTGTGTTTCGAGGGGAGTGTGGCACTCCCTGCCGAGACATAACACGGACGAGGTGCAGCTTTGATCAGCCCGTCCTGGGGACATCTGAAACCTCCAGGACAAGGTTCTGCTCTAAAGGACACCCTGAGTCAAAGCAAAAATGGTCTGGGAAGGAAGATGGAAGAAAACTTGTATAAAATCTCCCACCCGCTCTCCACGTGCGCTTGAAGCCTGCCCAGAGATGACAGACCACATCTGAATAAATTATTGAGTCATCTGCAATTCATCCCATTTCCTATACTCCAAAGCGCTATCAGACAGGCAACAGAGGACATTCCCGGAACGCTCTGATGACAGAGAATGAAGATATGGGATGACAATGAAAAAGTCAGCAGAAAATCATAAGTCAATGGGACTATTTTATGCTCTTTACTTCCTAGCCTGCACCAGACCATTCAAACAGCTCATTGGAATTTCAAATGAAAAGCTGAATAATACAGGATTATAAATCTGTTACAAACAAACCTAAAACGCATCAAGAGAAATATACATGGAATTTTCCTTCTGAAACTGCTCAGGTTTTTCCTACAGGTTTGTTTGCTGGGAATCAGCAACTATTTGTTTTGAGGGTAAAGCTGCCTTTCCTTATTTTTCTTTCTTTTTAATTTTCTTTTCTTGTTTAGATTCAAGGCCAGTGCCTGCCAGCCCCTTGATCCCTCCAGAGCCTGAAGAATGGAATCCAGACCCTTTCAGGTTTCTCTACGCAGCCATGGGCTTGCTCTCTTTTTCCTTTCAAGGTATTATGAGTAAAAAAAAATAAAATATTTACCTGTGGGAGAAATTTCAAGAGAAACCAGATCCTGAGCAGCATCCCACCAGAGAATGACTCCAAATAGGAAGTTCAATTCTCATCTGCAGAAAGTAGGACCCGGTGGAACAGCAGCAGGATCTCAGACAGGTCTGGAGCCCCCACCCTCCTGTGACATGGGGGAAGCATGTGGGGCTCTTTCCAAAATTGTTCTGGGAGACTTGGGGACTGTTCACACAAATATCTCTGCTCATAATTACAACTACTCATTAGAAGTTCTTTAAAAAGAAAATAAAGCCTTAATGCTTCCTTCAAAGTAAACAATTCAGAGCATTTGTAACAAACTACCACCAACATCTGAGAGGGGTGAAACACTGCTTGTGGAAATAGCAAGGAAAATTCCCAAATTACAAGAAAATACATACTACTAAATTAATTTTCATTGGTTTTCGTTTTTAAAATATTTTTCACCGTCAGAATGAGAAAAGGCCCTAACCAAACAAACCCTGAACAACAGGGCAGGGAAAAGCCCCAAAACCCAGCAGCTGAATACTGAACCAAGATTTTCCAAATAAAATATACAATATGCTATTGCAGCAAACCATCCCCAGAGATCTCAGACACTGCCAGGCAGCAGGAGCACTGAGGCAGGACCCCGAGCTTTGGGAAGCCAATGCAGGGGCAGGAAGAGGCAGAGGAGCCGATGGCTGAGGTCCCCAGGGCGGTGCTGCTCTGGGTGCTGGGCCCTGCAGTGACAGGGCAGGACAGCCCAGCTGCCCCAGGGCTGGACAGGGAGCTGCCAAAGCCACGGGTTGCTTACAAAAATTATTTAAAAACTGCAATGAGGTCAAAGTCCTCAGCCCTTCGATCCCCTCCCTGGTGCCAACAGACCACCAAGCTACATGGACTCATCTTTCGATGTTTAAAGAGTTAATGATGAGAAGCTACTCTGGCAGATGGTATCTCTGCACTTTCCCATTCCCAGGATCTCTGTTATTATCTCCTAGCACACAAAATTTTTTTCAGAACATCAACTAGGCTTCTACTCAAGCATTGGGCCAAACCTTGCTCACAGGCATCTGCTTGAAGAAAATTTTAGCGCAAAATCTGAACGAGAACCTTTAATTCTAAACACCTCAGAAGTCATTATTTACATCTCAGAACCATGATTTCCATGAGTTCAGCTGCAGGAAACATTGGTCATGGCTCCTGACAGAGAGGAGCAGCAATGCCACCGGGGTGTCACACCCCAGCCTCCCCAAGTCCTGCTCGGAGAGCGGGGAACAGCATCCCATGGAGGTATCAAAGCTTGCTGAGTCTTAAGGAAACAGAAACGAAATAAACAGACAAATTAACAAACACTTCAAAGATAACACAGAAATCTCACCAGTTGCAGCACATGTCCACTCAGTTTCTTTTTTTTTTCTGAGTGCCTTTTCCTTAGTAAAAGCCATCAAAGATCATTGTGAATGAGTAATAATTTTTTTTAGCAGCATCGAAGAATTAAAGCAAGAGAGAAAGGGAAGGCATGCAAGGGAGAAAAGGAGGGAGAGAAAGAGAGAGGTTAAGCTCAAAGGCAGAGAGAGCGAAATGGACCAGATTATACAAAATTAAAAAGCAAATACGCACAGACAATTTGTGCCGAGTGATTGCAAGCAATTACAGTCCGGCTTTTCTGGAGGGAAAATTGGGGAGGGGGGGGGAAGGTTATTTCAGCTTAAAAGGAGACTTTATTCATTCCTGATCAGCTTCTCCTACTATTCTCTCTTTTATTCTCGGATATCAATTTTAAAAAAAATCACCCTTCAGATGTTACATGTCTAACCCTGGGAATCCCACCCCTGGGCAGAGAGGGAGGATTTCAGCTTCCAATCGGTTCTTTCTATAGCCCTGAAAAAGCAATTTGCTCATAAAGGATAAAAAAAAAGGGAAGGGGGGGGGGACAGAAAGAAAGAAAGAAAAGGAGGGCAAAAAAGGGAAACCACAACAAGGGCACGCGTTCCTCTCGGAGGAGAGCTTCAATTTTACTGTAATTGTCTGAAGAAGAGCTGCTTTGATCTGCAGAATTATTATTATGCTGCAAATGCTGGGCTGCTGATGTCCCAGCTGGGCCGGACACGGGCACACCGAGGGGCCAGGGTCCCTCTGCCAGGGCTCTGCACTGGGTCTGGATTTGGGCAGCAGCCCTGGGGCCAGCTGGGAGCCTGGCAGGGTTAACACGGGCTGAGGGCAACCTCTCCTGGGGCCTTGGCCTCCCCAGTCCCTCCCCAAGCACTGGGAAGAGGCTTCTAGGCCTGTGTTAGAATTCCTGTCTTACAGCACTACCTGGTTGTGTTGGGAATTCCTTCATTTCTCAATCACAGCCAAACCAGCTCCCATGCTGGGAACACCTCCCTGCCCCACGCCAGGCTGGTTCTGTGGGGAACAGAGGAGGACCCAGGGGCACGAGGCCACCAGGGTGGGTAGGAGCAGTCAAAAAGTAAGGTCAGTGCCTCAGAAATTCAGGATTTGCTCTCATCGACTAAGGCCAGCTGACGTGTATCAGGATGTTTTCCATGCCCTGATCAAGCCCCGAGTGCCCTGTGCTGCCATCAGAGCAGCCATGGGAGCAGCTGCTCACGTGTGGACACAGCACTCTGCACCCTCACCCTCCTCCATCCCTTTCACTTCAAACACCCTTAACTTCTGCCAAAATTTTGTCCACAAAGCCCAGTTTTGAGGTGAGGCACAGAACAGCACCCAGGCACTGGTGATGGGATATTGGCCTCCAAGTATTATTGCAGCTCACTAAGAACAGAATAAGGATGTTGGTATTTATCAAATGAGGAAAGCACTTAACACCTAGGAAGTTTGAGATATGTACGATCCTAAAATCTTCCCATTATTATATACACAAAGATCACACTTTGTATAAGCAAAGGTTTCTAAAATCTTATTTGCACAACTTGGAGGCCAGGTAACTGCCAGTCTGCCTTCACACGAAGAAGTCTATGAAAAATGGTACAAATCATTTATGAAAGTCTCTAACATCTTTCTGAACTAGTTTGCCTGTAAAATATGCAGCACGCCCAAAACACACGGAGACACGGCGTGGCAGGAACGATTTACTGGCATTAGTCTGGGCTGAGCCCTGTAAGTCACACAGGGCCCTCCCTGCCAGCACTGCCGCCATCCCAACGCCATCAATAACACCTTGACTCCAGCACAGCCCAGCAGCAACGGCGCATCCAGCTCAACTATAAACATACACAATTTTTCAGTCAAAGAGTAATAGGCAAATAGCTGGATTTCACTCATTTTGTGTTCTCCAGGTAGTAAAATAGACACATATTTAATGTACATACCCAAAAGTGCAGTGCCAATAAGTAGGGAGAGTCATATATCCCAGTTAGTTTATGGATGGCTGTATTTTATGGTTCTATTGCTAAAGCTGTATTTGCATGCATCTAAATATAGATAAATATCTGCAACGCCAGAATCTGCAGACGTGAAATAGAGAACTGGATAAATGCAAGGCAAGACACATGATAAAAATAGTCCTTATTTCTAGATACAATTATGAACTCTTGACTAAAATTACTGCTTGGGTATAGGATGCTGAGGCTACGCAGTGTCCTCTCGTGCTGATCCTGGAGGTTGCTGTTGGAGCTATCGCTCTTTTGTTTCATAATTTTGCTAATTGGTCATTAGGAAGTCCCTAATTCTAATTCTGCCTTTGCCAGCAACACACTGTGGGTCAGCAAGGAAATTAATCTGCCTCTATACCTCAGTTTCTCCAACTGCAATACAGGGAAACACAGATCCATCACCAGGTCCTGCAGGAGTTAATCTGTTAATGTTTGTATCAATCAAGTTGTCAAGTGCTATTTAAGTGCTTATTATTACTCATACAATAATTCTCTCCTTCTGGGCTCTGTAGGTTTGTAAATACCTCTTCCATCACACACGTGAGGTTCTTTTGGGGCAGGGGAGATGATCTGGACCACGGGCTGGCCAGACACAGCTCTCTGTGGGTGGATTCCACACACCAAGCGCTCCGACCACGCGTTCCTGACGCCTGCTCCTCTGCTGGGGGACACCTCACCCCTCTGGTGTCACCACAGCACTTCTGCCAGCTGCCCTGGGCTCTGGGGCAGGGAGCTGGCAGAGCCTAGGGACATGTTTGTGTCTAATGCCCGAGTACCACCACAGACACAACCTTGAGGGGGAGCATCTGTCCCACAAGGCAACCCTCGGGCAGGGCTGTCCCTTCAGCCTGCTCATCCTCCTCCCACACCCTCTTTCTTGGACCAGAGGCTGAAACTCTGAGGGGCTGCTCTTTTTACCCAGAGCATCATTTGCTCCGACTGTTCCAGGAGAAACTCCCTTCACTCAGGATGCCTGGCTCTGAAACCCCCGGCTATGAGATCCTGCTCTGGGGCCATGTGCTCTGGCCAGCTCCTGCCCAGGACAGACCTTTATTCTACATGGAATCCGTGCTCTTGAGAACATTTGCCAACACCAAAGGCGTGCAGCATTCCAGGCACATGCCAGCTGGGATTCCTGGAGCCTGCCTGCACTGGGAGCTTCTTAAAAAATATAGCAGCTTCTCATCTAGTCTGCTCCCAAAATGAATTCTCTCTACTGGCACCAGTGAAGCTAAATACAACTTATAAAATATTGAGCAGATCTTCATATGGAATGCAACTAAAAAAAAGTGACACTTTAATAATTATCTTTATGCTCCAGAAATATCCCATCAATATGAGGAGCAGATAATTCACAGCCACTGTTCCAAGCACTCTGCAGCATCAGGAGCTGCTGGTGCCTCATCCATACCGGGCACACAAACATCAGTGTATCCATGCATGCAGCCTGTAGTTATTTATCAATTGTTTATGCAGCACTTAGTTATGAATGTATTTAATTTATAAACATTTATATTGTAGAGCATGAGATGATAAATTCAGAAGAAAAATATCTACTCAGAGCACGATGCCCCTGCCTCATTTAGCCGAGAGATCTGTCCCTCATCCAGGTGCCCTGACCTGGACCTTCTGCCCCAAAGACTCCAGACTTGGGAAGATCAGTTTTCAGCAAATCTGCCACGTGATGTTTTCCACAGCAGTCCTGAGCACAGCAGCTCTGCCATCTCCTGAGCTCAGCTCAGCCAGTCCCCTGCCCGTGACTGATCCTTGGGGCCTCGGTGAGATGCTGTGGCTGCCCACATGTTAGCAAATGACACAACTTCCAAATCATTTCTGTGGCTTCAAAATAAGCTGTTCTATGTGCAAAACTGCAAACCCTTCAGTCAATCACAGAATAAATAAATAAATGTCTCTGCATAGTTTACTGGTTAAAGAGCTCATTTCCCATTGCTCCAGCATTGACAGCTGCCTAAACCCAAAGTCCATCACTTTTGAAGAAAGACATTTATCAGGAGGGTATTTTACCCCTGATTTCTTTTCCTGCCCACTCTTAAGAGTGTTTTCCCAGAAGAGTTTTATTTAAACTCTATTTTTTGTTTTAACATATATATTTTTATGTTTTCTCGATGTGCTGGAACTTGACAGCACAGACCGAGTCATGGATGAGTCAACTTCTCTCATGCATCCTTATCTTTCCAAAAAACTAAATATGCATTTTAAATACCATCCTGATTTAAAATCAACATTTCCAATAATTTTGATCTCTTTCATCTTCTTAAATAGTCTAGACCCAAACCACCCCTTGATTTGAGTCTGAGCTTTCTGCCCCCAACATTCTAAAATTGAGTTATTTCTTCTCTGCTAGCAGCTCTTCCAGCTCACTGTTTGTTCTTCACTTTCAAGGGTATTTTATTTATTTTCTTCACTTTCAGCTATTGAAAATGGCAAGAACAAATTTATATAATGAGCCTTAATAACAGTTTCTCCCATAAAGTTCCCTATTTATCTCCTATTGTAGTGGTTTAGAAAGCACAAAAATGATGGAAAAATACAGGTGTAGTGATAAATCTCTGGGACTGATAGGGAATAATTTAAAACAGCCTTTATCCATGGGGTGATGCTTGGAACCCTCCTACTCTGTGTGAACCTTTCCCAGTCACTTTGACTCCTCCTTCCATAACACTCACAGTAGTATCCTACTCATAGGATTTGTCTCCACACAGACAAATAAAACCCTATTTATTCCAAATCTCTCCCACCTCTTGGCCTGGATCACTTACCCAACTGCTATCACCTTTCTCTCCATGTTTGTCATGTCCTGGATCATTCTGGATCCATGGCACGTGCTGCCAGCACACAGAACAGCTCGTGTACCCCACAGGAAAGGGTTTCAAAGTTATCAACAAAGGCTCTTCTCTGGGTATTTCTCTCATAAACACGACTTAAACAAATCAGAGACCCTAACCAGCAGCAATGACACTTTAGGACCTACCCTTAACCCTGCCAACAATGGGAGCAGCACCCCTGGGTACCCACAGCACAGCCAGCCTCAGCCCAGGCTCTGGGGCAGCAGCTGCACCTGAGTTTGTGCTTTGTACAGCACCAGGTACACCCCACACCAACAAAAGCCGTGTCAGCATTTCGTTCTTAATTATTTATCCATTTTTACTGGTGGTAGGAAATTACTATCAAAAGTCCTGCCTTTGCTCTCAAGACCCCGGTGCAGAGAAGATGGAGGCCACCATTTATTCCCTGTTTTATTATTTACAGACCCATCCACGGGCAGGTCAGAGTCCAGTGGAGCCCTGGCTCTATCCCCCTTTCCCTCCAGCACTAATTAGCAATGCAATCCCACAAAGAGTGAAGTTGCCCGAAACCTCCCCTCACTCACAATGATTTATGTTCAATTTGTACAAATGGAGAAAATGAGATTTCAAATTTCAATGCCATTTCTGCAATGAGGTGATTAAAAGAGAGAGAGGTATTGCGTTCTACTGTATAGAATATTGATCCCAGTGCTATTTTCCTTAGCAATAACCATTAGCTCAGTATTATTTGCAAACCTCTAATGTGAACCTGGAGATGTAATTTACATTTGTGCTTTACTTATTTGCTTTAACAAAACAACACAAAAGCTTTGGGTCTTTCAATCTATCCTTATTGTCAATAAAATTAGCAGTTCATAAAAAAATTAATGTATATGCAAAACCATCACTTCCTTGTAAACTGCACCGAGACTGTAAACGTTGCCCAGAACAAAAGGGAGATAAACTATTAAAAGGCTCTGGCCATTAACAAATTGAATCCCGACCAAATTAAGAGGAGCTCTCTTTTGTCCCCTTCCTTAATTTCTGGGCCCCTGGGAGCTCAGCAAAGTTTTGGCACTGTGGGGAGGTGTCCCCAAGGAGCGGGGTGGTGACAGGGGCTGCGTGACGGAGGCGTTCCGGGCTCGGGAGCGCTGCCGGAGCTGCCGGGACGGGCACACGCGGAGATGTCCCGGGACAGGCACGGCCCGGGACCGGCACACACACCCGGAGATGTCCCGGGGAGCAGCCGGGAACAGACCCGAGCAGAAGGCGCAGGCGGCCAGGAGGGCGCAGCGTTTGTCAGCCCCAGCCCCCGAACGGGACCGGGCGGTTCCTTGTCCGGCTGCTGCTCCCTCCAAACCCATCAGCTGCTTCTGCTGCCTGGCGGAGTTTAGAAGATGAGAACAAGGAAAGAAGAGGGAGAAAGGGGAGAAAAAAGAAAAAGCTAATGACCCATAATTGCCATGATAGTGGAATAGGGCCCGGGCAGCTGTTTTACATTCCCGGTATGTATAGTATGCAAATATCTACAAAGGGCCGACACAGTTTCTCTATTGTGGATCCTGAGGGTAACCAAATTAGCCTTTGGCAACCATGGTAATTGGGAGGTGCTGTTCCCATTAGGAGTCCTGCAAATTATGAAGAAAAATGGACCAAAGGCTTTGTCACAAATAATAATGCTGAGAAGAAAAGAGCAGGCGGCCAGCTTTGCTTGCTTGGTGTTTTTTTTTTATTCCTACATTGTGTTGTTAATATCTCTCTGTTTAGTAATAAGAAAACAGTCCTCAGTGGCCTGCTGGACCCTCCTGGGCTTTCCACGGCAATACTGAGTTCTGGGAATACTAAATATGGGACAGCAGCATCAGTTGAGAATCCCCCAAGCCGAAGCCCCCGCCCAGGCCCCGAGCTCAGCAGACAACGCTGACACCGCTCCACGGGCCAGGACTGGCATGGAAAGCCTGGAGCTGGCGCTCTCCTTTGCACAGGCCGCAGAGCACCAGCCACCTTCCCTCCCCATCTCACATTCACACAGCTAAACACAGATTTGTTCTCTGAATCACCCAACTTAGCTGCACAAGAGGCTCCATTTCCCACTAATTATTTGAATTTGTCTTTCACTCTTCCCACCCTCTTTGATCATTCCATAGTTCTCAATCTCAGCATGCAGAATCCTGTTTGATTGTTATGATCTACTAAAAAATTCACAACTGCCAACTTTTTGAGTGGAGCTCTCAGCTGTGACACCACGAGTCAACACCAAAAACATTAAATGCTGTTGTCTGTAGCACTCCCCGAGCAGATCTCACTGTTCCCATGAGCTCTCGTGCCTGAGGTCCCACTGAACTCCTCACTCTGAGACACGGCCATGAGATAACCCCATGTGCCATCAGCCAGGCTTGGCTGGTGCTCCAGCCTCTCCTCTGTCCTGCAAATCTCAGGAGTTTGGAAAAACACCACACCTACAATGAAAATTAGGAAATGGTCTCATCACTTGTTATTGTTATGTTTTGTATTTCTTCCCTAAGTCAATATTTTGCCTAACTGGCAGCACGAACAGTCCTTTTTCAAGGAACAGGAGAGCATCCAGGCCTTTTAATATAAAGAAGATTCAGAATGATCTCAGGAATCCACACTGACTGCAGTGGCTGTAAAACCCAAATTGGTGAGTTTTATAAAAAAAAAAAATTTACAAACCAAGTCTCACAAAGAGCAGTCATGTTTTAATTTTTCATGCCAGGCTAACTCTTCACCTTACAACCGCCGCAGCACAAGCCTTAAGTCCATATCTTTATTTTTTCATGGTTTCCCCTCAGGGCCTCTTTAAAGAGCCGGCAGAAGAGTCACTTCCCCGCTGGTGCAGTTGGCACGACTGCAAGTGTACTTAAAGTTTGCGTCTGATCAGGTTATGTGTATTGGATCTGAAACCAGTTAGTCAATTCTTCCCGGTCCCTAAGTGGCGATTTGTGGTAATGTCTACATCAATACTCACAGAGCTGCGAGCTGCTTTACGTAAAGCAAATGTCTGCAGGATGGAGGGGCTGCTCCGAGGGCTGCCGGCTTAATGGAGCTGTGGCTGGCAGGGAAACACGCGGCTGCAGCAGCGGGGCCGCAGCCCCGGGAGCGAACGGCCCCGGGAGCGACCGGCCCCGGCCCCAGCGCCACCGGCCACACCCAAGCCCGCTCCGTCCAGCCCAAATCGTCCTTCTCCCTCTTCAGCACTGCCCTGATCCCCTCCTCCTGCATCTCCTTACTGCCCGGGCTCCAGAGGATACAGGGCACAAATTAGAAACAGCACAAGGTCAAGAAAACAAACCAACCAGCAACTCCGCACTAAAGCAAAGTGTAACAGAAAATTAGAGAAGGATAAAAGATGTTGTAGCATGAGAAAATTATGATTAATGAAAAAAGCAGGAGGTGGCTACTGTTCAAACTACAAACAACAGAGAACAACTCTGAGCAATAAACAATATTGGATTAAGCCTTTCCAATAACAGCTTCTTTCTTTAATATTTTTCTCTTTGGCCCCAAACAGAACACAAACCCTTCAGAGCGAGGATTATCTTTGTGAAATGCACAGCAACACACGCTGACCTCTGTGAGGCCTCGGGGCAGCGCTGACCCGCACACACCCACACGTGTGTTGTGTTGTGTTCTGGGGAGAATTTCCTTCCATGGCCACGGACCGTGGGGAAAACACAACCCAGCTCCTGTCATACCCACCTCTCCTCCTGCACACTGCTGCTTCTGCTTCGAGTGGAGTAAAATGGACTGCCACAGCAGCTACGCAGCAATTTACACCTTGTAAGTCATTTAAATACACTGCCTGAAGTGTAAAATCTGGGAACTGTCAGCAAACCTCAACTTGGCAAAAATCATTGCTATTTATTACAGTAGAGTGCTTTCTGTATTGCGAGAGCTGGCTCTGGTACATCACATCTCAGACAAAAATATGCAATAAATGATCTCCCAAGATCGCTTCCAACCTGTTTTCCAAGACTTTACAAAGAAAAAGAGCAGAGCACCAACCCTATGGAGCAGCCCTGCCATTCCAGCCCTTTGGAGCACACCAATTCCTACTCTGCACCAGCACTGCAACCAGCTCCTGTGCTCCAAGCTGCTCCACTATTGAAGACACTGCTTCAGACCCTCAGTAACACCATCTAAGACTGAATTTCCAACAAACAATAAAACCACCAGAAAAGACAAACCTGACTGGTCAAACTACAGCAAAGAAAACATTCCCAAACCTACCAAATCTCTGCACCCTCAGTTCTTCCACAAAGGCAAAGAGGGTTTGAGCAGCATCATCCAGGGGGTTTGCAAACTACAGCTTTGCTTTTTAACAGAGATCCTGCCCAACAACTGCAGGCAAAGGAGCCAGTTATTTGGGGAGAAAGGTAAGGCCAGAAATGCTGTTTATTTACGTAAATAATTTTCCTTAAAGAGGAACAATTACTGACCCTCTTTCTTTGGAAGTTCCCATCGATCTCAGTGGGAGTCAGGCTGAGCAGCACCAGCCCCTCCGGAAGGCTCCAAGAAGAGCAAGGGGAGAGAACAGAGCTGCTCGTTCAGGAGGAGGTTCTCACAGTATCTGTTTATGGCAGACACATTTTAAACTGATCTGACTGTTGCAGCAAGCAGTATTTTGTTATTGCTTTGGGGGTTCACTTCAGTCTCAGACTCACTTTTGTCCTTCTTTCTAGATCAAACAGCAAATGATTGGCAGGAATCCAGTAAATCTGAAAGGATGCTCGTTTATTTGCCACATTTTTCTGCTACATTTTCAGAGATTAGTGCATGTAATATTTTAATCCTATGGCATAAATGTGGATGAGAGGGAGAGCTGTTGTATTTACACACTTACAGTGTGTGTGATCATCATATCCACGTGATTAGATCCAAGGACATGTGGTGAAATGCACTCAACACAAGTGCCCCTGTTTGGGGCTCAGGGCCAGCTCTGCCCAGGGAGATGCAACAGCTGAGTGTGGATTTTTCACCAGAAGAGAGAGAAAGTCTGTACTTCTAACAGATCTGATATTTTCTCTCCATTCCTGAGCAAGAAGTTTGAAGATCCTTATTCCCTGAGAAATAAGTTTAAGATTTGGGATGTTTTAGGGTCAAAAAACATTAATTCATTTTAAAGATTTCTTTAACTAAAAAAATTCAATTTCTAATTTTTTATCTGAGTTGCATTATGGCAGGTTATGTAGTAGATTTATGGGACAGAAAAGGGCTTTATAAAATGCTTTAAATACATATTAGAAGAAGAAAAATTATTAAACTATAATAGTCAAAATAAGGTGAAATCAAATCTAAAGCCCATCTCAGTAATTGTCTTCATGAAGCCCTTGCAGGCATCAGTACTTCTGCTAATGACACAGAAAGGAAAAAGATGCAAGAAAAAGTGGGATATATGGAATATTCTGGAACAAAGAAAATAGAGATGTGGTTACTACAAAGGTTACTGTGTATTTATTCAGTCAAGGCCAGAGTCCATCCCTAGGAAGCCTTGAAGGTGTGGGATCCTCACCCATGCTGGACTCCAACAGCCCACACTGTCCTGCCTCCTCATTCCCTTTGGGAAGGACAGAGCAGTTCTCCTAATTTAGGCCTCCTCTCCACTCAAAAACATGGGCAGGATTTATTTCAGGAGGTGAAATGACTGAAGATTGTCCTGAAGAAGAACCATAAAACAGGCTGCACACAAAAGGAAATGTTACCCAGCAAAACAGTTGAGCACTTCAGAAACATAGGATTGGACCAATATTTGGTTTGCTTGGGGTTTTTTTATTGATGTACAGAATCCCAGATTGTTAGGGTGGGAAAGGACCTTTAAGATCATGAAGTTCAAACCCAGCATGACCACCACGTTCACTACAAACCCAATGAACGTGGGCCATTCCGGCCTGAAGTTGTTGGGTTTTGCTGGGTTCTCACCTGCTCATAGCTTGCTCATGACCCCACACTCACTGGGAAGCGATGGACACCCTTTGGGAAAAGGAAGGAAGGTTTGTCCCCACAGCAGTCGCTGCCTGGGACCAAAGAGTTTGGCAGATCAGTGGCTCAGATCTGGGCTGATGGGACAAACTTCAGTTCCCTCCCAATTTTAGTCCTTCCAGCTGTCCCTCAACACCTGGGCAAGGACCAAGTCACAACATCTAATGGGCTTTGACCATGATCAGGGAGTGGGAGCAGAGCAAAAACCCTGCTAAGACCCTGGCAGGCTCGCTCAGTCCTTGTGCCCATAGAAATGGCGTTGGAGGCAACAAAAAACCCACAAGCTCATTCCCAATGAGTAAAATGTCCCTCATTTACCCATTCTGAGGTCACAGTCATTCTGTTTCACAAACACCACATTAGAAAAGAGAAGAAATAAACAATCAACAACAAAAAAATAACAACTATTCTTTGATTAAATTCAATGACAGGTTAAAATGTAAACTGATTAAAAAATAAGAGGGAGAATTTTGGTTATGGAAATTCCAAGTGTCTCTCCCTCCTGATGTCCTTTCTGTCTCTAGAATAACGACTCTAATCCCTGGTGGTAACGTTCCCCTCTTTTCACTAGAGATGTGACACGGGACAGCTGGGAAGAGGAGAGCAGCAGCCTGACCTGCACCAGGTCAGCCCCCTCTGGTCACTGGGCAATTCAGGAAAGTATCTGAGCAGGAAAACACTCTTTCCCCCCTCTTTTTTAGGTAGTATGACTAAACCTGTCTGGGAGACTGCATACAGGTCGTCTCCTTCCGCAAAACCAACCCAAAAGTGACGGTGTTCGCTATGAAAAAAGACTGCAATGATTTTAAAACAAAAACCAAAACAACCAAACCAAAACAACTTAAAAAAAATCAATCCAAAAGAGCAAAACGCAACACCTAATGGGGACGTGGGCCGAGCAAAGACAAAGCAATGGACTGGACCCACCTGGAGAGCAAAGCCGCTGGGCCGGGCTCTGTGGCGGGAGGAAGGTCCGCTGGGGCGCATGTGGCTGGAGAGCGTCTGGCGGCCGCGCCGAGCGCTCCACGTCTGCCCACGGCCCCGGCACGCCGTGGAGATTGGCTGCCGAGCCTGCCGGGGAGGGGGCACCCACTGCCAGCTGCTGGGGGAGTCTGCCTGCCTGGGGAGAGGGGCTTCCGATTTTTTATTTTATTTCTTTATTTTATAAGCTACATACACGGAATGCAAAACCTCCGTTTATTCCTTCTGGGTCATATGAGGGAGCCACTGGCGAAGATAATAATATATGAAGCAAGAGAACGAGAGGGAGAAAGAGGGAGGGAGGGGAGGGAAGGAGGGAGGAAGGGAGAGAGAAGCAAAAGGCTTTCTATTATTCGGGACACTGGTGATGCACACTGAGGCAGTTGGAAGATTAAATTAAGTATTATATCTGCTGACCCCATTGCCATGGTTACCGGACAGCGGAAAATATTAATCAAGCCAAGCCTTTTCAGCTGAACATACCAGAAAAAAATACTAAATATAAATATATATGTACATATTTGCCGCTCTGCCATGCTAATGTGGGCTGCCAGCAACCAAACCACCTGATATCACAGAGATAAACAAATTTAAAATATCCTTGCCGCACAAGAAGGCTGACGTCAGCGTGGCGAGCGCAGCGCGAGGACGGGGCTGCAGCGCTCGCTCGCCCTTCAGCCGATTAGAGAGGGAATTTGAATAAGGAACGGCGACATCTTGCTGGGTGCCTGAGCTGAGGAGCATTTAGGGTTCTCCTCCCAACGGGAAGACAGGGACCAGCACGAGTCCCGGCCAGGAGCCGGTTCTGCCGTGCAGAGCTCTGCAGTCACGTCCAGACCACACATCTCCCACGGGGAATTAAAGCAATTCCCACCAACTTGGTGTTCACCTTCGAACCAGAGCGGGGCTCAGAGGAGCCCCTGCTGCAGTGGGATTTGCCCCCACGAGGGGTTCTTTGTGTGCAGGTGACCTGCAGGGCGCCGCCCTCCCGCAGGTGGGACAGACCCGGCATGGGGGGACAGACACCAGCCCCACACGCCGAGACACCGAGGGGACACACAGCCAAGGTGGCCGGGCTCCAAGAGAGCACAGCCAAGCTCTCAGAGGGTGTTGTAGCACTGCTGAGCCCCTGGGCCAGGCTGCACCTGCAGCCCAGGCCCTCCACACCTCACCCAGCATGGGGGCGGCTCCCTTCGCAAGGACCCTCTTCAGTCTTGGGAAAGGGCAAGGTGCAACCAAACCAAACCCAGGTGAACAATCATTTCAATACTGAACTACTACCATTTCTGAACTCTAATCTTAAACACAGAAATGGGAACAACAAGACAAATTAATCTGTCCTTCTTCAAACAATAAATCATTGGCATAACTAAAAAGGGAACAAACTTCTCATTCTCTGCTCTAATCACATATTAAAAAAGGATGTCCATACAAAGACAGTATGTCCTCCCAGCCACCATCTTCATTTTTGCCTTGTTGCCTGTTTTTGTCTGTATTTTACAGGAAAGTTTCATGTGGCTGCTGCCGACTTGTGTAATTTTCCCTGAGGTATCAAGCCAGCAGAACACTGAGATGACAACACATCCTTTATTGTGTCCTACCCACACATAGAAGTGGTAGAGATGAGAAACAGGAAAAAATTGAAAAATAAAGGAATAATAAGCCACTAGGCTCAATGAGAAGGCCAAGCATTTTAAAGGAAGCTGATATGGAAGCAATCAATATGTCAGGAGAAGCTGTGGCTGCCCCATGCCTGAAGTGTTCAAGGCTGGACAGGGCTTGGAGGAGCCTGGAATAGTGGGAGGTGTCCCTGCCCATGGCAGGGGTGGGATGAGATGGGCTTTAAGGTCCCTTCCCACCCAAACCATTCCATGATTCTATGAATACTTTAATACATGCACTTTGTAACAGTTCTGTGGAAGCTGGATATATACCAGCCTTCTCAAAATCCAGCAGCTTGAGCTCACAAATACAAATATACATATAAAATACTGTATAGATTATACAAAACAAATGTTCTGGTTCATTTACAGTTCTGTAAAAGCAGAGCCAAATTTACTGAAGGCATAAACAAGGACATCTATTTCATTTTTAAATGTTAATGAAGAATGAGATTGTTATTTGTTCTTGGTCTATTTTGTGATTTTAGCCAATAGTTCTAGTGATAATTATCAACTGTTTATATTTAGATAAAAGCAGCCCATATGGCAGCAGCAGAACAATCTGATGTTTAGATCCTCAGCTACATGTTTTCTATAAATAATATGATTGAATAACTGTAACAAATTATTTCATCAGTCTAAAAGCAGATACCAATATATAACAACTAAGAAAGCCATTTACTCATTATCTGCAAATAATAAATACCTTCCCAAGTACATTTAACACTTAGGAAAAGACAAAAATATAATAATACAGATATTAACCCATAAACGCTTACATTAATGTATCTTAAAATTTACTTCTTAATTTCCACGGACAGGCACACAGTATTAGCTGGGTTCTTATGGCAATTAAAGGGTCTGCCTAATTTTGCATACCAACGTGCACAGCTATGTGACGTGTTTGTACCCAAATCTTACCAAATCTCAAGCCTGTTCCAGCTGTCCTGCCCATTTCTCACACTCCAAACCTTAGGAACGCCCTGCAGAAGAGGAGCTCGATCCTGGAGCCCTGCTAGGTTGGAACAACCGCACTAACGCCATTCCCAGCACACCCGCAGAGAGAGGCCTCGGCAAAGACAGCCCAGGGGTTTGGGCTCAGCCCCTCGGGCAGGACTGCCGGTTGCAGAGCCCTTCTCCTCCTCCTCCTCACACAAAGGAGCTCCCCAGGCCGGGCAGGCACACGGGGCCTGCCCAGCCAGCGCTTCCCGGAGGGAAAATGATTGCGGCACAATGGCCAGCACGGCCAGCTTAGGGCAGCTGTGTCATATAAATTGTCAGCAATGACCATAAGCACTCAGAGAAACAATTTAATTCCTCACTCCCGCCATCATGGGCTGATATATTCTTTCAAGGTCATTACCCAAGGCTAGGAGGGTCGCGTGATTAACGAGTGACACGTCCAACGAGGGCGGCTGTGCCTGAGCAGGCCTTATATTAATTAGACAGAAGTGCTGAAAAATAAACGGTGCCTGCCAAGGAGGGGCCAGACCCACACCTCCATGGCTGTGCACCTCCCCAAACTCTCAGCCACCACCCTGCTCCTTCAACCTGCCACCACATCCCAGCAATTCATGAGCAGGATACACAAAAGATGTTTCTTTGCTGGTTTAAATTACTTGGGCTCTCACCCCAGCTTTTCAAGTCTTTGGTTTATGCTTTTCTTCCTTCTTGCCATGAGTTACTGACTTACACTGCGTGGAGCCACAAGAGACTGCTGCTCACAATTAACTTGGCATCACCAAAGCTAACCTAAAATAAAATCCTAAGGCTTGCAGGTTTGTGCCTCAGAGAGACCCAGAGCCACACCAGAAGATACCCTGGCTCACCATCAGCAATAACTGGGCTCCAGAAGCCCTGGGCAGGGCAGGGCAGGTTCCCAAAGCAGCAATGCACCCTCTGATAACCCTCTCTGCAGGGCTCTGGGACAGCGTGCCTGCTGTGCCACCCCAAACTCATGTAATGCCATGGAACCAGGAGAGACGGCTCACAGCAAACACACAGCTCAGGACTGTCCAGACTTATCCAGAGAAAATGTCTCTGGACACCACCTCGATCTCAGATGTCTCCCCCCAGAACCCTGGAAATCAGCCTGCTCACTTGAGCCCACAGCACACTGAACTGGGCTTGGTGTAACTGCTCCAACAAAGAGGGAAACCCACTTCATTTTCACCGTGTTGGGGGTGCTGCCAACAGCTCTGAGGTTTAAGAGTTAACAGAAAAGCACCTTTCAACAAAGACAGAATAATCCAGATCTGCCTGAGCAAGACAGACCAAATTTTCCAAGATTCTCAGCACTCACAGCTTCAACTGACCTAAATGAAGCCACCTCCCAGCTCTGCAAGATTACAGTCAAACATTGTCAATATTCAACTGCTCCCCACAACACTGTGACACCTTGCAGCTGCTCAGGCACTGGAAACCAGCATTCCTTCTGGTATTTTACCTTACAATGGTCTCTAGACAGGACCTTCTCCTCAGCCCCAGCCAAGATTTTGGTGATGCAAATCACTCACCCCTCACAGCAGCTCCTGGCCTGCAGACAGCTCCGAGAATCTGACATCCCACCATGTCCTCCAGGTTGGAATCCTCCAAACTCCTCAGATAAAATCTCGCTCCAGCAGTCCCTTGCAGCATTCCTGTAACCCATTCCCAGCCCTTAGCAGCTCTGCCCAGCGTGGGGAGCAGCCAGACCAGTGTCCCACCACTCACAGGTGACCCTACTCTCTGCTAATCACCACTAATTAACTCATTAACTCACCACAGTGCCCAGCATGGGGAGCAGCCAGACCAGTGTTCCACCCCTCACAGGTGATCCTGCTCTCTGCTAATCACCATCAATTAACTCATTAACTCATTAACTCACCACAGCTGAATCTTTCAGAGCATTTTCTGTGTTCAACACACTATGACAAAAAGGAATCATGAAGTAGAAGTTAAATCTGAACAGATTTCTAGGGTGTCGCTGGCCTAATGACACCCAGTGGCTTCCTCGTGTTCTCACTACACAGACGCAAAAGACAGCAGCAAAACCCTGCCCTAACCACTCCCTTTTGATCATCACCTGCTTCTTATAATCCACCATCAAGGATTCCAAGACATTTCCCTGGGAATGTCTGTTGGGCACTCAAAAAGACCCAACACCTGAGAAAGGGATTGACACAAAAAGCCAAACACCTGTGGCTAGGTTGTTAATTAGACTTTAAAAAAAGGTTATTTTTTAATCCAAACAGAAGTTTCACTTTATTTTCTAGCAGCATCATTCAGACTGAGTCCCTTCTTCCTCCTGAAAAAACAATTAACAAGAAATCCCCCCCAATGTACACTTGAGGCCAGCTGGCCCCACCTGTGTCAGAGCAGAGGCGCAGGTGATCAGCAGCCCCAGGAGCAGGGCTGGGTGTGGGGCCAGCAGGTGCTCGGCTCTTGGGGCACCTCCACAACAAAGTCCAGCCAGGATCAGTGCAGGTGAGATCCAGCCAACAAATAATTACAGAGAGTATGTATCAGGAATGAAAATAACTCTCAGTTAACCTGGGTTACTTCAGAAACAGAAACTGAGCATTCCCCACGACCCCCAGGCCCTGCACTGATACTCCAAACCTGAGAAAGGCTCTCCTGCCCTCTTCCTTTAAAGCTCCCAAGTTTAGGGCAGCCCCGAGCAGCCACAGGTCACCTGGCAAAGGTGTCCCCAACCCTGCAGGTCAGGAAAGGGTGGCAAGGGCAGGATCACTGCCTGTGCAGGGAACACACACACACAGGTAACACAAACACACAGGTAATACACAAACACACAGAGGTGCACACATGTACACAGGTAACACACAGGTACACACACACAGGAACACACAGGTAACACACATGTCCACAGGTAACACAGGTACACACACACACACACACATGTCCACAGGTAACACACACAGGTACACACATGTACACAGGTAACACACACAGGTACACACACACACAGGTAACATACACACACAGATACCACACACACACAAAGGTACACACGTGCACACAGGTAACACACAGGTAACGCACATGTCCAAAGGTAACACACACACAGGTATCACACACAGGAACACACAGGTACATAGGTAACACATATGTACACACACACACATAGGTACCACACACACATGTATACATGTAGCACACATGCACACACAGAGCAACCAAGACCATCTGCACCCCTGAACAACAGCCAAACTCCGCGTTACGCTGGGCCTGGCAGCTTTTCCCAGCCCAAGGAATGCCCGTGGTTTTGGCAGGCACAAAAGCACTCTCCAGGCTTTCATAACGGCCTTTTCCACCTCCCCGAGAGTGACCACTAGGAATTTGATTTCAGGTTTTTTCTCCTTTTTTTTTTGGCATTTCCGTAACTTAATTTTGGTTTACCTAGAAACAAGAAAACTGAAAAGAAAGAGAACATGAAAAGGCTACGTTAGCCCTGGAACCCTTTTTTGACATGGAGTTGTGACTTGGAGCTGGTAACACTGTTTGGTACTTCCCTACTCTGAAACTGCTGCATTTTTGGCCCTTCCTCATAAGACTCCTCTTCATGTCCATAAATTGCACCGCCCTGGAAATCTAGTGGGAAGAACTGAGGTTAAATCCCACTCTCTCCTCAATTTCTGTCCTCCATCGCCGACATCAGGTTGGATGCAGGATGAGTTATGGCGGAGGCAGAGCAGTTTGCAGGATTTCCAAGAGCTGCACACCCCGAGCAGTGAGTGCACTGTGTGTGAGGTACAGATGTGACCTCCAGGCGTGGTGCAGCTCCCACCAGCCCCAGCACAGCCTGCAAACACAGCTCACACACGATCCTGCAGTATCCCAACACATCAGAACTGGGTTGGATTCATTTCCCAGGCGCCTGACACTGAAGCTCTGCAGACACATTCCCTGCAAAGCTCAGGACAGCCATTTGAGCGGTGGTTTTTCAGCACCAGCACCACGAGCAATATTCCCTGGCCTTACACCACACAAAGGCCAACTTAAATTAGAGAGACCAGGAAAGAAGGAATCCTCCCTTTCCGTTCCAGTCCTTCCCTCCCAGTAACACCCCATTTTCTGCACATCTGGGAAATGGGAACAGCACTGGGCACTGCCAGGTGGGCAGTTCAGGTGGACAGCTGACTCTTGGGCTATTTTTAATGTCTTCCCTGTGTATCCATTTACATCTATTTAAGTGCGTGTGAGTTTACGTGTTAATGCCTGCTCACATCCAGGATAAAAATACACAGCACGGTTAGGCAAATACATGGAAATACAGACAGAATCCAATTCCTCTGGCAGACCACACAAAGGCTAAGAAATGAAAAATGCACTCACGCCCTCTGACACCCTGGCCGAGTGCACCGCGAGAGCTCTCGTGGTGGGGACTGAAGGTTGGCTGCTGGCTCCCTCTCTCTCCCTCTCCCTTTCCTGCTAAGGAGACACTTTGAGCGCCGGGATTGCTCACAATCTGGCTCTGTGATCCACATGCAGGACTGGTAATATGCCTGCTATTTCCCTCTCTCTCCCCATCAAACCTCCCCCCCATCGCTCTTGTTCTCATGTTCAGTGGTTATTTTAGCTTAATGCGGTGACATCACAGCTCGCTCAGTGAGTGAAGCCCCGGCTGTGAATACAGAGCGCGGCTCCACTGATCACTTCCCAGCCGTGGGCTTCAGGGAGGTTTGGGATTCAGGGCTCACCCCCTCAGCAGAGGATGCTCTGTCCTGCCCGCGTGGGTGTCGCGGGGTGGCACAGCCCTGCTGCAGCGGGGGGACAGCGATGAGCCTCACTCCCCGGGCTGGGAGTGACACCTGGGACAGACACTTTAGTGAGCTCCCTCCTCTCTGACCAGCACGGGAGAGGAGCTGGACACCTGTCTGTGGCAGTGCCCTCGCTCTGGGGGAGGGGGTGTATGCACAGGCTGGAAGGAGGTGGTTCTGAGGTGGGGGGAGAGATGGAGCGCTGGAAGGCATCTCATTTCTCAGCATCACTGAGGAGTCAAACCCTGCATTAAAATGAAAATACTCTGTGAATTTTTAAAGCTGAGCCCCTCTACAAGTCTTCATCTCCCAGTAATTCCTCCACCCCATTATATCAAATCTGCAATAGTCTCAACAGCTCTCATGATTTTGTTCCATGTTCTTCTAAAATAGGAAACAAAGAAACAGCACATGATATTAGAAAAACTTCACAGCAGAACAGATAAGATGCAGGAGGAGAATAATGCAGTCAAATAAGCTTTCCATTATTAACAACCGTGCCCCGAGGTCTACGGGCATAGTCCCAAAACCTAAATTATCTTAAATCATGAGGTTACCAATAAAGACAGCTCGGGACAGCAGAAGGGGTCTGTGATTTCAGGGGGTTTGCAGACCACATATATATGATTAACATTTCTGTGCTACGGTTTATTACTTCATTATAATATTTTCCATCACAAATGAATAGGTAAAATACCTGGCTATTAAATATAAACCTATCCCTCAGGATGATCAGATTATCACTTGAATTTAAAATCTTTCTGAATTTTTAATAATGCATAACAAATAAGATTATTTATGCACTTTCTTGGCTTTGCTTGCAGGGCCCGTGGTGACGTGCAGCCGTCTCTCCTGAAATCCAGGTCTGGGGGGGGGGACACAGTCCCTGCTCCCCCTCATCCAGCTGTGGCCCGAATCCCGCAGCTGTGCGGGCTGAGGGTGCGGGGCAGCCCGGGCCGCTCCGGAGCGCGGTAAGGAGCCCTGCGGAGCCGGCAGCCGCGGCCGTGCGCAGGCAGCAGCTGAGGAATCGGGGCAGGCTGATGGAAAGTCAAGTGGAGGCCTGGCTGTCTGAAACCTCTTCAATAGATCTGTAGTCTGGACTTGAACCCTGCCCTCTCACCTCGGGGTCCCATATTTCTTCCCCCACCCCCCGTGCCGTCGGCGGCGAGGGGCCGCGAGTGACCCCGGCACCGCCGCCAGCGAGGGCGGGGGAGCGGCGAGGGGGGAGCAGGGTCCCCGACTCCCTCACAGGTAATTAAGGGACTGTTTTCAAGGTTGCATGGGCAAAAGACAATTCGGCCTAATGAAGCATCGATCGGCCGGCGCGGGCAGGCAGGCGCTGACATTCACTCGGGTCCCCGAGCCGGCGGAAAGCTCCGCGCCGGGAGCATCCCGCCATCGGCCCCGACCCACCTGCGGGGACAGCCCGCACGCCGAGCGGGAGAACAATACTCATTAGAGAGCCCAAGTGCGTTTGTGGCGGCTTTTGTTTGTTTGTTTCTCTTTGGGATGAACCTTGCTCATCGTTCCCATTCTAACCTCGCCAATCAGCGCCGGCGGGGCTGGATGCATGAGGTCAGTTATGGAGATGCAGGAAATTACCGGGGATTGGCAGGGCTGGTTTTGTCAATTTGTAAGCAAAACCCTGTGTTATTGCCGGGTTTTCATCTTTTCATCACTGTCAGCCCGTGCTGGCACACGAGAGCTAAAAGCAAAATTGTCTCAAAGGCTGCTGGAAAATTCATGGCGGAGGATTAAAAATATTTTTGTGTAAAATAGAAATAGGAAGCAGGTACTTACATTAAAAAAATACAGCCAATTAAGCCCCCTGGAAGTGCTGACACATCCAGCTCGCCGCTCGCCCTACCCAGGCATCTGCTCCCTGGCTCCGAAGCCAAGCAGCTCGGCAGCATCGCGTTCCTGGGCTCCCCAACCTGCCCTCGCCTCACCCAGCCCCTTTCTTCTGGCCCAAATGTTTGCATTTGTAGGACATCTGAATGGTAATAAAAGGGCCAGGAAATGATAGTTGTGCCAAGTAAATTGGGGTGAATGCTGGGGGAGGGGAGGCCGGATCGATTGTGAAACAACTTGCGCATTATCCGGGAAGGATTTGCTCACGGTCCTGCGCTGCTCCGCGTACGAGAGGCCCCGCACTCAACAATAGCGTGTCCCCTCAGAGCAGGAAACACAAAGGGAATTTGCTCTGATTCAATCCACACAGTGAGGCCCCTCTGGGGCTAAAGAGGGTCACTTTTACCCTGGCTAAAAATAAAGAAAAAAGATTTTTTTTCCCCCCTCTAACACACACACAGACACACACACACACGCACACACGATCCGGCTGCGGTAAGCAGCCCACCTCCACTCAACCAGATCCTTTAAAATCATGAGCTACCTCTCTCATTTTTTTCCATTTAGACTTTAGAATTTATCAGAATTTACTTGAAAAAAAATTTAAACAAGTAGAACGTGATCAAAGAGCAGCAAAACGGCCTCTTCCTTTAATTCCATTTCCTTGTCTAACAAGTGCTTTACCGGGGACTGCTGCAGCACCAGCCCCTAATAACAAAGGAGGTGACACTGTGAGGGCACAGAACTGTAAACTGAATTTTGAAAGCCACGCGAGAGCCCGGATATCAGGGTTGTGCTGTATTCAGATATATTTGTTTTCTGATACTTCGCCTTTTTTGTTCTGCTTCTAATCCTAAATTCCTCCATCAAGCACAGGTCAGTAACGACGCAGCAATTGTGTGCAACACCTGCTGAAATTACACACAACAAGAAGTTTTCTCTAAAAACCGCTAAAATGTAGCTCAGCAGATTCTATCTGCATTCATTTGGCGGAACAACAAGATATTGGTGGGGACAAACTCCGCATAAAGCGGCCCCGAGCCCCCTGAGTTGGTGGAGCTCAGCCCAAACAATGGCCGCTTCCCATTCACCTTTCCCCGGCTTTTCAAAAGAACATCCCAGAAACACAAAGCAGCAGCGGGAAATGGCAATTTTATGAATCCTAATCAATCAAAGGGCTTATTAACTCAATGTGAAGCCAGATTAAAATCTTTAATTATAAATCGTGCTAAAAGGAAAAACAAAATGTACTTATGGTACATTGAAAATTCCGGATATTACCATAGTTGCCATTATCTCTCGCAATATTAAATTTCCCCTCCCTGCCCTGCAACATGCTCACCTTTTTCTGTTCCTAAAGAACAGAACCGCAGAGCAAACTCATTTTTCTCCTTCCCAGACTTATTAAAATGTATTCCTGCTCCCCGCGGCCGGGGCTTTGCGGCGGCGGGGCTGCGGGAAGCCCCATGCTGGAGGGAGCGGGTGTTTATCGAGCGGCCCGGGTGGGAGCTCCGGATGATTTTTTGGGCCACAATCCCCTGTGAGGCGTCGCTGGTGCTGGCAGCGGCCGTGGGGCGGGCGGCCGGCAGGGCTGCACCCCGCAGCCCCGGGAGAGGCCTCGGCGTGCCGGGGCCAGGGGCGCTTTTCCACCAGGCGGGCGTTGGGAAATGACCACGGCGAATGCAATCCCGGCCGGACGGGAGGGGGAGGGCCAGCAGGCAGCGAGCCGCATGTTTTATTTATTTGTTCGAAGTCACGGTCAGCCCATTGTGTCCCTGTCCGTGCCGGTGGCCCGGCCGGGAGCAGCAGGGGCACGCCCGCTTTCCCCAGCACGGCGTTTGGATGGGAAGGCGCCTGTGCTCCGTCTGGGCTGTCAGCACTGCCGAGCCACGCTCTGCCTCTGTGCCGGAGCACGATGTTCCCTTTCCAGCAGCTTCCCTCGCACCCCGGCCTCGTGCCCATCCCCTCCATGCTGCTGCAGTTGGAATTAAGGGGTTTATTCCCCTCCACAAAATCAGTTTTTCAAAGGAGAGTGGTATTTCTTTTAGAAAAAGATCCTATAGGGCCCACTCAGATTGTGATTCTAGGTCATGTTTTACACAGAATTCCTACCTTCCTTTCTCTTGATACACTCCTTCCCTGGGATTTATTCCTGAAGCACTCCCCAAAGGAAAAGCACCTTTGCTGAATTGAGATTTTTCAAATTTGCTGTCACTTTTGGAACTATAATTGAAATCCCAAATCGTGTTTCCCATCTGTAGAACTTCAGAAAACACAGCTGGTGAATTTGAAATACAGTTTTAGCCTGAAAAAATGGGAACTTAATTTTATATTTTACAAATGACTGGTTGTCTCCAAAACGTTCACGAAAGGGGATTTCACATCTTAGGGAAGGGAATCTCTGTCTCTGCCCCGTAATTGCTGCCTCAGAGTCCTGCATCCTGTCCTGTGATTCCCCGTCCAGCTATTCCCAAACCCACCCGGGCAGGGCCGTGTCCCAGCGCACTCCTCGGGCAGGTCAATCACTCTTGTGCTGCTTTCCAAAGCAGGAACACACCTGTCTGCAAATCCCGCCCAGCAACACAAATGGAAGAGTCTGAGGACACGGAAAAGAGAATTTTAAGTATAAAACCCACCTGGGAGTGAACCCCTCTGTGCTCAAGTGGCACTGCTGTGAATTGGGACGTTCCCCCTTGCTCAGGCATTTGCACAGCTGTTCCTCCCCTGAGCGTTTCTGCTGTGGCCCGTGCCCGGGGCTCCACGCTGGGCTCAGCAGGACGGGCACGGGGCCCCTGCAGGGCTGAGGCACCCCCGGGACCCCCAGGGGATCCCAGCCACCACCACGCACCCGGGGCTCCCGTCCTGCCCCCTCCAGCTCCTGCCTTTCGGGAAATTCGGAAAAGATCCTTTGTGCCCAACTCGGGTTTCATTTCATTGCTTTTAAATTTGTTCAGCTTGACTTTTGACACTTCAGAGGCTTAAGCCTTCTTTAAGTACAACAATATAATAAATATTTGTGTTGCCAAAGGAAAAGTGGATCCGTTGTTAGTGTTAGGGAAAGCAGGATCTCTTTCTCATTCATTTGGTATAAATAATTCACACAACTATGTGCATTTTATAAACATCATCTTTAGGAAACTGATACTATCAAACATTTTCAAGACAACACTCAGCAGCATATAAATATGCACAAAGTATTTACTACAGCAGATCTGAAACTAAACAAAAAATTGTTAATGAAAGCAGAAAAATAACGATAGTTTATGTAAATAATTATGTTAATACAAAGTGTTTTCAGACTTATTTATACAAATTAGTCATCTGAATGACAAAAAGCTTTGACAAACTACAAACACCTATCAAAAATCATATTATTTGGCTCATTTTCCCTCACAATTTCCATCTTTAGTTTGCCTTGGAAAAGCAGATTTAGAGCCTCCCCTGCTCTCTGTCAGTACAGCAGGAACAAGCCCAGTCAAAGGCATTTTCTTTACTTAGATATTAAAAAAAAGTTTTCGTGGGTTTTTTCTTGAAAATATTTGAAGAAATTGTGGGTTTTAAAAATGAAAAAATTAAACACTATTAATATATTTTAATACACAATTATTTCCTAAAAAATATTACTGTGCAGCATGTTTGGTTCAATTAGGAAAAAACCCAAAACATTTTTTCAGGTAACAATCTGATATGCAGAAAACATCTCTTTATTTTCCAACAGAAAACACTTTAAAATTATCCAGGAAAGAAACAGTATATTTAAGAGGAATATGAAAAACGCTGTGCACAAACTACCAAAAGCTCCACAGCTGCATTTTTGCACTTTTGGTTAGCAATCTAATTTGGGGATTTAAGTATTCCTGGGTTGTTGATGGAACGAGATTTTCTTGCCCTGTTAGGAATTACGGTTTGGAATAAAACTTAGCGATGAATTCCCAGCCTGCAGTTCCCCCAGCTCTGCTCAGGGCCTGTGGCTGCGGGGGCCGCTCGGATTCCCCAGTCCCCGAATTCCCGGGTAATTCCCGGGTAATTCCCGAGCACACGGCCCGCAGTGCCTCAGATGCTCCGAGACGGAGCCGGGCCGGGCTGAAGAGGCGGCGCCGGCGGTTCCAAACCATTTGCTGTGCATTAATCGGGCCCCGGGCCGGGGCAGGGCCGCTCCGGCCGCGGCATCGATCGCTCCTCCCGCCCGGGGCCGCGCTCGGGGCAGCTCCCCCCGGAGCCCTCGGGGCCGGCGCGCCGGGGAGGCTCTATTGAGTCATGATCCGAGCGGCTGCTCATTGAGGGAAACGGCTATTGGCGTCCCCATCAGCCGGAGACACCCCGCGTGAGCTTAAACAAGTCCACTCGGTTAATGGCAGGCCCCCGGGGACACGCTCAGCCCCTCCGCTGACCATTAGACCCCTTGATGGAGTGGACAATAAACCTGACAGGACAGGCTGGACACCGCTCTCGAGCGCGTCTGCGCCGACGGCACGAGGGGACCGTTCTGTGCTGCTGCCCTCGGTCTGTCCGTGGGCCACCTCCGCTCCCTGCCTTCGGTCTGTGCTCCATCCCTGCCCTCGGTCCCTGTTCCATCCCTGCCCTTGGTCCATGTCCCATCCCTGCCCTCGGTCCCTGCTCCATCCCTGCCCTCGGTCCCTGCTCCATCCCTGCCCTCGGTCCCCGCTCCAGAGCCCACCACGAGCAGCCCGTGCTGTCCCTGTCCCTGGCAGGCACTGCCCACACCTGCACCAGGTACCAGGTACACGGGGACACTGGAGCCTTGCAGCCACCACCAGTGCAAAGGCAACTGGGGAGCATCTAAAAACACCAGGCAGGCCAACACACCAGGGCAGGTTATTTCACGCCGAGTTCTTAGAAAAGAAGATAATCAAAAGGGAAAAAATAACAAAATACACCACTTTTCCTGATCCAGAGAACAGTTCTTGGGAGAAGAAATCAAGTTTCAAAGTATTGATTCTTCATTCATCAGCCAAAACCAAAAAATACCAGAAGAGTCAACCTTAGCTGTTTTCTGATAAAGTACTGATAATTGAATTGCATTTATATTATTTAAAGAAATTATATCTATTTTTTGTTGTTGTTGCATGTGAGCTTATTAGTATTTACTCCCTTAGCTTCCGCCAGTAAAAAGTGCCCCGGGTTTGACAGCAAATTTTCTAGTATTTGGAAGCTTTTATCCCAATTTTAACACCTAATCTCTTTTTCTCTAGAGAATTAGATGATACTGCATTAAACCAGAAAATTATATAGAATTTTAAACAGTCCGCACAAGTGGGGAACTGACAGGTCATTAAACAGCTCTACTGGAAAGAAACTTCTCCTAAAAATTTAGGGGTTTACATAGAATATAGGAGTACACCTATATTTACACATGTATGTGATCATACATATGCAGTAATTTTACAAGAGCTAAATAATTTGTCTAAAATTAATTTAAATAAAACCTACTTCTTAATATTAAATACTTAAGCAATAAAAAACATTAAACACAGAGATTTTCTTTTAACCTAATAGTCAACAAAAAAACAACACAGCCAAAGAATATGTAAGTATAATCCAGATTATTCCGATCTGATTTGTATTTTCAGTTCAACCTTAAAAGCTTTTAACAAAAGAAACATCCTTTTTGGCATAATGCATTGTCTAAGCTGCAGAACATGCTCAGATTTCAAGACATATTTATAAAAAGCCATTGACAAAGCCTCAGCAATTTTGTGACACGTTTCTGACTAACTCAGTTAATGCTGCGTTCGGATGAGTCCAACAACAAGCGGGTTTTTTCCTACCCCCCAGGTAATGGCTTCTGCTCAATGAGTCGGAATTTCTTTTTTTGTATTTACGTATTTTTATACAGTTTGTAATTTTTCGTTGTGATTACAATAATACATAAAAATTAGGAAGAATGCCAACTTTTATTTTCCCCTGTAGGACCTGTTACTTTAAAACACTACCAATAGTCCGGAATTCTCCGGGAGCGCACGCTCCTGGGGCATGAGGGCACGTGGGCTCCAGATAAGGAATAATTTAGTTCATCAGAAGGTGAAAAGGAAAAGCAGAGTAGGGGGAAAAAAGAAGCCCTGTTTTTGCAGGAAGCCTTCTCCCCCAATTAAGAGAGGGCTGTTGTTTACCCGGGCGCGGGGCCGCGGGCTCCCCGGGCCTGCGGATGCACAGCCCGGTGTCAGAGGGGAGCCGGCCCCGGCCCGGAGCTTCACCCACGGCTGCTCTTTGTGCTCCGCTTCCCTCACATCTTCACTCTGCATTTCCATTTCAAGCAGCTGCACAGGGATCGCTGCACCGATCAATTTCCACATCGAATATTTAGGAATACAACCGATGTATATTTTATATAAATATTTTCATTTAGCAGGAGCAGAACAGGCCTTTCAGACGAGGGACGCAGACGCTCTTCACTGACACTCCGGGCGCCTTCCCCTTGGGATCGCCAGAGGTTCTGTGGAAATTCCCGACCCTGCGTCATTCCCACAGCTCAGTGCCGCCCTCAGGAAGCCTTTCTGTGGCCTGTGGGCACCGGGAGGTGTCACGGTGCCCCAAGGGGTGGCTTTGGGGAAGGTGCCCCCTCACTCAGTGCCCTGGTCCAAGCCTGTGGATGCTGCCCCTGCAGAGCCGAGCCAGGAGCACCTGAGCCTCGGGAAAAACAGCGGCAGAAACTCGGAACCCAGCACCCACTGCCAGCCACGAATGGCACCGTTCTGTGGAACTCGGAAAATGTCAGGGGCAGAGCAGGGATTGTGGCGACACTGAGGCCTTTGGAGAAGCCGGAGGTGTTCCTGCTGCCCGGCTGGCACAGCGGGCCCGGCTGGGAGCGGAGCTGTTCCTGCCGGGCAGCCCCACAGCGGCAGCACCCGCACACTGCCAGGGCTCCGAGCCCACCGGCACTGGCCAGGGAGGGGCTGGGGAAGCCAAAAGCCGGAGCTGTGTGTGCACAAAGCCCGGCCCTGACGGGGCTGGGTCACACCGGCCACAGGGGGAGGAGCACAGAACTCCAAACTTCACCAGACAGAAGGGACCTTTGACCCCTGAACCTACACAGCAATTACATTCCAACAATCATCGAGATGTCCCTGTGACAGTCAGGTTAGATACTACAGAACAGCCACAACATTGGGAAAAGATACTGTGAAAAAAGAAGGATTTAAAAAAATATTTCCAGCCACTTTATTTAGAAGGAGCACAAATGAAAAATAGTTTTAAGTCCACAATAAAACCCCAAAGGTCGCATGCACACGATCTCAATTCTCATGTCCACCTGACTGTTAAGCCCATCCCTGCCCAGCCCAGCCCCGTGGAACAGTCTCCAGCCAGTTCTGCTCTGTGCCTGCCCCACACACGTTACCTGTGTGCTGCACCTGGCGTGAATCCCACCGGGGTTCTGTGGGAATCTCCAAACTGTTCATGCTTCAAAGGATTCTTTTCTCCCTGTTTCCTATATTTTCATGTGGTGTCTAAAATCCTATGTGACCACTCCATTGTTTTTAGTTGCAAATTTCACTAAACTCCGTAAACCTGCTTGTTCCTTTTCCAGTTTATCTTTTGCAAATCACCTGCGTGTTCCTCTGTTGTCATTTTTGCCAGACACTTCCGTGCTAACCAGCAAGGTCACTGCAGAACCTGTACTGATTTTGCTCCCAAATATCCAAGTGTACAAATACAGATTTTACCAAGGGTTCAGAAGTCTTCCCCGAGAGCCAATGTAAACACCACCCAAGAGATGGAGAACCCTGAGAACACGGAGTCAGAAATGGACTCGTGCAGGTTCCCTTGGAATAGAAAGGGCTGACCTGGTTTGGGGTGAGTGGGGACTGTGGCTGAGACTTGGCCCTGGTCACTGGGGCACTGGGAGTGCCACCGGGGCATCACCGTGTCATTTATCCCACCAGGGTGTTCAAATACGAAATATTTTGCTTGGTTGATTGATCGTAACATTCTAACACACCTTTCACTATTTCAACCCAGAGAGATTCCCTGCCCTTACTTTGAAATATATCCAGTGTAAATCTTCCAAACTTATCAGCCCAAACTGGAATCTTCTCTCAACCATAATAAGTATCTGCAATCTCCCTCCATTGCTGGGAGCTCGTGGGGCTGAGCCTGGCCTGATCCTACTTCTGTTCTCCACAGAGTTTGAACACCAGGCCCGGAGCTCACCAGAAGAATGCCCAGCTTGGGCAGGAATTTAATATTGGCAACTTCTTTTATTTCCTCCTGAGAATGACTGAATCCTTGTTGGAGCCAAGTAAGGACCAGCTCTCCCTCCGAGACCACAAGCGACATAAATTCATAGGTAAAACCAGATTTTCTTTTTTCTTAGCTTAGTCACTGCTAGCTACTGAAACATTTAAATCAGGATTACTAGGAAAAACCCAAACAACCAGCATGGATGGCAAGAAAAAGAGATCAATGTGGGACTGTGCCTCAGACATACATTTATAAGACGCCAACTTTGCATTGTTGTACCAGATGCAGTCCCAGGGAAAAATGTATGCAGGCAACAGGGAGTTAAGTAAATAATTTTTTTCTTTTCTTTGTCGATGTGTTTAGTTCTCTTCCTGCCAAGACTCATTTCACTCTGCTATCTAGTGAGAGACACATATGGTGCAGTGAAATTGCCATCCAAGAAAGCATGTCCCAGCCTGTTGAGACATCATCAAATAAGATTAAAGCAAAGTAAAAATAAAAAGATAGAACGATTTTTTTTCTTTTTCTTGTACAGAGAACATCTGATGAAAGTCACCGAGGTACTTGAATGCTTCTAAAGGTTTTGCAACCATTTCTTTACTTTGCCTGGTTAAGAAAAAGGCAGAAATAACAAGCCAGTATCTCCTTTTTCTTCTTCAAGTTAGTGAAAAAATGTGTTTCATAATCAACCTGATGTATGTGAATAAAATACAATATTGCCTTCTCTGCTTCTGAGAAAGCAGCACTTACATGCACAGAAATACACGACTCTGCATTGATGGCCTCTCCAGCAGCATCTCTTGAGTTCTGTATGCAAGAATCGGGCCAGGACAAAATAATCTGGCTACTAATCTCCCAATGAGGAGTTGGGCTGTGATGATCCTTGGGCATTCCCTTCAACCCAGAATATCCTATATTTTATGACTATGGTCCACAGAGAGGTCTGAGTTACCTCCCAACCAGCATATTCAGGTGTCTCTGCCCAACAACTGCTACATTACATTGAATTCATCCAGAAATGCAAACAGCAGGATTTAAGTACGTGTGGAACCGCTGCCAGTTTTCCTTACACAGGGACACTGGATGAAGGTGACTTTACAGGTTCTTCCTCTGTAAGGCCCTTTCAGTTCCCACAGAAAAAAAGGAAAAGACTGGGTACAGAGACCCCAGCACATCACCACTTGCTCTTGCACGTGGTACTTGCAGACAACCTGTAGGGCCAGGGTGGAACAGTTGTAGCAACCAGAATCTCCACCAAGCAATTTGGCAGCTCCTCTCCACCACTCTGAAATCAGGCTCTAGAAATATTTCACTTCCCACCAGGAAAGCATCAGCAAACACAACACATACAGTATGTTCTGTACTCTAAGTAAATAAACAGGAGTCTGCTCAAAGCCAAGGAAATATCCCATGGGAGAGGAGGAAGCCCAAATCAAATTTCCATTGTTGATCATGGGAGAAGTTCAGGGGAGCTTCTTAACCACACAGAATAATCTGCAAAATGGGTCCAGCTTCAGAAACAAGACATATTTTGGGTATTTCTCTGCCAACCTCCCCAGTTAGAACTGCATTTCCAGTCTTGTTTCCAAGCAGTCACTGGACTGCAGGAAAGCAACAATGCATCAGTAGCAGAGATTATCCCTGGCCTTAATAAGCTGTTGTTGGCTTTCATAACAACTGCAGCCTAGGCCGAGTCACACCGAGCTCAAAGACAATCTTACCAATAGCCTGGAGCAAGGATTATAGAAACAAGAATCCAAGGGGGGGTGGGAGGGAGCAAAAATCCCAAGAAACAGGGGCTAATGTAAAATCGTTTACATATTAACCTTCTTCCCTTCTGACAGTGGTCAAGTTCTGATTCAAAATACAAATTATCTCCAATTACTTCAAAAGAGGCAGTCACAGAGCTGTCACTTAACCTTCACCATCTGTTTGGCTCAAAAGCAAGCTGTACAGCCTGCCACTTTGACCTCATCTTTCTCTTTCCACACTGGACAGGCACCAAAAGAAGAGAAGATGGTTTATTGTTCTCCCGAGAAAACCCGGGGGCTCAGGGTGCCGCAGGGAAGGGCAGCGCTCGGGAGGTGACTTAATTTAACTCTTCAGGGGGATTTGTTTGGGGAGGATGGGTCTGCAAACCTTCCTCGCTCCTCCTGCCAGCCCTCTCCAGAGATGGGGTTTGTTTAAAGTGGAGCCTCTCTGCGAAGAGCAGCGGCTGTGAAATCACCAAGTGGGGGAACGGCACGCACTGATTCACAATGGATTCTGGCTTTGGGACTTCTCTGAACCCAGTAGCCAGATGTACATAGAAAAATATCAGCTATTTAAGATGCCAAAGGGGAAATAAATCCTGGAAATGAAACAGCTTTCTAGGAAAGAGAGTAGCACAAAATGTTGGGGGGAAAAAAATCCCAAAACCCAAAAAATCCCAAACAAACCGACAGAACCCCGAAGAGCAAAACACGAGATGATGCACAGCCTGAGAAAGCACAGCTTAAAAGTCCTAAATATGACTGACTGTAAGATAAATCAGAGTTACCACTGCTCTCAGCTGCACAGATCCAACCAAGGCTTCTCCCAAGCTGCTCATTAACCGTTGCATACCCCAGCCCCTCTCCTGGCTCCGGGGGAAGGCAGGAGCTGACGCTCAAACTCACCCTGGAGCAGTGGCAGTGTGAAGGACCCAGGACAAATCCCCCCCGCGGGGTGTCAGGAGCTGGAGGCACAGAAACACAACCTACAGTGCAGAGGTGTTGGGAATACAACAAATCTGTTGGAGAAAAGAGATTCCAGAGGGGCTGGAGGGCACAATAATAGGGTGCAAATTTCTGAATGCCTCATGGTTTATGGGCAGCTTCTAATGCTTCTGCCGAGAAACATTACAGCATTTCCATTGGCTCTGATCTTTATTTTTAGTTTTATTACCCACTGCATAACAGGTTTCTTCTAGAGAGAAAGAAAGAAAGCAGATCCCTCTGTAAACAGGAGTAACTCCTGAACATTTCACATGGCAGGGGTTTAGCACGAGGATAATTCCACACGTGAAAGCAGCTCCGAGAACAAACATCCCTGTCACTGTGCAGTGCCTGACACTCCTGGCATCACTGGGCATGGGGAGGGAAGCCCCTTTTCTTGTGACACCGTATTTAACCCAAGGAACACACACCACAATGCACATGAGCTGCAAAGTTCCCATTTCCAGAGCAGATGGTAACAAGTCAATTAAACCCGCAGCGCTGAGGCGCCGCTGATAGCGGCGTGAAGCACTGAGCATCCCGGTCGGTGGGAGAAGAACAGGGCTGCAAAAGGTGCTGAACCAAATAATGATCTCAGACAAACAGCCCTGACTTCCTAGAATCCAAATTCCTTTGCTACCTTTTTAAGGAGGCAGACAGAATATTGAACTTGATTTGCAGCTCAGAGGGGGCAGGAACCTTCCCGTGCCCCCGTGCTGGAACCGCCTGACACCCACCGCAGCCACACTGAAATGTTTAATTTTACTTAAAGCATTCTCTCAGGCCTATGTATTATTTGAAGTATAATGTACAGAATTATCTAATGAATTCTCAAATCAAATACTCCCATTTTGCTGCAGGCCATTTCCTGACAACAAACTAAAGGCACAGAGGCTGCTCTGTGTGCCTGACTGCTGAATTTAAACAGATGTCCAGTGGACATCAGCCTCGCTCACATTACCTCTCCCATTCACTCGCCTCTATCTCGGCCAGTGCAAACCCCCTTAGATTAAAAACAAACAGAGACTCAAGATAACGAAAAATACAGCGAGACTTCCCGGCACAGCCAGGCCCGTGGTGAATCGCGGCCGTCCCCTCGCTGCGGCAGGGGCCTGGTGACAGTGAGAAAGTCACCGGGGAGCAGCATCTGGCTCTGATTAGGTAACAAGCTGTAGCATCTGCAAACTTGTCAGTCCCCGGCCCACAACAAAGCCCAGCCAGCAGATCTGTGTTTAAAAAAGGGAACTGGCTGTTGGGTTTTATAAGACAAACATTATCTGTTCCATTGCAGGGTGCCGTTTTATTAAACGCCGCCTAGAAGGGGAGAAATTAAATGTGCTTGTTACATTTTACTTTTCATCTCAAGGAAAAAACCCATTTGGTTTTGTCTGTCAGAAACCTTTTTCCTTGTCTTTCCTCTGTGAAGGGTGGTGAGATACCAGCAGAGCTTTCACAGCCCACAGTAAGCAGCTGCTGTGACCCTGGAGTGCTCTTACAGCATTTCTGTTTTCTCTAAACAAGAAAGATAAAATAAAATAAAACAAAATAAAACTTCCATGCAGTGAACCCAGAAGCGATGAGGATCGAACCCAGCACAGCTGAATTAAAATTTACTCATCCCCACGTTTTCACTTAGACACTTCAGCAGTGTATTTGACTATGAAAGCTTCTACATTTCAACATTTTTTCTTCCACTTTTTTCTGGGTATGTTGAGATGGCCTTTTTCTCTGCTCTGCCTTACTGAATGACAGCTACAGTTCTCAGCGCCTCTTCTGTACCCTGAAATGTATTTATACTTCTCTTTTGAAAAATGAGAAGAGAATACTCTGTGCCCCACATAAGACCGAAGTTCAACATAACTGAGAAAGAACTGAAGAATATTAAACCTGAAAAGTCAAATTTCTGTCCAACCTCACAGTTATTTTTGAACATCTAAGGGAAACCACCTATGAGCACCTCCACAAAACACGGACCTGTAAAACTAAGCATTAGTCAAATCAGTAGTAGAGACTTAGTGCAGATCCCTCTGCCTGATTCCGGGAATCACTCAGAAATTAATGGAATTCTAGAATTCCTCAGTCTGAGCAGTTTGCTTCTGAAAGCACTTCCCTTTCCCGTGGTGCCTCGGTCCCTCTGGGCCCAACTGCAAGCCTGGCTTCAGCCTGCTGCTCCCTGGCACAGCAGTGACACCAGCCAGGCACAGCCCCAGCACGGGATCCCAAACATTCCTCTTCCCATACCCGAGATACCACAGAACCCCAAAATCAGGACTCTGAGGGAGAAATGCAGGTGTAACGAGAACTTGGGTGCGGAGCCTTTGGTTGGCATTTTTCAAAACCTTGCTGAGAGATGTGGCCTATTTATGAGCTGTGAAATACAAACCACATTATCAACCATCTTAAGGAAATGGATTGATGTTAAGTGATACTTGAGAATCCACCCCGTAGCAAAGCTCCCACACCAGCACAGACAGATAAGCAGAAAATCCTTCCTGCAAACACCGTGGCTGTCCTGATACAACATAAACCTGGAGGTCTGAAACCACTGGCACAAATTACCGGCCTGGAACACTTTGCTACATGTGGAACTGGTGAGAAAAGAATAATTCCTAATTCAGGTAATTACCCCAAATGCTGTTACACAAGCTGCAGCTCCAACTCTTTTTGCTAATAACCCAAATGAACCTTCAGATCGCCTGAGACAGAGGATAAATAGAATAAAACCCCCTAGTTGCAAAATTAGGAATTTGCTGCTTCTGAAAAATGGCAGGTGATATAAAAAGTAACAGATGTGTTTGGTGTTGTAGCAATCCTTGCTGCTGTGGGATCACTGAAACAGCACAGTGAGAACTGGAATGTGCTGCAGAAACCCCTGGGGATGGGTCTGATGGGAGCCAAGGCCCAGACACAGCCTCCCATCCCCACTGCCCACAGTGGGCACTGCCTGCCACGCAGAGCCCTCCTCTCTCTGCAGAGGGAAATCTGCTCTTTGCTCTCTGATTTCAGAGCTCTCAGGATGCTGACAAGCCTCGGGTCAGCCAGCCCTGTGTGCCACGGAGCCGGTCCTCCCGCACATCTCTCCTGGTGCCTCCCGCAGTTCCACAGGGACCTGGGGGTACAGCTCAGGTAATTTCCTTTCCCTCCTGCTTCTCTATTCAAAACAAAACAGGGGCTCTTGAATGCTTCAGTTCTCTCAGCGTTACAGCTTTTCTCCCCCAACTGCTGTGATTGCCATTACGGAGCTGACGGAGCTGGCGTTCCCCGACAACCATCTTAAGTGCTCAGCAGAAGGCCGTGCATTCCAACAGCAACATGGTTTGTCCATTATTATGATTTATTCTGTTTTGCAATACAGTGGTAGCCGAGGCCCCTGCCAGGGCTCCTGTGCTGGGCACACACAGAACACACAACACGCTGATCAGAAAAATCCAGCCTGAAGGGTCCCAGGAACCTCTCTCTAGGCACTGCCTCGCTCAATGCATTCACCATTTTTATTTTTATCATCCTAATAATAATAATAATTAGAATTCTTTAGTTCTGTTTCACAGAACTAAAGATATAGAAGTTTCCCAGCACCTCTACTTCCACTTCCAGATACAGTCCTATAATTAACACAGCAACAGGCTCCATGATCACCTGTGAAATCTTAACAGCCAGGATTCAAAAAGTCCTTTGGATCCAAGGACATGCAAGGTACTTGTAAGCATCAAGATGATACAAACTGGCCTGCACTGAAGAAATAATCAGGCAAAAAATAACATGATTTGATGTGACTCTCTTTCCTTTAGCTGAAAAAGAAAGCCCAAAGCAGCTCCTCCAAATGAGAAAAAATATTCAGAGACACGGTAAACAAAAAGAGCAATATGGCCATGGATGCACAATGTTGTACGGAAACAAAGGAAAGGTGAGGAGACGGCATCCATCACCCTGGAAAGCAGGCGTGGAAAAGTCTCTCCTATCTCTACAAGCAGCTGGGGATGATTCGCAGTAGACTTTTCTGTAATAAAATTCCCTCACGTTTCCTTACTTGGAAAACTCAGTTTATAGGTCAGTTAACAAGTATTAAAACCACAAGAGAACATGAAACGCACCACCTTTTCCTTTTGATCCTTTTTCCCTTTTGGATGAAAGTTTTGAAGTTGGGAATATAAAATCCCTGAATTTTTGTTATGTTTTATGCCTCCACGAAGGCATTAAAACGGCAGTTTGTGGGCTGAAGAAATATCCCCTAAGTGGCAGGGAATTAAAGCAAGCTGTCCCGAGCACAGCCCTGCTCGCCAGGTGTGCCGCTGCCCAAATGGAACACCTCATTTACAAAACAAATCTGCCTCCAAAATTACCTGCCCCTCTTGATTGCCGCAAATGGTTTTCATCAACCTGCACGGCTGTCCGCGGGTTTGCAGCCCCGGCTCCGGAGCCGTGGCGGGCTCCGGGGCAGCGGCAGCGCCGTCCCCAGCCCGCACAAAGGCCGGGGTCCCCCGGCGGGCGGCCGGCGCTGGGTGTCCCCTCGTTAGGGCCGCGTCCCGCTGGGCGCAGACAGAACCCACCACCGGCACGGAACTGCCTTGGCTTAAGGGTTCTAAAGGGCCCGTGCTCTCGCAGGATGCTTCGGTTTTGAAATCTATCAAAGGAATCTCAAAACAAATTACATGGTAAATTATTATCTGTGTTCTGGCCTCCTCTGCACACCCCACTGTTCGGCATGAATGGCGGTGGGAGAGCCCCTGTGAAAGGCGGCCAGATAAGCAGATTACAGGATGTCAGGTGCCTCGGGCTGCTCGGGCTTTCACAGCCCAACTTCGCCGCACAGCCCGCTCATCTCCCCAACGTGGGTCACGGGCTATTTCAATTAATGCACCTCTAATGACCAACATTTGTTCCTTAATGGGAAAGGAATGAATGCGGAATACACCGAGCAGGCACAGAGAGCAAAACGCTCTCCCCTCGCTCTCCCCAGCCTCGCTGTGTTTGGCTTCTCCAACCAACTCGCAGAGAGGGGAAACGGGCTTGTGAGGAATAGAGAATTTCTATCAGAAAGAAACCTTTTATGTAGCTTTCCTATCATTACCCACGCATTTCTGGCAGCTCTCAGTGTCCTCTAGATCCCAGCGCGCTGCCTAACAAGACCTGCTATGAAAACAGAATGCAGAAAACAAATTAGCATTTTGGAAATAAAAAGCCTGGCTTTTAATCCTATTAAGATCATGCCTTTTCTTTTTTTTTTTTTTTTTTTTTTAAGTTCTCTGAAAGATATACTGATGTTCCATTACCATAACTGCTGAAATCAGCATTTCCTTTGAAAGAAGTTGTTAATATTTGGAAATGGTGGGATTTCCGATCCTGGATTCGATTGTTATTCTGCGCTACCCCGCGAGTGCCAAGGTCACGGGGAGATTCACCTGCACACCGAGCGAAATGAATGCGCTCGGCCACAATACATGTATAATTTAACATTCTCCTCTCCAGTACCACCATGCATTCCGAAAAATATTTTATTACAATAACAAATTGGTTTCGAAATCATGCATTATGTATCCTGAAATTAGGTCTGCCAATGAAACCTGGATGTACAAACACAGCGGCAGCCATGCAGGGCAGCATGAACACAGGAATTATGGGTTCTAGAGGGGCTGAAAGGAACAATTAATTCTTCCCCTAACTCCAAAAAGTCCTTTTTTATTACTTTAATCTGCATAGTTAAAAAGAACAAAACAATCAATTGCTGCAAAATGCATTTAGCAATCCAATGGCATGTCTTTTTCTAGATGTCTTTATAGAAAGGAAATGTTTAAGTGCAAAGTGCCCAGTATATCAAAACATCCATTGGGGACTTCAGTTCTCAAGGGCAGGGCAGGGGAAAATAATACAAAGCTGCTCAAATATTTAAAAGTGTTAGTTGTATTTCAAAACTTTACGTTATAACATTTTAAATGGTTTTTTTTTTTCCTTTAGATCAAGCTCCTCCAAATATTTCAGATCCATTTATCAAAATATTCCTGCTAAATTCTTGATAAATAAAAAGAGTCCTTTGCCATTTCCTTTTTAGTTAGAGTTAAAAATTTCATAATATTGCTGAATTTTCAGCAGCAAATGCTGTAAGGTTAATGCACTTTCATGATAGATGGTTGGTTCTGATTTTCAGATTTCATTTTAAGTTAAATCTACATTGATAAATCCTCCTCTTACAGCCCAAATATCCTTTTTTCTCATGCAAAATAAGCATGTTTCTTGGTCAACTGACATTTTGTTCAAATGGACTTGAGGTAGCTATTTATGAATAATTAAGATTAAAATGTTTCTGTGATTCCCTCAATGCTTTTTTATTTTAAAACATTTATATCATGTCAAAATGGACTTATTCTTCCAAAGGTAACTTTCCATTAAAATAATGGAGAAAATGACATTTCTAATTTTGATAATAGCCCTGAGTTCAGAACGAAAGTCAGAGCCTCCTGCTGCAGAGCACGAGGGGTTTTAGGATTGAAACCATGATGTGAATTCTCTGTAATGGTGTTAAAATCCTGGATTTGAAGTATTTACAACAGGACAAATAAAATCAACGACATTTCCATTTTAAAACAGCAGCCCTGACTAAACCTTTATTCTGGACTCTGTTTCACTCAGTTAAAATGATTTGCTTTCCTGTTCTTTATGGTAAAAGAGTCGGGCAGATATTGCTATTAATTAGACCTGGTTCAATTTTAAACTTTAGGAACTATTTTCATGAATAGCTTCCAAGCAGCTATTCAACCTGGACATTTGTTATTTCATTTTTATTCCTAGTAGCAAAAATGGAGACTACTCTAAACACAGTGTTTTGGCACAGGAAAGGCAGAAAACATCGAAGCCTTTACATTCTAAGATATTTTAATTCAGTAAATATTGCATAAAATGAGAACCTTGACACTTCCCTGTTTGAATCCAAGTGCAAGCGTTGCCCTCAGCCGCTGTTTGTCTGCAATTTCGTTGAGCTGCTCTGATCTGACCAGACACAGCTCGCTCGGGAGCAAAATCAGGAGAAATAATTTAATCTAATCAGGATATCTGAGAATGGGAAATGTTAGCAGCTTAATTTGGGATCTCCTAAAAAGCCTTTTGTAGCGCTATTTACTGACACACCGAAGCTTCTATTTTAAAGCAATAATTAACAAATTGTTGACAGAAATTAAATGTGTTATTTTAAACAATTTCACTGTTCTTCTCCCTTTCTTTCCCGAGGCTGAGCCTGACAAACAGGGAAATCAACCCCACCATTAGCAGGGGGACGCCACTTTCCGGGGTGGTTTTTGCAGTACAGAGACGTGATTCATATAAGTAATAAGCAAAGCCCACGCTCTGGATTTTCAAACGTCCTGGCTCCTAATGCCGAGGTTAAATGATTAAACCCATCCCTGCCTGCTCGCTCCGGCTGCAGATACGTTCCCTTGAATTTAGCTGTGGGCAATTCAGAGCTGAATGGGAAGTGCTCTTTTATTTGTTATTAAAGTCCCTTGCTATCTTTCAGAACTGTTTGTTACACAGATCTGAGCACATACATGTATTAGGAAAATACACTGAATAAAGACAAGGTTATAAAAACTGGATGAAAATCACTCAGTGTTCATTTTTCACGGCAATTTGTTTAACGAAAATTATCAACGGCAATACCTTAAATGAATAAGTACCACCAGTATCTGTCTTGTACAAGGGAAGTACAACACAGAACTATTTTCCAAAGCCTGCATGTAATCCTGAGGGAGAAGGGCACTGAGAGGCAGGGCTGGGGGTCTGGGCAGGGAGCAGCACTGCTGGCTCAGAGGGTTCTGTGAATCCCCCACGCAGGTTAAAGGCAGAGCAGCAGCCGCCTGCAGAGCCTCTGCACAGCTCTGCCTGGCAAGAAACACAGCTGAAAGCTAAAATGGAAGCAGGTTCCTACATACTTTTCCCATCAGGATGTTGTGACTGGCTGGACACTGGAGAAATAGGCAGGATTTCTCCTGAGAGGACTGAAGAGAGGGAGAAAACCCAACCCCAGAGCACAGCGGTGCTTTCCAGCACAGTTTGGGTTTGTTCACAAAGTAACCCTGCTATGATTTAGGGCTGGGAGCACAAAGAGCCTGAGTGCAGCTGCTGGGTGGGAGCAGCCCCTGGCCCTGTCCTGGTGTGGCACTGCCCCAGCGCTCCCAGCCCGTGGGCACGGCAGCCTTTGGTGTGGGCACTGTCCCGGGGCTGCACCCATGCCTTGGTTTCTCCTTTGAAAGAGCTTCCTGGTAAATGCAGCTATATTCATTAACGGCCCCTTTGGGCTGTTGGAAGCCAACTGATGAATATTTGTGAAGTTAATGGAAAAGTTACGAACCCCAAGAACTCTATTTTACCATCATGATTAGAAATTTAGTCCCATGGAAGTTTCTACTGGGAAGAAACTCCCCAGGTTGTTTTATTTCACATCACTCAAGTATTTCCTTAGACAGTTCTTAAATCCAGGCCAGCATTTATCTGCTCCACGAGGCCATGGGCAGAGAAGGAAAGGTGTCCTTCCTGCACTTGGGAACCCAAATGCTCTGCCCCAAGGCCACCCCACAGCAGCGCCTGTGGAGGAGCTGCGGGGTCATTGCCAGATGATGTTCCCAAAACACGTCACAGGCTCCTGCACACACACATTTCCCCAGGAAAGCACCCAAATTTGACCCAAAGACAATCAGATGAAGGTCCCTAGCAAGGAAGAATGCCCAGTACATAACCAGACCAAGAGTAATTGATGGGTGTGGATTTTGCAAGTAGCAGGAAGGTACAGTTCTATCCACAAGGCTCACTACCCCTCAGACATCACCAGAAATGACATTTAGCAGCACTTTTGTAGGCAGAGCTCTAAAATAAAATTTAAAAAACCAAATCTGTTCACGTGGTATCCATCCACATTTTGTAGCAGCATGTGAAAATAAACTAAAAAGTATTTAAAGCATATTCTCAAGACACACTAAGGGACACTGGGACAATCTGCTGCCCAGAGAACTTCTAGGAAGATGGTGGCCACAAAAAGAATGCTTGACCTCACATTCAAAACAGAGGTTTTCATTTCCTTGGAAAGTAAATAAATTCTTTTCCTCCTCCCTCTCATTCCTGCTTTACCTTTCCCATCCTCTACCACTGAAAAACAACCTCTTGTTTGACTTCACTGTCTCAGTTCTCACTTCATCTAGACTTTAATTTTTACTCACAGCTTCTATGATTTCTGTAAGAGTTTTTGTTCCACAAATGTTCTTCCAGCAAGCAGAAGCAGAGAGTGAGATTTATTGTTTGTTTACCACGTCATGGGCACGTGGGAAGTTTCCTGCCATTTTTACACGCAGGCTACACAATGACATTTAGGCAGAGCTGCCCGTGTGCCCGCTGTCCCCGTGGTGCCTGTGGGCATGGGGACCCCACTCCCCCTGCTCCCCCAGCCTCCCTGGCACAGAAATCCAAAGCACAGGAATTCAGGGAAGGATCACCTGCATTTGAAGCAGCGATTGCAAGCAGGGCCCGCACCACAGCACTTTGGTTTTCCTGGGTCTGTGTTTCTTGGGGCTGATCCACCACATGGCAGAGTCTCAAGGACCAAGAGCCATTTTTCAGTGTAATAGGTTTACAGTAAAATGAGATTATGGCTCCCTGAAGCCCTCGGACAAACCCCCAAAGATCCCCCACGTGCACAAAGGGACTCACTGCCCACAGAGCCCTTCTTGAAGGAACAGCTACTCTGCATCTCCTCCTTCTCACTGAGCTTTGCTCTGTCAGCTGCTGCTATGTGATTGTCCCTCCATCTCCCTTTATTCTCCCCAGCACATTTACTCAGTCCCGTGAGGTCCCTTCCTCTTCTCAAAAGGAAGGCCTGGGAGACTGGATAGATGTTCCTGCTATTGTCCAGGAGAATCCAGGGGCCAGCAGCAGATGCTCCTGCAAATTGTGATCTGGGTCACCTCTGAGCCTAGCACCCAGATGTCCCCTTTCCTATGCCCAGGGTGCAGGACAGCAGAGCTGGAGGAGAAGGGAAGCACAGATCAAGCCTGAAAAGATTATTTTTAGATTGAATGAAATACACCGCCCACAAAGACAGGGAGAGCAAGACCTTGGGAAACCATGGGACTTCTTTCTTTCTCTGATTTAAAGGAAAACACTGTTTCCTCTTGGCGTTGTTAAAAAACAATTCCCATTTAAGCAGTGACAGGCAGGACTCTGTAATCTGTACATACAATTTAATCCTTTCAAGAATCAGCAGAACCCACATCAATCAAGCCTTCATCAACTTGTAAAAACAATATTTTGATTCAATCAGATTCAAAGCCCCGAAATTCCCAACTAATTAATGCAGGGTCACTCAGAGCCGCTGAGGCAATGGTGAGCAGAGTGGTCAAATATTTACCCCTCACCACGGTAGACATTAGGACAACCAAAGGACCTGGAGAGTGGGCAGGAATAGATAATGTGACTGTCACTGCAGCAGGTTTCATTCACTGTGAGTATTTGGATAAAGAATTATTACAAAGGAGAGGGAAAAAAGCAAGCGAAGCCTCTGCTGTAAGCAGCATTCTCACATCCTGCTCAGGGGCTGTGAAATGGGCAGTGACCCAGGCAACATCCTTCCCATTTTGGGATTTTTAACATGCATGTCTCCAGACAGTTGAGTTGCTTTGATTCTAGTCCTCCCTTATAACATTCACAATAAATTACATTATAAGAACATAGGCAGCAAAAAATTACTGAAGAGTCCAAAGCATTGAGACCTTCTGCCCTGCCTGTATTCCTAGAAACGAGACTGGAATTCAGCTTTTCCCTTTAAATATCTTTAAAATGTATGCCCAGCATGCAGGATATTCTCTGCAGGGAGGGTATTTTCCCAGCGTGGAGGGTGCCTGTGTGTGCTGCAGGCACGGCTGCCTCACGTCTCCACAGGGTTCTGTGCACTTCGTTTGTGCAGCTTTGCACTTGGCCTTGCAAGGACACATTTGGTGTGTGCTCCCCTCCAACACTGAAACCCCACGGATCCTTTTAAAATGCAGTCAGTAAAGCAGTCAGAGCTGGCCAGTGCAGGATCTGGGATGCCACTCGTGTGTCCTCTGTGTCCCTGTGCAGCTGAGGGCGTTCTCTGCCCCCCTGGGGTGCCCAGGCAGCCGTGGGCACTGCTGGCACTGCTGCAATTCTGTGCCAGGGAACTCCTGCTACCAAAATTCTGTGCGAGGGAACTCCTGCTACCAAAATTCTGTGCAAGGGAACTCCTGCTACCAAAATTCTGTGCAAGGGAACTCCTGCTACCAAAATTCTGTGGGAGGGAACTCCTGCTACCAAAATTCTGTGCCAGGGAACTCCTGCTACCAACCCATCCTACCCAGCTTCCCTCCACGCTCCAGGTGCTACAGCTGGGGAAATGCTGGGATGGGAAGAGCATCCTTTCTGCTCTTTAAGAAAGAACAGTTGCCCTGGGGAATGCCTCTGGCTCCCAGCCGCTGCTCTGATGGGTTCCCCAGGCTGGGGGTCCCACAGCAGCCCCCACGCAGGGCAAAGCTGTTACTGCTGTCCCTGAGGAGGTGCCACAACCCCACACTCAGTGGCTGACAGGCAAGGATGGGACCCTAATTTACAGGTTTCCATTCAGCCAGGCACACAACACTCGGTGATAGTAGCAAATTTTCGTGTTGAAATTACAGCTCTTTTTGGAAGTGTCATTGTTGCAGTTTCACCTTGAATATTAATTCACCATCTAATCCATAACTGTTTGTAAATATGCACATTTGGGATTTATTCTAAGACACATCCAAAATTCTTTTATCCCCTTGCTATCATTCCTTCAGTGGTTCTGCAAACCACCCTGAATGCTCCCTGAGGAAGTGCAGCGGGATGAGTCTATTTTTAAGTTTTAAAATATCACAGAAAGACAAATTTTAACAATAAATCACAGATCAGTGTACAATGTGCCCTGGATATTAATAGAAACATCACCTCTCACACAAAGTTCTAACCCTTTTGCTATGGATATTTCAATGTAGTAAGGAACAGAAATTAAGGAAGTCTGAAGCCCCAACTGGTAATGGGTATTCCCACGAGGAAAGCCTTTTTACATCATACTTCAAGGAGAAGTGTGCTCCTAATATGAAAGCCTTTCCAGTTTGTCTTTCCCACAGAAGGACAAAGTTCTCCCAAAGAACAGGATGACTGATGTGGCATCAGAACAATCTCTCCTCACGGTGCTTCTCGCTGGTTCCTGACCCTCCTGTGCCCGTGTCCCACCTCAGCCTCAGAACTGTCCCTGGCCTTGGGGCTCTCCAGTTACTCCATCCTCTGCCCATGGATCCTGCAGGCTCCCAAAATCCATCCCCCCACCCTGCACTTGGCCATGAAGGCGTTACCCTGGCAGTGCCCTGCTTCCCCAAGTCAGCACATGTGTAACACGTGCCACTGCCACCTTTTGTCACCTTGTGCCACTGCCACAACAGGCACCACCCTGCCCTCTGAGCCTGCCCTGGTGCACTCCCCACAGCAGCTCTCACTTCACCCAGCCTCCCTTCATCTCTACTCCACTGACATCCATCACAGGGTTAGGACCAGAAATTCCTCTGGAAATTAGTTTTTGTCTCACTGTCTAAAAGAATTATTAATTTTTTTCCTACCAGAATTAAGGAGCTTAAATAGCAGCAAGATGGGCACATGCCAAGAGCAGGCAACTGTCACTGCTCCATGGGCTGCCTCATTTTTCTCTCCACAATCCTCACTATATATCTCAAACCACTGCACAAGCTTTCAGAAGTAGGGCTTGGCTTTTCTATATGCTCTGTTAAAACAAACTACGTAATAAAAATAACTGATGTTTGAAATGTAATTGGTCACTAGAATTTGCAAATCAGTAAGATAAAAGTAGAACAGCTCTGTAAATCAAGGGGTGATGAATTGACCCAGACTGGAATAAGCTGAGCAGCCCGTCAGTGTGTCACCCAACGTGTATTTACAGTCAGGAGGCACTTGCCTTCACAGGAGAATTTGCAATTCCTGATTCTAATCTCCAAAAGCAACAGACTCCACATGGCAACAGATGGATCATCAGCACAGGGTGTGTAGGCAGTGCCCACACCCTGCGTGGAGGTCAGCATTTGATTTCACAGAGGAACAGTCCCAGAATGGGAAGGGACCTTAACCCGGGCTAAGGGAAGGGGTTCCCCTGCACATGGCATGGGGTGGGACTGGATGGGGTTAAAGTCCCTTCCCACCAAAACCATCCTGGAATTCTGTGATTGTGTGATCACTAACAACAACCCCTGTCCAGCTCCAGGCCACCAGAGCCCCAACAGCAGCGTGAGGATGAGCCTGGCACTGCCCCAGCCTGAAGAACAGGGCAGCCACAGGGCACGGCCAGGTTTTCCAGAACCTTCAGCCACGTGGGTTCCTGTGTGCTGGGACTGTGCTCACCAGCACAGATAGAAAGGCAGCTGCAGTGGAGCAATCCCCTGACACTGCTGGTACCGTGCAGCCCAAAGGCTTCCACGGAGCTAAACAGAAACTGTTTTCTCTCTTTGCATCTCATCTGTTTGTGCAAAGTGAGCAAGAAATCTATAAAGGACTAATTAAGACAAAATGTGCTAAATAAAACATGTTCTTCCACAGCTGAGGATTGTATCCCAGCATTTTGCCAGTCTGGGGAAGTGCAGGTTTACAGTGGGGAGGGGGAGAAGAGAGGGCAGAGGCAGCGTTGTGGCAGCTTTGGCCACCCAGCTCTGAGTGGCACCGCGTGGCTGTCACCAGCAGCAGTGCTGCCTCTCTCAGCTGTGCTGCCAGACAGGCTCCAGAAGGGAGAAGCAGCAGCATCTTCCCCAGGAAGCTGCCAGCCCCCACCCCTGATCCCAGCTGCATCCCTGCCTGCTGTGCCAGGAGCAGCCGCTTATTTACCTAATAGACTCTAAAAGGTATCAAGGGAGTCATTCCCTTCAATTGGGTCATTCTGACATATGTAAATATGTATTTAAATTTGGTAAATATGTACAGTATTTAGAGTATGCAGAGAATGACACTTCTGTGGAATGGGGCACCTCTTTCCAAAGGGCTTGTGCTACTCAGGTAAATTAAGCTCCTTTCCACACCAATCATGAGAGCTGGAATCTGCTGGAGAAGAGGGCTCTCCTCCGTGAGCTGGTGTGAGCAAAGCCTGCAGAGCATTCTGACTGCAGTTAGTAATTAAATGGACTGCAATAGCCTAGTGGGTTTGATAGAATATCTGATTTTAAGGGCAGAAATAAACATTCAGTTCCATGTAGGAAATCATTCATTCATCAAAACAATTCCATTACTTAAGGAATATACAGATATATTTATATGTATGTGTATGTATGTGTGTATACATTGACACCTGGGGATTTGTTTAGGGGTGATTATGCTGGCCCTGGGCTGACAGCTGGACTCGATCTCTACGTCTTCTCCAGCCTCAAGGATTCTGTATGTTGGCCCACATGCATAAACCCCAGCTACTGAAAAAGCCTTACATACACATGTATGTGTATTCCTCTTCCCTGCACTTAAAATGCAAACATTTCCCCAAAATAAAACTCTCAGGAACATTTTTCTCTTCATTCATTACAAAAAACCCAACAAACCCTTGGTCTCTTCTGCTTCTAGCCAGAATCCTTCATAAGAGAATAAATGTGTGGATACTACATCACCATTCCCACAGCTCTGCAACTCAGAATTTCTTGGGCATGGATCTAAGCAGCCCTGTGTTACAGAAATAGTTTATTAAGGAGGTCTCCAAGTAAAACCACAGCCTGCTTGATGCACCTGGGTTAGAACCCTTAGCAGTCCTGAAATAACTGTTCTTGAGGTACTTATGGCAGGCTCATTTCTGTAGGAGAAGCTCGTCCACCATCCAATGGCTTGTTAAGGAATACTGGTGGGTGGGAGAGGGACACAGGAAATCAGTGTTTCAATGCTTACAGTGAAGAGGTTCTGAGCCATGGCAAAGGCTCCCAAGGTTTTGTTTCACAGAAAATTCCTCCCTACTCCAAGCTCGCACCTCACACTGTTGGTATCAAATGAGAAACACAATTGACTACACTTATTTATATTACAGTCTGAACTGCAAGTGTAAATAATTTAGGATTTCTACAGCTTGAAGGGGAAAATAAACCAAACCAGTTCCCAGTATGAAATGCTAAGTCGCTTTTTGGAGTTTCTGGACACAGTGCTTCACACTGAGTATTTATATGTGTGCATATTGTATGTACAGAGTTTAGCTGTGCACACTCGATTAAAGGAGGTATAAAACCCTGCAAAACCCCGGTAACATGTTTATGTTTTACTAAATGTAAACAGTGCTGACACATTTCTAAATATAGGCTTAATTTCTATCTTCAAAAAGGCTTGTGAAAACTAATAGAACCTGGATTTCCATATGCCCCAAGCAAACAAGTACAACCCTGCTGAATTCAGGTAACTTACAGGTGATGAAGGGAAACACAGGGAAGATGAGATGGTCCACAGGAATTACACAATTGACCTAACAACCAAAACTGTCCAAAAGTAGGAATGGTTTTTATAATCCTAATAAAATCAGCCTTTGCAACCTTCAGCTGACTGTTGTTTGCCATTAGAGCCTTCCCTTAGATCAAGTTATACAATGAATTTCAGCTCTCTGCCACCTCCATTTTCAAGAGATTATAATGAGCATCATCTTAGGTGTGCATAATACCTTTAGTAACGTGTCAAGAGAAGAAAGTGCTCTTTCCAACACAAGCTGGGTTAGGGTAGGAGACAGAGAAATCATGCAAAAAAAAAAAATCTTACGAACTAGTATTGAATTTCAACATTCCACTTGCTTATAATATAGTATAAATAATTCACACTTGAAAATCTTCTTTTCAGAAATGTTTACTGACACAGCAAAAATGCATGCGAGGGGTTACTGACATGGCATGTAAATGCACACCTGAAGAGACTGGAGTGATCACCAAAAGGAGAAAAGAATTAATCTAAGGAAAATGTCAGCCAAGGAAATACATCGTCCTGAGTAAACCAGGTAATTAACAGCTCAGGTCCCCGAGTCTCCTTCCCTTCAGATCTGTCCAATGTTAGATGTGCTCCAAAACACCATCTCATAGCACAGACTTCTTCTGCTACCGCCTCAGTCTTTGATCTGGTTTATATTTTGATTTGAAAGATACGCAGAGAAAATTACTAGGAAAAATCTACCATGATAGAGAAACGAAATTTGGCTCAGATGTTTTTGCTTTATGCAGTTGAAATGAGCTTTGTGGGTTAGAAGTTGTTCAAGAATGCAGTTTCCAGGAGGGGCCGGTGCCAGGACACGGCGCTGGCAGCGGCGTTTGTCACCTGCTCTGAGCCCTACAAACAAACGAGGGATCCCTGTGGGGCACTGTCCCATGGGGAAGGCAAGGGGAGCACAAGGGATGAGCCACAGGGACCCAGGCAATGGTGACACCTAAGTGCCTGTGCCCCAGTGCTGAGGGACAGCACGGGGACAGTGGGGACAGTGGGGACAGCATGGGGACAGCAGGGACAGCATGGGGACAGCATGGGGACAGCACGGGGACTGCACAGGGACAGCATGGGGACAGCGGGGACAGCACAGGGACAGCACAGGGACAGCAGGGACAGCATGGGGACAGTGGGGACAGCATGGGGACAGTGGGGACTGCACAGGGACAGCATGGGGACAGCGGGGACAGCATGGGGACAGCACAGGGACAGCATGGGGACTGCACAGGGACAGCAGGGACAGCATGGGGACAGCGGGGACAGCAGGGGGACAGTGGGGACTGCACAGGGACTGCACAGGGACAGCATTGGGACAGTGGGGACAGCATGAGGACACTGGGGACAGCACAGGGACAGTGGGGACAGCACAGGGACAGTGGGGACAGCATGGGGACAGCATGGGGACAGTGGGGACAGCATGGGGACAGCATGGGGGCAGTGGGGACAGCATGGGGACAGCATGGGGACAGTGGGGACAGCATGGGGACAGCACAGGGACAGCGGGGACAGCATGGGGACAGTGGGGACTGCACAGGGACAGTAGCTGGGTGGCAGAGGCATGGCCAGGCCCAGCTGGGCACTCTGGGCTCCCTTCGTGCCCACCACGGCCACCTCAGTGACCATCACACCTTTCACAGGGATAAAAGCACCGCGGGAAAGAAAAGGGTTGCTACTTCACACAAAAAATGGTTCAGGGAAAGGCAGAAAAGCTCATGAAATTGTAACTGCAATTATCTTAGATTAGAATATTTGGCTTGAAAGATCTGGAGGGTATTGTTTTTGATAAGGCAGAGCCACTTGACAAGGCCTGTCACCACTCCAGGTCTCTCTGTTGTCAACTCAAGATGAAAGGACATCACAAAGAATTAACTTCAGCTTTTAAACATTTTGAAAATGTCAAAGAGGTCATAGCTGATCTATTTCCTTATACAGCATATTCACTTGATGAAATTTGTGGTAACAATGTGTTTTTACTTTTCATTCAAATTGGTCTCCAATGCTGGTAATTGATCCCAGACTAATGAGAGCTGACAGGGCCCCGGTGCGATTGGCTGAGCTTTGGATCAATCACAGCTGCTGCCGGGCCACGCTGGGCACATTAGACTTTGTAATGGCACTAATTGGGGACTGCAGAAAAACCTGCTCAAGCTCCTCCTGGAGTTTCCAGCACCATTTATTTGGTTTCCAGTTCCACTAAAGCCAATTTAAACCCTTTTATAACCAACACCTTCCTGCATGTAGGACCTATTGTTCCTGCCTTCCCACAAGCCGTCTAAAGAGTCCTTAAAATATTCAGTGAGATGACTCTAAATTAGAAACGGGCCCGATCTGTGAAACAGCACAAGTAAAAGTAGAAGTTAAATATTTGTATTGACCTTTTAGCAGCATTATCCAAGTCAGTAAAATATCTTAAAGGCATTTTGTTATGCAGAGAGAGGTGAAATTTTTAAATCTCATTTAAACGAACACGTGACCGCATTTGCTAGAAAGGATTTTATATTTCCAGAACACATCAGGGTCTCTAAACATGAAAGTCAGCAGTTAAAACAAGTTGAAATGCGGTTGGACGGTGCTAATTCTGCCCCTACCCCCATATGACTTGAGAGAAAGGTCAGGGCTGCTGTCACGTCCCTCTCAGGGATGCTCAGAGCCCGTGTGCACCGAGCATGAGACGGCTCCGAGAGCCCAAGGATCCGGACATTTTCTGCTTCAACTGGATTAATCATAACCTCCATCTTGAGCTAAAGCACGGGATAAACACGCACGTGTTTGCTACAGAGACACACAGGATACCTGAAACAGGAACACAAGGGACAGAGCGTGGCACTAGGAATCTGAAACACTCTGTATTTCAAGCCATAAGCAAAGAAAAAAAAAAAACAAAACCAAAAATGAAAACCAAAACCAAACCAAACAAAACCAAAAAACAAACAAAAAACCAAGACAGAAACAGAGGTGAAGTTTAGAACAATCATACACTAACGTTTAGAACAAACAGACCAAATTATGGTGTTTGTTCTCCAACCTGAGAGCAAAATAATCCCGAACATATTAACAGGACTCTTCAGTGACACTTCAGATATTCCTCCAAGCAAATCACTTACTGGAAGTACTTTAGGAAAAACAGGTTTCCTCATACACTTAAGATGGAGAGGACATGAAGAAAAACACATTTTAATAAAGTTCCATCTAAATTTACAATTATATGCTAAAAAAGAAAAACATTTACTGTACAATTATTTAAATATATTTCTTTACAGTATTTGGCAGGCAGCATGAGGACACATCTTCTGTACAAGCACAGCTGGCTGAAGCTTTAATAAGTGACCTGTCCTCCGAAGGTGAGCCAGGTCTGAATGGAAACAGGAACAATTCCCAGCAGGATGCACAGACGTCACCCAAGGTGACTGTTCCATTCAGAACTGTCTCGCTTGTATTTTGAGAAGTGTTTCACTTACGTGAGCCACTGCTCCACCCCGGGTAAGCCTGCTCCCAATTCAATTAGCCATTGGCAGCAGGAGCACTGCAGTGTGTGTAATTACCCTAAGTATCATCTCCCCTCTCCCAAAATGTAATTACCCCAAGTATCACCTCCCCTCTCCCAAACAGGGACATCCAGCACATTTCATCGCTGGCCTCACCCTGCTCACCAACAAGTTGACCCCCTTGAACAACAGGCTGTCCAAAACATGAAGAGAACACATAAATTAAATGATCTTAAGGACACCCAGGTTTTACTGAAAGTTCCCCTAGAAAAGCCTTAATTGGCTCATTTCCATGTCCTGAGGGCCCAGGGGGACAGGCAGTGGAAGCCCCTCCCGTCCTGGTGCTGGGGTGCCCAAACAGGGTGGGAAGGCTCCCACTTTTTCCCTCTGGCAGGTTTTGTAGGAAGCCAGGGCAAACTGACACTGGGGCTCTGCTGGTCCTTGCCTGTGAGGTCTGCACGGAACACAGAATCCCCAGGGATGGCTCAGGTCCAACGCCCAGGCACAGCGCCCTGTGCACCACGAGCCACGTCCTGCACGGACACTCGTGAGAGAGGCACAGAAAGGGAGAGAAGGAGCCCGTTTCCCAGGCAGCCTCACAGAGCAGTGAGGAACTCAGCAGGAAGTTTTACGTGATCCTTCCAAAATCCCTACCGGGCTCTCAAAAAAAGTGTAAAGCCCTTCCAGAATTCACAGAATTCAGTACACAATAAAAATCCCTGAGGAAGCAGCAAGGTCCCCTCTGCTTCCTCACCTTCCCTTTAGGCCGAAACACATTGCACTGACATTGGATTTTGGCACAGCAACATCTAGAAAAGGGGGAGGAAAAGTCCTTGACGAATATAATTTCCTCATCAAATTATATTTGATGGCAATAATAGCCATCTTCTATTTTCAGTCCTAGGATAAAAAATCAGCAAACCAACATAAAGGCATTTTACATCCCCTGAACTCTGTGGCCCCCACTTTCTTATTAAGAGGGTTTGAGGTTAATCAGTTTAAAATTGCATTGATTTATATAATCATTTTGATTCGGTGAGGGAATAAATTGAAATGAATTATGAGGTACATCTTAAGTATATGCTCCATTTTGCTGCTTGTTCAAGATTTGGATATAATACAAGGGAAAGTAACACTTATCCCACGGAATTCTCATGGATCTGTGGCAGCCCCAGTGCCAAAGAGGCAAAGCAAAGTCTCTGAAATAATATTTAAGAGCGAGGGAAGATGTTAAAGAAAAACTGAATTCATCAGCAGTTTATAAACAGAATGAAAATGATGAAGAAATAATATAATTCCTCTTAGTATATTTCTTCCTCGTGTTGTGTTCAGTAGTGGAAGTGAATTATCCTGGCACTACCATCATCTTCCTCCCACAAACATGTACCTAGAGATCCCCTCTCTCCCTTTCAGAGCACAAGTTATTCTGGGGTAAGTAAAGTCCCACTTAAAAGCTGATTTTAATCAGCTGCTTTGCTAAATTGAGAAGAATTTGATTAAAGCTTTTTAACCTACTCTGTGGTAGTACCTTCATAATCTACTTTCACCTCAAGTTTTCTTGAGGAGGACAGAACAGCTCCCAGAAACTGGATGGTGCAGCACTAGAAATCCCAGCTCCTGGGAGCTCCATGTGGAATTTCCCTCCTGGTTCCCAGTGTGACACCTGAGGGCTGTCCCTGGGTCTCAGGCAGTGAGGGATGCACAGGGATGAAGCCCCAGCACAGACCGTGTGCTCTCACAGCACTGCTGCTTCTGTGGCACTGAGAGCAGCCTGTACCTGCTGATGGGCCCAGAACCTGTCCCAGAACAACACCATGATGGTAATGATGGTGCTCCTGCAGCTCTGTCCTGGAATCCTCACTCACACACAGGCTGAAGCATTCCTCAGTTAGAGATTTTAAATCCCTGAGTTAGGGATGTGGGGGAGCAACATCCCCTCGTGTCCAGTACAACGCAGACAACGCAATACTTGCAGTCAGTATTTTAGGGAACAAAATACTGGACTGTTCTATAGCCAATATTATTTGTTGAAGCACCAAAGTATTCCCCGGAACCCTCTGGCCAGAACTAGAACCTGGCTGCTTTTCAAGACTGGAGCTGATTCCAACAGGAGGTGGGAGAGTGCAGCTCCTCCATCAGCTGTGCCAGGGCCTGAAGCACCCAGGGCCCTTCCCTGGACCTGCCCCCCTGCACAGGAGAGTGAATGTCCCACCCTGGCAGGGTCCCAGGCCAGGCTGGGCTTGGAGCAGCCTGGGACAGTGGGAGGTGTCCCTGCCCATGGCAGGGGTGGCACTGGGTGAGCCTGAAGGTCCCTTCCCACCCAAACCATTCCAGGATTCTGTGAACTCCAGCTGTAAAAGCTTGTTTCAAAAGGCAGAATATTTTTTGTGTTCTTACACAAACATTACTGCTGCATAGTAAATCCAGAAACATTCATTTCTTTGGAATTACCACTAATTGCAGTTGAAGACAAAGACTTTAAAGACTTTTAAAAGGCCACAAGTGACCCTCACTCCCAGCATGCTGGGACAGCTTGAAAAAGCCTAATTTTCCATATGCCTCATGGCTGTATTTTCTTATGCAATTGGAAGAGCTTTGAATTTCATTGAATTTAGATCCCAGTCTGACTTTTTTTCCCCATCTGCTTTTATTTTGGCATCAGACTGGATTCTTGAACAGACACAAACACAAGCAAAATCTGCTAATTTCCCCAACCCAAGGTGTACCAGAGCAGGGACGTTTAAGTCCCTCCTGGTGAACACCTTTGCACTGACAAACCAGAATCTCCTCTGTCCTCCTGACTGCCTTTGGTCTCTAAAAAAGAGCCAGCACACACTAAAAGGTTGGAGAAACAGATTATATTTTTAAAGTGCAACATATTTTTTTCCTCTGATTCAAAACAGCAAATGTTAAACTTAAAGACTCTTCCTAGTGCATGTTAGTGACAGGCAAAGCTCCCAGAGGGGTGACTGCCTTCAAAGACAGGTAAATGAGGGCCCATATAAAACAGCCAAGTATTGATGTTGTAGTAAAATTCAAGAAAAACACATTGGCAGACAAGTAAATTTGTCACTAATAATTTAATGTAATTTCCCTAAAATGGAGGTAATAGGTACTCGGGGAATACACCTCCAGGGTTTACATCAAATGTGCCTGTGGAAAATTGTGAAATAATATTTTTTTTAAATGTAGATGCTTTGGCTGACATGTTGGTTTATGATGAAAATCACTCTCCTGAAATGATAAAGGGGAGGGGAAAATATCAGCTCCCAAACACACCCAACTTGTGTCTTGCCAGAGCATCCCAAAACAACACCTGGGAGCCAGAGGATGCTGAGCTCGTTTCCTTGGGGCTCCTTTGGGCCCTTCCAAGGCTGGAGTGCCACTCCCAAGCACTCCCACAGACGTGGGCCAAGGCCACTGAAAGTATTGCAGCATTGCAGAGCTGTCTGCAGACAAGGGACAGCTCAGCTGTGTTCATTGCATCCATACCACCAGGAGCCAATCAAGTCTAAAAGTTTCATTTTCCCTAAGTGTTAATGCAAGATTTTTAGCCCAGCTCCTGTGAGTGTTCACTTTGTACCTGCAGGATGGTGCTGGATGCTGCTGAAGAGCCCTTCTCAATTATCATGTGGTTTCTATAAATGTTAAACAATACTTGACTCACATAGGTGAAATTCAGAGAAAGAAAAAACAGGAAAGAAGTCTCACTATTACTTTGCTGCTCCAGATAGAGCCACTTCTGGTTATAAACTGAAATTTCACTGTGCAGGTTTAATATGGGAAAGGCTTGGGTTTTTTCTAGGGCAGTAAGAAAACAGGGAAGGAAAATAAAAGAAAATAAGAAAGGAAAAATGCATCTGCCACAAGCTCAGATAGTGACAAAGCAGGAAAGGGAGCCCAGGGAAGGACAAATGAAGTGGTTTGAAAACCAAAACTCCATCATATTCCATAAAATTAAGATCATTGATTAAGTTGTGAGTAAATTTTAATGTTTGGGGGCTTTCTCAGTTCATGGATTTTCTTAGTTGGAGTTTCACAAACCTTTAGGTTTTGTGTAGGTTTGTCTGGCTTTTTTCTAGAAATTATTTCCTTGTTTTGAATCTCACAGTTGGGCTGCACAGAGAATTAATATCTAAAGCTACAAATTATTCTAGTGGAAGTGAGAATACAAACGGATACTTAACTTCTGAGCTTCAGAGTTTGGTAGAAAATGAAATAACGTATATTTCTAGCTACTTGGTAATGTTTGGATCTTATTTGTCTTCTGAAACAGAGACTGATTGGAAACTTGTCCTAACTAAAAAGACCAATATCTGATCCTTAATTTCAGCAAATGCAGAAAAAAGATGGAAAAGATCAGATGGGACATGTCCTGGTGGCTTGGAGGAAGGGAAGAATTAGGCTGTGAATTGTTTAGACCAGGTTTTTTTCCCAGTTTTACAGTAAAATTACTGAAGAGGGATCAAATTCTGGAGTAAAATCTGTGAATATAATTGGAAAGAACAGATTTGTAGTCCCAGAAAGTGATAAAAAACCAAGCAAGCCCCCCCACCCCGATTCCCTCCAAGCCCACAAATGGCAGCTTTTCCTCAACATTACAGAGCACAAAAAAGGTCCCAAATCTCCCTCAGCTGAGGTAAATTCTGGTCAGTAAAAATCCCACTGGCATCCTTGTCCTGATCCCCAAACACGGCCCAGAGGAGCCCTGCAAAGAGGAACCCCAACCTCCCCTCCCACCCACGGGCGCTGCTGTGCTTGCTGGGCTGCTCTGAGCACGAGTTCAGCACAGAGGAGAACTCTGGCACCTCTCAAACACAAAACACCCACAAATTTCTGAACAGACAGAAAAAAACATCTTTTTTTGCTTCTCCATCGCTGTTTAGCTCTGGAGGATTAAAACAACAAACAATACAGAGAAAATTCCCAGCTGCTGTGGTGAGAGCAGCAAAGCCAGACATCCAGATTCAAAGGATTTTTCTTCTTCTGTGAGAAAACGTCTCTTTAAAATTGCATTACTGGCATTTATGATTCATTCTGCAAATAGTAAGGCTTCCCCGTATAAATCTGAAATTCATTTCAGATATTTTGAGTTTAATAAGGATAAAGGCACCCCATTTTTCACAGCAATAAAGAAAGATGCACCTGCCAGGAGCCTGACCAGGGAACAGACTGGGAGATACTCGGTAAAGTTAAAACCAGAAAAAAAAAAGTATTGATACAAAAAGAGGGCTCATCTATCATTTCATACCAAAAGATGGGTGTCATATGATGAATTTAAAACAATAAAAAAGCTGCTGGTTTTGCTTCTCCAGATCAGGAGAATCAGGGGAGCAGCAGCAGAGATTCTGTAAGCTGTGACAGGCAATGAGGTGCAGCTCAGGTGTGAATGGGCCCTGCCAAGGCTCTTTGGCCAACAACCTTTATCTAATCAGAAACTGAAGTGTTTTGTAAGAGTTCATAAACTATTTCATTACATTTTTCCAGCAACAGATTAATTAGTCTTAAATCTGACCTGCCCTTTGTGCCTTTCATCTGTTCATTTTCTCTGCTATTTCTCTGCTCTCCCAAACAGCCTCTCTTTAGTACCTCCCTGGAGCACATCCCTGCACCCACACCCCTCCCAACACCTGCAATCCCTCTTCTGTCCTGCCCCTGCACCCTCAGGGCCATGAGAGCACTCCTGCTCTTCCAGGAGGCTGAGGGGAACACACCACCATGGTACAACTCTGGGGAACACACCACCATGGTACAACTCTGGGGAACACACCATCGTGGTACAACTCTGGGGAACACACCATCATGGTACAACTCTGGGGAACACACCACCATGGTACAACTCTGGGGAACACACCACCATGGTACAACTCTGGGGAACACACCATCATGGTACAACTCTCAGCTACTCAAAGGCAAAGCTATCAAGATAGAAGAGATTATAAACTCTGATTTTAAGTAATCCATAAGTGAGGAGCATTTTACTTATAACACTTTTAGTTTCTAAATTTTGTTGCTTACTCAACAAACCACTGAGGTAATTTAGGTTAGTATGAACCTTGCAGAGTATTTAATTACTCCTCTGACTGCTCTCTAGTTTTCCATAATATTTTGTGTATGAATCCTTCCCAGAGATGAAGATTGTACAACAGCAGCCTTTGATACACAGAGACACCAGCCAGGAAATTGGAAGTCCAGGCTGAGCTTCATCCTTCATTTACACCACAGCTGAGAGGGGGAAAGCAGAGACACCGAGCTACGGACAGGGAATGGCTTAACTTTTAATTTCCTGCATGTTATCATTTTAAATAGGAGCCTTGCTGTTATTTAAATCTGTCAGAGAGAGGCAGAGGGAGGTAAGAAAAAAGAAAGAATATGATTTCTTTGAGGAACAGGAGCTGGATAGTCAAAGTCATTTGCTCCAGAAGAAAAAAGCAACCCCAAGCCAACAAACCCCCAAAGCCAAGCCCCAAGGGGCACTGGTTTTCTGCAGCTCTGCTGGATGAGGTCAGATGGTGCCAAAGAGCAGCTGCCACCACTGAAGGGAAGCTGAGGGCCAGGTTCCACGTGCAGGGACACCCAGAGCCCCCCGTGCTCAGCCCTGCTCCCCTGGGAACCAGGAGTCTGCTCACACTGCTGACAGCCCTGATCAGCACCTGCAACACCTCCAGAGCCAGGTTTCCAGCGATACAGAAGCTAAACACTGTGAGAACATCACAGGAGCCAGCCCTTGGGAAGCCCAAAGTCCTGCCATGAGCCAGGAGATCCCCGTGCTCTCACAGGAAATTCCATTCACGCTGGTGTCTGCTTGGCAGGTGCCCCCAGCTCTGGTGCCTGGGAAGGTTGGACACCAGAGCCCTCAATGCCCAACTCGTGGTGCTGTGGCTGGGCAGAGCTGAGGGCTCTCCCACGAAAACAATCCATACCGAGCTGTATTTGAGAACTCTGTCACTCATCCAGTGTTTCAATACCCCGGTCTCACAGGAGAATGAAGGATGTTCATTTGCAAGCTAAAGAGTTACAGATTGGTTCTGAAAAAAGTATGAGAGACTGTAAAGGGAAACTTTGGCACTTGATCCCTTCGTTTACAAAGTTAAGTAAGAAAAGTAGGAAAAAGGAGAAGCAATCCCTGCCAAAACAAGGAAGCCTTAACAGCTTTCCATGGACATCACAGCAGCTGCAGCAGGTGAAACGGGACGTTGAAGCCCCAGCACAGGGAGATAGTTCAGGCATGGCTCTGATTTATTTCCCTCTCCTGCACAAAAGTGCTGACATACATCTCCAAGCACATTTTGACATATGAATGCACACTAGACCATTTACTCCATAGGTAATTGTACAATTTCCACTGGAAGACAATTCTCGGGTCTTGGTGAAGGGATCCTTTTAGCAATGGATGACACCTGAATAATTAATTATTCCTCCCCATTCTACCTATCTCAGATCCAGGAGTCAATTTCTCCTCCAAACACTGCCTGGTATTTTTCAGAGCTCATTTTTGTTATTAAATTGATTTTCTGGATCCTATTCCTTAAATGTTGTATCTTTCAAAGGCTGGGAATGTTTCGTGTCCTGAATCATGTGAACATGGAACAGTCTGTAGTTCCTGTCCAATAAAATGGGCAGGGAGGATGGCAGAATCTCACAGCAATAAAAGCTCATCAGTGTAGCTCTGATCTGGCTCCACTACATCAGCCAAATGAGAAGTTAATAAGGAAGATTTATGTCAAGAAAATTTAACAAAAATCATCATCCCACTTTGCTATGCGGCCCTTGATATTGCATTTTATTCTTTATTTATCAGCAGCAATGGCTCATATAAAGATTGACTGTGGAAAGAAATACAGCATGTTACGTTCCAAAAACAGGCTACACCATCGTGGTGTCACCACTGCTGAAGAAATTCACAAGCAGATACAGGAAAAATGTCCTTGCTTGCCTCGCATGTAGAGAGGAGAGACAGGGACAGCAGGGATGAGAACAGATAACAGGCAGATCCGTGGGAGCATCTGACATAACATATGCTGAGAGCACTGATCACTCGAGGACTCCAGCCAGTTAAAATCTCTTAACATCCCTGTTGCAAACCAAAGCTCCCAAAGCTCTCCTATCACTCTCTTCCTGAACACAGAAAAAATTGTTTCCTTTTCATCTCCAAGGAAGGCAGCGCAATCAAACCCTTCTGTGCCCCTTTTCCAAACCACCCTGGTGCTACTGCATCTTCAGTAGCACGAGCTGGTGATGGTGGGACAGCAAACACCTCAAGTACCACGTTCTGGGAGTGACATCTCTGAGGACAATGTGTGATGGAACAAGTGACCAAGGGCAGTGACAAGGGCAGGGCAGTGGGAGGGGTGCTGGCCGGACCAGCTCAGTGCAGTCACTGCATGGCAGCAACACGGAATGACCCCACAGGAGAGAGGACGGGCGCCGGGCCCTGACCCACCCCTGCTGGCCCCAGGGCTGCACACCCTCCCAGGACACCAACATGAACCTGTCATCAACCTGCACGTATGACCTAAAGCAAGTCACAGCAGCAGCAGGATTTCTGAATGAGCAGGATGACAAAGATGGAACATTTGTCCCTAACAGAAGGCAAACTCCCCCACACACCCAGCAAGGTTTATTTCTACCAAGGCAACTTTAACTGGCATTTCAAGTAGCACAGTCATATTTAGCTCCTGGCTTTGCACTAAGAAACACTGTCCAAAGTAATTGGCTTCCACACTGGAGAGCAAAGACAAACCATGGAGCATGTTTGGAAAACCTCAACATCTGGTTATAGTAATACCCTCATAAAGAGAGAATTTTAACTGACCCATTTCCTTCCGTCATTCCAAGCATCGGGAGGAGAGAGATGTCATCAACCCTTTTTTAGTCCTTTAACACCCAAGTGATCAACCCAACAGACAATGAAGTAAAAAGTCCAAGCCCTCAGCTGCTTGGTGGGAATGGCTGGCAGAGCATGGGAAAAGGGCTTTGTTAGTCTCCATCAGTGACTTCTGAAACAGAAATGACAACTCCTGATAATCTGCAACATTTTGAGGCGAGCCTTGTGAACGGGCTGCAGCACTGAGCATCACCTGGATAATTCCATGTGAATGGAAGAACTGGAGAACAGCAGAGCTGAAGCTGCTCCCCAGCACAGGAGCAGTGACAAAGCTCCTCCAAAGGACACAGCCACGGAGCCCGGGGCTGCACCAGCCACAGCTGCCACAACTAACACCTTTTTGTGCCAAAAAAATCCACTTTTTTAAAAATACCATATAAAATTATTTTTAAACACACCTGAGATTTGCAACACTGGGGTTCCCACCTGTGGCAAAACATTAGGGACATCAACAACTCGGAGAAATTTTCCAACAGGAAGGAAAACTGTGTGCTCAGCTCTTATCATTGCACTGCAGCACCTCCGAGGCTGGGGTTTTAGTAACTTTGAGCATTTTCAATGTTACTGATGGAATTCCCAAGTAAAACAGCCCTTTACTAGGGAGCAGAGGCCAAAGACTTCACAGCCTGAGAGCTCAGCAGACTCCCAAGGTACGTGGCTGTGGGGAGAAGGTCTCTCTTATCAGGCACAGAACAATTAAATTGGTACTCTTCATTTTCAAGTAAGTCCTGTATCTTTTTCAGCACCAATTTTACAATAAACATCTATGTATAATTTGCAAAGAGGGATTCTGTGCACTTACTAGGGTGCCCAACTGCTGTTAGCAACATTCCTAGAAATCTGCTCTTTTTTGTATTCTGAGGCTCTCCACTGCACTAAACCTGTGTGCACCAGCAGCATTTCCCTATTTTCTGCTTTCACTTCGCAAGACTCAAGAAATTGAAGACTGCTGGTGCCTAGGAAAAGAGTCAGCCCTTTTAATATTGTCTTCCACAGAACAGTGAACAAAGAAACCCATGCAATAATCTCTGCACCAAACCCACATTTCTACTTTGGCTGTTCCAGTTACACAGGAAAAAAACCTTTAAAATATCCAGCCTTGAAATTCCGGGCATTCAGTGACAGGGATCTCACGATCTCTAGAGATGCTGTTTTAGCAGACAAGGACACATGCTGCAAAAAACACGCATCTTTTATTTATTTACATCATACACAAATCAGGCTCCCGCTCTTTTCCTGTTTTCACAACTTACAGTTCTTTCTTTTTTTTAAATGAAGGCACAACTTTGGATTATCGAGTATTAAAATGTACATTAATAATAAAAGGTGACCGTAAAAATTATTTGGGTTTGTCACTAAAAGGGACCTGGATCCATCATTACTTATACAACATGAATTTTTTTGTTACCTGCAGATTTAAACTGTTTCATACCTGTTTGATTAATGGGTTGACTCTTATGTGATTCCAACTGGACCACAACAGATGTGAGTTATGTTTGGTTTTCTACTATGTGTTTTCTATGTCCTCTGTGAATTTTAGAAACAAATAATTAGTTCCAAAATAAAACTAAGAATATTTGAAGTTTACTAAGAAAAAAAAGCAATCTAAATTGGAGAATGATGAAATAAAGAAAAGGTCATAAGGTAAAATTCTGAGCCAATCAAAATCAATGTACTGATGGCAAAACTTGTATTTGCCCCACTAAGGTGACAGAATCACTCCAGAATTCCCTCCCTCCATGTCCCTGGCAGAGTCCAAAGGCAACACAAGCACCCAAAGGCTTCACTGAGATCTGCTCACATTTAACCCTGACAGTCAGAGTGATTTTTCATTCTTTAATTTAAATATTTCCTTTTTTTTTTTCCCCATATCAACCAAATAAATTACTTCTCCCTCAGGACTCTGTACAAGCCAAGTGGGCAAGTTCAGCTTTTTCTGTCTGCATCAGTCCTTTAAATTGATTTTTTATATTTTAATGAAAAAACCTCCCTCCCTGAGTTAATTTCTGGATGAGGGTTTGGCTCTCACATGAAAGGAGCAGCCCGGTGCACCCAATAAGGGTCTGTGTCATCCTCACAGAGAAATTTTGGACAAGGAACAGAAAATCTTCCTGATGTACCATGAATCTGCAAAAGCAGATCACAAAGGAAATTCTTTTGAAACCGTAAATTGCCAGAAAGAACAACGAGCATTTTCTCAGCTTATCTGTGGGCAAAATAAAACCTTTTTATGAAATAATAAATTCTCAAGACAATTCTTGCACACTGGTTTGCAGCACAGAAAATACCAGAATATGCACATCCTTCACACTGGGCACTGACGAATTCCCAAGAGCCTTCACCAGGTTTTCCAGCAATGATAAATAAATGTGATTTTTTATATTTTATGTACGTGTATCCAGAGCACACCCACCCACAAGTGCTCTCTCCGTGTGGAAAAGCAGGACTGCTTCAAAAAAAAAAAAAAAAAAAAAAAAGCTGTTTTTTCTTTCTGACAAACGGGCATGAAATAAGAGGCCGACATCTGCCTCTGCAGGTCATTCCAGTCAGGCTGCTGCGTGTCAGAATTCCAACTGCTCCATCCATCAATGGCAGCCCAAAAATTAACGTAGCTTGGAAACTCTGCAGCAAGACAGTAACAGCCCAATTGAAAGGCTGACCTTCGGAGAACGGCAGGCTAAGATGGAAAAATTATTTCATGCCCTGTACCAAAGCCAACACCACAGTTCAGAGGGATTTGCAGTTAATTTTTTTAGTTATAAAATCAGGTTTGCTGGTGAACAGCAGTGAAACTGCAATACCAGATAAGGAAACTGTTGTAAAGGCTTTTAATTTCGAAGGCATTATCAATTACATCCATAGAGATACACTTCCATGGCATTCAGGATTTTAATTTCTATGAATTACTGATTAATTTTTTTTTAAAGCATAACCTATTCAGTGTTATAAACAACACTGTTTTCTTAGTGATCGATTGGGTAAAAACTATAGTTGATTAGCCTGAAGAATTTGATTGAAACAGGCTGCAATTTTTGCCAAATACACACTTTCAGGTCCAATTAAACCAAGCAGACAATCTGTTTTAAAATAAATCCTCAAAATTGCAGTCTTGAGTTATTTCACGCAGGAGTCGATCACAGAAGTTATTTAATAACCCAGACAAACCCGTGCCCAGCCCAGCTCAGAGGAGCCTTTCCCCTGCCAGGCTCCACCCCGGCCCATGGCAGATTAATCCCTGTGCTAAATCACCTGCTAATTGCTCCATGAGCTAATTGAACTGGGAGCTTAATAACACACAAATAGCAGAAATACCATATAGCTTAAAACTTCAAGTAGTTCAATAAAATTGAACCAATTACGAAGAAAATTCAAATAATCCAATAAAGTTGCCGGATCCCATTTTAAATGTGCATCCCAAACTTTTAGGAAGTAATTTCTTTTTCCCAGGCCTTTCTCTGGAGATCACGGAAAAAGCTTACTGAGCGTTTTCTTCCCTTACAGAGTTTTTCTAATGTTACAAAACATTTTCCTCCTTACACAGGTAGTTAGTTCTGCAACAGCATCAAAGACCCCAAGAAATCTGGAAGATGTAATTAAGTTAGGGCAGAACGGAGAGCCTCAGTGTCTGAGTTTGCCAAAACAATAACACACGTATATTTTGTTTTATACAAAACCAGACACAAGTATTATCCCCTTCAGAATATTTACTGGCAAACAAGGCCCCCAAAGCAGTCACAGAGCTGATTTCTTTCACCATGGTACAATGATACAGAGAAAAATTCCAGGATTTTGAGAGACAACCACCACCCAGATTTTAGATTTGATGAGACAAGTTTGGTTGACCGTGTTGGGAAAGATAAAACTAAAACCGCTCCCTTATTTTTTTAGTGCAATAAAAGATTTAATTGCCCCGTTTGCACAATAATTTACCAATAAGCCATGGGCCAGAGCCTTGCCCAGAGCAGCCGTGGCTGCCCCTGGACCCCTGGCAGTGTCCCAGGCCAGGCTGGGCTTGGAGCAGCCGGGGACAGTGCAAGGTGTCCCTGCCATGGCAGGGATGGAGTGGGATGGATTTAGGTCCCTTCCCACCCAAACCAGCCTGGGGCTCTGGGAGAAGGAGCCGACTGACAAATCTAAAATATCTTGGCCTGAGAAGTCCAGAAGCCAAAGCTGAGGAAACTCAAAGATTTACAGTGCAAAACCTGACTGGGTGGTGAGGAAGAACAGATTCTCCTCCTGGAAACAGCAGCATGAGCTGGGCCAGCACAGTATGGACTATTTCAATACAGATTTAAGGGCTAATACAGAATTAACCGGGCTCATTTAATGGCACACCCTATGTTAGCCAGGATGTCAGATTAGATGGTTTCACACTCCTTCCTGCCCTTCAAACGAGCCATCAATGAAATAATCCAGCAGCTGCCCTTCAGAGAGGTTCTCTCATGCTCTTGTGAAGGACCTGGGGTGGCCAAAGCTTCGCTCCCGGAGCGCTGCTCCTGCTCCTGGAGCACACCTGAGTTACCCCCAGAGAGCAGAGCGGGGTGCTGAGGTCCCTGCAGGGAGCTCAGCACCAAACACACACAGCAGCAAAGCTGCTGCACACCGCTGAGAAACAGGAAAAGTTCTAGTTATTCTAGGCCACCTGATTGGGATGAGCAATTACTTTCCACATTCTCTCTTCAGCTGAAAATTATTGGTTTAAGCTTAAAAAAAAAATCTGATGTCTTGTGTAAGAGTTTTAACAATTCCCAGTGACTGTGCAGACCTGAAAAAACCTTCTACTTAAATAATTATGATGTTTACAGTAGTAACAACCGTATGGAGTTCCTTGTAGTACTCTAGAATCTTATTCTTCAAATAAACTGTGCAATAATAACACACTGGAGAAACTGTGCCATTATCTCATTTCCATTAAACTAATGCAAATTATTTACTCTTTATTTTTGTTTTCCACAGAATTAATGCACATCATGAACTATTTTTAACCAGTCCTGAGACTTAACAATTTACACTCAGTTCACAGATTTCTTGCCAATGAATTGGACTTAATGAATTCCAGCTACTTTAAGGGGAAAACGTTTTTGAACAATCGTTACACCAAGGGAAGGTGTGGAATGTCCTCTACTTCTTTTGAAGTAACAAAAGCTGCAGTCATCGTCCTTTAAAGGAAACTCTCCAAACTTTAATCTGCAACTGAGTAGGACTATTCTGAAAAAAATAAGTGTTCATCCCTGTCTGATGGACTCTTCCCAGAGGGTCCCATGGGAGGAGCGTGTTTGACTGAGACCCTGATTCCCAGACAAGGAAAAGCCATAAACTTGCTCTGTGAGCAACACTGCTCTGCATCAGGGTAGGGCAGGGCCAACGCACGGCATGGGGGATGAGATGGAACCAAGGGTGCTGACCCACGGCATGGCCAATGGAACTGAGGGTGCTGACCCACGGCATGGGGGATGAGATGGAACTGAGGGTGCTGACCCACTGCATGGGGGATGAGATGGAACTGAGGGTGCTGACCCACGGCATGGCAGAGGGAACTGAGGGTGCTGACCCACTGCATGGAAGATGAGATGGAACCAAGGGTGCTGACCCACTGCATGGCCAATGGAACTGAGGGTGCTGACCCACGGCATGGGGGATGAGATGGAACCAAGGGTGCTGACCCACGGCATGGCCAGTGGAACCAAGGGTGCTGACCCACTGCATGGGAGATGAGATGGAACTGAGGGCAACCTTCGGAAAACATTATTGCCAATTTGTTTCCAAGCCGAGCAACAGAGCCCTGTTTGTTCCTGTTTGTTCCTCCCTCCCAGTCACACACCTGCACAATGGCACAAAGCTCTGCCATGGCCAGCTGGGCCACCTCCCATTCCCTACTTCTCCATTTTGGGGTTCTTTTAGAGAAGGGGCTGGGACCAGATTTGCTGCAGCACAAATACAGCTGGTGGTGCTCAGAGAATCAGTTTGGAAGTTTGTGCCTTGAGGAGGGCAACCTGAAGTCGAACAGCCGTCACCAGGATGAGGGTCTGCCATCAGCCAAAACCTTCACTCGCTGTCCCTGTCCCAGCACTCCTCAGTCTGTGTGCTACAACTCTAACAAAGGACACATTCTCCCCATTTCCAAAGCTTTTACACTCCTGAACTCTGGAAGGGAGGTCCCAGAGCTAACCAGACCTGGGCCAGGAGGAGCTGCCCTTTCCCCAGGACCCGTTCTGTGAATGTGCTGCTCTCACAGGAATCTCCAAACACGCTGCCTTCAGTTAGAGAAGAATGTCTCCTAATGCAATTAGCAAATTAACATAGTCTAAATATTGTGACTGCAGCTATTTCAAAGTGATCTGAAATTCACACGTACGAAAAGCACAAAAGGCAGGTGCCTGTGAACAAGCTCCAGCACTAACTGGTCCAGGAGTGTGCACACCCTCACGGGCACACCGGGACAGCACAGAACACCTTTGGATACTGCACAGAAAGGCATTTTCAAATATGAAGCCTGCTTTCTCTCTCTAACTTATTTCAACTCCCAGGCATTAAATTACCAACGTAGTATCAATGTCCTATCTTTAAAAGTGAGCCCGTTCTAGAGCAACAAACAGAAAATTATCCATGGCAGGTAACTGTAGGAAAAATATTACATAAAATCATATGTGCACTAACCTAAATTTATATTCACCTTCAATAATAATTACAACTACATATACTAAATGTTAACAGTATTGTGACTAGAAATGGTGTTCCAAATTATTGTTCTTTTAATTGGAAGCTTGGAAATGGGCTGGGGGAATGAGGGAGGCTGGTTTTCACTATCAGATGGGGGGATTCCCACGCTGCATTATGGTGAAAAACAGTGACAGCTCACAAGTGCTGCAGAGAGAGAAAGGACAGAAAACGTGCAATGATCCAGAGGAACACACAGGGAAATACAGGATACTTGTCTTTCCACAGTTACTCCATTGCTGGATACTAATTCTATCACAGAACGTCCTTTGGGATCAGCAGCAGGTGCCAGTGGCAGAGCAGTGCCCTGATGGCTGAGCTGGGTGTGCCCCACGGGCACAGGGGGTACCTGAGCTGGGTGTGCCCCATGGACACAGGGGTACCTGAGCTGGGTGTGCCCCATGGGTACCTGAGCTGGGTGTGCCCCACGGGCACAGGGGTACCTGAGCTGGGTGTGCCCCACAGGCACAGGGGGTACCTGAGCTGGGTGTGCCCATGGGCACAGGGGGTACCTGAGCTGGGTGTGCCCATGGACCAGGGGTACCTGAGCTGGGTGTGCATCGGGCACAGGGGGTACCTGAGCTGGGTGTGCCCATGGGCACAGGGGGTACCTGGGCTGGGTGTGCCCCATGGACACAGGGGTACCTGAGCTGGGTGTGCCCCACAGACACAGGGGGTACCTGAGCTGGGTGTGCATCAGGCACAGGGGTACCTGAGCTGGGTGTGCCTGTGGGGCACAGGGGTACCTGAGCTGGGTGTGCCCATGGACACAGGGGGTACCTGAGCTGGGTGTGCCCCACAGGCACAGGGGGTACCTGAGCTGGGTGTGCATCGGGCACAGGGGTACCTGAGCTGGGTGTGCCCCATGGGCACAGGGGTACCTGAGCTGGGTGTGCCTGTGGGGCACAGGGGTACCTGAGCTGGGTGTGCCCCACAGGCACAGGGGGTACCTGAGCTGGGTGTGCATCGGGCACAGGGGGTACCTGGGCTGGGTGTGCCCCATGGACACAGGGGTACCTGAGCTGGGTGTGCCCATGGGCACAGGGGTACCTGAGCTGGGTGTGCCCCATGGGCACAGGGGTACCTGAGCTGGGTGTGCCCCACGGGCACAGGGGGTACCTGAGCTGGGTGTGCCCATGGGCACAGGGGTACCTGAGCTGGGTGTGCCCCATGGGCACAGGGGTACCTGAGCTGGGTGTGCCCATGGGCACAGGGGTACCTGAGCTGGGTGTGCCCCATGGGTACCTGGGCTGGGTGTGCCCCACGGGCACAGGGGTACCTGGGCTGGGTGTGCCCCACAGACACAGGGGTACCTGAGCTGGGTGTGCCCATGGGCACAGGGGTACCTGAGCTGGGTGTGCCCCACAGGCACAGGGGGTACCTGAGCTGGGTGTGCCCCACAGGCACAGGGGTACCTGAGCTGGGTGTGCCCATGGGCACAGGGGTACCTGAGCTGGGTGTGCCCCATGGACACAGGGCTGCCCAGGTGGCCCCAGCGTGGCAGCAGCCAGGCCCGTGGTGTCACCTGCAAGCCCAACTGATGCACACTGAAATATCTCAGTGTTTGATTCTTCTTCTTGACAGAGAGCAGGGCTCCACTGAAAGCTCATTTAATAAAAATAATGCAATGCAAATGAACCTGAATCAGAAAAATTAGATTGATGGAAGTAGCTCGGTCGCTGTAATTACACAAGGTGTATTATTTCTTAAATTCTCTTTGCATTAAACATATACCATACATTTATCAAACATAATTAGCAGTTTAGGTGACAAGGATTTGATTTTTCTCCTGCAACAAAAAATCCTTCTACATGGGTATATACATCTGAAACGTAATATGAACATTTTCACACTATCATTGTTTGCTCCTCAAAGAGAAATTCCATAAAATCAAAGAACCAGAGAGGAAATACCATGTGGGACTTACAAAGCAGAAGATGAGGAAGATGGCCAGGTCAGCCTTCTGTGGATTTCATGAGCATAAAACAAAATTAAATCAGTCCCAGTTTTGAAGGCTGTTAGTCAAATAAATCATATTTGAAATCAAAATAATTTATGATACCCCAGATTTCCCTTATAATCAACCTTTAGTTTTTTCAATTATAGGAATAAATTGATGAAAAAACAGCAAGAGAAACAGAAGATACAAACGAAGCTTGACAAAGTCGAATTTCCAACACAACTAAGATAATCAAGTTTTTTCCCTCTCTCAGTGCTTCTTGGGTGTTTTGGACTAATGGGGAGCTTTGTTTAGGTTTTGGGTAGTCTGGAGTGGTTTTTAAACAGTTTCACAGAAAATAACTGTATCAAAATAATGGCAGAATGCACTTTCATTTTTTTCTCTTCAAATCCCCACGGACTATGTGGGGACCTCAAGTCAAAAACCTTCACTTTAGAACAATAAATAAATAAACCCGCTAAACCCTTCCCAAGGCTGGTCAACTGTAGCATAAGTAATGCAAGAGGCTGAGAGATGCCAGATAAATTTGATTACTATAAAAGATGGGAATATGTTTCTTTCCTCAGAGAATTCACAAAAAGGGGTCAAAAACAAAGCAGCACTGAAAGCCAACAACTTCATTTTGCCAGCAACTCAAGGCGAAAATACAATACAATTCCACGGGAACGTTTTATCACATCGGTGCAGACACCTCCTAATCTTCTATTTCTGAAAAAGGAAAATAGCAAAGATAGAGTCCAGGCAAAATGGGGCTCTTCTTTCTTTTCTGGAAAAGGCACTCTGATTAGTATATCAATTTAGCAAAGAGTTCAAGAACTGTTTTCTTCTTTCACCTGCTACCAGTGTCACAGAGGCTCTAACACATTTCAGTTGGAAAAAAATAATCTTACACTTCATGTTATTCTTCCAATTTGTCAGATTACCAAATCATTTATCTCAAATGCATTCAGGAGCATCATCAGGAGAAATGACCCATCGTCCTTTCCTTGTTAAAGAAAAACAAAGTCCTGACTCGGTGTTAATTGTTCCAGCCCTGAGTAATGATGAAATCCAGAGACCCCCACACACACACTGTTCCCTAAGACATGGTCCTGATTTCACATTTTTCCTCTGTAAATAGATGAGCTCCTGCCAGCTCTGTTACAACTGCACCAGTACTTTGCAAACCTCTCTGGAGTCACTTTTCCTTTGCATGTCTGAGAGCAGCACTTGATTTTTTCACAAGCACATCATGTTGGTGGCACAGTCGTACCACAGTCAGCTCCTGGCCCCTCCTCCTGAGAAAACTCTACCCTTCCAGTCAGAAAAGCCATTCTTACTTGAATCTATTCCATTTCACCTTATTTTCACCACTTCTTCAAAGTCATCCAGTTGTTCTCATTTAACATCCCCAACTGTCACTCCATTAATAGCATCTCCGAGCTCTGGGTCTTCAGCCCAGTCCCAGTAACCCACAGGTAACTTACATAGAAGAGTTACAAATAAGATGTATAAAAGAAGGTTGATCTTTGAAGAACAAGTAACTTCCAGACACTGATAAATTCACTTTAGGCACACAAACAAAAAAGCATTTTGCACGGGCTGACAGCACCAGTTGCTCTGCAGGACTCAGGACAGGCTTGCAGCACTTTTTGTGGGTATATTTTTCAGAGACTAAGATCCACACCCAAATTTGTTCCAGACCTGTTCAGATTCAGTATTAAATGCTTCACAGTAATCAAGCAGAGTCTTTTACTGTGTCAAACAATTTCATTTAAAAAAAAGGTTGGCTATCTGATTATTCCTGCTATTGCTTCTTATTTTATCATGGTCTACTACAGAATCGCCCTGCAAATAACACATAACTTCTTATTTCCTTTTTTCCATGGTAGATGCATTCCAAACCCCTCCACTTCAAGTAAAGCAAAGTCTAATTAATATTTGTAGTAACACATACAAAATACTATCTGCAGTAAATGATCTTAAAGCTAACCCCCTCATTTTCACCCTCTAGGCCAGAAGAAGCCCATGGCCCGGCACAAAGAGTGGTTTCCTCAGAACTGAACGAGTGTCAGCACAGAACAAACACCCCCAAGGCAGCAGCACTTCCCCAGGGCTCCCCCCGAGCCAAGCAGGGCACACAGGAGGGGCTGGAAGCAGCCGGTGCCACGGCCCAGCCAGACACAGCTGGGACCCTGCTGGGGGAGACCTGGATGGAGCCAGGAGGGCACGAGGGGCTGGGCTGGGCTGGGGGCACACCCAGCACCAGGGGATTCAGGGGTTGTTCAGCACTTCACTGCTTTTGCACTTCTGCTCTGACAGGAGAGCTCACCAGCAGTGAAATGCAACTGCATGCACCCGTCAGGCAATTCAGAAACCCCGGGTACTGAATGAAGGAAACAATACTGAGGAACTCAGAAAAGGGCAAGACTGACTATCATGACAACAAACAAATCAGCTGCTGGCTTTTAAAGCCATCTACATGCTGTTCTCTTATTTTTTTTTCTTTCTAACCACTGAAAAGCTTGCTTGCATCAGCACAGCACAACAGCAGAGCTGGAAGGAAGTCTGTGCTTTTAGAGAGCAGAAACACAACGTGAATATGCCTAAAAAAACCCAAAAAACACAACAACAAAAACCAAAAACACCAAAGCAGGATTTATGAAAGTGTTCTCAATTTCTTCAGACACTGTGTTCTCCTTTCTAAAGAACCTGATGGCACAACATAAAAACTATTTCTCTTCCACTATTGTTTTCAATAATAACATAAAAATCCTGACCACCAGCAATTTAAAAACGTAACAAAATTCTCTGATAAGAGACTTGGAGACTTAAATATGCAAAGACTACACAGAAAGGGTGCTGAAAGGGCACTTCTCTAGAACACCTATAAAATTAAAATGCAAAAGTGTATGCAGTTACCTGTGCACAAACTCCTTAAACTCTCAAAATTACATTTTCAGACTGGCACAGATGTATCAAACTCAACTGCTAGGAAATACAGATGTTTGACTAACAGGATAATGTTACTTTGGATCCTTGTGTGTCTCACTGAAAACACCTTATTTTTCCCTACAGGAGCCCCACCATGAATTGCAGGGGACAGTTTGGGTGACGAAGCTGGAAAAAGAGAATGTTCTGTCTCTGTTGGTGCCCTGGAGTTCCTGCTCTGTGCCAGCCACGCAAATCCATCCCTCCCCCACAGCCTGCACCCTGCTTTTCCAGCGGGTATCGCTCTCACTCCACCTCTCAAACAAACCGCTGCACTCCTGCTCTTGAATCCCATCGTTCAACTTTGAAAATTCGCACTTCAGGACAGTTCAAAGCAGCCTCAGCAGCACCCTCACACCCACATGGCATTCTGTCAAGTGGTGCTGCTCAGGCTCACAAACCCACACAAACCCAGAAAACTGCCTTAGGATATTTATTGATGCACCATCTTGAAAGATTTTTCTAATGAATTTTGTTGCTGTGAAAGACTTCTGCCTTTGAAAAGCCGAAGAGTTTTATAAAAAAATTAGAAGTTGGCATTTCTGAAATATTATTAGAAAAACTTGAAGAACCTGGTCTAGGGGAAGGTGTTCCTGTCCATGGCAGGGGGTGGAAGGAGCTGATTTTTGAGGTCCCTCCCAAGCCAAAACAGCCTGTGAGTCTCTGAAATAGCCTCTGCAGCAGCGATTTCACAGACATCAATGGCTCTGCTCGCCCTGTGCATCAGACAGGAATTTTTCATTTCATACATCATTTAAAACTTGCTGCAGTGATTCCACAAACCTGTCTACAAGCACCTTCTTCCTTCCCAGCCCCCTCCAATTCAGATTATTTCGGCCAAAAGTGAACACACAAGTAGACTAGCATAACACAGACAACAGAGAAGCAAAGCAACACTTAGCACTAGGTAAATGAAGAGAAAGACCTGGTACCCTCAAACAATATTGCATCTTCTACTTGAATACATCAAAAACAATTACACTGACTACATCATCAGTATGTATATTACCCCAAACATCCCATAGCAAGCAATCAGCGTTAGCACACACACATTTCAGTACTTTTAAACACAGATTTGCATTTATAGCACATTTTCAGGAATTCCTCTCCCAGGACAGTGTAAGATTGTGGACAAAACCTTCTCTTCCCAAAACCACTTGTTCAGACCTCCATATTCTGGAGCCATTTACACAGACAGATCACTGACTGCTGCAGCCCAGATAATTATCACAATTATTGCTACATTTATTATTTCTGGAATAGGCCTTCAATGAGATAAGTTCTGAAAATACAGAATTCCAAAACCTTCATGCAAAGACTTCAACTCACACTGTGGCCACAATTCACATATCTCCAGACTGAGAGCTGAAAGTCAGACAGCTTTGACCAAAAACTCATTGAAACAAAGCTAAAAACTCAGTGTGGAAATCCAAAGCTCGAGGTTTACTCACCATTTATGAAGGACTTCTGAACTGCAGCATCTAACACAGGACACTCACTGCCTGGGCGTTAATTCAGTAATTCCTCTTCTCGTTCAGGATAAATCCAGAAAGTAGCTGGCACAAAGAAATGGAAAATACACATTTAGCTGGGTTGGATGTGAACAAACAGAATTTCTTCTAGTCCATATGACTAAAAAAATCTTCCATAACATCCTTCTTTTCAGTTAACACCAAAACACTTCTGTAAGTGCTAGGAAAAAAACCCTTTGATTTAAAGTAAAATAAAAGACAAGGTACAATGATTACCTGAATATTCCTATTACTTTTAATACATGTGAATTTCAAAATGTGCTAAGTCACAGCACTCAAATGTTCTTGAGACAGGAGAATTTTCAGCACAGTACAGGAACACAAGGAAATGTTAGAAAATCTAAGACCACTCAATGACAGCCTCTGGAAAGCTTCCCAAATTACTTGTCCCCAGTAACCACCCACAGAATGAAAGATTCTACTAACCCTGAATAAACACCAAGGGTTCTCCAGTTCCATTTTGGCAGCCAGTGTGTAAATGTGCCAGTCTGTTCCCAGCTCAGGACCTGGAGAACACCAGAGCCAGCCCAAGGCAGAGACGCCCAGGTTGAGCAGCTTTTAGGGCACCTCCAGCCCCTGCCCCGTGCTGTGGCTACGAGGTCAGGCAGAACAGGGGACAGGCAGAACAGGGAACAGGCAGAATAGGGGACAGGCAGAACAGGGAACAGGCAGAACAGGGGACAGGCAGAACAGGGGACAGGCAGAACAGGGCACAGACAGAACAGGGGACAGACAGAACAGGGGACGGGCAGAACAGGGGACAGGCAGAACAGGGGACAGACAGGACAGGGGACAGACAGAACAGGGGACAGGCAGAACAGGGAACAGGCAGAACAGGGGACAGGCAGAACAGGGGACGGGCAGAACAGGGGACAGACAGAATAGGGGACAGGCAGAACAGGGAACAGGCAGAACAGGGGATAGGCAGAACAGGGGACGGGCAGAACAGGGGACGGGCAGAACAGGGGATGGGCAGAACAGGGGACAGGCAGAACAGGGGACGGGCAGAACAGGGGACGGGCAGAACAGGGGATGGGCAGAACAGGGGACAGGCAGAACAGGGGACAGACAGAACAGGGGACAGGCAGAACAGGGGACAGGCAGAACAGGGGACAGGCAGAACAGGGCACAGACAGAACAGGGGACAGACAGAACAGGGAACAGACAGAACAGGGAACAGGCAGGACAGGGGACAGGCACCGTGCAGGTTCCTCTGGCACTGCTCCCACGGGCTCTCCTGCACCCAGCAGCCAAAGGCTGCCACCCGTTACGCGTCACAAAGTAAAGATCCATAGCTCTAAACTGTTCCGCTTCATCATGAACTTCTCAACTCTCCAATCAATACAATATTGAGCAATAAACAACAAGCCAGAAATATTCCTGAACAGAAAAGCCAAGGCCACCCTTATTCAGAACTGTGAATCGTGCAGCTCACACGTTTTCCAACATAAGTTCAGAAAGTAAAAATCTCATTAAAGCTTTAGCCAAAATTTCTAATTCATCAAAGGACCATGTTTTGAATACCAATGAATTTCATGAAAAAGAAGCGCGCTTTTTTTCTTGTCTGCATGTCTGTAAAATCTCTCTCAGGTTACAAAACCAAATCTGATGACACTGAAAAGTCTTTCAGGAACAAAGACAGACGAGTAAAACAACCACCAGATCTCTTTAATTCCATGCAAAAGTGTCAACAGCAAAATCACTGCATCTCTGCCATAGCAGAATATTAAATAGTTCATTAATATCCATTTTCCCTTCTTCTCTTTTCAGAGGCTACTAAAATTGTTTCTGTTTGATTTTACATGAGTGAAACTCCTCCCAAATGAAACAGGTACAAGGATCTTGAAAGAACACTCAAGTGCACATCACTCAAGCCCTTGGCAGGCCTTATCTCTGCGAAACAACAATAGCATCCCACTAATAACAATGACTTGCTTAACTATTCATTTTGGTAAATAATGGAACTGAAAATTATCTAGTGATGGATTTACACTTTTACAATGCATCTCGGGATGAAAATGAATAGGGACGGAGAAATTGTGTGTGTTACAATGGCTGACACCACAACTCCAGACCCCGCCTGGCTCCACAGAACACACGAGCTGCAAATGTGGCACTGCAGTTCTCAGCATTTCACCTTTGTCTAGTTCTACTGTCAGACATCCTATATCCATTATTTGTATTACAGAAGCACTTACAGATGCCAATTAAACCCAAACACAGCTGTATTAGGCAGAAATGGTATGAAAATCACAATGGGTGTCGTAGCCATTTTAATTCCAACCGTGATTTAATAAATTGTCATTCCTCAGATATTCCTTCTTTTATCAGTTACCACAGAATTGAGCATATTAGGGTTTGTATTTGAGGGAGCACTAACAGAATGGCCTGGGCAGCCTTTTTAGCCCTTTTTAATTTGAAAACCATATCCATATTTCCAGTGGGGGCCCAGAGGGACAAAGCTTGGTGACATGAGGCTTGCTCTCCTTCACCACCTTCCCTGAGGAGCCCACGGAACCCCAAGATCATGTGGACCACCAGGTGAAAAATCAGAATATTTGGAGGCAGGAAGCTGACAAAGGCAACAACTTTTGTGGAAGCAATGGGAACCACTAAGTTTCTCTTTAAAAAGTTAAAGATTACTTTGTGTTTAAGTAACAAATGGCAAGTGTTTACCTGTGACTATTAGTTCTCTCCTAGGGAGTTTATTATAAACAGTATTTCAAACACAGGACTTTAAGAGACAATGTATAAATATTTTAAATGGTAAAATATAGGTGCTGGCTCTTTTTTTGTACTATGTCCAGAAAATTTGCACAAACACATCAAATTCTCCACCTAGGGAATTTACTTTATTGTTAAGTTTGCATTTAAAACAAATGTACATGACCTATTTTGGGGCTAATATAACTAAAAGGAGCCTATTTGTTGTTTATTATTTATAGAAGATTCACTTCAGATTAGGCCTTTTGCGGACGTGTGTCTCTGTGTGGCATCACAGAGCATCTCCAGATCTCCCCAGCACTAAAACACACGAGGAAATGACAAGTTAGGATGGATCCAGTACACAGAGTGTTTTATGAAAGCCAAGATTAAAAGCTGGTTTTTCCCTCCTCAGAAAGGCCACATGAAAGAGCCGCTACCCTGGGTAATGCATTGACCTTCTGGGGCTGATAATGACAAGTTCAAGTTCCTGGAGTTGGGGAAGATGTGGGACTAAAGTAAGTGCACTCAAGCAACGAGTCCGTCTGCTCTGTTAGAATCCCACTCACAAACCAGCCCCATGCAAAGAAAGAGCAAAACAGTTTAAATTTTTTTATTTATATAACCCAGGAGTTTTTCTACACCATCAGCATGGTTCAAAACTGCTTTCTTAGAGGCTTCAATCTAAGGCACTGATGGTTTCTTTCCATTTTAATAGAAAACATGAAATTATTTCATATAAAAGGTGTCAAATTTATGAAAATAGAGATGCAAAATTGCTGCTCACGTCTAAAATTTTGCATTTTCAGCTTTTTCTTGTAAACAGAGAAAGAGTAAAACATGGTCAAATCATATCCATTCTGTAAGAGATAAAACATCTCTTTTAAAACTTCTGGAAAATCAGAAATTCATTTTTATACGACAACTAAGAAAATAACAGATTTGACAGGAAGCCTCTATGCCTACCATAGTCATTAGTTTTGTACAGTTTTTTTGTACAGTTTTGTGGGTCCCAGTGCCTGGAGCCCTTCAGGGGCAGAGTGAAACTCCTGCAGGATGCTGCTGGCAGGAGTGAGGCACAGCAAAGCTCCAAGGCTGCACGAACCCCGGAGCTGGCACTGCTGATGGTACATGGTACAAGTACTGCTGCACTCATACAGCCGAGTGGTAGCACACTGTGCATTTTCAAATATTTATATTTCAAATTACACTGTGATATTACAACCTTTACATCTTTGTTTAAGTTATGTAAGACAAAAAAATAAAGGCTAAAACAAATGCTATGACTCCAGTTGGTGTAAATCAACATGTACATCATCAGGTTTTAATCATCAGCTCATGCCAAATGGTTTACATTGAAAGATTCATGCCAGGACAGGCTGTGAGCACAAAGGGAATAAAATCATTCCAAAATAAATTCCCTTCTAAATTTTGCTCTAAATCAGTATTTCTAATTTCTTCCTCCTCGCCCCCAATTACATCTCATCTCAGAAACATTAATTTATTTAGAAAGAGAAATTAATCACGGGCATCTCTAAAATCCTGGGTGATTCCAGTCCAGTCAATGTTCGCCGATTTTTGCCTTCCCTTAGAAAACACGGTGATATTAAATACAAAACCCCACACATTCAAAGAACACTAACATTTCTGAAACAAGATCTCGAGCTGAAGTTCAGAAATTGCTATAATTAAACTTGTCCAGGAAGACAGATTAAGGTCAAATATGTCTATTAATTTTGGGTATCCAGTCTAAGCCACCTTAGACTTGATTTTTTTCCCTTTGAAGCGCAGCGTTTCCCAGCATTTCCCAGGATCCTGCCCGGTGTGCAGGGCGGTGATGTCTGTGCAGCGGCACAGGAGTCCCCTGGTGCTGGAGGAGTTTCGGTGCTGCCCCCGAGCCCCGCTGCTGGCCCGGGCGCTGTCCCAGTGCTCCCAGCCCGCAGGAACTCCTCCCGTGCCGAGCCAGAGCAGCCCGTGGCTGTGTCCCTGCCCAGCGGGGACATCAGTGCTCGGCCATGGATGCCCCGGGCCGGCAGGGCAGGGCAGGGCGGGGCACAGCGTCCCACAGCTCGGGACCGGCCCCCGGTCCCTCTGCGGGGCCCTGTGCCCCCGGAGACAGCGCCCGGCTGCCGAGAACGGCACCGGAACGGCCTCGGCTGCTGGGCACAGCCCAGCGAACCAAAAGGAATGGTCTGGGTTGGAAGGGACCTTAAAACTCATCCTGTCCCACCTCGTGCCATGGCAGGAACACCTTCCACTGTCCCAGGCTGCTCCAAGCCCCAGTGTTCAACCTGGCCTGGGACACTGCCAGGGATGCAGGGGCAGCCACAGCTGCTCTGGGCGCCTGTGCCAGGGCAGGTTCCGTGCCCCTGTGCCACCCATCCGTGCCGCGGGCACCGGGCAGCCGCTCCCCTGCGGAGCCGCAGCCGCTCAGGCCGGGGCGGCAGCTCCCGGCGGGGGCCCGGGCCCTGTGCAGGGGCGGTGTCCCTGTGCCAGTGTCCCTGTGCCATTCCCCGTGTCCCTGTGCCGGTGTCCCTGTGCCATGCCCGGTGTCCCTGTGCCGGTGTCCCTGTGTCCCTGTGCCATGCCCGGTGTCCCTGTGTCCCTGTGCCATTCCCCGTGTCCCTGTGCCATTCCCGGTGTCCCTGTGCCATTCCCCGTGTCCCTGTGCCGGTGTCCCTGTGCCATTCCCCGTGTCCCTGTGCCATTCCCCGTGTCCCTGTGACTCCCTGCGGGCCCGGGCACCCCCGCTGCCCTCGCTCCCCCGAACAAAGCGCCGCTGCCGCCGCCCGCCCCGCACAAAGGAGCGCAGGGAGGCACCGCCAGCGAGGGCGGCCGGGGTAAACACCGGCACCGCACACAAACGGACCCACAGTCCAGCTCACAAACTGCGGCAAAACCAATCATTCTCTGCAAATAGCACAAAAACGTTTTCTTCTTTAGGGGCAAATATCCCTCTTTTCAAGTATGTCTTAACCTTTTCTATTTCAGGTTAGCTTGGAAAACAGAAAAAGGCTACCCTGGGCTTTAATAATTTGATGCAATAAAAACCGAAATACTCCTCTGAAAATCCTAGAGCCTGTGGTATAACTTCCTTATTTAGATAAATTCTAAAGTAGCTGTTATTTACCCAGAAACCAAAGAACAATCTATGCTGTTAAGATTTTTTTTTTCCAAGAGTAACATTATTTGTTAACATATTAATTATGGGAACACACAGCCTTTAGAAAGCTGATTGTGTTTTCATTAAATTTGGATCCTTGGGAGGATTCTGTGCACAAGTTAAATCAACAGCTATCAGGATAATTTTCAAGTGAGTGTTTAAAACACAAACAGTATGGGTGGTTACAGAGGCAGGTACAGCCCCTGTCTGAGCGCTGCTTTCTCCCCAGCCCCTGGGGAGCCCACCCTGCCCTGCAGCCCTGCAGGGAGGCCCTGAGCTCTCAGCAGCTCTCGCAGAGGAAAGGCAAGAGAATTTTGCTGGTTCGAGATCTTTCAGGATCTTTCCCTCTTTTGAAGTTCCATATCTGGTATTTTTAAGTCACACCGTCCTTTCCCATCTTTCTGTGACACAGAAAATGTCACACTTTGCCCGGACACAATTTCAACAATTTCATTTATCTCAGAGGGTGCTTATAAGTATATTTATTTGAATCAGATACTTATTTGCATTCAAACTTAGTGCAAAAAATTTAAGTACCAGAAGATTGATCCAGTGCCCTAATCTGAGGGTAGTAAAGTCCAGGAGCTGATCTTAAAACCCACGCTCTAGACTTACCTGTTGACTTTGTACAACTGTACACAAAATTCAAGTAATTGCAGTGAAAAAGAAAGGATATTTCTATAGCCTGAGCCAGCCTGTTCCTACCATTTGTAGGAACCACTGCTGAGTTTGCACTAGAAAATAGTGTTTAAAAACAATGTCTGAACCTACATCCCTTCCTTAAAGTAATTTTTAATACAAATTAGTCCTTCCTAACCTAAATGTGGTTTAACCCAAGCCAGAGCTGTTGGCCCTTGTGCAAACCAGTCCAGCAGAGTTTTACTGCCAGGGGAGATCGGGTCAGAGATGGCTCCTGGTGTCAGATCAGTCACTGACTGCCTCAATTACCTTTGGCAAACCATTTAACCTTTCTGTATTAATGGTTTCCTGCCAGTAGAACAGTTCTTCATCATGGTCAGGAGGAGTTTAGCCCATTAATTAATAAAAATAACTATAAAAATACTCTTTTTTAAATTCCAGTAGCTATCTGCTCTGCAGAATAATACTGAAACTCCAAACTCCTCTGCACATTAGTAGAAATGAGCTATTTCTAGGTAAGTGTGTGCTATTTCAGAGCAGATTTTCAGCATCCACACACTAATGGCTTCACAAATTATGAAGAACAAGGCTCACAGTTTTCCTGCAGCTCGTGACTAACAACAAAAAGAAGCAGCAGTTTGTCCTGAACTGACAACTTGTATGGTTTAGAACACTTTTCTAAGTTTTAATGAGCTAAATGAGTTTAAAAGGCATCTATTGTGAAAATCACCTTGATCTGAAACCTTCCATGCCATGTTTCAGCCTAACCAAATTTAGTGCCTGGAAAACAGCCCTGGAAAAGGGAGTTTCCAAGGGGAACAGGGACAGCACACAGCTCCACTGCAGCATCCTGACGGGGACCACTGCAATACAGTCTATTCCAGAATCATTTTTCTTTTTATTATTTCATTAAGTTGTATCTCACTAAAGTTCCTCCTAGGATCTCTCTACAGCACCAAATTTTTCATTGAGAAAACTATAAATCATAGGCCTAAATTACAATTTAATTATAAACGCCTTCCCTTCTAATGCTGCCTGGGACCTTTTACCCTCCTACATAATTCTAAAAAATGACCCCTGTCATAATTTCCTTCACTAGAATAATATGCAGAGATCTAATCCTGAATCCTGCTGTCTTATAATTTAATATAAGAGGTAATTATTATTCAAAAGATAATGTTGCAGATATTGAAAATATTCTGAAGTTTAAGTCTAAAAAAACCTCCCCTTGGTATGTAAAAGCCTCTTATTTGACTCTTGCGAGAAAGGAAATAAATAAAAAGGTTTTAAGACTTTATGCAAAATGCTAGAAATATTATTTGTAGCTGAGATTTGTCAACTGTAATTTCTATAACCCTTGAACTACAGAGAAAACACTCGCATGCAGCAAAAGCAGGAAGGCACCAGAGCATTTATTTTTGATCTCTGCTTTTTGCCATAGGTTAGACAGAAAGTTCTGGACTGCTGCTCTCCAGCTGAAAAATACTGTTTAGGTGGCTCCACATTTTGGAATACAAGCAAGCCTAAGGTGAGCCAAAGTCAAAAGAAAATAAAATCAAACAAAACCCACTATCGTGAAACCACCTTCTTACATCTCAAATTTTATTTTAAATTGATCGCATCGAAGGCACAAAACACTCCTGTGCAGAGGTTAAATTAAAATAAAACTGTAAGGAATTAGTACATTCTTCCCTGAGTCAGAAAAGCAGGAGTAACACCATTGTGTCAGTTCATCTTGCACAGGAGACATGGATTTAATCTCAGCCCAGGAACACGGCTGCTACTGCCTGGCTGTTCCCTCTACATAGGAAGGTTTGACCTTAAAGCTCTTTTTTCTAAAACTGGGATTCACCAATAAAAACGTGTTTTCTTTCAAGTTAACTCTTAGGGTATGCAGGAATATCTACCAAAGAGGGGAACTGAGTGCAGCTGGAGCAGGAGAAGGTGAGGATGAACATAAGGAGAGAGAAATAGCAGAAAGAATTCAAGTATAGTAGAGTAAAATTCACAAAACTGGAATGTTTTTCCTGTTTCAAATTCAGGGAGCGAGCCCCATTTTTACAGGTAAATGAGATATCAAATGAGCTTTATTGCTTCTAACCATATCCAGCTCCATCAGTGAGAACAAATAAAATCCCCTAACTGACAGATTCAACATCCTGAAGAGGGAGAGGCCAGGGAGGTTATCAGAAAATGGGGTTCACGAGAGGTAATTATAGCCCGTGCTCACCCTGCTTAGGTGAGGCAGAACATCACGATACAGCTCCATAAAAACCAAACTATATAACGCAGAGGCACCAGTTTACTGCTCTCTTTGGTTTTGCTTTGGGAGCAGTTCATTTAAGACATAATAAATCGAAGGTTTTTTCCTCCTGTCCCTCCATAAATCCAGGGACAGTGCAAATGAGGAGGTGCTCATTACGGACAAAGGGAAGGGGCTCCCCAGACAGTGACACGAGCTGGGAGCACTAAAGCTCTCATTAAAGGGAGCCCTGTGCTTTTTTGTAATAAGGAATATTACTTAATAACACTCCAAGCATGGTTCACTTCATACTGCTGAAGTGAGCTTTTGGGGGGCAGTGAAGGGGAAAAGAGGGAACATCCACAGTACCACAAACATAAAAACAGAGAGGGAATTTTGCCTGTAACGAATTAATAATAAGTAAGAAAGTGTCATTGACTACCTCGAACCGAATGGCTTCATGCAACACACGGATTCAGGGATCCTAGGGGGATTCATGGAAGGGGTTAGACTTTACTCCTAAATGGACAAACAAAGTCAGACTGGAGGGACACAGGGACAAAATCATTTCAGTTCTCGAAGCAGAAGGATAACAAAAGATTTGAAGCCACCACCGGGGCAGCTGGCCAAGAAATCACCACTGTTAACACAGAACATTCCTTGTGCACATCACTGACTTTCCCAAAGAAGATCTTGTGGTTGTCCCTACAGAATTTAATTCTGTTTTTGCCAAACCATCACTCCCACCTGTCAGATTACTTTGAGTTGTGCTGCTATCACTGAATGTACTCACTAGCTCAGCTTTCTGTTGTCTGAAAGCTCAGTAAATATATTTCCTACTCTGTGATTCAGCTCATTAAAACAAACATTGCAGTGACCCAGGGTCAGGGCAGACCCCTGCCAAAACTCAGTGTGTACCTCCTTGCATTCTGACAGTGATAAGTTTGCCCTAAAAATGATTCTTCAACCCATTCTACACCACTCATCTCAACCAAATTTCCTCAGCTTGCTAATAAATAAAGTCGTGTGAGGAGATCAAACCCCTCCCTCGGCAGCGATCGCTCCTTCCCTGCCCACGCCCGTTACACTGCTGGACAAGCCCTTATCTTGCTTAGACAATATTTTTTTCTGTCAAGTCCGTGTTTGTTATTCATTCCCTTGTCATCTTCCAAGTGCTCACAAATAGTTTGGTTGCTTTTCCCAGAGTTCCAGCAGGAACTGGAGGTTACCTGACTGGTCTGTAATTCCTGTCTGAAGTCAGGACACTGAACTGTGTTCCAGGATTTCACCTTCCCTGCATGAGTCTGCAAAATAAGCCACCTCTAGTTGAGTTTATTTTGGCTCTACATGTTCTTTTAATGAGTTTCGAAACCAACAATTCTGACAGCAGCTCTCTGGGACACTTAAGCTGTTTTTTTCTCTCTTCAGGACTCAGATCTCACCCCTTTGGCAAGGGCATTAATTATGGTAACTGCTTCAAGAGAGAAGATACAGAAACTTTTGGCTGTCTCAAAATTCTCTTTGCTCTCCACTGAACAGTGATCCTGCACTTTTCTTTATTTTTCCATTCCTCATGCTCTTAGTGTCCCTTTTTTTTTCTATTTTGATACATCTTGCATCCCATTTGACGATTTGACCTCTCTGGTTTTATCACTTCGTGCTCTGCTGTATTTTTATACTTACTCATGCCAGTCTGCAGGGTGGTTCCTTACACCTGGCATCCATTCTCTGCACTACGATAGTTTGCATTTGATAAAAATATTCCATTTATGTAATTATTCAGGTTCTGGGTCTGAATAATTCCCAATAATTGTCACATTAGGTGTCCAAGACTTTCACTGTCACTGATTATTCTTAGTCTTAATTGCCCACTAAACTCAAAACTTGCTGCCCCTTTTGCCTGTGATGGCCCAAGTAGTTTTAGCTTGGCCTTCTGCCTTCCTCTGACACACCTCTACATTCCAGCAAGCATTTAAGTTTTTTACACTACTGGTATATGGGGCACTAACAACATTGTCACTTCTCTCCTGTCTGTGACTGGAGACCACAACAAAGAGAGAAAAATCAAGGCCAAGCTTGCATTCCTTGCTGATGGCAGCACTTATTCACGGGTCCAAGAACATCCATCCCTCCAACTTTGCACAAGTACTTTTGCAAATGGAGCCCAGCCCCGGCACATTTTCTCTCCCGTTTAATAGGCTGCTTTAAGAGCACGTTTACTTAGTCCTCATCAAACACGGGTAATTGACAGCTCTCCACCCCCAGCATCCCCACTCCGACAAGGTTTCCCCAGGAGCCGCCTCAAACAACCTCAAACACTTTATTACTGGTCAATTTGGGTTTCCTGCCCACTGTAAGTGGCAGTGCTGAGGGTCTCTAACTCTCTCTTGTCTCGCTAATCAATATAAGCAGTCACTTCCACGGCCTTTCCCTGCTACTCAGCAAGAAGGACGAGAGAGTGCCACGGGTTGTAAATAGCAGAACAGCCTCGGTGGTACATCAGAAAGTTAAACTTCAGAAACAGGAGCCTGCTTTTATTTTGGACTTTTGGGCTTCTTTGGGGATTTTCTCTGTTTTGATTCCTTCCAGGCAGAGCAAAGTGCTGCGCTTGGTTTTATGCCATTCCCACTAACAGCCTCCTCGGTGGGGAGGGCCACAGTCCCCTCCCAGAACAAAACTTCTCTGGGAGCAGCACGTGGCTGGAGACAGCACCAAGAGATTACATAAAGTGCCAACCACAGCTTTACAGTCACCACGTTATGGGCATAAGAAAGGCAGGATTAAACAATTACTGCCTGGAACTAAGGCAGTAAAATTTGTTTATGAGGTAAATTTTAACAAGAAACAAACAGTTAGTGTTGTTTATAAGCAAACTCAAGCTGTAAAATCCAGGGAATGCTTTGTAAATGCCCGTCCGTGGGCCAGGTGAGGTCCTGGAGGGAAGCTCCCTGCTGCTTGCAGCTGGCTCTCACACGCACAGTGTCACCAGCTCCAGGTGACACCAGCGCCAGTGGCCTTGCCCAAGGATGGCAGGGACAAACCCTTCACTTGCTGGGAAAGGTGTTTCTTCTCACAGCTCTTCCCTTCCACTGCACAGGACGAACCCTTATCCTGCCCATACCCAAAATGGCCACAACGACTGCTCACAGTATTCTGCTATTGTTTAGGTTGGAAAAGGCTTCTGAGCTCCTCAAGTCCAACCATTGATGCACCGCTGCCAAGGCCACTGCTAAACCATGTCCTGAAGTGCCAGCTCTGCATCTGCAAGATGCCAGGAGATAGAAGTCGATGATCCAGCAGCAAATAAGTCAGGCAGAGTCTGCTCAAGGCCCCTCTGGCATGTAGCACAGTGCTTGGATCCAGTCCTGAATTCAGTACAGCCTGCTTTCCCACTGCCACCTTGTTTAAGAGGCATTGCCCATATTCTTACTCAGCACTGCAACATTCTCTGCTTTAGTGATTTCATTTAGGCCGAGCCCCAGGAGGACTCTGGGGTCTCCCTGCAGTGCAGGGTGACAACGAGGAGCAGCCACTCTGAGCTGCCTCCTGGAGCAGGGCAGCGGAGATGGAGCAGCCACTCTGAGCTGCCTCCTGGAGCAGGGCAGCAGAGATGGAGCAGCCACACTTCCACTCCCTGGGCCAGGACAGTGCAGGGATGCTGCAGCTGTGGAGACCAAAGAGCAGCCCCTGGAGAGCCAGAGCCAAAGGCTGATGTGGAACAGCAGGGACACAGATGTAGGGCCAGAGCAGTCCCTGCACCTGGCTCTGCAGCACAGCCACCCTTCCACCTCCACGGCCACCCAGTGAGCACTCGCTAGCTGGCACTACCCAGGAATGCTGCTTCCTTCCTTAAAACCCTCTGGGCACACTCGGAGGAAGGAAGCCCACCTTTGCTGATCCCACTTTACTCTTCCACAACAAGAAAGAAATAAAAAAAAACCCAGGGGGGGAAAAATGTAACGTTATTCTTTTTACTGCGCACACACATGAAAAAAATCTTTAAAAGTAAGTATCTGCCTACTGCAAAGTATGGAGGTGAAAAGGGAGGTGTTATCATCCCTGTTCCCCCAGGATCTCTTAGAGCGTGTGTGTTTCTGTGGTGGTTGGCTTGTGGTTTCGTTGTTCACTACAGTTTCCCAGAGCCCTATATTTTACTGAAACATAAGTACAGGCCCACCAATTTGCTGACAAGCTGATCTATTGGCTCTAGGACACTGAGGGGAATTATGCTCCTGCCGCCCTGATGCTCTCCTTTGTTTAGAAAAAGAAGAGAGAAAGAGAGAGAGTGAAAAAAAAAATCCTCAATCGTTTAGTACAAGTCATTTTACATGCTGGGATAATGAAGTATAAAAATGCCTTCAAAGGACTGATTTCCTACTTTTAACTCACTACCAGCCGAGCTCTTTGTGAGGCCCTCTGGAACATGCATTCCCAGCCCCACTCAAACAAAAGAGCTGCGAATTCATTAAACTATTTAATTATGCCTTTTTATTTTTCTCCATTAGCAAGCCCTGCCAGTACAAAGTAAATAAAGCCACCATGGTCTTTCCCCAGCAGACACACTGACTGTTTTTATTCTTTATTCAGTTTACAATATAAAGGGCTATTTTTCCCCCCTCCTCCTATTCTTGGCGAGTTTCCTAATACAAGCCCTACAAACAGAAGCATCCAACTGTACATGCGACGCCTGGAAGCCGGGAGCAGCACTCAGCATTGCGAGCACATACCCCAGACAGCTTTCAAAGTACCAGCAGCCAACGGCAGCCTAACAGCACTTTGCAGCCAACGCGGAAAAGATATTAGCTTTTTTTTTATACTCTAGTAAATTTGCTTTTTACATCTATTTCTTTTCAGAAGGGCTTGTTATTGAGCTTACTGTCCACAAATTCCATTGATCTCAGGCTGTGACTCAATCCATATGCTCACGCTTTGACACCAGCACAGCAAGCAAGCGATACAAATCCTGTTCAGGCTACAAACTTATTGATTTTATAGATTTCCCCCAAAGTTGTGATAATGATATATCATTGTTAAATTTGGTAGAACAAACTGCTTTCCCAATCTGTCAATGCGAGCATGAAAACCAATTCACAGCCTTGTTTAGAAGGCTTTCCCTTCAGAAGAGTAACTACTGCTGGCGGAGGCAGATCACCAACACCCCGCCGCTGGCAGCGGGGTGATGGATGTCACCTTTCCAGTTGCCCTTTCCTGACCCACAGCCCGCTGCATTCCCAGACTTGCCTCCTGGTTATGAGAACCACCCTTATTTTTCAGAAGCCTTTCTCAAATTCATTATTTAAAACTTGCAGTAGATGTAAACCGTAATAATAGCTTTTAAACATATTTCCTTTAAATATTTTAGATGCATTAAGATGACATGAGAATTATTGATTTTAGCAAATCACTTTTGCTTGTTCTGTTCCTGCACTCACAAATGGCAAAGCCGTGCTTTTCCCTTCCATGAGAGGGAGACAGAACACTGGCTTAAAGAGGAGTGGCCTCACTCCCTGCTCCACCACGATTCCTCAACCTCCCAACAGTGGGAAAACCAGAACGTGTCCCTTCACAGGACTGCCCTCCCCTGCCAAACCCACTCGGGCATTTTCCTCATGGGTTCCACTGCCAAAGCAGAAACCTGATCTGCCCCATCTCCCAACCAGCAGACACGGGGCCGTGCCAGAGGCACTGGGAAGACGAGACTCAAGCTGTTTCTCAGGTTCTGAGAATGTGACATGAGAAGCTCATCAGTCCTTCTGTGTTTATCACAGGACAGAAAGGCTCTCACCAGCACCACGTCTGCAGGGTGCAGGAGATGGACACAAACTGTAAACAGCTGTTGTGTTTTTAACAAACCATGAAATAGCTCCAACAAAACCGTTTGCTGGCATGACAATGTCAGCTTTCATTCCCACATTCTCCTCCAGCTCTAAAGCAACTATTAGGCCTCCAGAAGGAGACCTAGAAATCGTGGACAAAACACTTGCCAAAGAAAATGAAGCTAATAAAAAGGCAAGACTTACTAATTAAAAAAAATAAATTTAGGAAATCCATGTGAATAAATAATTTCTCTCTTGAAAACCTTCTCCTTTCCATCCCAGCCTTTGTGCCTGTTATTTATTTATCCATCTTCACTCAGCATCCATCTCTTAGTGCTGGAAAAGCAGCTTAACTCCTCTGACATGATGTCATTAGTTCAACACACCCCACACAGTCAGAGCTTTCCTGTGCTCTCCCCAGTCCTGCTGGTGCTAAGTGCCCACATCTGGCAATGCAGCCCCGAGCATTTACCCGTGTTCCTGGGACAACAGCCCAGAGACACATTCTGAAGGGCTGAGCATCTCCCACCACTGCCTATCCTTTCACTTCCCATTTAATTCAAGGTGATAGGTGCTGAACTCTTTTACCTCCATGGCTTTTCCTGAACTTGCTGAATGCCCTTTCCAAATATGTCTTTGTGAAAAGTCTTTCTGAACTTCAGGGCACTTGAAATTCAAGCACCTGCCTGCGGTCTCTCTTCTCTGTCTTCCAACTCTGATAAGAAACAACAACTCTGATATACTTCTCATTCATCTGTGGTATTTTCAGTGTTTCCTCACTGAAACAGTAATGTCAGGCTAGGAGAAAGGTGACGGAACAGCACAAATTCAGGTATTTTATTATCCAGTTGCTGAGGAGCTGTGCTTCATGCTTCTCTTTCACAGAGTGGGCACGAAGGGTCTCACAACAACAGACTCCATTTGCTGGGCAGAGGAGCTTCTATCAATAACAGAATCAGCATTCAGCTACTGCTGTTTGGAGAAGTGAAGACCTGAACCCAGAACGTGTCACCATGAACTCACTTGTGTGATGGGAGAACTGAGACTTGGTGAAACTGTGGGACTTGCCAAAGGCCTCAGGTGAAACCAGGGGGAAGGTGGTGCCCCAGGGATGGAGACCCTCACTCAGTGTGTATTACACCCATTCTGGATCACGTCAGCTCATGTCTTCTGCAATAAAAGAGATTCACAAAGGGAGTGGCCTCTCATATTCCTCATTATTCCTCGTTTACTGGACAGATAATGACTTTACTCCAGCCAGTCCCTGCAGTACTAAAGGCATCACAGTCTCCTCATCAGAACCTACTTGGTTCCTGATGACCTTTCATACCACTTGATGTAGAATTTATATGACCTCCACAATAGGAAAAACCCGTTCTTGGTGTTCTGTGGTGTTCCCACTCACTGTAACAGAACATGGGGCAGGATTAACATTGTGGTTCCAGATGACGACAGAAGGGAAGTGCTGTCTCAGAAGAAATTAAGTCTGAATGTGTAACAGGAATGTAAAGACATCCAAAGAGTACAAGTACTTCCAAAATTATCTTAATTCCTTCCTTGCCCTGTGCCAAAGCAATCTGTTTGGACAAGCCACAGAATCTCTGCCTTCAATTTACACTTCTGGAAAAATAAGTCTTTCCTTTCTCGCATCCCACTCTTTCTCACTTTCCACCCCCCCCAAAAAAGGGAGAGAAAAGGGAAAAGAAAAGCCCTTCCTGATAATTGCACTGGTCCAAATGTGCAGGGCTTTCATACAGAATGATGGCTTCCCTTGTCTCCTGCATTTGTTCATCTCCTTTGGGAGGAGCAATTTACAGAAAGCATTATCGATTTTTGCCATAATAGGTACAGAGATGCCTCACTGTCCCCGCTCAGCCAGCTCACTCTCTGCATCACAACTGTCAGGCCAGTTTGTGAAGCCCGTCATTATTTTTTTTCAAGTAAATCCATCACAGGAGTGGGGGAAAAGTGATGAAAATAAAATTATTTTCACCTTGCCATAAAAAAGAATGGCCGTGTTCCCTAACAGAAATAAGTGCAAATGCTGTCAACTAAGAGAGCAGAAGGGAAATTCAAAGCAAATAAAAGTGGGCTGGGGGGAGGACGGGAAGGGGGGGTGCGAGGAGGCATGGCAGGAGCTAATTTACTTTGAACACATTCTGGAATTTTCCTGTTAAAGCCGCTATTTACAACTCTTCCAGTTGTTCTTCATGTTCTCATTTCTCAGGAAGTGCTGAAATCTATACTTTATACAGATATTTGCTTTGGCTTTTAGGGTGTAGAGGAGATTGCGGGTTTGGGGATGCAGTTATTAAATATTATTGGTCTGGGGGATGAAATGTGCCATGAAAGCTCCCTGTGAATGCAGACCACCCACCCTCCCCGGGATTACCACTGCTCTGGCTCCTTTGTGCGGGGCTGGGGGCTTCTCCCGCTCCCCTTCTCCAGGGCAGGCTGAGGCCACCAAACTCATTCTGTCCCTGATCAGCATGTGAATGTTGTGGGACACTTACTTCAAATATTTCTGAAGCTAAAAAAGCCTTTTAGAAATCACATCTAAAAACAAACAATTCCCCCCTGCCCCTCGCCTGCATTACTGACTCTCCGACAAGCCCTTTGGTATTCATCCCTCCTCCTTGATTAGTTTTTGCTGTACCCTTCATGTTGGTCACTTATCTCACATCTTGAAGGTCACACTCTGCACTCCCCTATTCCAGTGGCCCTGGCTTGTTTTTTATTCCTGAAGACAGCCTTGTTTTGGGCTCAGAAGGTTTAATCCAAGAATTGGCTCTGGATCTAATTCCCAGATCCTCAGTTCATTAGCCATGAAAAGTGATAGCTGCTTAAGATTTTTATGAGCCATTGTTCCAAAGCGGGCCACAGAAACGGCACAATTACCCAGCGCAGTGCACAAAGCCCCGGCTGCCTCTGGCACTGACACGAGGAGCTCGATAGCAATCAAACAGCTTAATGAAAAGCAGCAAGTTTGCTCTTGGTAAGGAGTGAGGGATCTGTAAAGTTTGTTTCCAAGTGGTGCTTTCTGTAAGGACACTTGTTAGGACAAAATTTAAATCACCCTACCCGTCCTTCAGGAGTGCTGGTGCTAAAGGAGACACAACCTGGCTTTTTGACCCTTCCACACAAGCACTTGCGAACATCGCAGAATCCTTTGAGTTGAAAAAGGATTTAAAATCATTAAGCCCAGCTGTTTCCCCAGCACTGCCAGGGCCACCACTAACCTGTGTCCCCAAGTGCCACATCCACACGGCTGTTAAACCCCTCCAGAAATGGGGACTCCACCACTGGCAGCTTCTCCCAGTGCCTGACCATCCTTTTAATGAAGAAACTCTTCCAGATGTCCAACCTGAACCTCCCCTGGCACAGCTTAAGGCTGTTTGCTCTTGTCCTGTCCCTTGCCCCCAGAAGCAGGGAGGAACCCCGAGAACAACTGGACTTCCTATTATCTCCAGCATTTAAAGCTCATCTGTCCTGTCCCTCTGGCTTTCAAGCACATCTAGACATTAATATTGAAGCTGGAATTCACTGCAATTAGCCAGGCAAAAGTGAGAAAACCAGCAAGGTGGCTGGACAGAAACATCAGAGGATTGCTCTCAGGCAATCTCTCAAGGTGCAGCAGAAGCCCAGGAACAGTTCCATGTCCAGGCAATTACAAGGATGCGATGCAGGCTGACAAAATTTAAGAGGTTTACAAGTGAAGTGGGTACTCTGCTGAGCAGTGGATTAAGAATAAACATAGCCAGGCCCAGCTCAGCTCAAGTGCTTTCAGCAGCCCTGGGGCTCCAGGAATCCCCCCTGCCCGAGCTGGGCTGAGGGCACCCTCCAGATCTGCTCCCAGGGCTTCCATCCTGCCTCCATCCATCTCTTGGGCCACCCCATGTCCTGGACAAAGGGATCCCTGTGCCTGGATCTGCTGCCCCCATTCCCCAGGGAAGGGCTCGTGTCCAGCACATCCCACCACTCTGCAAACCCAGCAAGCTGCCCTGCACAGGGAACATCCCTGCCCTGAGACTGCCCACCCAGAGAACCAGCACCCAGCCAGCTAAAATCCACAGCAACTCCCCCATGTGAGCCTTTCAGGACTGCAGGACAAGCAGCACAGCCTTGGCACCTTGTGTCCTTGGACTGAGTCATCACAGCAATAGCTTTGTGCTCTGCAGATATTTCTGGTCTGTTTCTCACTAGACATATTTATATAAAAATCCCTATATAATAAGGAAATAAAACATAAAGCAATAGCTGGGTCATCCTAGCTAGACATGTATGAACATGAGATGATGATGCTGCTCTCAGTAAACAGCCAGTGCCTCTCCTGGTGGAGCTGGGCTGTGCTGATCCTTGTGGGTCCCTTCCAGCTCAAGATACCCCATGAGTCTAGGATTTCATGGGAAGACAGTGGGAGCTGGGAGGCAGCAGTGATGGGGACAGCAGGCATGGACAGGCCTGGCAGTGCTGTGCTCTCCCTTTGGAGCTCCCACAGTGACACCCCAGCCACGGGCTTTGTATCTGACTCAGTACCTATAGATATTCAAATCCTGCTTTCTCACTAGAAAGCAAAAACTAAACTTTGTCATATAGATCAAGCATATCAAGACAATTTTGCTCGTTTATTAATTGTATCTCACACTCTGCTGTGCAAACAACAGGGCAATGCTGTCAGTGCATTCCCATCCTAGGGGAAACATTAGCTGAAATTAGTTTTGTTTGTTCCTTTGCTCTAACAAGTACATGCGAGATTGTAATTGTTTCTAACTCTCTGCTCGCTCTGTCCACACCGAGGCCTGTGTCAGGGCAGGTGGCCACCTCCTGGCTCCATCATTGGCCAATACTGAGCTGCACTTCATTCCTACATATGTTCAGACACGGCCATCCCCGCCCGGAACAGATGTACCCACACACACACACATATGTGGCTGCTGGTTAATGCAACAAGCACAGTAAAAACAGGAGGACTGGGAAAATTTGGAAAACAGCCTGCAGAAAAACAGCTTGCATTGAACTTTTTAATTTTAAACTATATTAAATTAACCATGATCATAAGAGGAGTAAGTGCTGACACCAGACGAGTGCAAGGGTTTGATGCCAATGTTTGCATTTGGGAGCAAATGGGATTTCACTGCGGACACAGAACACGTGCACACCCACCCCTCTCCCTTCGTGGCTTTGCTCTGAAAAATCACAACAGAAATGGCAACTTCACACTCAGAGATTCCCTCCCCATGTGTAAATACAGTCAAGTCCATTGACTTTAGTGACAAAACAGCTATTTGCCAAATTTTTGTGATCCCATGTCATTGCAGATACTAGGAAATGTGTAGTAGTACTCATGTCAAACTCTCCACATTTACTGAGCTCTCCTCAGTTCTAGCTGAAGGGGCAAAGAGAGGGACAAGGAAAATGTCCAGTTCCAAGGACACACTCACACGAGTGACTGACGTGGATCTTACCAGAGGTGATCCACCTGCACCACAGCTTGCTTTGGCCAGACAGTATTTGCTGGCATCTCCCAAGGCTTTTCCTTTTTTTTTTCAAGAGACAGAAAATAATTTCTCACATGTCCCTCCACACTCCCTGGGTTTGTCATTACTGGCAATCCAACTGTTGTCAAACCTGTATTTTAACAACTTTGTTTTTTTCACATTTTATAAGTCTGACAGTGTCATGCCACATTTCTCACCTACACTTCAAGCGCACTGTTACCATTAAACAAATACAATATAAAGAGAAATTAACGGAACTGCTCATCTTAGAAGAGATAAATAGAATTGAGTATCTAATTTAAATGGATATTTAAATGAGCAAATAGGGTGGGTGATGCACCCTCCTTGAAGATAAAAATGTATGCACTGAATTTCCATGGATTTGGTGGCGCACAGAGTAAAAGTTGGAAGGAAGAAAGAAACATCTCCGGGTTTTGGGTGGAATTAAACTAGGAAGGGAGTACATAAGAAAGTGGGTTATTTGTGGAAAAACACTCTGGCTGAACACTAGGGCAGAAATTGAGTCTGCTGTGCTGCTTTGTGCTCAGCCTCTGGCTGTCCAGCTGGTAACCAGATCATGTGGAACACAGGCCTCCGAAAGGTGGAAAAAGATCTGAAATATGAAGCACTGCTGTTTTACTGCTAATTCAATAGGGAAAAAACCCTATAAAATATTAAAGAAAGTATTTAAAAATATATTAAACACAATTTGTACCATAATAGCTTAACCTGACATCAAAACGCAGCTTACAGCTTGTTTGTGCCGAGTTCCAGAGTGCGGCTAACGGAATCACAGGCAGAATGTTCCACACAGCCTCCAGCGCTCGGCAAAATAGGATTTGGGCTTCGTTAAAACAAATTCCAGGTGGAAAATTGGGCATGCTGATAAAAGCAGTGCAGGAAAGAGTGTTAGCTCTGATAGGGTAGGATGGGTATTGAATTCACTCTTAACATTACAAGACTTAATTAAAGAGGTTGACCCGAGGACCTCAAGCAGCGCCGAGCTGAGAGAGCCATTCCTGCTCCAGTGTGGTGTTACCAAAGTTAATTCTCGTTAATATGACTCCAACTGGAATGTGTAGAGAGACATCCTAATTCAGGGGCGAAGGCTGCATCACTGCTCACCAAGGGAAATAAAGAACACACACATGCAGATAATGCTACAACAGCAGTGTATTCAAACGCAGCTCTCATCCAGGGAAGACTGGTCTTTATTTCTGGATCACGTGTAATTTCCCATGGGCATACACAGCATTGTCTTTCCAACGACCCTTCCTATTCCAAAGGGACCAAAAGGACAGCATGAGGGCTCGGGAACACCCTTGGTCAGCTGTGGTTCAGTGGTGCTGACTCTCAGCCAGCAGCCACGCTGGCTGCTACAGCATTAACGCTACTCTTAAAGAAAAGCCTAAATGAATGGGTATTTTTAAGACAAATTCTTCTGTGATGAATTTTTTTGGCCGAATGTCAGTCATGCCAACAGCCATGCCTGTGCTGGGCATTGGCACCTGCTGTCCCTCACCTTCCACTCGCTGTCACCCATCACAGTGCTCAGGGAAACCACCAAGGAACCACAAAGATTCTTCAGTAAGACATGGAGAGGAAGAGACTTCTATGAGGGGTGAAAGTCCAGGGTGACTTTCTCTGGAAATGCATCTCTGGAATGCATCTCAGGAATGCATCTCTGCCTGCATCCCAAGGGAAGATGCATTGTTAAAATTCTGTGTTTGAAGGCCACCAGTGTTAGACTGCACCAGGTTCCTAATGCATTTCCAGATTGGTTCTTTCACCCTTGGTTGTGTAACACTTGCCTGGAGCTGGGGCAGGAGGAGATGGGATCAGAACACACCCACGGCTGTGTCCCAGCCCCCTTCTCACAGGGATGGACCCACAGCTACGGATGAGGTTTTCTACCAGGGAGATGTTCAGCTCAGAACATTCAGCTTGTCACCCTTCACCTCTGCAGACATAGGATATTTTATTTCACCAAACTAAAGCAATGATGTGCTGAAAATGTTGGAAATCATAGAACTCACAACATCTGCAGAAGTCAAGGTGTAACAAAAAAAAAATCTCCTCCTTTGATAACTTCCTCATTCACCAAACCAGGCCCTCATCAAAATCTACAAAAAGAATTTCTGAACAACAGCACAGTGAGCCTAAACAACATCTGGCCAATCAAATTTACAACAATAGAAAAAGCGCAATAAAAGTTTACTTCTTTTGAAGAAGAAAGATGTATTTTTAAAAGCTTCATATACAACCCTGAAATTAAGGTTTCTAAACCAAACCTCACTTCAGCTGCAGGAGTGGACGAAGACAAGGAGCAGATGAGAGTCAGCTTGTAACTGTGCTCTGCCCTCAGCATTAAAGCCTTCCTCTGCTAATCCTTGGAAAGACCAAAATGAAGAACACTGGCATTAAATTCAAGGCCATTTCTTGTCATGTGCCAATCCACAGTGCTGCTCTGAGAGCCTCCTGGATGGCCACCACCAGCACCCTGAGGGGCACCCAGGGCTGGGGCAGGAGCCCAAGGAGCTGTGAGTGAGAGCATGGCCAGATCTCTGCTGTGATGGTTCTGATCCATCACACGAACAGCTCTGAGCTGCAGCTCTGCTCCCCCGGAATCACTGCACAGAGAACACCACACACAAACTGCACTGGGTCCCTCCAAATGTCCCCTGAGGCCCACGTCCAGCACCCAGCAGCCTTCACAGGCAGTGCCCAGGAGGAGTTCAGTGGAGCACACAGCCCTGCTCCCCAGTGCCCTGCTGCAGCAGTGGGGCCCAGGCAGCCCCCGAGAGCAGGGACGTGTTCAACAGCCTGGGTTTCTCTTGTGTGCACGCACCCAGCCTGCCCTTGCACCCACACAAACCTGCAGTACCCAGCGTATCTGAGGGGTGAAAAGAGCAAACTTCATCTCACTTTCTGCACTCCTACCCTGTTCAGTGAATTCTGTGCATAGCTTAAACTTTATGAGTTTTCCAGTGCCTCTCCTCAGGAAGCTGTTCTGATGGAAGCCAGAATCCCTGTTTAACTCCTCTTTTTCCCCTCTTTACTGTTAGAGAATTGGAAACTAGTTTTTTGGAAAAGCTGGAATAAATAGCAAGGAGACAAGGGCTGTCAGTGGTGCCTTCCCATGATAAAGAAGTAATTCCCACAAAAAAAAAGAAACCCAATCTAATATCTCCACCAATTTTAGTCTCCCAGTGCTTCATCACACCAAAAATGAAATGAAGGGCTCTTCATTGCTCTGGGTTTTGGCTAAAGAATCCAGAGTGATCCATGTACTTGCCTTGGCTAACAAAGGACAGAACCAAAGATCTGATTATTAAAAACCTGGAAAACTGTTTAAAATCCCAACAAAACTGTGTAGGTTGACTGTGGCTGGCCAGAATAGAAGCATTTTTTGGAACTACAGAGAAGTAGTTCTCTTCCCCTCTAGAAGTGATTACCAAGCTTACCCTGTTTGATACTGAGCATTTATTATTATTCCCTATTTATACTGACATCATCTTCAAGTTCTGTACCAGTGGAAGGGACTGCAGCATCTGCCTTTGGAGCTGCCAAGTTAAACACCCAGCAGTAGCAGTGGGCTGGACAGGTGATGGGAGAGCATGGACTACCCTCGAGAGGATATGAGCAATCCCCGGCTCACCAGGGGCTCAGCACTGCTGACCACAGGCTTCAGTGGGCACCCAGGGGCTCAGCAGAGGGGAAAGATGGGAGGGCAGTGCCTCTGGGGACTCACAGTGCTTTTCTCACCCTTTAGTGACAGTATGGGAGAAGGTGCAAAAATGCTCATCAGAAAAACAAGTAATTGAAGAGGATGTGGAGGGTGGGCACCCACCCCAAACCACACCAGAGAACTGATGCCTGGCAAGAGCCTGAGGGCACTGAAAGACAGACAGAGTTCTGCTGGGAGCAGCAGAGCCCAGGGCGGGCCCCAAGCAGAGCTGTGACACCGCTGGAGCAGCGATCCCGGCTCGGGAGCGGATCCCAGAGGAGCAGCCAGGCTGGGGAGCAGGGGCCGGGCTCCAGTGCACAGCCCTGACACAAAGCAGAGCAGGCTGCAGTGTCACTGCAGGAGCCACGCTTCCCACAGAGCCCGTGGGTGTCTCGAGAGCAGAAACAGCAACACAACAGCAGCACTGTAGGAAGCACCCTTTGGTACAAAACTGAGAATATCTCCTCTCCCCACCTCTTGTGCCAATCACCCGGCAGCCTCCATTTGTCCCTGCATCTAAGCAGGAATTTTCTGCCCGCAGTCCTTGATCCCTTTGTTATCTGTAGAAACACAGCTGTTAACCACACAGTTTAACTGAGGCATCAGATCACACATTTTCCATATTGGTTTGGACCTTCTTTTGCGGCTTGGAAGCACACATACGTTTTGGGAGCAAGATTACTCCAGAAAAAATTCACTAGCAGCTTAATTCTGAAATGTGACTCCCACTATAAAGATGTTAAATCTTGTACCTTAAGTTCAGTTGGTTTTACAGAAGGTCCAATATCATAAATTTTCTAATCCCCAGTTTTGGTCTCCTGTTTCTTCTGTCAGTCTTCTCTCCTGCTACTGCCTGTCCATCCAGGATTTTCCAAACAATACAGCCAATCATCTGATCACCCTTCTCTCAAGCCTGTGCACGTGTCTGGAGAGCCCAGATTCCAGCAAGGACCCTGCAGGACACACTGTGCACCAGCCCCCTCCTTGAGACAGCCTGAACCCACCTTTGGGTGCTGGAGCTTCCCCTGATCTCCTCTGAGATGGGCACAAAGCACATCATTCCCTCTTTTAAGTGACCCAGTTGGTGCAAAGAGAAGGATTGGTCCCACCCCTGTCACTGCTGGTTCACCTCATGCCCAGCTTCACTCCTCAGGCAGAGGGGAGGAGGTTCAGAAGCAGCTGGTTCCTGGCTCTTGCCTCTCTGAGGTTCACAACTCCCTGACCTTAGAGGGTATACACTCCCATTTAATGCTACTTTGAAACAATTCCTCTTCCAGAAATGCTCCTGCTACCCCAAAGCACCAACCTCCAAGGGGAAAGGAGCAGGCAGCACACCCCATGGGTACAGATACTTATACCATTGCTTCAGAAAACAAGTAGGAAAACATTGAACACCTCGGGCTTTTCAGCCTGGGGTACGAGTCAGAATTAAACTTCAATTTCCCAAAGAGCCTAATGCAGGTCAGGCTGCCACCAGGGCCATAAAATGGTTTGAGTTAGAAGGGACCTTAAACCTGTTCCACCCCCTGCCATGGGCAGGAACTGTTCCACTGGCCCAAGCTGCTCCAAGCCCTGTCCAACCTGGCCTTGGACTCTCCAGGGGATGGGGACTCCACGAACTCTTCACAACCCAAAGGGAGAGCAGCTCCCCACGGCAAGACTGGGTTGTGTTTCCTCTCACAAAGAAACCCAAGGCCCGTGCCAAGGACGGGCAGGTGTCACCTGGGAGCCAACCTGTGCCCAGCCCCGGCTCGGCACGAAGCACCTCTCGCTATAGGTGTCGCTGTGGACCCATCCAGCACCTGGAACAACCCTGTGCGAGGGGAGAAGAATGAATACTCGAAAATTAATGATGTCAGCCTGTCTTCATATATCAAGCTAATTTGAAAGGGCTTTAATTTTCTTAAAGGATAAAAAAAGGTTTCTTTGCTAGATTAAACTTGCAATTGTCATTCATATATTGTTTATAAGGTACTCATCTCCTCACTCGCTATTTTTTTGTTTTTGATTTTGTATACTAGTTAGCAGTGAAGACTTGTCTGCGTGTATCAGAAGGAATAAAGAGAGAAATGTCCTTAACTGTCAGTTTTAATAAGAGGAGTCAACATGCCTCTATTCAGGTTAAATATTGCCCTGTCACATTTCAATAGAGTCAACAGATTTTTTAAAGAAAAGTCAAAAGCACTGTGTTTGCAAAAAATAATAATAAAAAACCCTACCCCCCACCTCCTTGTCATAGAGTGTCAAAGCCCTTCTTTATTTGGGGGGGGCGTGGAGGCAGGACAGAAAATTCTTTTGTAAAATGTGAAAAATTACTACTCATAATTGGCACTGACATGAAAAAGGTTGGGGTTTTTTTGTTCAAAAAACAAAGAAAATCTCTAATTTAATAATCACCTGCAAAGTGTTATTGTGATGGGAACAAAAAACACACAATCAAAGTCATCTCTTTTAAGTAACTATAGTGTTTTTAAGCAATCACTGCGCTTTACTGCGGCTCACACACATAAACCGATGATGTGCAAAGTATAACACGACACTCCAAATTCCTCAAGTAAAGTTTCTCAAATAACAAGTGACAACCTACACAGAGGAAGAGCAAGAAAGGATCTGTCAGGTAAAAGGCAATCACCAAAAGGATGTAAAAGGAGGAGATTCCACAGCGATTGATTCCATAAGAAAATGTGCAAGAGCTGCCTCAATCCCCTGGGCAGAGCCTGCTCAGGAGGGTCCTCGTGACCTTCAGATGCAAACTCACGTGGGCTCGTCCTGCCCAGTCAAGGCTGGCCTAACTCTGTGGAAGAAGGTGAGACACAAAGCAGACATCTCATCGAATAAAATGCAATTACAAGTCCCTAATTTGCCTTAGAGTGACAGTGTTTGAAGCCCAAGATCATTATTTGGAGTTGCTTGTGCTTTACTTCCATTGTTAATGAGAAACATTGTTTTGGAGTCAGTTCTTGGTCTACGCTGCCTTGATTGTTCATAATCACTACCTAAGAATATTTAATAAATCAGCACACAGACCTAGGGAACTCACGAGGCCCCAGAACTGCACCAGCAGGGGATGAGCACAGAACCACTTCCCAGGAGAGGAGTGTGAACTAATTCATAATTCAGCATCTGTCCTTGTGGCCACCCGGGTCCAGGGGCTGTGCAGGGATGGACGGCTGATCCCTGCCCCCTCCCATCGGACCCCCACGGTCTCGAGCGGGGCAGCTGCTCACATGAGCTATGAGAGCCCCATAAATCCTCAAGCTGCATGTGAGGCTTCTTTGTCACGGGGCAATCACCAGGGTGACACCACGTCCCGCCTTTGGGGCGCACGCGGTTTCCACAGCAATCCTGACATCTGTAAAACTGGTTTGATGTGAAGTTTCCAAAGCAAAGCTCACACAGGTCAGCGACACCAGAAAACCTCCTCTCAGCTCAGGTAACCCACACCCCTAAAATCCAGGTGGTTCCCAAGATTTCGTTTTACAAGCCATCTGCCAGATGCTTATATTTCATTTTGCAGACTGTCTAATTTTCGTGAAATGGCCCTAAGATTTATTCAGCGAAACCGAATCCTGCTGTGTGCAGAGCCGGGCGAGGCTGAGTGGAAAAGCAGAGCTGGGCTGCTCCGTGTGCTCCTGCACAGGCACGGGGACCTGCTCGGGATGGCTTTTCCATCCTGCCTGGAGAACGCTTCCCTCGCTGCTGCTCCCATTTTCACAAACCCAGTAAGCAGCACATTCCCCTCTGCCTCCTGCCAAGAGAAACCCTGCAGGGACCCGCCTGCCTCCTGCAGCTGGAACTGGGGACAAAAGGCTCATCCCAAACCCGTCCCTCCTGCTGGACACCAGCCTCACACAGCTCTGGCAACAGTGGGACAATGGTCCCATGCCACGCTGTGCCCCAGGAGCACAGGGCACTTGCAAATACCCATCCCAGCTGCCAAGAGCCAAACTGGGACAAATAGCAGTTACAAGAAATACCCAAATAACGGTCAAAAGAAGTGTTTCATTAAAATGAAATAAACTGAAAAATGAGTGGAAATTGATCCATCAAAGTCACACATAGATCATCAATGAAAAATCCTCCACCAGACTGTTTAACAATACAATTGTTTTCCCATTAAAATTACTTTTTTTGAATGATCCCTGAACTTATGGAAACATGCACTAAAAAAGCATTGGAATTTCCAGTGAAATCAGCTGTTTAGCTGAAAACAGTGCACAGGTCAAGTAAAGCCACCAGCACGTCAACAGATGGATCTACCAACACAGATTGGGTGAGGTTGGTGGCCCCAGTGTCCAAAGAATTCTTCATTAGAATATTCACTGGAATTAGATTTTCTTGCTTTACAGCAACTTGTGGGGAAATAAAAACCAACTCTGCTTATCATGGAATCATAGAATGGTCTGGTTTGGAAGGGACCTTAAAACTGATCCAGTTCCACCCCTCTGCCATGCTCTCTTCCACTGGACCAGTTTGCTCCAAGCCCACCCAACCTGGCCTGGAACACTTCCAGGGATGGGGCAACCACAACTTTCAGTTTTTACTGTTCATTTACATATTCTACTTGCTGCCAAGCTTCTCCTATTCGCTGTTTTCAGCTATTTCCTGCAAATGAAGTGAATTTGGTGGAACTGGCAAGGTTTTCATCCTCCTGCTCGTTATCTAACATCTCCCAGCAGCCGAGGATGTTCCACGTCAGAACGGTTCCCATTCCTGCAGGATGCTCTGTCATTCCTGAAATCATGACCTGATGTCACAGGAAGTTAATTTTTCTTGGCGTTTCATGTTTAAATTCAGCCGTTCACACACACTGCGCTGAAGCAGACAGCGCCAGTGTGACTTCATAGAAACAGACAACAAATATTTCATAAATTAATCTCTGCAAGACAGGGTTCATTAATCTGTAAAAGACTCTGGTTGTACGTGAACCCAAAGGGCATAACACTGGAATTCCGTGATGCCTTCTGACGTACAAAAGTAGTTCCAAATTTGCAGTCATTATCCAAATAAGCCTCTTGATAAGTCACAGAAATCAGATACTTGGTTTGGGAAAAACCACGAAGAAATTGCACTAAATCCTTATCTTCACAGGTAAAACATATTACAAAGTGGCATTTAACCACAGTTTAGAGAATTTTTGCTCAATGTACATGGGCATTCCAACATCTCCAGCAAAGCCCACAGTGACAACTGCAGGAACTAAAACTATTGAGTACCCGGTCCAGAAACTTCCAGATCTACAACCTCAGCAATTAAAAGAATGACAAAGGATATCCAAGTCCTTCTGCTTGTGGGCTTTTGTTGGATTTTTTAAATTTTGTTTGGCTTAGTTTGGTTTAATGTCCTGGTTCTGGTTTTTTTTGTTGTTGGTTTATTTCTAGAGTTTTTTGTTTGTTTTTTAACTTTGGCAATGTGTGTCCTTACCCCTCAATACACACAAGGAAATCCCTGAAATTTGCTAAGAGATAGGTTTTCAGGGTCTGGGGCTGTTTTCTCAGAACTAAAATGAAAAATGGCAGAAGACAGCCCAGAATTTACCTGAACATCAATTAAACCCCTTACTTGCAGAGGTGCCCAGCTGGCTTGCCCATGGCCTACGTTTGCCAGCCACAGGACGTGTGCCCGTAGTTTCCTCTGCCTGGGGATGCCAGCAAGCCCAAATGTTCTGTCTGTGAGTGCCCTTAGGAACTCCTGTGAAAACCTGGATCTCTACATCTAAAACTGCCCTGTCTCACAAAGTCTGGAGCCTTTCCCCTCCCAAGCCAGCGCTGTTTCCCTGAACATCACCATTTTTCCCTTTTTTCTCCCCACATGTATCACATTTCTAACTTTGGAGCAGTACTTTTGACTCTTGCAGGAACCTAAAATGCTTCATCAGGAACAAAACTCTTCAGTAATTACTGCCCACCCCGGATTAAATCCCACAATTAGGAACTCAATTTGCATTCTCAAAGTGAAATCCATTGTTATAACCACAGCCACAGTTGACATAGTAGAATAAGCCATTGTTGGAGTAATTCCTGCAAAAGGTCAGATACTTAAAGCCTTCAATTTTACTTGACAACCTCTCAGAAAAGAACAGCACAGCTGCTCTGGGTCCAAATAAGCCACACTGACCACCCTGTTTACTTGAGCTTGGACTGCTCTCACCCATCACAGACCTTCCTGGCTGTAAAATGTGATTTGGGACATTGGGAGACCTCAGCATCCACCACCCCGTGAATGTTTCACTCTCTGCAGGACCAGCACAGAGCAGTTCTGCCCCTGCAGTGCTGAGGGCGGGATGGAGAAGGGATGCAGAGTTCCCACCTCTGTGCCAGAGCATCACCATGCTTGGACTCAATGACCTGGAGGGCCCTTTCCAACCCAAATATCATTCTTTGGTCTGCTCAGTGGAACAAGAACACATTGCTTGTCCAAACCAGGAGTTTTGCCAGCCTGGTTACCTGTTGTATCCTGTGTTTTTTATTATGTGGGTTGTCTCTGCTTTGGGTGGGGAGGCCCTGGCACAGGTTGCCCAGTGAAGCTGTGGCTGCCCCAACCCTAACTCCTGTGTCTCAGTAAAAAGGCTTTTTACCTTCTAACATTTTTAAAACTATCTATACTGCATTTCACACCCCTTTTAAACCACCATTTCTGATTGCTTGGTTGGGTTTGGCCAATGGGTTCATACAAAATTCTATTTGGTGGCAAATGTGATCTGTTTGTGGGTATTGTCGTGATTTATACAATTAATCTTTTTATTTAGCACAGGTGCTTTAGTCAGTAAAGGAGAGGAGAATTTCATAAAATATCTTTAGCACTGTTACCATGAGTAAATAATGTTGTCAATAGTTTGGAACTTAAAGTATTTTTGTGAAATGAATATTCCCTCTCCCAGGAAATCTGACTGACCTTCCCAGTGCTGCTATTTAGTGCAGATCTATTCAGTTTAGGGCCACACCTGCTGGTGTTACCCCTGAAGTGCTTTAAACCACCCTGGTGTATCCCTACTCACACCCTGGGCTGGCTTCACCACCGAGCCAGGAATCAGGAGGATTTCCATTCACACTCAGGTCTCACAAACCACAGAAACCACCTCACACTCGTGTACAAGGCAGAAACCAGAGAAAGGCTCAGAACAACTGCAGCCAAACCTGACTGCAATGAGCCAGTTTGTAACAGAGTTAAATCTGGGGATGGGGCAGACATGAGAGACAAAACTCCCCAAAGACTCAAGGAAATTATAATCCATCCAACTAATATAACTTTAATTATATCAATAAGCAGAGAGAGGGCCAGACTAGTTTTTGGGATAGAATATAATGTATGCATAATTTTTTGTGCTATTTCTGGTCTGCTTTTAAAGAACATCCAGAAATGATCAGTGTGAGCAAATCCATGAGGTAAAATTTTAATAATGTAGCAGCATCATAGAACATTTAATGTGTCTTTCCTCAATGAGAAGAACAGTGGCCAAGCATTGGGCATTTCTTCAAAACAATTTCCCTGTTGCAGAAAATCGCCCCACTTGGATTCAACATATTTCTACGTACAAACTTACCAGAATGCTTGAATTAAATACTATATTTTCAAAGTCTGAAGAAATCCACAAAAGGAATGCAATTAAAACACATATAATGTAACTAATGGGTCTGAGTTAGGTGTGTAATTATGAATAAATTCTCATTAATTTCCTACCACATCTTGGTTATTATCCCTTTTTCACATGAACCCATTTATGTTCATTTGCAAATGAGGACGGGAAAATCGCTGATGCTCTCTCAGGTGTGTTTGTTTTGTTGTCTCTGGCTCTGCCTCCACACAGACACAGCTCCTCTGTTCCTGCTGCCTCCCAGGGGCCTTCAGAGAATGGAGGCACCAATATTTGGAAGCAAAATCTACATTCTCTGCCAGAATGGAAAGAATAAACCAACCAATGAGCAGCCCAGCTCCCCCAGCCACAGACCTTCCCAATGGGTCTTGCTCTGAGTCTTCCCAAAATTCAACACAAGCACGAAGAGAGTGAGAGTGAGAGATGCTCCTCACACTCCTAAGGAAAACACAGACACACACACTGGAGCAGCCACACTGCAACCAGCCCTGTGGCCTCTGCAAGTTCTGGGAATTCTTGCACTTTTATTTATTACGCTGAAATCAGATTTTTTTTTTTAAAGCTTCGATGGATGAGCACACAGGATTTATTTTCATTTATCTTCTCAGGTGATCAAAAAGTAACAGATTATTCACTCAGTGCACACGGGGAATATATTTTCTAGTGGATTAAATGAAACCATAAAATTTATTAACCATTTCTTAGCTGCCACATGTCTCAGCCGGCAGAGGCAGAGGGCACACGGCTGTGGGGGCACAGGAGGAGAGGAGAGCTGGCCCAGCCCCACGGCTCTGGGGTGTGACCCTGAGCTCTCTCCCTTGGCTGGGGGAGCTCAGCACTTCCCAGAGCTCTCACAGGGAGGAATTTCCCACCCTGCCTGGCTCTCCCTGGCACACCTTGGACAGAAGCACACACCAGCACACCCACATGGGGAAAAGCTATTGACATTTGGATTGCAGTGGGATGGTCTGACTGAAACCCATGACAGGTCCTTTTCTGACTCAGTCCTTTGGGCTGAATACCATTTTTGTACCTGAAATACATATTTCTCATTTCTCGGGGTTCCTAAATTTCGCTTCTGACCCACGGGCATTTCCTACTTCTGATTTTGAGGCAAATCTCAATTAGCCCTATTTGATTTTCTTTTACTAGAATCATGAACAGTTTGAGTTGGGAGGAACCTTAAAACTCATCTGGTTCCACCTCCCTGCCCTTCCACTAGACCAGCCTGGGAACTCCACAGGCAGAGCACAAGCCTTCCTTTGGCGTCCCTTTATTTTTGTCATTTCCCAAGGACTTTAACCATCGGACCCAGCTGCTCTCAGACAAGCTGTGAACTCTTTTTCTTCACCCCTGATAACTCAGGAAAACAAAAATGAGGATGGAACAGGTTTTCTCCAACATTAACAACATGAAAGTTCATTCATTTTAGCTTACTCCATTTCCATGCCACACCAGGAACCCCCAACCCAGCACTGCCAGGTCCTGCTGCACCTGCAGCATCTCCAGGGCTGCTCCTGCTCCCTGGGAGCTGGGTGGATTGACTTCAGGATGTACAAACGGATCTCATTTCTCAGCTCTGGAAAATCAGATCCTCTGCCTCCAAACAAAATAAATAATTGCACTGTAAGCAGCACGAACATTCCTGTGCAACCAAGAGGTTTAAGATAAAAGCACTCAAAGAAAAAAAAAAGCAGTAAATAAAAAAGCATCATTCCCGAGGACACCTGAACTCAGCCCCACATCTTCGGGGGGAAAATAAAAATCTCTAAGTACAACTGAGGTTTCTTTATTGCTGTCAAGTGGCAGGAAGGAGGCTTTTTGGATTGGAATATCATCAAGATAAAGAGCAGCCCAGAACAAAAGCTTTCTGCAGCAAAGGGCAGTGTTTACTCTCCTGTCTGAGCCAATCTCCCCTCGCACATTAACACTTCTCTGCGCCCCACAAAGGTGTTCTTAAGGACACTGATGCCCAGCTGCCTTCCCTCCACTCTGCTGGACCCTTGGGTACCACTGGGAGGGGCAGGATAAGGACGCCTGGTGCTCGTATTCAGTCTGTCCTTTGTACCCAGATAAAAGAAGAAATGCTCCTGAGCACCCCCAGCTCCAGGTGCTGCTGGGACAACAGGGCCATTCCCCCCGGGCTGGGACCCCCGGCAGGGATGTGCTGATCTGATCACCAGAGGTGCTGCCGCTGCCTTGGCTACCTGGGCTGGGGCCGCACCAAGCCCCCTTTGTGTTCAGGCAGCAGAGGAGAAAAATAGGGATATTAACCTCTAACACTGATGAAAATAATAGCCACAATAAAAGCGGATGAAAGCCACAGTGGCAGTAATTATTCTGCTCTCATCTACCCAGGAGCAAGCAGAGCCTGCAGGAATTCCTGGTGCCCCTGGCCGTGCACAGGGCACAGTGGGGCCGGGGGACCCCGCCCTGCCACCCACGGGGTCAGCGCCTCTGTCAGGGAGAGCCGCTGGAAAACCTCCCGGGATGGAGGTGGGAAAACCAACCCGCAGCGGGCTGGGCACACACAACCCCTGCTTTTGAGTCTGGCTCCTAAATTCCTACAGACCTGACTTAGCAGACAAGGGGGGGCCATAAAAGCCAGCCCGTGAAACCCAAACAGACCTGGCAGCATTTCTCATGTGCACACGGCAGGGAAAGCAAAGCTCCTTTGATTTGTTCACCCCGGATTCCTTGGTGCTCCTGGTGCATCCGGATCAGGGATAACCAAACACCAAGGATGGTGTCGAACACAGGCTTTGTGTGGGGACAGCAATAAGCATTGCTATTTAAAAAGCAGCTGTTTCTTCTTCCCCACACACTCTTTTTTTTTTGAGATTCTCCATGTCTGTAATTAATTCTTGACATAAATAGCACAATTCCTTTCCATGAGTGATCTTAGTTATTCTCAGGTTTAAATGTCACTCTTCTTTGAAATCTTCTCATTCAATAATCAAGTTGGAGCTAATAAAAAATTCAAAGGTGCATCTAATAATAATGAAATAATAGCAGCAAAAAACCATGCACCTGCATTTATGCCAAAGAACAAGGGATAGAAGAGACAAAAATGTAGGGAAAAAAGAAATTAGAGGGAAAATCATGATATTGCTCAAGTGCTGCTCTCACACTAAGACCAGGGGGATTGGGATAAGGCTAAAGTTAATTGCATTTCCAGATGACAAACCTCTCACCTCTGAACTGAATGGCTCTTTATAAAAGCTATCAGTAATAAACTGTAAATCTCAGCTATGATTGCAAATAAAGGTCATCCCTTTCATGCTGCCACTTTCCTGGGCCTTATTATATTCCTGTCTGAACCTTTCTTACTTCTTAAGGTGTGCTAGCTGCCCATATAAGCAATCAGGGAGGCTTTTTGATTTTATTTTGAAAGACACAAGGCAATGGGATTTACATTCTGGCACCGCGCTGATCCAAAATGGAAAATCACTGAATTCTGACAAGCAGACAGAATCCTGCTAGCAGAATTAATCTTCATCTTATATTAATGCAAAGAAAGGCAATCCCTTCCTCTCCTTCCCTCCACTCCTGAAATCTATATTTCCTCCTTCACCAGTACAAACGGGCGTCTCCAATTCTCTTTTAGCCAAATGTGAAGATTATTGTGATAATACTCAGGGGCTGAAGCGACCCTGCACCCCATCCCCAGCAGCTCCTGCTGTCACTCAGCCCATGCAGGTGCTCCTGGAGTTGCCTCACCAGACTGCAGGGAACATGTGGGATGCTGGGCCCTGACTGCCTATTCAAAAAGAAAATTCTCCATCAGAGATAAAATTTAGCTCAGCACAAATTCTCCCGAGTGATTTTTCTCTGCGGAATACTCCATATTGTGAGCACTAAGATTTCTGATACAAAGAATCCACCCGTCAAACCTGATACTGTGAGAAAACAGCCTGTTCACTACAGAGGCTTCAATCCAAGTAAGCAGATTGTTAAATAAAGAGTGTGATGAATTTGGGGACATCCATTTCCACCCTGCACCATCAGCTCACCACACCAGCTCTCTCCTCACCAGTCCTTTGTGACAGGTCGGCGCTGGCAGGTCCAAACGCCAGGAATGTCAGGAAGGAGGGAGGGCGGGCAGCCCATGGGCCAGTGCAGACCCGGGTCTCGTTCCAGTGCCACCAACTCCAGGGTCACAATGCAGGAGCCAGTGCAGGCCCTGTGAGCTCAGACCCACGGGGCACATTCTGCACATGTGGGGGCTGGTGGCACGACCCTAAAACACGTGGGCAGTGCTGTGGGCCCCAGAGATGTGACAAAGCCAACGCCCTCCTCCTCCTGCCCATCCTGCTGAGCTACCCCAGAGCCAAGCCCAGCAGCATCCACCTGAGCAAGGCTGACCAAACTGAGGGGACACTCACACATCTGTCCAGCAGGATGGGAGCCCAGAGAGAGCCAGGGACCAGCACAGCAGGTAAGGTGAACCAGCACATGGGGAATCCAGGCAAACTTAGCTTCACCAAATGTTTATGTTTGCAGCATATGCAAATAGGGAATCTATTTGAGCAGCAGCCTGGAGCATCTATTGGACCCTTTAAATAAGGAGGAAAAAAAGGAGATACTCAAATTGCAAAGCAACTGGTGTAAGGAACAAATAGACTTGTCTATGGGATGGGATAATTATCTTCCACATCTTCAGGCTCTTGGAAAATGTGACAATGGCATCTCTGAATGAAGCTTCTGACAAGTCCCAGATGCAGCCAGGTTTCTTTTAGTTTAGCTTTTAATTTCAGCTGCTCATTTGAAAGTGATGCACTGATAGCTCCAGTCAGAGGCAAGAAGGACTCACTTTGGTACAGCACCTCAGCAACATTCCTGCTCATAAATTACAGTGGCCCCAAAGCACCATTCCTGCAGTCCTGCGTGATCCTGCCAAGGTACCACACTGCTCATCCTTTCCATCCCCGAACACCAGTCTTGGAAGGACAAAAGAGAGACCTGTGATCAAAGGACTGCTGCAGCATACACCGATTTTCTATGTGTTTTGTTTCCTTGGCCATTTTCACATGCACTCAGGTAATTTGTGCAGAGAGAAGCAGCTCCTGGTGAACACCTGGCCCCAGCTGTGGCCCAGGGTGGGCACAGCCCCCCCAAAGCAGGAGTGACTCCTGAGGCACGAGCTGGAGACAGCCACGGTGCTCTTTGTTTCCCCTCTTTCTTTGATGTTTAAGACAAAGCCCTGGATTTTCCCAGCTGTAAGTGGGGAACCCTGAAGTGACACTGTGTGGTACCAGCAGCCTCATGCAGCCAGAGGCAAACGCCTTCCCCCATCTCTGCAGACCCCGAGCGCTTCCTCCACATTTCACCTCCTGTGTCTTCTCACAGCCAGGAAGTCACATCTTGTTCCACACTTCCCACTCAACCTTCTGTTTAGACGCCCAGAGAAATCAAGCAAACCTTGTGCAAATAATGCAAGGCATTAACACTCTGCAGCACATGATAATTACCAGCACTCTCTGTGGGAACATCCCTGCTCTGGGTGTGCTCTGCAGCTGTGACCCTAAGGAAGATCTGGGTTGATGAACACACTCATCAGCTGTTCTTTCAGAAATAGGGCTGTTTGCAGGAGATCTCATTTAGCACTCATGCAGGTGTTTACTCATCCCAGAAAAAACAAGAGGAAGGTGGTTTGGGAATTCCCACATGACTAAGTATGTAGGATGATAGTTACATCAAGTTTTCAGGGGAACTGACTATTAGAGGAGCATCTACTCTCCACTCATCTCCCGGGCACATCCTGCCCGTGCCAAGTGACGGTGCTGCAGATTCCTGCAGGGAGCATCCCTGGGCAGAGGGTCAGGCAGGCACGGCTGAGCTCAGGCCTAAGGGCTCTGGGAGTGCTCAGCACGAGCCAGCCAGGGCTGATCCCTGCTCAGCACAGACTTGCCTGAGGTTCTTCCACTGAGGACAACGGAACGAGCACCTGGGCAAACAGGCTTTGAAACCTGACTTGGCAATGAGATGTGACTGTCTCTGCTGTGTCTAAGGCCCAATGCTCTTGACATGGAGGAGAATTAATTTGAGGTTTTGCTGCAAGAGCCACAGCCTGAGAGGCTTCTCCTGGCAATCCCTGTCTTTCTGCACGTTTGCATCCCGAGGATTAGAACAGCTCCCAGGTACCACATCAGCTGCAGGACCTCGGTGGGGAGCTGGGCTGGGTCACGATCACCACGTTGTGTGCAGAGCCTGGCACAGCCTGGTTTAGTTGTGAGAGTGAAGTTTTACCCTGGACTGCACCAGCAGCACCCAGGGGAAAGAAAAATTATTGCACATGACAAGATCAACTTTGACTCCAGCAAAAGCCTTGGAGAAGGGTCCTGCCTGCCAGGTCCACCTTCCTGCCTCTCCTTGGGGTGAGGGCCACAGAGGCAGGGAAAGCTCCATGTCCCTGATGAGCTGTGACTGCTGGGGCTGCCAAAGCCCTGCTGGGAGAGGGGCCCTGGGCAGCCCCAGGACACTCCCTGGGCACGTGGCCCTGCCCCGCGGCTGCAGGGACGAGCCTGTCACCTCTCGTCAGTCCCCAGGAACAAAGGGCACCTCTGCGTCCATGCTGGCTGGACACACCATCCAACACATGTGCAACTGCATTTACTGCTGGTATTAAAAATAACTACAGCACACAGCAACCATGTAAAACTGAACTAATTGCTACAAATAGAACAAAAATTCTATTGCGTGTATAATGTACACACGTTATCGAACCTTCTGAATTCATGGGATCCCAAAGAATTATTTTTAAATTGCTGGTATAATAAGTATATATCAAGGCAGCAGTATCCAACTCAAATGCTGAAACATAATCAGTCAACAGAATGTATTTTTTTTAACCTTAAAAATACTCCCTTTCTTGAAAATGGACACTAAACCCCTAGGCAATGTAACCACCAAGGTTTTACTATAAAATACATTTCAAAAGAATGGCTGAAAGACTTAGGAGCGCAGGAGATGAAAAAGAAGTAAACAAGCCTTATTCCACCATTAAATGATAAATTAAAAGCAGTATTTTGCTGTTCTGCCTCATTTTTTAATCACAGTGCTCTGGCTATGGTGGTGTGGACTTTCCCATCAAAAAGCACCTTTTACTAAAGGTTTACAATTTGACATAGCCATCATCTGTCCCAGACAAAACACAGCCAGGTAAAAACCTCATTCCAAATCCAAATTTTCATTAAATTTGCAGAAAAAGCACTGCAGGCTTGACATTGCAGGCAGAGCCACAAATGCCCCTCACACATGCCCTTTAAAAATTTGAGTAATTTCAGAATGCAGGCTTTTGGAATTTTAAGAATAATGGAGGAGATACTGGATGTGCTGTTGTTGCTATCAGATAAAAAGCTAAATCTTAATCCTCCCTGCTATCTTGCCTCGGTGCAGATTATGCCGCAGCCTATCTCTGTAAAATGCTGGAACAAATACCAGCCAGATACTTGCCTGGGAAAATGGAGATTTACAGAGTGAGAGGGAAATGGGGCTGCCTTTATAGTCTCTTGCTCATTAATTTTTTTACTAATTAATACACAATTTGGCTTTGTTCCTACTGTAAATCTGTAACACAGAAGTACCAACAAAAACATCTGGAGCTGTAAATCCATTCTTAAATTTTTGTAGACAGACATAATGTGGGTGACACCCAAAGGCATTCTCAGCCCCCAGCAGCTGAGAGAACCTGAGTTTCCTGCCCATCCCAGCCCACTGTGCGGCTCCAATCCACGATTCTACAACATTTTGTTCACAAAGTGTCCTTTTGCCCTTACTTCCCCCAAAAGAAATCATGGAAACACCGACTGGTTTGAGTTGGAAGGGACCTCACAGCCCATCCTGTTCCACCCCTGCCATGGCAGGGACACCTTCCACCATCCCAGGCTGCTCCAAGCCCCAGTGTCCAACCTGAACATTTCAGTGATGGGGCAGCCACAGCTTCTCTGGGCAAATCAGCAACATTCAATCAACAGAACACTGAGAGGTGAAAAAGAAAAAGACAACTGTGGACAAAATAAAAAGTAAAGTTCTATTGAGGCTAAACACACTTTCCCTTTCAGGTTTACACTCCTGCTACTGTAACTGTTCCAGATGGTTCGGCAGCTGTCTGAGCAGCAAGCTGGGAACAGCCTGCACCTCCTCAGCACCAAGGGGCAGAACCCTGATTTATGCTCAAAACAAAGGTAAAGACACATTGAGAAGAGCAGGAAGCAAAATTTAAAATGCATTCAGAAAATAAGCCCCTGGCAGTTGAAGAGTTAAGCACAACCTTCTCCCCTTTAACACAGCCTTCTGTAGTAGCTAATGAAGGTAATGAAATATGACATGTAGTTTGGCCCCTGACCACAGCGAGCACCTCCCTCCCCTCTGCCGGCGAACAAAGCCAAAGCAGATGGAGCTGGTGTGGCCAGGCTGGGGCTGAGGCCGTGCCACGGAGCCGGCCGGCGGGCACGGCAGGGCACGGGCAGGGCACAGGCAGCACCAGCAGCCCAGCTCTGAGAGAGCCAGAGCCACCCCAGCAGTGCCAGCCACACCTGCCCTGACTGCCAGCCTGCCACACACCCATTCCTCCCTGTAAGTAAACATGGACTTCTAGGGGAAGGTGTCCCTGCCCTGGCTGGGGCTGGAACAGGAGGAGCTTTAAGGTCCCCTCCAACCCAAATCAGTCTGTGATTCCATGAACTCACATGGGTTTTATGTGCCCAACTAGTTCCTAGTCTAACTTAACAAAAAAGCACTACCAGTAAAAAGGAGAAGCCAGGCTATTGCTTGGGCAGGGATGAGCTTCACCTCCCAAATTACCATCCTCCTACCTCAGGGAAGTGACCCACCACAAACGTGGCACTCCATATCATTAGCACAGAGCCAGGGATAGAAAAGGCATTCTTAAACACTTTTTTAGAGAAAGGTTTCAAATTCACAAAAGCCCACAGAACTTATTAACCTGTATAAGTTCTTTCTGAAGGTCCTCACTCATGCTTTCTATGAGGCAACAGAGCCTTGCCACACTCTGGGCTGATGCAGCTGCCAGCGATAACTTTGAGCAGGTACCAGGTAAAAATGTGTGCCAAGAGGTACCACACAGACACCTCACCACCTAAAGACTGGGAAGCTCCATCACAGCTGCTGGTTAATACCAAATATGTAGATAATGATCCCTGCTGGACCAGTGACATCAGCTCCATCCCTCCCTTGGCTAAGCAACAGCTGCAGCAGGGATGTGTCATTCCTCAGGGCTGAGGTCACCCATCCACGTCCCTGAGCACCCAGCAGGGTTTGGGGGCACAGAGGGGTGCAGGCAGGGTGGGCTGCTGTTCCCACTGAGACACCCCCCTCCTTGGGAAGTCTGATCTCAGCAGCCCCTGCTCCCTGCACAGTCACAGGAGGGGACAGTGTGGCACAGGGTGGCCGAGGCCATGGACAAATGGCTCCCCAGGGAGGGACAGACAGTGCCCGACCTGCCCAAGCCACTCCCTGAGAGGGTTCCTCGTTCCTCTGTCCCCACACTGAGCGCTGCTCCAACAGCTGCACCCAACTCCAGTGGCAGCAGACGGGTGTGTGTCACCACCAGGTGACATCTGTGTCCTGCCCGGGCTCCTCCACAGGACCGACAGACACCCCCAAAGACCTGAGACAGCAGCACTCCAAATGCAGAGCAAGCCTAGAAAACAAAGGTGTCTGGAGACTGGTAAACCTACAGGTGCAGCAGATGAGCACAAAGTGTCCTCCAGCCCCACAGCTGATGGGAGCCCCTTGGCCAAGCCAGTTGAGTCAGCCACCTTCCCAGTGTCCACACATTCTCCATGGAAACCACTGCCTTTTGTGGCTGCCCCCCCCCGAGAACCACGCATGGTGTTTATTAAAAAATAAAACAAAATTATGTATAAAATGCTTAAGATGCAAAAAAACTAGAAAATACTATCATTAAAATTACCTATTCACCCTTAATTCACTCTGTGTTGCATATGCATTATGACATGTGCCTGAATTGTATGCTAATTAGCTATCACTGGCCAGGAGCCTGACCCCATTTAATGACCCAGCAGGGTATGCTATGGGGTGCTGCTCCATCACCAACCAAGTCCCCTGTTGGCTGCAGACACAGCCTCATTTCAACCAAATTCAGGTACATAACTCCTGCACAGGACCTTAACTCTGCTGGCTGTGTGCACAAAAAGGGCTTAAAAGCAATTTATTTTGGCTTTACACCATATGATAACACAGAATCTCACAAGGAAGTGTTGAGGGTATTTTCCCAACTAAGTCCCAATGCCACTCAACAGGTGATGAATGGAGAAGGAAAGGATCCATTTTGGAGCCTGTGTGTTGTTCAGCCTGTCTGCAGTGAATAACACAGAGGCAGGAGCAGGGGGGAAGGAGAATGGATGTTCCCACCTGCAGCACCTCTGCTCCCACATCAGCCAAGGCCTCCCCAAGCGCATCCCCACGAGCTGATGGCATTTCAGGCTGGGTCAGACACATCCACTCAGGGAGGGAGAGTCAGGGTTTATGTGCAAACTTGAGCGCTTCCAAAATTTCAGTTCATTGCTTGATTTTGCAGCCTTACTGATTTAGGGGCACACAAAGCTTTGACCACTAAAATGTGTGAAATCAGCCTCCAAAGGACTTTTCTGGGCCGAGAGTGGTGACATTGACAGGCTCCACTCACCCAGAGACCCGGCAGCTGCTGGGACAGCGCCCCTGGGTCCGAGGGGTGGCCAGGGCAGCGGCAGAGCCACGGCCAGAACCGCGGCCAGGCTGGGAGCGCCAGGGATCCGCTCCCTCCCCAGGGCTCGGCCGAGTTCGGCACAGCAGCGAGGGAGGCAGGGCCCTGGGAAATTGATAGCCTGTTCCAGGCATTATTTATCATTCCCAGCACAGACACTGACATGTGCCTTTTGAAAGGGGATACTGTACCTTTAACCTTGACTCTGAGCGCGTTGGTAATTTGGGATGCGAGCCCGGGTTCAAGCGGGGTGACCTTTTGGGGGGAGGGGAGGGACTGCATTTATTTATGAGGCAGTTGGAAATTTTTGACATCACATGCTAGTCCCATTATTCACATGTTACATGACACGAGATTGGCCCTTTTAATGCAACAACATCACATCAAAAAATTTGATTTTCTGCTCTGACAGCAGGCTTGTCCTCTGCAGCTCCCCAAAATATAATCTGTGGGGGTTAAAGGCCACAGAAAAGTGATTTAAAAATCACACAGAACATGGAAGAACAGGTCCTAGACCCTGAGCATGAGCAGGGATGCTGAGGAGCTGGAAAGAAACAGTCTGGTAAGTGCAGAAGGCCAGCTGTGGACCCCAGTGAGGGGAATCCCTCTGTGTGACCCTGGGATGTGCTGCCTGGGGGTCCCCAGCACCCCTGCCCAGCCTGGGGGGTCCAGCATCACTCCGGGCTGCCCGAGGTTGCCCTGTGGGGATCCCACCTTCCCTCACTCCATCTCTCCACTGCAGAAATCCAGCCTGTGCAGTATTCTGGATACGCACACGTAACTCACCCACCCCCCTGAACAGCAGGAAAAGCCTTTGCAACACAAACACCATCAACACATTTAGCAGGAAAAAATGGGGGTTCCCTACGTTAAAAAAATACGCCACAAAAGACATCTATTAGGTTTACCCTGATAATTTAATCTGGCAATAATTGTGTTTTCTATGCACAAACTTCAAAACTTCCCTTCCAGGGCTGTGCTATAGATACACTGAAGTGTATCTATACACTGAAGTGAAGTGTTTGCTACTCCAGCTCTGGGAGAACGTGCACACACTGTGCAAAAAGCTCAAGCTCCAAACTACACTCCCATTTTCATAGAATTTAAAAGTATCAGCTAATGCACTTAAAGCTAATGAAATATATTTCACAATAATGCACCACAAAACACATATATTAAATTACTCATCAGCTAATTCCACAGAGAGAAGAAAAGAGTTTATATGTTTAATTTTTCTAAATATCCTTGGTTGAGGGCAGGCAAAGGAGGAATTTTGATTTATATCTGGAAAAGCGTTTCTAAGATTGCTGTAATTTCTTTTCAGAAATATCACGATGGTGATGATGAGGCTGATACTAAAATAACAAGTAAATAAAGCAGGCTAATTTTATCAATATTTTTATCAATTTAAACAGAATGTTTTCTACTGTGTACATGCAATGAGAGAAACAAAACCCGAAAAACAACTATCCCAGGGCTTGGAGCACCCTGGGACAGTGGAGGGTGTCCTGACCCATGGCAGAGGGTGGCACTGGATGGGCTGTAAGGTCCCTTCCAAAAGCATTCCATGACTCTGTGATATTAGGAATGAATGACTGTCTCTTACAGACCCAAAGCATGTTTGTTCTATCTACTCTTGCAGCAGAATTTCAGGTGTGTTATTCACTTCAAGGGAATCAAATCAAGACCAGGACGGGCCATCCCCAGGAGACAACGGGAGGGGAAGGTGAGGGTGGGCCAGAGCAGCCAGGCTTATGAGCCAAAGCTCAAACACCTCCAGGAAAACCCTCCTCCAGGAACAGGAGGAAGAGGCTCCTAAGGCAGAATTACATTTTTACAGATTTATATGGGTTTTGAAGCCAAGTCCCAAGACTGAAAGAACACAGAGGGGGAATTATTTTCTTCTTATTAAAAGAATGAAAAGACCCACCATTGATTTTGTCCTTCATCACCACACAAAAACCCTCCCAACCACAGCGAGGATGACGGTCTGGATTATCACAACACCGTAAATCAAAGTGAATGTATTTATTAGGTCGCCTCTCTTTGTTGCACATGTGTGTGCTGTTTGTTGGCCCATACTGTTATTATTTTAATTTATGGCTTGCCTTTTCCACTCTTTCCTCTCCCTCACAAGACCGGAGCCTGTCCACAAGTTCTCCTCATGCCAGTTAAAATCAGCATAATGAAATGTCACGGCCAGATCCCATCACTCTGCAAGGACGGCGCAGGGACACGGCCCTGAGCCCGGCCAACTCCGCCGTGGTGGGGCCGGGCACGGCCGCCTAACGAAGCCCACAGCCTTTCTTAGCTGCCTGGCAGGTCTGGCTATAATTAAGTGCAGCAAGTTTAAGCAATTTGCAAATCCCACCTCATCTCTCCTCCCATCACAAGCCCGACGTGGTTCCCAGTGAGCCGTGCTCACCTCTCTGGCCCAGCTGTGGTAGCCCAGGACAGCACCACTGCTGGGACTCACCAGGCACACAGGCACTTCTAGGCATGAAGTTCACATTTGGGTGCTGGGAAACCATGGAACTGCCTCCAAAAACACCCACTTCAGGATTCTTTATCTAAGCTTTTGGGGTGATTTTGTTTTAATCCATCTTTGGAAACCATGAAGTTTTAGGGTGTCAGTCATGTGAGCTGCAGGATTTGGCTCATCCTTGCCCTTCACCCACACTGAGCACAAGGTGAGTAGGACGGGACCTGGGTGGGAATAAAAACCAGTATCTTTGAGGAGGGGAGAATTTCATGGAAACATCCAATTGAACACCAGACTGGAAGAACAGCACAGAGCACCACAGGCAGCTTCATTCCCAGGATTACTGAGGTGACTTTGGAGCTGGTTGTGCCTTTGGTGTTCTGTTGGGTTTGTCTCAGGGCAGGGCAGAGATGCCAGGCTGGGGTTGGTGAGGCTCCACCTGCCCCCTCCTGCAGCAGGCTCACTCCCAGAGCCGCTAATCCACTCGGATGCTCCAGTGCAGAGCCTCGAGTTTTCACGGATTTATGCCCTGCACTGCTCCCAGCTCCATCTGTTTCACGGTTATTGTTCTCACCGACTCTACTTCATCATTTAAATTATTAACAGCAGAATTACACCAACTGAGAGCTGGAATGGGCAGCTTTAACATACAAAGGCTTGTATGTAACGTGTCAGTACACATCGAGTGGAACAGAGAAACTGGGGGAAACTCAGCTGTAGGGGTCATTGCTTCATTTCAGTGCTGATCCGGGGGGAAGTTAGGATGAGAATACCAGTGAAAAAAGCTGGAAAAGCTCCTTTAGGTCAGCCACAGACTGACACTCATGTACCTTCACTCAGTGAGTGGCATGGTGCCCCAACAGAGGTGCCACACGTCACCTTCATCACTGCCTGGAGCCTCCAGGGCTGGGCACAAACCTCCCAGGAGCCTCCAGCTTGGAGGAGCACGCCTTCCTCCACCAACTGTGACAATGCTTGCAAAGCACACACCTTGTACAACCACGAGTACCAAAGATGTAAGTTACACACTGGTGTAAATCAACCCCCCAGGGAGAAAAACACAGTGACTCCAGAGGGTGGAAGAGGAAAAGCAGGACAGGATCATCAAGAACCTTGTGGGTTCCAGCTCACTGAGGTCTTCTCCATCATCTCCTCCTTAGGAAGATGAAATAACTTCCTACCTGTTATACCCCTACTGCTGTCATTAACTATTCAAAAAAGAAAAATCAAGTGTCATAACTGTATGAAGTCTCAGTAAAGCACAAAATCCCAAGCAAATTCACTTCTCTCCTTCAACTACATTTTTCCAAACATAGCACACAGGAGAGGGTGATGGTGAAAAGCCCCTTCTGTTCCAAAGCCCCCAAGCCCCACCTGCTGCCCCTGAGCTACCCCAAGCAGTTCCTCCTGGCCACCAGACACTGCATTCAGGGGCGACTCCACATTGATCCCAGACTTAACAATATCCATTAATAACAGACCAGACAGTGCCCACGTTCAGCCTGGCCATATGGTTTGAATCCAGGGAATTTACTTTTCCCATGCACTGCATTACATATTTATACCAAAATAAGAGCTTTTTTTACCCCCCTCCCCACTTCTGGGGTAATTGGCAGATGGATCCGATTCCAAAAAGGGTAATCAATGCACTCAGAGAGCCTCAACCCATGCTGCTCTGCCCCAGCTTCAAATGCTTTATTATACAAGGGTCTGTGGACATTTTTTTGAAATTAAAGTTCCTGCAGATTTTCATGGGAGATTTTCTTTTAAAAAACTCCAGCCTGCTGCAGCAAGTTTCCCTGCAATCAAGTCAAAAACCCAACGCAGCTTTCACCATACTAATAATCAAAGTCTTGTGTGCACAAATAACTTCAAGTAAAAATCATGTGTATTTTTGTTGCATCATATACCCAAACCCACAATATTCCACTGGGCACCCCAGCAGGAGCTGCCTGAGGTAGACAGTTCAAGGTGGTTTCACAACCACCAGGTGCAAGTGACACCTGAGCACACAGGCTACACTTCAGACAGTAACAGTGAAAATAAAATCAGGAAAAAATCATACTTGCGTAGGGAAGGAGACAAAGCAGGAGTCTGAGGGGGACTTAGCATCGAGGGCTGCCAGAATATGCTCTTTCACTAGAGCGAGGCTCAAGAAATCTTAAGCCCCAGCTACCCTCAGCCCTACCACACAGATCTCCCAAAGCCTCCTCAAGACAGGAACCACAAAGCACCACTTCAGCACTCCAAACACAATGGACAGGCTGGCTGAGAACAGCCAACTCCAGCAGAACCTTCCCTGCTCAGGTTACTTACACTGCACAAGGGCATTTCATCAGAGACACTTGGAATTAAAGTCATCCTTTGATTCCTACAACTGCAGAGAAGCTCAACCAACAAACCAGAGCAAGAAAACTCACTGTACCTTAACTCAGAGCAGCTCCTTCTCTCCATTTTCCAGGACACCTCAGAGCTCTCACCTGCTCTACCCTTACATATATCCTCTCCCTCCTGCCCACAGGACACCTGTGCTGCCACTCCTGAGCAGGACTGGGTACTGATGCCACCAACAGCTCGTATGGTCAGACACAGGGACCAGGTGTAGCCTGTTGCCCTCACCCCTGAAGCAGCCCTTTGCAATAAGAGATCCCCTAAAAGAATTAGCAATAAACCCAGAGGAATCCTTAAGCTCCTTTATCAATAGCCTCCCACAGCAGAAGTACACCAGAGAGACGTAAAGCATGATTCTTCCAGAAAAGAAGAATTCTGTGTTTACCACACTTCCCTTCCCTCATTATTCATAATTTGACACTTGACCCCAATGACCAACCCTCTGCAGTCAGATCTAGCAGAGATGGGCTCTGGCTGCCTCATGAAGCTGCATCTGGACACAGCATTCCTCCTCCTAAGGCTGAACAGGTCCTGATCACACTTCCCCTTGGGAAGAGCTGGCTCTGCTCCTCGGAATACATCAGCCCCCAGACATGATGCTGCAAAAGGGGAACTACAGGGTGACAGAATCAAGGTTAGAAGTCATGTCTGCAGATCATACAGTCCAACCCACCTGCTCCAGCAGGGTCACACAGAAAGGGAGTTCAGGACCATGTCAAGATAAAAATCTCCAAGGATAGAGACCACACAGTCACTGTGGGAGCCTGTGTCCGAGTCTGACTGCCCTTACAGTGATAAAGGCTTTTCTGGTGTTGGGAGTTTCCTGGGTTTCATGTTGTGCCCCTGCTTCCCATTTGAGGGCTCACCAGGACAGGACAGGTGTGCCAGCAGATCTCCCCTCCACAGGCTGAGCTCTCCCTTAGCAGCAGCTCCCAGGCTGGGTTACATTTAGTGGGGAGAGCTGAAGTTGAACAATTCATTTGTGTCAACTGTACCTGCTCAGGGCTGCAGAGGCTGTTTGGTACAGGCATGGTTTTATTCAAACAAGCATCACCACATAACCCTTCCCCAAGCAGTGGTTATTGTATGGAAAAGGTTCTGGAGATGTTGGTCAGCAGCCACACAAGTGCTGGCTGGGTGTCCCAGCAGGGTCACGGTGAGGGCTACAGGCACGGCAAGAATTCACCATGAGAAGAGTTTTGAAGTTTATCTGTGTATTGTTCTCTTTTAGATCAATTTTTTCTCAACAGCACCTATAATCAGAGGGGTGATAAACAGTCAATACACATTAATCCAGTTAATGTTCCCTATACTCCCCATGACTGTGAGTTAGCAACAAAACCCGTGCCTGAGCTGCAGAGGGGAGGTGACCTCAGCCATGCCCCTCCTGCCATGGCCATGTCCCCAGCCCTGTCCCCCTGCCACATTTCCCAGCCACACGGCCAGGCTGCCGAGGGGGCCCTGCAGCCACCTCCCTCCCGCCTCACGGGCTCTTCCAGCCCAGGATCACCACAGAAAGCATTAGACATGCTCTGGAAACCCTTTGCCCAGCTGCTCATTAGGACTGCATTAGTCTGTAAACTCGAGCGCAGAACGCCTAGTTCAAGTTGCTCTTTCTTGATGTACTTGAAAGGTCCTGGGAATTTATGGCAGGATAATGCGGAGCACAGCACCTATTTATGAGTTGATCATTTGTACAAAACCCCTCTCAAAGCACCGAAGGTTACCATTCGACCAAGAGCTGCACTTAGCTGCTCAGAGGGCAAGAAAGCCAAGTATATGAAAGTTAAAAGCATTAATAAAAGTGTGACTTATAAATTACTTCATCTTTGTCACCCTTTTTGAAATGGGGTGAGAGAGGCCAGGGTAAATTTATTTTTTAAGTGCTTTCTGAGACCTGCAAGGGTCAGCCCTGAAATGCTGTACTCTATAAATCATTCCGTGTGTATCTGAGAGATGCGAGTGCATCATAACATTACCAAATATTGATTTGTTTATCATTTGCAACTGTTTATCGCTAAACAGCTCCCTTTATACTCTTGGTAGGGAGAAGAAACTTTAATCCCTGAGAACGCAGAAGAGAAGCTGCCTTGGCTGCAGGAGGAAAGAGCAACCCCCGTTACCCTGTCACCCAACTGCTGGCTCAGTGGACGTGTTACTGTCGTATTATGAAACCAGTTATTTCACAAAATGACTAAAATCTCCAGGCGTTCCAGGGAACCGCTCGTGTCGCTGCTGAGAGCCAAGGAAACCTCGCATTAGGGGCTTGGCTGAGTCACAGCGCGGGGAGGCACAGCAGAGCCAAGGATGGACAGAGCCAGGGATGGACAGAGCCAGGGATGGACAGAGCCAGGGATGGACACAGGCAGGGATGGACAGAGACAAGGATGGACAGAGCCAGGGATGGACAGAGGCAGGGATGGACAGAGCCAGGGATGGACAGAGCCAAGGATGGACACAGCCAGGGATGGACAGAGACAAGGATGGACAGAGCCAGGGATGGACAGAGCCAAGGATGGACAGAGCCAGGGATGGACAGAGCCAAGGATGGACAGAGCCAGGGATGGACAGAGACAAGGATGGACAGAGCCAGGGATGGACACAGCCAAGGATGGACACAGCCAAGGATGGACACAGCCAGGGATGGACAGAGACAAGGATGGACAGAGACAAGGATGGACAGAGACAAGAATGGACAGAGCCAGGGATGGACAGAGCCAGGGACAGCTGTTCCTCTCTGCCGGAGCAGCCTCCCCTCCTGGCACGGCTCCAGCCGACTGTGCCATGCCACACAGCCCTTCCCAATGCCACCAGCACCCCGGCCCCAGGCTTCTGGCTGCAATCAATGACACGGAGCAAGAATCAGCACCCAGAGCCCTCCAGGCCGCCCAGCAGGCACTGAGCACCGTCACTGTCACCAGAGTCCAGCCACTGCTCCAAAGCAGGAGGTTGGAATCAGATGATCTTTAAGATCTCCTCCACCCCAAACTATTCTGTGACTCTGTGACTCTATGAACTGACCTTACATCATCAACCCTGCCTGGTTCTAGACCTGACAAAACATGGCAGCATCAACTGGTCTGTGTTCTCCTTCATTTAACATTATACAGTGGGTTTTAAGTGCAGGTAAGACACCTGGAGCAACAGGAGGAGGTTGGGGGAAATCACAATAAAAATCTCATTACCCTAATGAGGGAGACAAACTCTCTGACAAACCTCTTCCCAATGCTTTAAACCATTACATATTAGGTACAAACCAAACCCTTTAATTAAGCAACTACAATAAAACAGGTTGTTTTCTCTCCCCTCCTTTTTTTTTTTTAAATCACACAAGTCTCTGCTTTTATTTCTTTTTGGAACTAGGCTCAGTAATGGATTTCTCCGCAGAGCCACCCACCAACAAACTTCACTAAGTGGAAACTCGCTGCATTATCTGTGTGCACCCACCCTCACTCACCAAAGCTTCAGGGAGCTCCAAATGAAGTATTTGGTGATTTCCCTGAGAGAGGGTGGTGCTTTATTTGCAGTTTTCCCTATCTGTAACTAAACACTGGTAAATTTGCAAAATCCAGGTGGTTTGTAAGTCTGTTCTTCTTCTTCAGGCTTAGTTCCCAAACCATTCTTGTAATAAAGCAGCAAAATCAAGTACTTTGGAGCATAGAGCAAAATCTGGAGGTGCCACAAAGCACAAGTGGCATCAATTCCCCACCTGGCTGGTGTCTCCTGAGAGGGCATCCAGGGGCTACCGAGCAGCAGAATTAAGACCTGGGTTATATCTGCATAGCAACATTAGGTCATGTGGAGATGATCTCCTCAAGTCCTATCTCGCTCCTCTTGGGGAAAACGGCAGCACCAAGCGACAGCTCCATGTCCATGTCCGAGCTGCACCCCAGCAAAGCTGGAATTACCTTTTCCCTTGGAGGCAGAGGGATTACTGCTGGCACAGCACGTGCTGCTGGGGAAGGGTGTGGAGCTGGCCCCCGGGCAGGCAGAGCCCTGGGCCGGGCAGGGTTTGGCCGCAGCCCCGGGGCCGTGCTCCGAGCATCGCTCCAGCACCCGAGAGGAAACTCTGCAAGCCCCACTCTCACCAATTACAGGGCGTCAATATTGACTATCTGAGGGATTTCCATGCTCAGGAAGCAAATTAGAAACTCAATACCTGAACTATTCCTAAATGCAGTTATCAACTTCAGAGTTTTATCTCATAAAACCAATTCAGCTTAGAGTTTAATTCTATTAAATTAGGGCTTAGAAATAAGATTTGCTCGGAGAATGAATGCATCATTAGTTTTAAAATGCAATATAGTGAAACCCAAAATGTGCGGCATTACAGTTTGAAGAATAAATGAGTAGAGATGGCACCCAAACGTACTTCTCCCTAAATATATTTACCAGAAAAACCCATTGGCTCATTAGGACAGTGTTTTGGTGTGGGGAACATCCACCTTCCTTTGGGAATTATAATCCTCTCGTGTCTCCCCTTGGCACAAGTTTTTTCTTTGTTCTTAAAGCCTTCTTATTTCAGCAGCTGACAGAGAAAAAAGAATCAGCATCCTCTTTCTTAATAAAAATGCCACAATGAGACCCTGTCGGGCTTGTGCCAGGCATGTCAAAGGAGCAGGGACTAATACAGGAAACCTCAAGAACTCCCCGTTTTGTGCAAGTTACAGTACAGGGAAGAGTCACATAGGGCTGGGTTTTAAATCAGGTTTCCAATAGATGAAAAGCACCCTTCCATGGGGTGCATGTAATCTCTGAATAGGGCCCTTAGTTTCCTGTGGTATTGTATTAGAAGGGATGTTTGATGCAATAACGCGGGGATAGAATATGCTCAAAGAGGGGGCGGGGGCCCGGCCCCGCATTACGAAGCCGGCGGCTCTTTGATGGCCGAGCCAGCCCAACCATACCTGCAGCACCAGCAGGCTGGGCTGGGGGAAAGGGCACGAGGAAGGCAAAGCCACGCCACAGACACGGCAGGTCCTGCACAGAAGGAGCCCTTCGGGTGAGCCCGTCCTGCCGCCGTCTCCTGCTCCAGATGTGGCGCCTCTGATGGCCCGATGAGAACAGCAGGTGCCTCTTCAGGCCTGGCCACACACTTGGCATTTTAAAAAGCTCCTTTTTCAAAAGCAAGAAGCCCTGTCCCCAAACAGGATTGCAGGGAGAGTTACAAACTGTGCGGTGCCGCCACAGCATCACACAGTAATTGGCAGCCCATCGTCTCTCACACCCATAGGCCGGGTTAAAGCTTTAAAGATGTATTTTAATATGTGTTAATTTCCTACTTTCACTTAAGTAGGCTAAGAGTTTTGTTCTTATTAGAAGCACAAATGAAAACCAACTGAAACGATCTAATTATAATTTTTGGTAGCAGAAGAGTCATATGGAACAACCCAATTGACTCTATCGAGCCTAAAATACTCCCCAGTATGCATTTTAATGTACCAATTCCCCTGCAAATGCATGCAGAGCTGTGGGAGAGAAAAGGCTCAAAGGATAAATGTGAGATATGTCCGTGGCATTGTTGTGCAGCAGCTCTGGGGGTGCTGCCCACACCCTCACCCCGTCTTCAGTCAGGGCCAGATTTTACAATCATTGAATTCTCATATTCAAAAAGGAGCCAGAGAAGCACAACATGGTCAGATATTTGTGGTTTGCCATATTATCTTCCTCTTCCTTTATTTTTATTCTATTTAGGTCAAAACAGTTGTTGTATTTTTCATGAATGCAAGCCTCAAACTTTCCCTGTTCTATTCTACTCTCAAAAGCAGAGAGGCCACCGCCCTGTGTGCCAGGCCACAACTACAAAATGTTGTAGTTCTGCTACAATTCATGTTCGCTTTTAGTTTTCATTGAGTAGAATGACTTTATCTGTTCCAAACAGTAAAACAGAGCAGCTCAGACAAGATGCTACAGGGCTGCTGACATTTGGAATGCTATTTTCAGTCCTATTTTACATATGTTTTCAAAACGTATCCTATGAAAAATGAGGGGCTGATTGGTGTCTCTGGAAAAGCAGATGGCCCACTTCAGCCATAAAGGTGGGGAAAATCCATGGATATTGGCAGTGAAGTGAAGGGAAGAGAGGAGTCAACACCAAAACCTGTGCAAATGTCCAAGGAAGGAAAATCCAGCCTGGAATGGGCACTGGAGAGGGAGGTGGTGCCAGCGTGGGGCCATGGACACTACAGGCACAGCAAACTCCCTTTTTCCTGACCCTTGTAACAGGCAAAAACCAGCCGGGAAACAACACGGTTTGGTAAGTGTAACCCAAGAGGGAACATTGCCCTGCACACCTTTTAATGGTGAGCTTCCCAAAACCCCAGTGTGTTAAGGGGGAACAGAATCCCAACATTCTTCAAAAAAGGAAACAAATTTTTTGCAAAGAAAACCTGAACGAATCAAGGCACCACCTGAGAAAACAGATTAAAGGGAAAAATAAAATAAGAAGCTGTTAAAGTTAATAAAAATGCCTCTATTTGAGGCCAAAGCAGCACCTCTCAACTCCTCCCTGATACTTCCCATTCCATGTGGCTCTTTCTGCCTATAAACAAATTGTAAAAGATGGCAACAGCTAATTTAAAAAATAAAATGCGAAGTGTTGCAGCGGAGTCTAAATTGAGTCTGACAACCAAGGTCACATAACTTTTCACTTTTATTTAAAGGCATTGCCTTGATTACTGAAAAATATTGCAAGATATATAAACACAAATCTGGGGGCAGGCCAGCCAGCCTCCGAGGACTCCAGCCATGGCTCCTCGTCCTTTGCTTTAAAAGGAACAACAGGAATAATTTCTTAAATTGCCAAATGTTGTGTAATTATCAAATCGTAGAAAATTTTCAGAAGTCATTGATATAATTCTTGGAATTATGTTTCAGTGTAAGCAATATGTCCTAACCTGTCCTACCTAAATAAATATCAATTATTTCTGGAAATTTTAAGAAATGTTTGCCGCTTTAATTCCTGTAAAGGCAAAAGCTTTCATTAAACTTTTGATTTCTTTTAATTGTATTTGTAGTGTCCTAGGCCATTTCCTGTAACCTTTGAGAAGAATGTTGAACGTGTTTCTGGAAGTCAGGAGGAGAAGTGTGGGGGCTGCAGCACACGGGGCTGCACTGAGGGACCCCAGCTCTCAGCCCCACGCTCCCCGGGGCCAGCAGAGCCTTTGGAGGTGGGTCTCACTTACAGCTTTGTTTAAAAGAAAAAACCCATGGATTCTGAGGAGAACCACAGCCTGTTCCATGTCCTGCCTCTGTTGTCTCCAGGCAAATCTGAATGAAAGCCTGGAATTAAACTGTCTTTGAATAAAGTTTTCATTGCAAGTGATCTAAAATAAAACAACCAGGTTTCCAGAGCCAGCTGCAACATTCCCCTTCGTTCATACACTTCCAGAGTTATATTATTGTAATATTAGGATATAATTTTGTCATGGATTTTTTATGAATTAAAGGCAATAATCAGCCATTTTCTTTTCCTTTGTAAAAATTCCTTTCCAGGACCCCCCTGTCACTGCTCCACTGCAGTGCCCAAGCATCCTCAAATGTTCACACCTGCCCTGGTCTGTGAGAAATTCCTGTTAAGTCATTAATATATCCTTTAATTAGGAAACAAATACAAGGTCACTGATATCAAGTGATTTGAAGCACACAGTTCCTCACTGGAGCCCCAAAAACAAGGACCTAGACCTCTTGCAGTGAGTCCAGAGGAGGCCACAGAGCAGCTCTAGGGCTGGAGCCCCTCTGCTGTGGAGCCAGGCTGGGAGAGCTGGGGGTGCTCACTGGAGAGGAGAAGCTCCAGGGAGAGCTCAGAGCCCCTGCCAGGGCCTAAAGGGGCTCCAGGAGAGCTGGAGAGGGACTGGGGACAGGGAATGGAGGGACAGGACACAGGGAATGGCTTCCATTTCCAGAGGGCAGGGATGGATGGGATGTTGAGCGGGAATTGTTCCCTGGCAGGGTGGGCAGGCCCTGGCACAGGTGCCCAGAGCAGCTGTGGCTGCCCCTGCATCCCTGGCAGGGTCCAGGGCCAGGTTGGGCATTGGAGCTTGGAGCAGCCTGGGACAGTGGGAGGTGTCCCTGCCATGGCAGGGGGTGGAATGAGATGGGCTGTGAGGTCCCTTCCCACCCAAACCATTCTGGGATTCTATGAATTACCTTTTTTGTAACTGCATTAGGATAGTGCTTTGGGCATCTGAAAAGGCTCTTCTAAAATGTGATCATGAAAACAGCCCCAGGTAAAGCCACCTCCCAGCCGTGCTTGTTACACTAAAGCATTGCCCAGCCCGGGACTCCAGCCCAGCTGTTGGGTACCAGGGTGCACCTGCTCATTCCCACCTGGTGGGGCCTCCAGGTTCAGCCCAGATGAACTGGAGCAAGTTTCAGAGGACAAATCCATGCAGTGTGGGGCTGTGCCTTGGGAGCAGCCCTGGGCACAGCAAGGGGAGCGAGGATGTCATTGGGACTGTGCCCTGCTGCCCCCAGGATGGCACAAGAGCTCTGGGTTGAAGGCACCACTCACCCAGGCATTTCCATACCCCCAGCCAGACCCTTGTTTTCCTTGTTTTCTGGGTTTTTGGGCAGGATGTGCTCCCTGTAGCCACAGGGTCATGTCCAGTCCCTCCTGGCCAGCACCACGCACCCTCACGCCATCAGCAGCTGTGCACTGGCCACGCACCACCACACCATCACCCTGCACACTCCCCTACCCAGCCTCAGAGGGAATGCAACAGTTTGCCCTCCTCCTGCAGCCTCCCTTTAATGCCCTGTTACATCAGGGAGTGCCTAAAACCCTGTAGAAATACTGCAGAAAGTGGGGTGAAGCCACTTCCCCTGCTCCAGCGAGCAATCTGTCTACAATGGCCACCCGGAACACAAGGCTGTGTGTACGGGGTGACACCCCCAGGGAACACTGCCGAGCCCAGAGTGGAGCAGCCTGGCAGGGCAGGAGGCTCCAGCCCAGGGACACCGGGGCCGGGACAGCCGTGCCACAGGCGGGGCCTGCAGCCAGCCCCGGAGCCATCGGAGCGGCCGTGAGCCGCCCTGCCGCAGCCAGCGGGAGCGAGGAACGAGGAAAGGAGACGAGTTATAAAAAGAAAAGGAGAAATCATAAATTAAAACAGAAATGAAAAGCTCTGCTGAACATTTTTTTCCTGGGACGAGCAAGAGTGGGGAAAGCATTAAGTGCTGTGCCTTTCCTTCACCTAACAACACAGGAGAAAAGCCTTTTCTGCGAATAATTCAAGTAAACAATCTCCAGAACGCATGAACAACAAGACCAAATTTCCTGAAATTAGCTAAGCTCCCAGAACACGGTGGCTGTTTGTGCTGCAGGAAGCTGTGGCTCCGAAACAGGGGAGACTGGGAGTGTGGGGAGGAAAGGGCACAAGAACCAGCCCCTTCTTCATCCTTTACCATTTACCTGGAATTTAGTTCACTGTAAATTTTATTTCAAAGACAAAAAACCTTATGCCAAACTCACCTTGGCTAAATATCATTAACTGATTTCTAACAAAGATCTGATCCACTTTCACTTGCAAAACACTTTGTCACTGGTTTATATGCACCACTTCCAAAGAAAGGAGAGAGAAAGGAGAGATTTTTAGGTCAAATGATTAAGGAGAAAAGGGATTTAAACCAACAATTTTTTTTAAAGTTCTAATTGTTTGCTTATTGACACCAATTTACATGGAGCCACTTAGTGAATAAAGGTTTTCACAGTACATGGCACTTCTTTATGTCAGTTTTTAGCCATCATGTCACAGCCTGGCTTGAAAAGAAGAAATGCTGAAAACTCGTAGGCCAGAAATGAACAGCCTATTAAGATCTGAAAAGCTGTCATCCCCGCTGAAAAGACTTGCGTCAGCCACTGAGGATATATTTTAAACCGCCTGTCCGCAAGAAAACTTTAATAATGCAGCCTTGCTCTAATGTCTTGTGAGAGGAGAGGCAATTTTACTTCTTCTATTAACCCAACGTGATTACAATGGCTTATTTCATGGAATATTAAGTTCAAATTCTGCTCCCTAGGAGGACAATAAAAAAAAAAGAGTGTGCTTATGACATTGCCCGAAATAGCCACAAGGACCACAACTCCTTGGTGCTTTTAATGCATCCAAGCCATAATCCACCTTAATTTGCTAATGGTTAAGTAAATTAGCAACAAAATAATAAACCACAAAAAGGTATCGACACAGGAGCAAAATGCTTTCCTCTCAAAAATATTAAAATAACAAACTAATGTTTTCCTAAGGATTTGCCGTGGCCTTTCAGTTCTCTCCCTCCCCCTCCAGCCAGTTGCAGAGAAAAACAGACTCCTTGTGTCGGATGGGCTTTGGCCACGAGTTGATCGGGAAGGAAGGAGTTTGTGCCCAGATACAGCCGGGATGGCTTTGTGCAAATGGAGCCATTAACAACTGCCAGGGAGCCACAGCCACTTCCCAAACTGCCTGAACAGCCCTGCACCACCAGGAAAAGGGGGTCCCGAGAGCTGGGGGCTTGGCTGGGGGCACGATGGTGCTGGCATCCACTGCCTCCAGCTGGCCAGGCCATGGGCACCCCTGTGCCGTGGGGCACCCCTGTGCCATGGGGCACCCCTGTGCCGTGGGGCACCCCTGTGCCAACCAGCAGCACCCTGCACCCACAGGGCCTGCAGATGTCAGAGCACTGGGCCAGCGGAGCCGGCGCCCATTGCCACCTCCAGGTGAGGCTATTGTGTAAGTGTTGGGTTTAAACACCATCTGCAGGCTGCCCCCTTCTTGAACGCTTGCTTAGGCCTGGTCCTGACCATAAAAACCAGCATTAAAAATGTGAATTAAAGATGGAAATGGCATCACCACTGCCGGTAATTCCAGTCCTGGGGTGCAGTGGCTGTGGCTCTGCCAGCCCCGGCAGTGACTCGCTGTCCCATAGCTCAGAACTCTGTGCATGGCACTGGGGGTTGTTCCATGGGAGAAGGGAAGAAACAGCCCAAAACCCCAGCAGGAGAAACCTCAAATACCATGTTTTGGTTTCAGATTGATGTTGGACGCAGAGAAGGCCCCCGTCCCCTCCCCATTCCCCCTTTCTGGCATGGCCTTCCTACAACTTTTCTCCTTTTTTATTTTTCCAATGTGGAAAAAAAAGAAATAAATTTTAAATTTAAAAAAAATTAACGTATGCAAATATCCAGTGAAATTATAAATAGCCACCATTAATTTCTTTTCCCTAGTTCCACAATTCCAAAGCAAAAAGGCAAAAACTTAAATAAATACATTTAAATCTCCTGCTGTGTAATAGTAAAGAGACTCCATAAAACCAGAACAATATTTATTTTTCCTTTTCGGAGCAGCTCCCTGGTTTATTAGGCCCGTGCTCCCAGCGATCTGATAAGCAGGAGCGAGGCTAAATGGCAAATGGCAAACATCCCAAATCCCAACCTGATGTATTTCCACAGCCCTGACCTTCAGATAAAAATCGCGCAGAAATCTGCAAACCCACCAAATATGCAGCACCACACGCTTGTGTTCAGACACAACAGTCGGGCGGAAAAAAGGAACAGAGAGAAGGGCGTTGCTATTTCCAGCCCTGAGCCTTCCCCTCCCTTCAGATTTCAGGATCCTGCTCCGATCCGTGAGTTTCAGGGGACGTGGACACACCCCACCAGACCCAAGGGCTCCTCACGGCCACCGAGGGCTCGGAACTGCCTGGCTGTGTCCATCAGGGAAACACCAGAGAGAACGAATAATCCCACTCCCACATTCTGTGCATATTTAGGAAAATACTTCAAACAGAAAAAAAAAAAAATTCCAGTGTGAAATTAGCTACAATTATGACAACTGCAAGAAAAAAATTATACGGGCAAAATTTGGGGCTGCTGGAAGAATTCTTTGATGTCTGGATTCCAATTTAACCCCGACTGAGTTCTGAGAATCAAATGAACAAAGTCTATCACACACCCCAAGTCTGCTTGTCGGTGCGAGGCATCATTCCCGTTCCATTCTTCCCAGGCACGCGGATTTCTGAGCCCCTTGCCGACATCTCCTCCCTCCGCACTGCAGACGGCCACTTGCCCGACACATTTGAGCCACAGCCCAACTGTGTATTTCTTTATTCATTAAAACACAGCATTAGTATCAATAAATATGTATAGCAGTATTTCCTCCCTGTCCCTGCACAGGCCGGGGCTCGGGTTGGGGCTGTGTGGGGAACACACAGAAATAGATCATATTTCATATAAATATTTTTAGGCAAAAGACTGTCACAAACACTGTCCCTGTACCTTTCCATTGCGGCTGGGGAGAGCAGGAGTTTATTAAATAAGACTATAGGTGAATAATAAGGCCCTGATAAATGCCCATGAATATTTGGCGAGGCAGAGCAGGGAGGTGCTGCTGTCGCTGGCTCCGGGAACGTCACCTCTATTTTATACCGGGGCGTCAGCGCGGAGCCTCCGCGAGCCACACGGATCCCAGGCTGAATAAATAACATAATCCCCACCATTGGGGTGCTTTGCATATAAAAATCACTTTTTCTTCAGGTACTGAACCACTTTATCCTCTAAACCTGAACCGAGCTGCCGGATTTTTGAAGCAGTTGTAAAACATTAATAATATATCTGGGTTGTTTAAAGAATATTTCCAAATAACATGAAATATTTAGTCCATTCCCCCACTCACCCCACCCTCGGTGCTACCACCACCGTAAAAAGATAAGATTTATCATGAAATGTTTGAGGGGTAATCAGCCATTTTTGGCCAATATATTTTAATATTTATATACCTGACATAGCTGAATATAAATGATACATCATGATTTTCCATAGTGCATGGAATTTATACAATTAACGGAGGGACCCAATGGCTTTAGGGCACACAAGGTGCAAACAGTGTTACAGTCGGTTGCTGATTATTGTTATAAATCTCACAAACCATAAAGGCATTAAGGTGCATTTTGTTTATCCCATTTGTTTTCAAATATTATATACAACAATATTATTTATCATTAAAAGAGTTACACTTTCCCAGTGCATTTATTCCACGAGATACATTTATAGAACTATTTAAAAAATACAGCTGGCAAAATGCACGGCTGAAACAGGCAGGAAAATGGGATCATTTTCAATTTTTTCCCAAAGATGATGGTTTTTCATTCTAAAATCGAGCAGACATTTAAGCGGTACCTATATCTGAAATGTCTAATTGGAAAAGACGCTTCGCTGCAGAACTGCGCGCGGTTTGGGCGGACCCTCCCGCCCAGCCCCGCAGCCGTGCGCTCCCGGAGCTGCCGCCGCCGCTGCTCCCCCGCGGACCTGCGGGGCCAGCGCCTCGCACCCCGAGCTGCGACACCCAAACCACGGGGCCGGGACAGCTCAATCCACCGCTTCCCAGAGAAAAACACTGACCAACGCGCAGCCCTGCGTTTTCCTAGGGGAGTCAGTACTTTTCCTGGGAAGAGCTACCTCCCCGCTCCGTGCAGATGCAGCAGAACTGAGCGAATATACTCACAAATACAAATTCCCCCAAATGTTCCCAAGTGGGTATAATGTCCCGGGATTGTTTCAATTATTCCCCTTTGGGCTTGCCGGGTTTGAAGCGCCGGAGCCCCCGAATGTGAAACGTGAGCCGGGAGCGGGGCTGAGCCCCGGCAGCGCCGGGGTGTCCCCGGCAGCACAGGGACCCGAGCGCTGCAGCTGCTCATCAAATCAGGTTTATGTTCCTGAAATGAGTTCCTGCTGCTGAGCCTCAATTCACAGACAGTGGGGGGAAAAAAGAGATGGATACAGCCCCAAACAACCCCCCTGGAAGCACGTCCAGGGGATGGCTCTTTGTGCCCCTATGGAGGCAGCTGGGGGGATTTGTTTTATACCTACGGAAACACGACGTGCCAGTTCCATGCGTGTGTCTTGTACAGAAAATCCCCCAAAAATACATGTTATGAAGGCATTGCTGGCGGTTTATTTGCTTTGCCAGAGGTAAATGAGTCCTTTCCCTTTCTCCTGCCCTCCTGCAGCACTGGCCAGGAGATTTCGCACAGAGATTTTGCCATCCAGGAGGTGCAGCATCATTTACTGAACACAAACCCATTTTTCCTTAAATTTATATTATTTCAGCTAAACCAACTGGAGAAATAAAAAACCGCAAATTTTACCATTTTCTGCCCTTTTCCAGCACAAACAAAACCCCAACCCAGGGAGTTACCCAGAATTTGCCTTTCTCTTTCGGCCTGCTCAAAGGTTGCTTTCTAATGTACATAAAATACAGAAACAGGGACGGAAATGTGGGAATGTACCGAACTGGCTGTTGACTTCAGGCACGGGAAGTGTTTTGTTGAGAATTCACAGGTGCTAAAACCTCATCAATGAGTGGGAAATGGTGCTAAATACGAGCTCTGCGAACTTTATTTTTAATGATGACTTTAAAACACGGGGATCAGCGAGGTGAATGTAAAAACTGTTAATCTTAAATTTCTACAAACCCGAGTGTCAGGGCAAGCATGTCTGGTGCATCAAGCATAACAAGATGAAAACGAGGAGGTGTGGGTGAGGAGGGGGTCCGAGACACTTGCTTTTCTTGAATCCCTCTGAATACATTTCACAATTCATCAGTTTTTGTCTTCCCTGCCACGAGTGAGGACAATCAGACCAGACACCCATTAGATTTTTCATGCAATTTTTTTTTTTCTTGTTCATGACATGTTGGCAGGGAGGATGGCAATTCTGAAATCTTACCAAATGAGAAAAATGTCAGAAACTGAACTGACAGCTGGTGGTTACTATGGTGATAGGTGATATTGAAAAAAAAAAATAAAATAAGACTCAGTTAATTCAAAAGGAATCAAGTTCAGTATTTTTAAGCCAGTTGATAGAGATGAAAACTTAATCCCGATACCGGGGTGTTTTCCTGTTTTAGCAAAGAGCCAAAGAAACCATTTGCTTGATTAGATAATTAACTAGATACAGCTAAATATACAATGAAAATTATAGTGAAAGCAAAAATAATAATAAAAAATAATAACGTGGTTTTTAAAAAGGAAACAGCCATATTTGGAAAAAGATAAGCAGACTAGGGAAATGTTCTGTCTGTGTGAGCAATCCAGAATTGTCCTCTCCATAATCACAATTACCGACACGGGTCTGCTTTTCTGCCATCGGTTTGAGGGAGAAAGAGTAGTTTCGCTCAGTGACAAAGACAAATCAGCTGGAAGGGAGGGAAAGCTGCTGACTGATGGCTTCAATTGAGGGAAGGCTGCGCAGGCAACTTCGGCAGGAACCTGGATATCTCCATATTTGTGTTTATGTATTTTATGGGCTTTTTAAAAATTCCCAAGGGAGCTATTTCTGGGGCCCAAATACCGCGAGATCTGGTGTTCTCCTGGCATTTCCATCGAGGAAGTGAAATACTAAAATACCATGAGAACATCAGATCTCCTGTTATTTCGGCTGCATTAATGGTTCCCTCAGGTATTAACAAAGCCCCTGAAAAACAAACACAAATATTTGAGGCAGAAATAGAAGAGCTGGAATATCCACCGCCCCCCCAGCAACCCAATGCACCCGCACAAAAACCTCGTCGTTTTTGTGATCTCACACTTCAAGGAACAAATTGTGCAACCATACACATATAAAATTAATATTATATGGAAATTATTTGGCTACCACCTCTTTCTTTGTGGCAGGAATTGAGTTTGTTCCCCAACAGCCCAGAGGAGGACAATCTCCATATAAATGCAGGTGGGGTTTAGGGATATTGTTACAGAAAACAACATTTGAATGCAAAAGCCTCCAAACAATTTGAGTTGTCCCCGTGCTTCCTGGGTGGGGATGGCAGAGATGAAGTGGGATGGGGATGAGAATGGGATAGGATGGGATGGGGATGGGGATGGGATGGGATGGGACGGGTGCGGTGGGAGCCCGAGGCGGCCCCGCTGTGCCGGTGCCGCGCGTGGGACCCTCGGGAAGGCTCCGGGCGCTGCCGCCCCGCGCGGCCCCGGCGGGAGCGGCGGGGGGGGGCCCGAGGCGGAGGCGCTGCGCGGGCGGCACCGCCCCCTGCCGGGCACGGCGGGAATGGCGGGGAATGCCCGACACCGGGGATCGCCCGGCCCTGGCACCGGGGCCACAGCACCGGGGGATCGCCCGACCTTGGCGTATGCTCCATGCCTTCTGAGGTTTTCCAACCGAAACAATCCCAATTCTGGTATCAGTGCGGGAAAACCATCCATCATTATTTCACAGACAGGGACACAGCTTCTCCCAGCTCCCAGACCCACCGGGCAGGGCCTGTCTCTGCTCCATCCGGCCAGGGGGCTCCAAGAACACGGACAAGGAGCCAAGAGTCACTCAGGGCCAGGGACACCACTGCCACCATCCATGGCCTTGGCCTTCACCTCCCACACCTGCCACTTGTCCACCTCCCCCGGGAGCTCATCCCTGAGGCCAGGGCAGGAGGCAGCTCAGGCAGGAGAGGACATGTGAGGAGCTCCACAGTGTGCTCATGGTGCTGGAGACTGGGATGGGATGGGATGGGATGGGATGGGATGGGATGGGATGGGATGGGATGGGATGGGATGGGATGGGATGGGATGGGATGGGATGGGATGGGATGGGATGGGATGGGATGGGATGGGTTCCCTGCGCTGGAGCTGGGCTCTCTGGGCTGCTCCATCCCTGGGCAGTGCTGAGGGTCCCTTGTTCGTGGCAGGCAGACACAGCTCATACAGCCACCCGAGGCTCTGTGGGCAGGGGAGGTGATGAGCAAGGCCAGGACAAACAGAAGTGGCTCTGCTGCCCTTATCCCACACGGTTCTGTGCATAATCCCAGAGTGGGAACGCGGCCCTGTCATACCCAGCACAGCTCGCACTCACTGATTACGTCTCCAGAGCAGCAAACCTGTGTTCTGCACAAAAACACACAAAAATGTCCAGAAAAACAGTGGCCTATGAACAGAAATTGCTTCTGAAACAGTTCAAGCCCAGATCCATGACACCAAATTTCAGTGCTCCTTACAGAAATGGAGACAGTGCCTCCTTCTCTGAATCCCAAGCACAATTTGGGCATCTTCCCCGTTTGACTGCACGTATTGCTGCACAGAACTGCTCCAGGGAGAGCAGCAAAACAAGTTCCTTAATACTCATAAGAAAAAAACCCTCTTGTCTAAACAACACAATTATATTAAAAGTAAAAAAAAAAATACCATTTTAAATAAATGCAACTGCAAAAAAAGGCTCTGGGTGATAAGGGAATGATGAGGTAAATAAAGCAAAACCAAAAGATACAGCAAACCTCATTTCAAGATAAAAACCAGTACAAACAACTGGCTTGGACTGCTTAAAATATTGTTGTAAGTGATACCTTCATTCTACATGAAAAGTAGACACTGTTGAAAATCAAAGCCTATAGAAAAAGTGTAAAACTACTTCAAAATATGTATTATGTATAACTTAGAATACGTTAAATTCAGTGAAATGTTGAATTTCACAGGGTTTAAAAGAGGCTTGTTCCAGCCACCACACCAGAAAATCTGTAAAACAACCATATGTAAATACTCATAGATCTTGAATCTATTTTTACATGTATTTCTACAAAAATCAAGTGTCCTTTTTTTTTTTTTAATGTGGTTTGTAGTGTCCTTTGTACTGGGCACGGAGGTGGGGATCAACAGACAGCTGATGTTAACTAATAATACAGACAACTAAGAATAACACACTTCGTTCTTGACCCCTTTTGCCTTTTAAAAATGTTGATAGAGAATTAAATTGTGATAAAATTTCCACTGGTTTATGGGATGGTTGTTTCTCCCTGAATATTTTCCATCAAAAGCCACACGGTGCCTTTTTGCTGCAGCACAAAACAACCGGAACGGTGGAGGCCAGGGAGCGGGCGCAGTGTGCGGTTCTGCGTGTCCGTGTGCCCCGGGGTGTCCTGGGGTACCTCTGTTTCCCCTGTACTGCCCCTGCATTGCCCCTTAAAACCGCCTTTACTTCTCAGTGCAGTCAGACCACACGTACCCCCTCATTCCCGGCCATTTCCAGCGGCCCTGCCTGTGGGGCTGCGGGCCCCTCCAAGCACCAAGGACCGCACATCGGAGCCCTGCCACGGCCGAGCTGCGGAGCAGGAACGCTCCGGGACTGCTCGGTCCGCCACACGGACACGGAATTCTCCCCAGCTCCCAGCCTTTGCAGACCGAGCCGCTCTGCCGGGCTACTTGTGCACACCAGAGACTGCCGTGGGCACAGAAAGGCTTTTTTCGTGTTTTGTTTTCCTGGAGAAAGCAGCCGTGAGTAATCCCCAGCGCTGCGCTCAGCGGGCTCGGCTCGGAGCCGCCCGT